>CM075866.1:26116281-26716281 GCA_038021265.1 Cyprinella venusta
TCCAGATCCGAGATATCGAAGGTCAAAATTTGGAACTGAAAAAAAAAACATAAGGGGTAACACTGTCATTTTTTTTTTTGGCCGAAATTTTGACCCCCTCCGATTTTCTTGAAACTCTGGATTCTGACAGAGGGCCACGAGACTTCGACCAGCGCGCAAAAATGAAGGCTCTAGACCCTTCCAGAGCCGAGATATCGAAGGTCAAAATTTGGACCTGAAAAAAAAACATAAGGGATAACACTGTCATTTTTTTTTTGCCGAAATTTTGACCCCCTCTGATTTTCTTGAAACTCTGGATTCTGACAGAGGGCCACGAGACTTCGACCAGCGCGCAAAAATGGAGGCTCTAGACCCTTCCAGGGCCGAGATATCGAAGGTCAAAATTTGGACCTGAAAAAAAAAACATAAGGGGTAACACTGTCATTTTTTTTTTGGCCGAAATTTTGACCCCCTCCGATTTTCTTGAAACTCTGGATTCTGACAGAGGGCCACGAGACTTCGACCAGCGCGCAAAAATGAAGGCTCTAGACCCTTCCAGAGCCGAGATATCGAAGGTCAAAATTTGGACCTGAAAAAAAAAAACATAAGGGGTAACACTGTCATTTTTTTTTGGCCGAAATTTTGACCCCCTCCGATTTTCTTGAAACTCTGGGTTCTGACAGAGGGCCACGAGACTTCGACCAGCGCGCAAAACTGGAGACTCTAGACCCTTCCAGAGCCGAGATATCGAAGGTCAAAATTTGGACCTGAAAAAAAAACATAAGGGGTAACACTGTCATTTTTTTTTGCCGAAATTTTGACCCCCTCTGATTTTCTTGAAACTCTGGATTCTGACAGAGGGCCACGAGACTTCGACCAGCGCGCAAAAATGGAGGCTCTAGACCCTTCCAGATCCGAGATATCGAAGGTCAAAATTTGGACCTGAAAAAAAAACATAAGGGGTAACACTGTCATTTTTTTTTGGCCGAAATTTTGACCCCCTCCGATTTTCTTGAAACTCTGGATTCTGACAGAGGGCCACGAGACTTCGACCAGCGCGCAAAAATGGAGGCTCTAGACCCTTCCAGAGCCGAGATATCGAAGGTCAAAATTTGGACCTGAAAAAAAAAAAACATAAGGGGTAACACTGTCATTTTTTTTTGGCCGAAATTTTGACCCCCTCCGATTTTCTTGAAACTCTGGATTCTGACAGAGGGCCACGAGACTTCGACCAGCGCGCAAAAATGGAGGCTCTAGACCCTTCCAGAGCCGAGATATCGAAGGTCAAAATTTGGACCTGAAAAAAAAACATAAGGGGTAACACTGTCATTTTTTTTTTGCCGAAATTTTGACCCCCTCTGATTTTCTTGAAACTCTGGATTCTGACAGAGGGCCACGAGACTTCGACCAGCGCGCAAAAATGGAGGCTCTAGACCCTTCCAGAGCCGAGATATCGAAGGTCAAAATTTGGACCTGAAAAAAAAACATAAGGGGTAACACTGTCATTTTTTTTTTTTGGCCGAAATTTTGATCCCCTCTGATTTTCTTGAAACTCTGGATTCTGACAGAGGGCCACGAGACTTCGACCAGCGCGCAAAAATGGAGGCTCTAGACCCTTCCAGAGCCGAGATATCGAAGGTCAAAATTTGGACCTGAAAAAAAAACATAAGGGGTAACACTGTCATTTTTTTTTTTGGCCGAAATTTCGACCCCCTCCGATTTTCTTGAAACTCTGGATTCTGACAGAGGGCCACGAGACTTCGACCAGCGCGCAAAAATGGAGGCTCTAGACCCTTCCAGATCCGAGATATCGAAGGTCAAAATTTGGACCTGAAAAAAAAACATAAGGGGTAACACTGTCATTTTTTTTTTTTGGCCGAAATTTTGACCCCCTCCGATTTTCTTGAAACTCTGGATTCTGACAGAGGGCCACGAGACTTCGACCAGCGCGCAAAAATGGAGGCTCTAGACCCTTCCAGAGCCGAGATATCGAAGGTCAAAATTTGGACCTGAAAAAAAAACATAAGGGGTAACACTGTCATTTTTTTTTTTGGCCGATATTTTGACCCCCTCCGATTTTCTTGAAACTCTGGATTCTGACAGAGGGCCACGAGACTTCGACCAGCGCGCAAAAATGGAGGCTCTAGACCCTTCCAGAGCCGAGATATCGAAGGTCAAAATTTGGACCTGAAAAAAAAACATAAGGGGTAACACTGTCATTTTTTTTTTTTGGCCGAAATTTTGACCCCCTCCGATTTTCTTGAAACTCTGGATTCTGACAGAGGGCCACGAGACTTCGACCAGCGCGCAAAAATGGAGGCTCTAGACCCTTCCAGAGCCGAGATATCGAAGGTCAAAATTTGGACCTGAAAAAAAAAACATAAGGGGTAACACTGTCATTTTTTTTTTGGCCAAAATTTTGACCCCCTCCGATTTTCTTGAAACTCTGGATTCTGACAGAGGGCCACGAGACTTCGACCAGCGCGCAAAAATGGAGGCTCTAGACCCTTCCAGAGCCGAGATATCGAAGGTCAAAATTTGGACCTGAAAAAAAAAACATAAGGGGTAACACTGTCATTTTTTTTTTTGGCCGAAATTTTGACCCCCTCCGATTTTCTTGAAACTCTGGATTCTGACAGAGGGCCACGAGACTTCGACCAGCGCGCAAAAATGGAGGCTCTAGACCCTTCCAGAGCCGAGATATCGAAGGTCAAAATTTGGACCTGAAAAAAAAAACATAAGGGGTAACACTGTCATTTTTGTTTTTGGCCGAAATTTTGACCCCCTCCGATTTTCTTGAAACTCTGGATTCTGACAGAGGGCCACGAGACTTCGACCAGCGCGCAAAAATGGAGGCTCTAGACCCTTCCAGAGCCGAGATATCGAAGGTCAAAATTTGGACCTGAAAAAAAAACATAAGGGGTAACACTGTCATTTTTTTTGCCTAAATTTTGACCCCCTCTGATTTTCTTGAAACTCTGGATTCTGACAGAGGGCCACGAGACTTCGACCAGCGCGCAAAAATGGAGGCTCTAGACCCTTCCAGATCCGAGATATCGAAGGTCAAAATTTGGACCTGAAAAAAAAACATAAGGGGTAACACTGTCATTTTTTTTTGGCCGAAATTTTGACCCCCTCCGATTTTCTTGAAACTCTGGATTCTGACAGAGGGTCACGAGACTTCGACCAGCGCGCAAAAATGGAGGCTCTAGACCCTTCCAGAGCCGAGATATCGAAGGTCAAAATTTGGACCTGAAAAAAAAAACATAAGGGGTAACACTGTCATTTTTTTTTTTGGCCGAAATTTTGACCCCCTCCGATTTTCTTGAATCTCTGGATTCTGACAGAGGGCCACGAGACTTCGACCAGCGCGCAAAAATGGAGGCTCTAGACCCTTCCAGAGCCGAGATATCGAAGGTCAAAATTTGGACCTGAAAAAAAAAACATAAGGGGTAACACTGTCATTTTTTTTTTTGCCGAAATTTTGACCCCCTCTGATTTTCTTGAAACTCTGGATTCTGACAGAGGGCCACGAGACTTCGACCAGCGCGCAAAAATGGAGGCTCTAGACCCTTCCAGAGCCGAGATATCGAAGGTCAAAATTTGGACCTGAAAAAAAAACATAAGGGGTAACACTGTCATTTTTTTTTTGGCCGAAATTTTGACCCCCTCCGATTTTCTTGAAACTCTGGATTCTGACAGAGGGCCACGAGACTTCGACCAGCGCGCAAAAATGGAGGCTCTAGACCATTCCAGAGCCGAGATATCGAAGGTCAAAATTTGGACCTGAAAAAAAAAACATAAGGGGTAACACTGTCATTTTTTTTTGGCCGAAATTTTGACCCCCTCCGATTTTCTTGAAACTCTGGATTCTGACAGAGGGCCACGAGACTTCGACCAGCGCGCAAAAATGGAGGCTTTAGACCCTTCCATATCCGAGATATCGAAGGTCAAAATTTGGACCTGAAAAAAAAACATAAGGGGTAACACTGTCATTTTTTTGGGCCGAAATTTTGACCCCCTCCGATTTTCTTGAAACTCTGGATTCTGACAGAGGGCCACGAGTCTTCGACCAGCGCGCAAAAATGGAGGCTCTAGACCCTTCCAGATCCGAGATATCGAAGGTCAAAATTTGGACCTGAAAAAAAAACATAAGGGGTAACACTGTCTTTTTTTTTTTTTGGCCGAAATTTTGACCCCCTCCGATTTTCTTGAAACTCTGGATTCTGACAGAGGGCCACGAGACTTCGACCAGCGCGCAAAAATGGAGGCTCTAGACCCTTCCAGAGCCGAGATATCGAAGGTCAAAATTTGGACCTGAAAAAAAAACATAAGGGGTAACACTGTCATTTTTTTTTTTGGCCGAAATTTTGACCCCCTCCGATTTTCTTGAAACTCTGGATTCTGACAGAGGGCCACGAGACTTCGACCAGCGCGCAAAAATGGAGGTTCTAGACCCTTCCAGAGCCGAGATATCGAAGGTCAAAATTTGGACCTGAAAAAAAAACATAAGGGGTAACACTGTCATTTTTTTTTTGGCCGAAATTTTGACCCCCTCCGATTTTCTTGAAACTCTGGATTCTGACAGAGGGCCACGAGACTTCGACCAGCGCGCAAAAATGGAGGCTCTAGACCCTTCCAGAGCCGAGATATCGAAGGTCAAAATTTGGACCTGAAAAAAAAAAAACATAAGGGGTAACACTGTCATTTTTTTTTTGGCCGAAATTTTGACCCCCTCCGATTTTCTTGAAACTCTGGATTCTGACAGAGGGCCACGAGACTTCGACCAGCGCGCAAAAATGGAGGCTCTAGACCCTTCCAGAGCCGAGATATCGAAGGTCAAAATTTGGACCTGAAAAAAAAACATAAGGGGTAACACTGTCATTTTTTTTTTGGCCGAAATTTTGACCCCCTCCGATTTTCTTGAAACTCTGGATTCTGACAGAGGGCCACGAGACTTCGACCAGCGCGCAAAAATGGAGGCTCTAGACCCTTCCAGAGCCGAGATATCGAAGGTCAAAATTTGGACCTGAAAAAAAAAACATAAGGGGTAACACTGTCATTTTTTTTTTGCCGAAATTTTGACCCCCTCTGATTTTCTTGAAACTCTGGATTCTTACAGAGGGCCACGATACTTCGACCAGCGCGCAAAAATGGAGGCTCTAGACCCTTCCAGAGCCGAGATATCGAAGGTCAAAATTTGGACCTGAAAAAAAAAACATAAGGGGTAACACTGTCATTTTTTTTGGCCGAAATTTTGACCCCCTCCGATTTTCTTGAAACTCTGGATTCTGACAGAGGGCCACGAGACTTCGACCAGCGCGCAAAAATGGAGGCTCTAGACCCTTCCAGAGCCGAGATATCGAAGGTCAAAATTTGGACCTGAAAAAAAAACATAAGGGGTAACACTGTCATTTTTTTTTTTGGCCGAAAGTTTGACCCCCTCCGATTTTCTTGAAACTCTGGATTCTGACAGAGGGCCATGAGACTTCGACCAGCGTGCAAAAATGGAGGCTCTAGACCCTTCCAGAGCCGAGATATCGAAGGTCAAAATTTGGACCTGAAAAAAAAACATAAGGGGTAACACTGTCATTTTTTTTTGGCCGAAATTTTGACCCCCTCCGATTTTCTTGAAACTCTGGATTCTGACAGAGGGCCACGAGACTTCGACCAGCGCGCAAAAATGGAGGCTCTAGACCCTTCCAGAGCCGAGATATCGAAGGTCAAAATTTGGACCTGAAAAAAAAAAACATAAGGGGTAACACTGTCATTTTTTTTTGGCCGAAATTTTGACCCCCTCCGATTTTCTTGAAACTCTGGATTCTGACAGAGGGCCACGAGACTTCGACCAGCGCGCAAAAATGGAGGCTCTAGACCCTTCCAGAGCCGAGATATCGAAGGTCAAAATTTGGACCTGAAAAAAAAAACATAAGGGGTAACACTGTCATTTTTTTTTTGGCCGAAATTTTGACCCCCTCCGATTTTCTTGAAACTCTGGATTCTGACAGAGGGCCACGAGACTTCGACCAGCGCGCAAAAATGGAGGCTCTAGACCCTTCCAGAGCCGAGATATCGAAGGTCAAAATTTGGACCTGAAAAAAAAAACATAAGGGGTAACACTGTCATTTTTTTTTTTGGCCGAAATTTTGACCCCCTCCGATTTTCTTGAAACTCTGGATTCTGACAGAGGGCCACGAGACTTCGACCAGCGCGCAAAAATGGAGGCTCTAGACCCTTCCAGAGCCGAGATATCGAAGGTCAAAATTTGGACCTGAAAAAAAAACATAAGGGGTAACACTGTCATTTTTTTTTTTGCCGAAATTTTGACCCCCTCTGATTTTCTTGAAACTCTGGATTCTTACAGAGGGCCACGATACTTCGACCAGCGCGCAAAAATGGAGGCTCTAGACCCTTCCAGAGCCGAGATATCGAAGGTCAAAATTTGGACCTGAAAAAAAAACATAAGGGGTAACACTGTCATTTTTTTTTTTGGCCGAAATTTTGACCCCCTCCGATTTTCTTGAAACTCTGGATTCTGACAGAGGGCCACGAGACTTCGACCAGCGCGCAAAAATGGAGGCTCTAGACCCTTCCAGAGCCGAGATATCGAAGGTCAAAATTTGGACCTGAAAAAAAACAACATAAGGGGTAACACTGTCATTTTTTTTTTTTGGTCGAAATTTTGACCCCCTCCGATTTTCTTGAAACTCTGGATTCTGACAGAGGGCCACGAGACTTCGACCAGCGCGCAAAAATGGAGGCTCTAGACCCTTCCAGAGCCGAGATATCGAAGGTCAAAATTTGGACCTGAAAAAAAAAACATAAGGGGTAACACTGTCATTTTTTTTTTTGGCCGAAATTTTGACCCCCTCCGATTTTCTTGAAACTCTGGATTCTGACAGAGGGCCATGAGACTTCGACCAGCGCGCAAAAATGGAGGCTCTAGACCCTTCCAGAGCCGAGATATCGAAGGTCAAAATTTGGACCTGAAAAAAAAACATAAGGGGTAACACTGTCATTTTTTTTTTGGCCGAAATTTTGACCCCCTCCGATTTTCTTGAAACTCTGGATTCTGACAGAGGGCCACGAGACTTCGACCAGCGCGCAAAAATGGAGGCTCTAGACCCTTCCAGAGCCGAGATATCGAAGGTCAAAATTTGGACCTGAAAAAAAAACATAAGGGGTAACACTGTCATTTTTTTTTTTTGGCCAAAATTTTGACCCCCTCCGATTTTCTTGAAACTCTGGATTCTGACAGAGGGCCACGAGACTTCGACCAGCGCGCAAAAATGGAGGCTCTAGACCCTTCCAGAGCCGAGATATCGAAGGTCAAAATTTGGACCTGAAAAAAAAACATAATGGGTAACACTGTCATTTTTTTTTTGGCCGAAATTTTGACCCCCTCCGATTTTCTTGAAACTCTGGATTCTGACAGAGGGCCACGAGACTTCGACCAGCGCGCAAAAATGGAGGCTCTAGACCCTTCCAGAGCCGAGATATCGAAGGTCAAAATTTGGACCTGAAAAAAAAAAAACATAAGGGGTAACACTGTCATTTTTTTTTGGCCGAAATTTTGACCCCCTCCGATTTTCTTGAAACTCTGGATTCTGACAGAGGGCCACGAGACTTCGACCAGCGCGCAAAAATGGAGGCTCTAGACCCTTCAAGAGCCGAGATATCGAAGGTCAAAATTTGGACCTGAAAAAAAAAACATAAGGGGTAACACTGTCATTTTTTTTTTGGCCGAAATTTTGACCCCCTCCGATTTTCTTGAAACTCTGGATTCTGACAGAGGGCCACGAGACTTCGACCAGCGCGCAAAAATGGAGGCTCTAGACCCTTCCAGAGCCGAGATATCGAAGGTCAAAATTTGGACCTGAAAAAAAAAACATAAGGGGTAACACTGTCATTTTTTTTTGGCCGAAATTTTGACCCCCTCCGATTTTCTTGAAACTCTGGATTCTGACAGAGGGCCACGAGACTTCGACCAGCGCGCAAAAATGGAGGCTCTAGACCCTTCCAGAGCCGAGATATCGAAGGTCAAAATTTGGACCTGAAAAAAAAACATAAGGGGTAACACTGTCATTTTTTTTTTGCCGAAATTTTGACCCCCTCTGATTTTCTTGAAACTCTGGATTCTTACAGAGGGCCACGATACTTCGACCAGCGCGCAAAAATGGAGGCTCTAGACCCTTCCAGAGCCGAGATATCGAAGGTCAAAATTTGGACCTGAAAAAAAAAACATAAGGGGTAACACTGTCATTTTTTTTGGCCGAAATTTTGACCCCCTCCGATTTTCTTGAAACTCTGGATTCTGACAGAGGGCCACGAGACTTCGACCAGCGCGCAAAAATGGAGGCTCTAGACCCTTCCAGAGCCGAGATATCGAAGGTCAAAATTTGGACCTGAAAAAAAAACATAAGGGGTAACACAGTCATTTTTTTTTTTGGCCGAAATTTTGACCCCCTCCGATTTTCTTGAAACTCTGGATTCTGACAGAGGGCCATGAGACTTCGACCAGCGCGCAAAAATGGAGGCTCTAGACCCTTCCAGAGCCGAGATATCGAAGGTCAAAATTTGGACCTGAAAAAAAAACATAAGGGGTAACACTGTCATTTTTTTTTGGCCGAAATTTTGACCCCCTCCGATTTTCTTGAAACTCTGGATTCTGACAGAGGGCCACGAGACTTCGACCAGCGCGCAAAAATGGAGGCTCTAGACCCTTCCAGAGCCGAGATATCGAAGGTCAAAATTTGGACCTGAAAAAAAAACATAAGGGGTAACACTGTCATTTTTTTTTTTTGGCCAAAATTTTGACCCCCTCCGATTTTCTTGAAACTCTGGATTCTGACAGAGGGCCACGAGACTTCGACCAGCGCGCAAAAATGGAGGCTCTAGACCCTTCCAGAGCCGAGATATCGAAGGTCAAAATTTGGACCTGAAAAAAAAACATAATGGGTAACACTGTCATTTTTTTTTTGGCCGAAATTTTGACCCCCTCCGATTTTCTTGAAACTCTGGATTCTGACAGAGGGCCACGAGACTTCGACCAGCGCGCAAAAATGGAGGCTCTAGACCCTTCCAGAGCCGAGATATCGAAGGTCAAAATTTGGACCTGAAAAAAAAAAACATAAGGGGTAACACTGTCATTTTTTTTTTGGCCGAAATTTTGACCCCCTCCGATTTTCTTGAAACTCTGGATTCTGACAGAGGGCCACGAGACTTCGACCAGCGCGCAAAAATGGAGGCTCTAGACCCTTCCAGAGCCGAGATATCGAAGGTCAAAATTTGGACCTGAAAAAAAAAACATAAGGGGTAACACTGTCATTTTTTTTTTGGCCGAAATTTTGACCCCCTCCGATTTTCTTGAAACTCTGGATTCTGACAGAGGGCCACGAGACTTCGACCAGCGCGCAAAAATGGAGGCTCTAGACCCTTCCAGAGCCGAGATATCGAAGGTCAAAATTTGGACCTGAAAAAAAAAACATAAGGGGTAACACTGTCATTTTTTTTTTGGCCGAAATTTTGACCCCCTCCGATTTTCTTGAAACTCTGGATTCTGACAGAGGGCCACGAGACTTCGACCAGCGCGCAAAAATGGAGGCTCTAGACCCTTCCAGAGCCGAGATATCGAAGGTCAAAATTTGGACCTGAAAAAAAAACATAAGGGGTAACACTGTCATTTTTTTTTTTGCCGAAATTTTGACCCCCTCTGATTTTCTTGAAACTCTGGATTCTTACAGAGGGCCACGATACTTCGACCAGCGCGCAAAAATGGAGGCTCTAGACCCTTCCAGAGCCGAGATATCGAAGGTCAAAATTTGGACCTGAAAAAAAAAACATAAGGGGTAACACTGTCATTTTTTTTGGCCGAAATTTTGACCCCCTCCGATTTTCTTGAAACTCTGGATTCTGACAGAGGGCCACGAGACTTCGACCAGCGCGCAAAAATGGAGGCTCTAGACCCTTCCAGAGCCGAGATATCGAAGGTCAAAATTTGGACCTGAAAAAAAAAAACA
Organism: Cyprinella venusta; assembly: GCA_038021265.1. Classification (NCBI taxonomy): domain Eukaryota; kingdom Metazoa; phylum Chordata; class Actinopteri; order Cypriniformes; family Leuciscidae; genus Cyprinella; species Cyprinella venusta. The sequence continues at coordinate 26,126,280 of CM075866.1, forward strand.
TAAGGGGTAACACTGTTATTTTTTTTTTTGGCCGAAATTTTGACCCCCTCCGATTTTCTTGAAACTCTGGATTCTGACAGAGGGCCACGAGACTTCGACCAGCGCGCAAAAATGGAGGCTCTAGACCCTTCCAGAGCCGAGATATCGAAGGTCAAAATTTGGACCTGAAAAAAAAACATAAGGGGTAACACTGTCATTTTTTTTGCCGAAATTTTGACCCCCTCTGATTTTCTTGAAACTCTGGATTCTGACAGAGGGCCACGAGACTTCGACCAGCGCGCAAAAATGGAGGCTCTAGACCCTTCCAGAGCCGAGATATCGAAGGTCAAAATTTGGACCTGAAAAAAAAAACATAAGGGGTAACACTGTCATTTTTTTTTTTTTGGCCGAAATTTTGACCCCCTCCGATTTTCTTGAAACTCTGGATTCTGACAGAGGGCCACGAGACTTCGACCAGCGCGCAAAAATGGAGGCTCTAGACCCTTCCAGAGCCGAGATATCGAAGGTCAAAATTTGGACCTGAAAAAAAAAAACATAAGGGGTAACACTGTCATTTTTTTTTTGGCCGAAATTTTGACCCCCTCCGATTTTCTTGAAACTCTGGATTCTGACAGAGGGCCACGAGACTTCGACCAGCGCGCAAAAATGGAGGCTCTAGACCCTTCCAGATCCGAGATATCGAAGGTCAAAATTTGGACCTGAAAAAAAAAACATAAGGGGTAACACTGTTATTTTTTTTTTGGCCGAAATTTTGACCCCCTCCGATTTTCTTGAAACTCTGGATTCTGACAGAGGGCCACGAGACTTCGACCAGCGCGCAAAAATGGAGGCTCTAGACCCTTCCAGAGCCGAGATATCGAAGGTCAAAATTTGGACCTGAAAAAAAAACATAAGGGGTAACACTGTCATTTTTTTTTTTGGCCGAAATTTTGACCCCCTCCGATTTTCTTGAAACTCTGGATTCTGACAGAGGGCCACGAGACTTCGACCAGCGCGCAAAAATGGAGGTTCTAGACCCTTCCAGAGCCGAGATATCGAAGGTCAAAATTTGGACCTGAAAAAAAAACATAAGGGGTAACACTGTCATTTTTTTTTTTGGCCGAAATTTTGACCCCCTCCGATTTTCTTGAAACTCTGGATTCTGACAGAGGGCCACGAGACTTCGACCAGCGCGCAAAAATGGAGGCTCTAGACCCTTCCAGAGCCGAGATATCGAAGGTCAAAATTTGGACCTGAAAAAAAAAAAACATAAGGGGTAACACTGTCATTTTTTTTTTTGGCCGAAATTTTGACCCCCTCCGATTTTCTTGAAACTCTGGATTCTGACAGAGGGCCACGAGACTTCGACCAGCGCGCAAAAATGGAGGCTCTAGACCCTTCCAGAGCCGAGATATCGAAGGTCAAAATTTGGACCTGAAAAAAAAACATAAGGGGTAACACTGTCATTTTTTTTTTGGCCGAAATTTTGACCCCCTCCGATTTTCTTGAAACTCTGGATTCTGACAGAGGGCCACGAGACTTCGACCAGCGCGCAAAAATGGAGGCTCTAGACCCTTCCAGAGCCGAGATATCGAAGGTCAAAATTTGGACCTGAAAAAAAAACATAAGGGGTAACACTGTCATTTTTTTTTTGCCGAAATTTTGACCCCCTCTGATTTTCTTGAAACTCTGGATTCTTACAGAGGGCCACGATACTTCGACCAGCGCGCAAAAATGGAGGCTCTAGACCCTTCCAGAGCCGAGATATCGAAGGTCAAAATTTGGACCTGAAAAAAAAAACATAAGGGGTAACACTGTCATTTTTTTTGGCCGAAATTTTGACCCCCTCCGATTTTCTTGAAACTCTGGATTCTGACAGAGGGCCACGAGACTTCGACCAGCGCGCAAAAATGGAGGCTCTAGACCCTTCCAGAGCCGAGATATCGAAGGTCAAAATTTGGACCTGAAAAAAAAACATAAGGGGTAACACTGTCATTTTTTTTTTTGGCCGAAAGTTTGACCCCCTCCGATTTTCTTGAAACTCTGGATTCTGACAGAGGGCCATGAGACTTCGACCAGCGTGCAAAAATGGAGGCTCTAGACCCTTCCAGAGCCGAGATATCGAAGGTCAAAATTTGGACCTGAAAAAAAAACATAAGGGGTAACACTGTCATTTTTTTTTGGCCGAAATTTTGACCCCCTCCGATTTTCTTGAAACTCTGGATTCTGACAGAGGGCCACGAGACTTCGACCAGCGCGCAAAAATGGAGGCTCTAGACCCTTCCAGAGCCGAGATATCGAAGGTCAAAATTTGGACCTGAAAAAAAAAAAACATAAGGGGTAACACTGTCATTTTTTTTTGGCCGAAATTTTGACCCCCTCCGATTTTCTTGAAACTCTGGATTCTGACAGAGGGCCACGAGACTTCGACCAGCGCGCAAAAATGGAGGCTCTAGACCCTTCCAGAGCCGAGATATCGAAGGTCAAAATTTGGACCTGAAAAAAAAAACATAAGGGGTAACACTGTCATTTTTTTTTTTGGCCGAAATTTTGACCCCCTCCGATTTTCTTGAAACTCTGGATTCTGACAGAGGGCCACGAGACTTCGACCAGCGCGCAAAAATGGAGGCTCTAGACCCTTCCAGAGCCGAGATATCGAAGGTCAAAATTTGGACCTGAAAAAAAAAACATAAGGGGTAACACTGTCATTTTTTTTTTTGGCCGAAATTTTGACCCCCTCCGATTTTCTTGAAACTCTGGATTCTGACAGAGGGCCACGAGACTTCGACCAGCGCGCAAAAATGGAGGCTCTAGACCCTTCCAGAGCCGAGATATCGAAGGTCAAAATTTGGACCTGAAAAAAAAACATAAGGGGTAACACTGTCATTTTTTTTTTTGCCGAAATTTTGACCCCCTCTGATTTTCTTGAAACTCTGGATTCTTACAGAGGGCCACGATACTTCGACCAGCGCGCAAAAATGGAGGCTCTAGACCCTTCCAGAGCCGAGATATCGAAGGTCAAAATTTGGACCTGAAAAAAAAACATAAGGGGTAACACTGTCATTTTTTTTTTGGCCGAAATTTTGACCCCCTCCGATTTTCTTGAAACTCTGGATTCTGACAGAGGGCCACGAGACTTCGACCAGCGCGCAAAAATGGAGGCTCTAGACCCTTCCAGAGCCGAGATATCGAAGGTCAAAATTTGGACCTGAAAAAAAACAACATAAGGGGTAACACTGTCATTTTTTTTTTTTGGTCGAAATTTTGACCCCCTCCGATTTTCTTGAAACTCTGGATTCTGACAGAGGGCCACGAGACTTCGACCAGCGCGCAAAAATGGAGGCTCTAGACCCTTCCAGAGCCGAGATATCGAAGGTCAAAATTTGGACCTGAAAAAAAAAACATAAGGGGTAACACTGTCATTTTTTTTTTTGGCCGAAATTTTGACCCCCTCCGATTTTCTTGAAACTCTGGATTCTGACAGAGGGCCATGAGACTTCGACCAGCGCGCAAAAATGGAGGCTCTAGACCCTTCCAGAGCCGAGATATCGAAGGTCAAAATTTGGACCTGAAAAAAAAACATAAGGGGTAACACTGTCATTTTTTTTTGGCCGAAATTTTGACCCCCTCCGATTTTCTTGAAACTCTGGATTCTGACAGAGGGCCACGAGACTTCGACCAGCGCGCAAAAATGGAGGCTCTAGACCCTTCCAGAGCCGAGATATCGAAGGTCAAAATTTGGACCTGAAAAAAAAACATAAGGGGTAACACTGTCATTTTTTTTTTTTGGCCAAAATTTTGACCCCCTCCGATTTTCTTGAAACTCTGGATTCTGACAGAGGGCCACGAGACTTCGACCAGCGCGCAAAAATGGAGGCTCTAGACCCTTCCAGAGCCGAGATATCGAAGGTCAAAATTTGGACCTGAAAAAAAAACATAATGGGTAACACTGTCATTTTTTTTTTGGCCGAAATTTTGACCCCCTCCGATTTTCTTGAAACTCTGGATTCTGACAGAGGGCCACGAGACTTCGACCAGCGCGCAAAAATGGAGGCTCTAGACCCTTCCAGAGCCGAGATATCGAAGGTCAAAATTTGGACCTGAAAAAAAAAAACATAAGGGGTAACACTGTCATTTTTTTTTGGCCGAAATTTTGACCCCCTCCGATTTTCTTGAAACTCTGGATTCTGACAGAGGGCCACGAGACTTCGACCAGCGCGCAAAAATGGAGGCTCTAGACCCTTCCAGAGCCGAGATATCGAAGGTCAAAATTTGGACCTGAAAAAAAAAACATAAGGGGTAACACTGTCATTTTTTTTTTTGGCCGAAATTTTGACCCCCTCCGATTTTCTTGAAACTCTGGATTCTGACAGAGGGCCACGAGACTTCGACCAGCGCGCAAAAATGGAGGCTCTAGACCCTTCCAGAGCCGAGATATCGAAGGTCAAAATTTGGACCTGAAAAAAAAAACATAAGGGGTAACACTGTCATTTTTTTTTGGCCGAAATTTTGACCCCCTCCGATTTTCTTGAAACTCTGGATTCTGACAGAGGGCCACGAGACTTCGACCAGCGCGCAAAAATGGAGGCTCTAGACCCTTCCAGAGCCGAGATATCGAAGGTCAAAATTTGGACCTGAAAAAAAAACATAAGGGGTAACACTGTCATTTTTTTTTTGCCGAAATTTTGACCCCCTCTGATTTTCTTGAAACTCTGGATTCTTACAGAGGGCCACGATACTTCGACCAGCGCGCAAAAATGGAGGCTCTAGACCCTTCCAGAGCCGAGATATCGAAGGTCAAAATTTGGACCTGAAAAAAAAAACATAAGGGGTAACACTGTCATTTTTTTTGGCCGAAATTTTGACCCCCTCCGATTTTCTTGAAACTCTGGATTCTGACAGAGGGCCACGAGACTTCGACCAGCGCGCAAAAATGGAGGCTCTAGACCCTTCCAGAGCCGAGATATCGAAGGTCAAAATTTGGACCTGAAAAAAAAACATAAGGGGTAACACTGTCATTTTTTTTTTTTGGCCAAAATTTTGACCCCCTCCGATTTTCTTGAAACTCTGGATTCTGACAGAGGGCCACGAGACTTCGACCAGCGCGCAAAAATGGAGGCTCTAGACCCTTCCAGAGCCGAGATATCGAAGGTCAAAATTTGGACCTGAAAAAAAAACATAATGGGTAACACTGTCATTTTTTTTTTGGCCGAAATTTTGACCCCCTCCGATTTTCTTGAAACTCTGGATTCTGACAGAGGGCCACGAGACTTCGACCAGCGCGCAAAAATGGAGGCTCTAGACCCTTCCAGAGCCGAGATATCGAAGGTCAAAATTTGGACCTGAAAAAAAAAAACATAAGGGGTAACACTGTCATTTTTTTTTGGCCGAAATTTTGACCCCCTCCGATTTTCTTGAAACTCTGGATTCTGACAGAGGGCCACGAGACTTCGACCAGCGCGCAAAAATGGAGGCTCTAGACCCTTCCAGAGCCGAGATATCGAAGGTCAAAATTTGGACCTGAAAAAAAAAAACATAAGGGGTAACACTGTCATTTTTTTTTTTGGCCGAAATTTTGACCCCCTCCGATTTTCTTGAAACTCTGGATTCTGACAGAGGGCCACGAGACTTCGACCAGCGCGCAAAAATGGAGGCTCTAGACCCTTCCAGAGCCGAGATATCGAAGGTCAAAATTTGGACCTGAAAAAAAAAACATAAGGGGTAACACTGTCATTTTTTTTTTGGCCGAAATTTTGACCCCCTCCGATTTTCTTGAAACTCTGGATTCTGACAGAGGGCCACGAGACTTCGACCAGCGCGCAAAAATGGAGGCTCTAGACCCTTCCAGAGCCGAGATATCGAAGGTCAAAATTTGGACCTGAAAAAAAAACATAAGGGGTAACACTGTCATTTTTTTTTTTGCCGAAATTTTGACCCCCTCTGATTTTCTTGAAACTCTGGATTCTTACAGAGGGCCACGATACTTCGACCAGCGCGCAAAAATGGAGGCTCTAGACCCTTCCAGAGCCGAGATATCGAAGGTCAAAATTTGGACCTGAAAAAAAAAACATAAGGGGTAACACTGTCATTTTTTTTGGCCGAAATTTTGACCCCCTCCGATTTTCTTGAAACTCTGGATTCTGACAGAGGGCCACGAGACTTCGACCAGCGCGCAAAAATGGAGGCTCTAGACCCTTCCAGAGCCGAGATATCGAAGGTCAAAATTTGGACCTGAAAAAAAAAAACATAAGGGGTAACACTGTTATTTTTTTTTTTGGCCGAAATTTTGACCCCCTCCGATTTTCTTGAAACTCTGGATTCTGACAGAGGGCCACGAGACTTCGACCAGCGCGCAAAAATGGAGGCTCTAGACCCTTCCAGAGCCGAGATATCGAAGGTCAAAATTTGGACCTGAAAAAAAAACATAAGGGGTAACACTGTCATTTTTTTTGCCGAAATTTTGACCCCCTCTGATTTTCTTGAAACTCTGGATTCTGACAGAGGGCCACGAGACTTCGACCAGCGCGCAAAAATGGAGGCTCTAGACCCTTCCAGAGCCGAGATATCGAAGGTCAAAATTTGGACCTGAAAAAAAAAACATAAGGGGTAACACTGTCATTTTTTTTTTGGCCGAAATTTTGACCCCCTCCGATTTTCTTGAAACTCTGGATTCTGACAGAGGGCCACGAGACTTCGACCAGCGCGCAAAAATGGAGGCTCTAGACCCTTCCAGAGCCGAGATATCGAAGGTCAAAATTTGGACCTGAAAAAAAAACATAAGGGGTAACACTGTCATTTTTTTTTTTGCCGAAATTTTGACCCCCTCTGATTTTCTTGAAACTCTGGATTCTTACAGAGGGCCACGATACTTCGACCAGCGCGCAAAAATGGAGGCTCTAGACCCTTCCAGAGCCGAGATATCGAAGGTCAAAATTTGGACCTGAAAAAAAAAACATAAGGGGTAACACTGTCATTTTTTTTGGCCGAAATTTTGACCCCCTCCGATTTTCTTGAAACTCTGGATTCTGACAGAGGGCCACGAGACTTCGACCAGCGCGCAAAAATGGAGGCTCTAGACCCTTCCAGAGCCGAGATATCGAAGGTCAAAATTTGGACCTGAAAAAAAAAAACATAAGGGGTAACACTGTTATTTTTTTTTTTGGCCGAAATTTTGACCCCCTCCGATTTTCTTGAAACTCTGGATTCTGACAGAGGGCCACGAGACTTCGACCAGCGCGCAAAAATGGAGGCTCTAGACCCTTCCAGAGCCGAGATATCGAAGGTCAAAATTTGGACCTGAAAAAAAAACATAAGGGGTAACACTGTCATTTTTTTTGCCGAAATTTTGACCCCCTCTGATTTTCTTGAAACTCTGGATTCTGACAGAGGGCCACGAGACTTCGACCAGCGCGCAAAAATGGAGGCTCTAGACCCTTCCAGAGCCGAGATATCGAAGGTCAAAATTTGGACCTGAAAAAAAAAACATAAGGGGTAACACTGTCATTTTTTTTTTTTGGCCGAAATTTTGACCCCCTCCGATTTTCTTGAAACTCTGGATTCTGACAGAGGGCCACGAGACTTCGACCAGCGCGCAAAAATGGAGGCTCTAGACCCTTCCAGAGCCGAGATATCGAAGGTCAAAATTTGGACCTGAAAAAAAAAAAACATAAGGGGTAACACTGTCATTTTTTTTTTTGGCCGAAATTTTGACCCCCTCCGATTTTCTTGAAACTCTGGATTCTGACAGAGGGCCACGAGACTTCGACCAGCGCGCAAAAATGGAGGCTCTAGACCCTTCCAGATCCGAGATATCGAAGGTCAAAATTTGGACCTGAAAAAAAAAACATAAGGGGTAACACTGTTATTTTTTTTTTGGCCGAAATTTTGACCCCCTCCGATTTTCTTGAAACTCTGGATTCTGACAGAGGGCCACGAGACTTCGACCAGCGCGCAAAAATGGAGGCTCTAGACCCTTCCAGAGCCGAGATATCGAAGGTCAAAATTTGGACCTGAAAAAAAAACATAAGGGGTAACACTGTCATTTTTTTTGCCGAAATTTTGACCGACTCTGATTTTCTTGAAACTCTGGATTCTGACAGAGGGCCACGAGACTTCGACCAGCGCGCAAAAATGGAGGCTCTAGACCCTTCCAGAGCCGAGATATCGAAGGTCAAAATTTGGACCTGAAAAAAAAAAACATAAGGGGTAACACTGTCATTTTTTTTTTTGGCCGAAATTTTGACCCCCTCCGATTTTCTTGAAACTCTGGATTCCGACAGAGGGCCACGAGACTTCGACCAGCGCGCAAAAATGGAGGCTCTAGACCCTTCCAGAGCCGAGATATCGAAGGTCAAAATTTGGACCTGAAAAAAAAACATAAGGGGTAACACTGTCATTTTTTTTTGGCCGAAATTTTGACCCCCTCCGATTTTCTTGAAACTCTGGATTCTGACAGAGGGCCACGAGACTTCGACCAGCGCGCAAAAATGGAGGCTCTAGACCCTTCCAGAGCCGAGATATCGAAGGTCAAAATTTGGACCTGAAAAAAAAACATAAGGGGTAACACTGTCATTTTTTTTTTGGCCGAAATTTTGACCCCCTCCGATTTTCTTGAAACTCTGGATTCTGACAGAGGGCCACGAGACTTCGACCAGCGCGCAAAAATGGAGGCTCTAGACCCTTCCAGAGCCGAGATATCGAAGGTCAAAATTTGGACCTGAAAAAAAAAACATAAGGGGTAACACTGTCATTTTTTTTTTGGCCGAAATTTTGACCCCCTCCGATTTTCTTGAAACTCTGGATTCTGACAGAGGGCCACGAGACTTCGACCAGCGCGCAAAAATGGAGGCTCTAGACCCTTCCAGAGCCGAGATATTGAAGGTCAAAATTTGGACCTGAAAAAAAAACATAAGGGGTAACACTGTCATTTTTTTTTTTGCCGAAATTTTGACCCCCTCTGATTTTCTTGAAACTCTGGATTCTTACAGAGGGCCACGATACTTCGACCAGCGCGCAAAAATGGAGGCTCTAGACCCTTCCAGAGCCGAGATATCGAAGGTCAAAATTTGGACCTGAAAAAAAAAACGTAAGGGGTAACACTGTCATTTTTTTTGGCCGAAATTTTGACCCCCTCCGATTTTCTTGAAACTCTGGATTCTGACAGAGGGCCACGAGACTTCGACCAGCGCGCAAAAATGGAGGCTCTAGACCCTTCCAGAGCCGAGATATCGAAGGTCAAAATTTGGACCTGAAAAAAAAAAACATAAGGGGTAACACTGTTATTTTTTTTTTTGGCCGAAATTTTGACCCCCTCCGATTTTCTTGAAACTCTGGATTCTGACAGAGGGCCACGAGACTTCGACCAGCGCGCAAAAATGGAGGCTCTAGACCCTTCCAGAGCCGAGATATCGAAGGTCAAAATTTGGACCTGAAAAAAAAACATAAGGGGTAACACTGTCATTTTTTTTGCCGAAATTTTGACCCCCTCTGATTTTCTTGAAACTCTGGATTCTGACAGAGGGCCACGAGACTTCGACCAGCGCGCAAAAATGGAGGCTCTAGACCCTTCCAGAGCCGAGATATCGAAGGTCAAAATTTGGACCTGAAAAAAAAAACATAAGGGGTAACACTGTCATTTTTTTTTTTTGGCCGAAATTTTGACCCCCTCCGATTTTCTTGAAACTCTGGATTCTGACAGAGGGCCACGAGACTTCGACCAGCGCGCAAAAATGGAGGCTCTAGACCCTTCCAGAGCCGAGATATCGAAGGTCAAAATTTGGACCTGAAAAAAAAAAAAACATAAGGGGTAACACTGTCATTTTTTTTTTTGGCCGAAATTTTGACCCCCTCCGATTTTCTTGAAACTCTGGATTCTGACAGAGGGCCACGAGACTTCGACCAGCGCGCAAAAATGGAGGCTCTAGACCCTTCCAGATCCGAGATATCGAAGGTCAAAATTTGGACCTGAAAAAAAAAACATAAGGGGTAACACTGTTATTTTTTTTTTGGCCGAAATTTTGACCCCCTCCGATTTTCTTGAAACTCTGGATTCTGACAGAGGGCCACGAGACTTCGACCAGCGCGCAAAAATGGAGGCTCTAGACCCTTCCAGAGCCGAGATATCGAAGGTCAAAATTTGGACCTGAAAAAAAAACATAAGGGGTAACACTGTCATTTTTTTTGCCGAAATTTTGACCCCCTCTGATTTTCTTGAAACTCTGGATTCTGACAGAGGGCCACGAGACTTCGACCAGCGCGCAAAAATGGAGGCTCTAGACCCTTCCAGAGCCGAGATATCGAAGGTCAAAATTTGGACCTGAAAAAAAAAAACATAAGGGGTAACACTGTCATTTTTTTTGGCCGAAATTTTGACCCCCTCCGATTTTCTTGAAACTCTGGATTCTGACAGAGGGCCACGAGACTTCGACCAGCGCGCAAAAATGGAGGCTCTAGACCCTTCCAGATCCGAGATATCGAAGGTCAAAATTTGGACCTGAAAAAAAAACATAAGGGGTAACACTGTCATTTTTTTTTTTTGGCCGAAATTTTGACCCCCTCCGATTTTCTTGAAACTCTGGATTCCGACAGAGGGCCACGAGACTTCGACCAGCGCGCAAAAATGGAGGCTCTAGACCCTTCCAGAGCCGAGATATCGAAGGTCAAAATTTGGACCTGAAAAAAAAACATAAGGGGTAACACTGTCATTTTTTTTTGGCCGAAATTTTGACCCCCTCCGATTTTCTTGAAACTCTGGATTCTGACAGAGGGCCACGAGACTTCGACCAGCGCGCAAAAATGGAGGCTCTAGACCCTTCCAGAGCCGAGATATCGAAGGTCAAAATTTGGACCTGAAAAAAAAACATAAGGGGTAACACTGTCATTTTTTTTTTTGGCCGAAATTTTGACCCCCTCCGATTTTCTTGAAACTCTGGATTCTGACAGAGGGCCACAAGACTTCGACCAGCGCGCAAAAATGGAGGCTCTAGACCCTTCCAGAGCCGAGATATCGAAGGTCAAAATTTGGACCTGAAAAAAAAAACATAAGGGGTAACACTGTCATTTTTTTTTTTTGGCCGAAATTTTGACCCCCTCCGATTTTCTTGAAACTCTGGATTCTGACAGAGGGCCACGAGACTTCGACCAGCGCGCAAAAATGGAGGCTCTAGACCCTTCCAGAGCTGAGATATCGAAGGTCAAAATTTGGACCTGAAAAAAAAAACATAAGGGGTAACACTGTCATTTTTTTTTTGGCCGAAATTTTGACCCCCTCCGATTTTCTTGAAACTCTGGATTCTGACAGAGGGCCACGAGACTTCGACCAGCGCGCAAAAATGGAGGCTCTAGACCCTTCCAGAGCCGAGATATCGAAGGTCAAAATTTGGACCTGAAAAAAAAAACATAAGGGGTAACACTGTCATTTTTTTTTTTTTGGCCGAAATTTTGACCCCCTCCGATTTTCTTGAAACTCTGGATTCTGACAGAGGGCCACGAGACTTCGACCAGCGCGCAAAAATGGAGGCTCTAGACCCTTCCAGAGCCGAGATATCGAAGGTCAAAATTTGGACCTGAAAAAAAAACATAAGGGGTAACACTGTCATTTTTTTTTTGGCCGAAATTTTGACCCCCTCCGATTTTCTTGAAACTCTGGATTCTGACAGAGGACCACGAGACTTCGACCAGCGCGCAAAAATGGAGGCTCTAGACCCTTCCAGAGCCGAGATATCGAAGGTCAAAATTTGGACCTGAAAAAAAAACATAAGGGGTAACACTGTCATTTTTTTTTTTGGCCGAAATTTTGACCCCCTCCGATTTTCTTGAAACTCTGGATTCCGACAGAGGGCCACGAGACTTCGACCAGCGCGCAAAAATGGAGGCTCTAGACCCTTCCAGAGCCGAGATATCGAAGGTCAAAATTTGGACCTGAAAAAAAAACATAAGGGGTAACACTGTCATTTTTTTTGGCCGAAATTTTGACCCCCTCCGATTTTCTTGAAACTCTGAATTCTGACAGAGGGCCACGAGACTTCGACCAGCGCGCAAAAATGGAGGCTCTAGACCCTTCCAGAGCCGAGATATCGAAGGTCAAAATTGGGACCTGAAAAAAAAACATAAGGGGTAACACTGTCATTTTTTTTTTTGGCCAAAATTTTGACCCCCTCCGATTTTCTTGAAACTCTGGATTCTGACAGAGGGCCACGAGACTTCGACCAGCGCGCAAAAATGGAGGCTCTAGACCCTTCCAGAGCCGAGATATCGAAGGTCAAAATTTGGACCTGAAAAAAAAAAAACATAAGGGGTAACACTGTCATTTTTTTTTTTTTGGCCGAAATTTTGACCCCCTCTGATTTTCTTGAAACTCTGGATTCTGACAGAGGGCCACGAGACTTCGACCAGCGCGCAAAAATGGAGGCTCTAGACCCTTCCAGAGCCGAGATATCGAAGGTCAAAATTTGGACCTGAAAAAAAAAAAACATAAGGGGTAACACTGTCATTTTTTTTTTGGCCGAAATTTTGACCCCCTCCGATTTTCTTGAAACTCTGGATTCTGACAGAGGGCCACGAGACTTCGACCAGCGCGCAAAAATGGAGGCTCTAGACCCTTCCAGAGCCGAGATATCGAAGGTCAAAATTTGGACCTGAAAAAAAAAAAACATAAGGGGTAACACTGTCATTTTTGTTTTTGGCCGAAATTTTGACCCCCTCCGATTTTCTTGAAACTCTGGATTCTGACAGAGGGCCACGAGACTTCGACCAGCGCGCAAAAATGGAGGCTCTAGACCCTTCCAGAGCCGAGATATCGAAGGTCAAAATTTGGACCTGAAAAAAAAACATAAGGGGTAACACTGTCATTTTTTTTTTGCCGAAATTTTGACCCCCTCTGATTTTCTTGAAACTCTGGATTCTGACAGAGGGCCACGAGACTTCGACCAGCGCGCAAAAATGGAGGCTCTAGACCCTTCCAAAGCCGAGATATCGAAGGTCAAAATTTGGACCTGAAAAAAAAAACATAAGGGGTAACACTGTCATTTTTTTTGGCCGAAATTTTGACCCCCTCCGATTTTCTTGAAACTCTGGATTCTGACAGAGGGCCACGAGACTTCGACCAGCGCGCAAAAATGGAGGCTCTAGACCCTTCCAGATCCGAGATATCGAAGGTCAAAATTTGGACCTGAAAAAAAAACATAAGGGGTAACACTGTCATTTTTTTTTTTTGGCCGAAATTTTGACCCCCTCCGATTTTCTTGAAACTCTGGATTCCGACAGAGGGCCACGAGACTTCGACCAGCGCGCAAAAATGGAGGCTCTAGACCCTTCCAGAGCCGAGATATCGAAGGTCAAAATTTGGACCTGAAAAAAAAACATAAGGGGTAACACTGTCATTTTTTTTTTGGCCGAAATTTTGACCCCCTCCGATTTTCTTGAAACTCTGGATTCTGACAGAGGGCCACGAGACTTCGACCAGCGCGCAAAAATGGAGGCTCTAGACCCTTCCAGAGCCGAGATATCGAAGGTCAAAATTTGGACCTGAAAAAAAAACATAAGGGGTAACACTGTCATTTTTTTTTTGGCCGAAATTTTGACCCCCTCCGATTTTCTTGAAACTCTGGATTCTGACAGAGGGCCACAACACTTCGACCAGCGCGCAAAAATGGAGGCTCTAGACCCTTCCAGAGCCGAGATATCGAAGGTCAAAATTTGGACCTGAAAAAAAAAACATAAGGGGTAACACTGTTATTTTTTTTTTTTGCCGAAATTTTGACCCCCTCTGATTTTCTTGAAACTCTGGATTCTGACAGAGGGCCACGAGACTTCGACCAGCGCGCAAAAATGGAGGCTCTAGACCCTTCCAGAGCCGAGATATCGAAGGTCAAAATTTGGACCTGAAAAAAAAAACATAAGGGGTAACACTGTCATTTTTTTTTTTTTGGCCGAAATTTTGACCCCCTCCGATTTTCTTGAAACTCTGGATTCTGACAGAGGGCCACGAGACTTCGACCAGCGCGCAAAAATGGAGGCTCTAGACCCTTCCAGAGCCGAGATATCGAAGGTCAAAATTTGGACCTGAAAAAAAAAAAACATAAGGGGTAACACTGTCATTTTTTTTTTTGGCCGAAATTTTGACCCCCTCCGATTTTCTTGAAACTCTGGATTCTGACAGAGGGCCACGAGACTTCGACCAGCGCGCAAAAATGGAGGCTCTAGACCCTTCCAGATCCGAGATATCGAAGGTCAAAATTTGGACCTGAAAAAAAAAACATAAGGGGTAACACTGTTATTTTTTTTTTGGCCGAAATTTTGACCCCCTCCGATTTTCTTGAAACTCTGGATTCTGACAGAGGGCCACGAGACTTCGACCAGCGCGCAAAAATGGAGGCTCTAGACCCTTCCAGAGCCGAGATATCGAAGGTCAAAATTTGGACCTGAAAAAAAAACATAAGGGGTAACACTGTCATTTTTTTTGCCGAAATTTTGACCGACTCTGATTTTCTTGAAACTCTGGATTCTGACAGAGGGCCACGAGACTTCGACCAGCGCGCAAAAATGGAGGCTCTAGACCCTTCCAGAGCCGAGATATCGAAGGTCAAAATTTGGACCTGAAAAAAAAAAAACATAAGGGGTAACACTGTCATTTTTTTTGGCCGAAATTTTGACCCCCTCCGATTTTCTTGAAACTCTGGATTCTGACAGAGGGCCACGAGACTTCGACCAGCGCGCAAAAATGGAGGCTCTAGACCCTTCCAGATCCGAGATATCGAAGGTCAAAATTTGGACCTGAAAAAAAAACATAAGGGGTAACACTGTCATTTTTTTTTTTTGGCCGAAATTTTGACCCCCTCCGATTTTCTTGAAACTCTGGATTCCGACAGAGGGCCACGAGACTTCGACCAGCGCGCAAAAATGGAGGCTCTAGACCCTTCCAGAGCCGAGATATCGAAGGTCAAAATTTGGACCTGAAAAAAAAACATAAGGGGTAACACTGTCATTTTTTTTTGGCCGAAATTTTGACCCCCTCCGATTTTCTTGAAACTCTGGATTCTGACAGAGGGCCACGAGACTTCGACCAGCGCGCAAAAATGGAGGCTCTAGACCCTTCCAGAGCCGAGATATCGAAGGTCAAAATTTGGACCTGAAAAAAAAACATAAGGGGTAACACTGTCATTTTTTTTTTGGCCGAAATTTTGACCCCCTCCGATTTTCTTGAAACTCTGGATTCTGACAGAGGGCCACGAGACTTCGACCAGCGCGCAAAAATGGAGGCTCTAGACCCTTCCAGAGCCGAGATATCGAAGGTCAAAATTTGGACCTGAAAAAAAAAACATAAGGGGTAACACTGTCATTTTTTTTTTGGCCGAAATTTTGACCCCCTCCGATTTTCTTGAAACTCTGGATTCTGACAGAGGGCCACGAGACTTCGACCAGCGCGCAAAAATGGAGGCTCTAGACCCTTCCAGAGCCGAGATATCGAAGGTCAAAATTTGGACCTGAAAAAAAAACATAAGGGGTAACACTGTCATTTTTTTTTTTGCCGAAATTTTGACCCCCTCTGATTTTCTTGAAACTCTGGATTCTTACAGAGGGCCACGATACTTCGACCAGCGCGCAAAAATGGAGGCTCTAGACCCTTCCAGAGCCGAGATATCGAAGGTCAAAATTTGGACCTGAAAAAAAAAACATAAGGGGTAACACTGTCATTTTTTTTGGCCGAAATTTTGACCCCCTCCGATTTTCTTGAAACTCTGGATTCTGACAGAGGGCCACGAGACTTCGACCAGCGCGCAAAAATGGAGGCTCTAGACCCTTCCAGAGCCGAGATATCGAAGGTCAAAATTTGGACCTGAAAAAAAAAAAACATAAGGGGTAACACTGTTATTTTTTTTTTTGGCCGAAATTTTGACCCCCTCCGATTTTCTTGAAACTCTGGATTCTGACAGAGGGCCACGAGACTTCGACCAGCGCGCAAAAATGGAGGCTCTAGACCCTTCCAGAGCCGAGATATCGAAGGTCAAAATTTGGACCTGAAAAAAAAACATAAGGGGTAACACTGTCATTTTTTTTGCCGAAATTTTGACCCCCTCTGATTTTCTTGAAACTCTGGATTCTGACAGAGGGCCACGAGACTTCGACCAGCGCGCAAAAATGGAGGCTCTAGACCCTTCCAGAGCCGAGATATCGAAGGTCAAAATTTGGACCTGAAAAAAAAAACATAAGGGGTAACACTGTCATTTTTTTTTTTTTGGCCGAAATTTTGACCCCCTCCGATTTTCTTGAAACTCTGGATTCTGACAGAGGGCCACGAGACTTCGACCAGCGCGCAAAAATGGAGGCTCTAGACCCTTCCAGAGCCGAGATATCGAAGGTCAAAATTTGGACCTGAAAAAAAAAAAACATAAGGGGTAACACTGTCATTTTTTTTTTTGGCCGAAATTTTGACCCCCTCCGATTTTCTTGAAACTCTGGATTCTGACAGAGGGCCACGAGACTTCGACCAGCGCGCAAAAATGGAGGCTCTAGACCCTTCCAGATCCGAGATATCGAAGGTCAAAATTTGGACCTGAAAAAAAAAACATAAGGGGTAACACTGTTATTTTTTTTTTGGCCGAAATTTTGACCCCCTCCGATTTTCTTGAAACTCTGGATTCTGACAGAGGGCCACGAGACTTCGACCAGCGCGCAAAAATGGAGGCTCTAGACCCTTCCAGAGCCGAGATATCGAAGGTCAAAATTTGGACCTGAAAAAAAAACATAAGGGGTAACACTGTCATTTTTTTTGCCGAAATTTTGACCCCCTCTGATTTTCTTGAAACTCTGGATTCTGACAGAGGGCCACGAGACTTCGACCAGCGCGCAAAAATGGAGGCTCTAGACCCTTCCAGAGCCGAGATATCGAAGGTCAAAATTTGGACCTGAAAAAAAAAAACATAAGGGGTAACACTGTCATTTTTTTTGGCCGAAATTTTGACCCCCTCCGATTTTCTTGAAACTCTGGATTCTGACAGAGGGCCACGAGACTTCGACCAGCGCGCAAAAATGGAGGCTCTAGACCCTTCCAGATCCGAGATATCGAAGGTCAAAATTTGGACCTGAAAAAAAAACATAAGGGGTAACACTGTCATTTTTTTTTTTTGGCCGAAATTTTGACCCCCTCCGATTTTCTTGAAACTCTGGATTCCGACAGAGGGCCACGAGACTTCGACCAGCGCGCAAAAATGGAGGCTCTAGACCCTTCCAGAGCCGAGATATCGAAGGTCAAAATTTGGACCTGAAAAAAAAAACATAAGGGGTAACACTGTCATTTTTTTTTGGCCGAAATTTTGACCCCCTCCGATTTTCTTGAAACTCTGGATTCTGACAGAGGGCCACGAGACTTCGACCAGCGCGCAAAAATGGAGGCTCTAGACCCTTCCAGAGCCGAGATATCGAAGGTCAAAATTTGGACCTGAAAAAAAAACATAAGGGGTAACACTGTCATTTTTTTTTTTGGCCGAAATTTTGACCCCCTCCGATTTTCTTGAAACTCTGGATTCTGACAGAGGGCCACAAGACTTCGACCAGCGCGCAAAAATGGAGGCTCTAGACCCTTCCAGAGCCGAGATATCGAAGGTCAAAATTTGGACCTGAAAAAAAAAACATAAGGGGTAACACTGTCATTTTTTTTTTTTGGCCGAAATTTTGACCCCCTCCGATTTTCTTGAAACTCTGGATTCTGACAGAGGGCCACGAGACTTCGACCAGCGCGCAAAAATGGAGGCTCTAGACCCTTCCAGAGCTGAGATATCGAAGGTCAAAATTTGGACCTGAAAAAAAAAACATAAGGGGTAACACTGTCATTTTTTTTTTGGCCGAAATTTTGACCCCCTCCGATTTTCTTGAAACTCTGGATTCTGACAGAGGGCCACGAGACTTCGACCAGCGCGCAAAAATGGAGGCTCTAGACCCTTCCAGAGCCGAGATATCGAAGGTCAAAATTTGGACCTGAAAAAAAAAACATAAGGGGTAACACTGTCATTTTTTTTTTTTGGCCGAAATTTTGACCCCCTCCGATTTTCTTGAAACTCTGGATTCTGACAGAGGGCCACGAGACTTCGACCAGCGCGCAAAAATGGAGGCTCTAGACCCTTCCAGAGCCGAGATATCGAAGGTCAAAATTTGGACCTGAAAAAAAAACATAAGGGGTAACACTGTCATTTTTTTTTTGGCCGAAATTTTGACCCCCTCCGATTTTCTTGAAACTCTGGATTCTGACAGAGGACCACGAGACTTCGACCAGCGCGCAAAAATGGAGGCTCTAGACCCTTCCAGAGCCGAGATATCGAAGGTCAAAATTTGGACCTGAAAAAAAAACATAAGGGGTAACACTGTCATTTTTTTTTTTGGCCGAAATTTTGACCCCCTCCGATTTTCTTGAAACTCTGGATTCCGACAGAGGGCCACGAGACTTCGACCAGCGCGCAAAAATGGAGGCTCTAGACCCTTCCAGAGCCGAGATATCGAAGGTCAAAATTTGGACCTGAAAAAAAAACATAAGGGGTAACACTGTCATTTTTTTTGGCCGAAATTTTGACCCCCTCCGATTTTCTTGAAACTCTGAATTCTGACAGAGGGCCATGAGACTTCGACCAGCGCGCAAAAATGGAGGCTCTAGACCCTTCCAGAGCCGAGATATCGAAGGTCAAAATTGGGACCTGAAAAAAAACATAAGGGGTAACACTGTCATTTTTTTTTTTGGCCAAAATTTTGACCCCCTCCGATTTTCTTGAAACTCTGGATTCTGACAGAGGGCCACGAGACTTCGACCAGCGCGCAAAAATGGAGGCTCTAGACCCTTCCAGAGCCGAGATATCGAAGGTCAAAATTTGGACCTGAAAAAAAAAAAACATAAGGGGTAACACTGTCATTTTTTTTTTTTGGCCGAAATTTTGACCCCCTCTGATTTTCTTGAAACTCTGGATTCTGACAGAGGGCCACGAGACTTCGACCAGCGCGCAAAAATGGAGGCTCTAGACCCTTCCAGAGCCGAGATATCGAAGGTCAAAATTTGGACCTGAAAAAAAAAAAACATAAGGGGTAACACTGTCATTTTTTTTTTGGCCGAAATTTTGACCCCCTCCGATTTTCTTGAAACTCTGGATTCTGACAGAGGGCCACGAGACTTCGACCAGCGCGCAAAAATGGAGGCTCTAGACCCTTCCAGAGCCGAGATATCGAAGGTCAAAATTTGGACCTGAAAAAAAAAACATAAGGGGTAACACTGTCATTTTTGTTTTTGGCCGAAATTTTGACCCCCTCCGATTTTCTTGAAACTCTGGATTCTGACAGAGGGCCACGAGACTTCGACCAGCGCGCAAAAATGGAGGCTCTAGACCCTTCCAGAGCCGAGATATCGAAGGTCAAAATTTGGACCTGAAAAAAAAACATAAGGGGTAACACTGTCATTTTTTTTTTGCCGAAATTTTGACCCCCTCTGATTTTCTTGAAACTCTGGATTCTGACAGAGGGCCACGAGACTTCGACCAGCGCGCAAAAATGGAGGCTCTAGACCCTTCCAAAGCCGAGATATCGAAGGTCAAAATTTGGACCTGAAAAAAAAAACATAAGGGGTAACAATGTCATTTTTTTTGGCCGAAATTTTGACCCCCTCCGATTTTCTTGAAACTCTGGATTCTGACAGAGGGCCACGAGACTTCGACCAGCGCGCAAAAATGGAGGCTCTAGACCCTTCCAGATCCGAGATATCGAAGGTCAAAATTTGGACCTGAAAAAAAAACATAAGGGGTAACACTGTCATTTTTTTTTTTTGGCCGAAATTTTGACCCCCTCCGATTTTCTTGAAACTCTGGATTCCGACAGAGGGCCACGAGACTTCGACCAGCGCGCAAAAATGGAGGCTCTAGACCCTTCCAGAGCCGAGATATCGAAGGTCAAAATTTGGACCTGAAAAAAAAACATAAGGGGTAACACTGTCATTTTTTTTTTGGCCGAAATTTTGACCCCCTCCGATTTTCTTGAAACTCTGGATTCTGACAGAGGGCCACGAGACTTCGACCAGCGCGCAAAAATGGAGGCTCTAGACCCTTCCAGAGCCGAGATATCGAAGGTCAAAATTTGGACCTGAAAAAAAAACATAAGGGGTAACACTGTCATTTTTTTTTTGGCCGAAATTTTGACCCCCTCCGATTTTCTTGAAACTCTGGATTCTGACAGAGGGCCACAACACTTCGACCAGCGCGCAAAAATGGAGGCTCTAGACCCTTCCAGAGCCGAGATATCGAAGGTCAAAATTTGGACCTGAAAAAAAAAACATAAGGGGTAACACTGTCATTTTTTTTTTTTGGCCGAAATTTTGACCCCCTCCGATTTTCTTGAAACTCTGGATTCTGACAGAGGGCCACGAGACTTCGACCAGCGCGCAAAAATGGAGGCTCTAGACCCTTCCAGAGCCGAGATATCGAAGGTCAAAATTTGGACCTGAAAAAAAAAACATAAGGGGTAACACTGTCATTTTTTTTTTGGCCGAAATTTTGACCCCCTCCGATTTTCTTGAAACTCTGGATTCTGACAGAGGGCCACGAGACTTCGACCAGCGCGCAAAAATGGAGGCTCTAGACCCTTCCAGAGCCGAGATATCGAAGGTCAAAATTTGGACCTGAAAAAAAAAACATAAGGGGTAACACTGTCATTTTTTTTTTTTGGCCGAAATTTTGACCCCCTCCGATTTTCTTGAAACTCTGGATTCTGACAGAGGGCCACGAGACTTCGACCAGCGCGCAAAAATGGAGGCTCTAGACCCTTCCAGAGCCGAGATATCGAAGGTCAAAATTTGGACCTGAAAAAAAAACATAAGGGGTAACACTGTCATTTTTTTTTTGGCCGAAATTTTGACCCCCTCCGATTTTCTTGAAACTCTGGATTCTGACAGAGGACCACGAGACTTCGACCAGCGCGCAAAAATGGAGGCTCTAGACCCTTCCAGAGCCGAGATATCGAAGGTCAAAATTTGGACCTGAAAAAAAAACATAAGGGGTAACACTGTCATTTTTTTTTTTGGCCGAAATTTTGACCCCCTCCGATTTTCTTGAAACTCTGGATTCCGACAGAGGGCCACGAGACTTCGACCAGCGCGCAAAAATGGAGGCTCTAGACCCTTCCAGAGCCGAGATATCGAAGGTCAAAATTTGGACCTGAAAAAAAAAACATAAGGGGTAACACTGTCATTTTTTTTTTGGCCGAAATTTTGACCCCCTCCGATTTTCTTGAAACTCTGAATTCTGACAGAGGGCCACGAGACTTCGACCAGCGCGCAAAAATGGAGGCTCTAGACCCTTCCAGAGCCGAGATATCGAAGGTCAAAATTGGGACCTGAAAAAAAACATAAGGGGTAACACTGTCATTTTTTTTTTTGGCCAAAATTTTGACCCCCTCCGATTTTCTTGAAACTCTGGATTCTGACAGAGGGCCACGAGACTTCGACCAGCGCGCAAAAATGGAGGCTCTAGACCCTTCCAGAGCCGAGATATCGAAGGTCAAAATTTGGACCTGAAAAAAAAAAAACATAAGGGGTAACACTGTCATTTTTTTTTTTTTGGCCGAAATTTTGACCCCCTCTGATTTTCTTGAAACTCTGGATTCTGACAGAGGGCCACGAGACTTCGACCAGCGCGCAAAAATGGAGGCTCTAGACCCTTCCAGAGCCGAGATATCGAAGGTCAAAATTTGGACCTGAAAAAAAAAAACATAAGGGGTAACACTGTCATTTTTTTTTGGCCGAAATTTTGACCCCCTCCGATTTTCTTGAAACTCTGGATTCTGACAGAGGGCCACGAGACTTCGACCAGCGCGCAAAAATGGAGGCTCTAGACCCTTCCAGAGCCGAGATATCGAAGGTCAAAATTTGGACCTGAAAAAAAAAAACATAAGGGGTAACACTGTCATTTTTGTTTTTGGCCGAAATTTTGACCCCCTCCGATTTTCTTGAAACTCTGGATTCTGACAGAGGGCCACGAGACTTCGACCAGCGCGCAAAAATGGAGGCTCTAGACCCTTCCAGAGCCGAGATATCGAAGGTCAAAATTTGGACCTGAAAAAAAAACATAAGGGGTAACACTGTCATTTTTTTTTGCCGAAATTTTGACCCCCTCTGATTTTCTTGAAACTCTGGATTCTGACAGAGGGCCACGAGACTTCGACCAGCGCGCAAAAATGGAGGCTCTAGACCCTTCCAGATCCGAGATATCGAAGGTCAAAATTTGGACCTGAAAAAAAAACATAAGGGGTAACACTGTCATTTTTTTTTGGCCGAAATTTTGACCCCCTCCGATTTTCTTGAAACTCTGGATTCTGACAGAGGGCCACGAGACTTCGACCAGCGCGCAAAAATGGAGGCTCTAGACCCTTCCAGAGCCGAGATATCGAAGGTCAAAATTTGGACCTGAAAAAAAAAAACATAAGGGGTAACACTGTCATTTTTTTTTTGGCCGAAATTTTGACCCCCTCCAATTTTCTTGAAACTCTGGATTCTGACAGAGGGCCACGAGACTTCGACCAGCGCGCAAAAATGGAGGCTCTAGACCCTTCCAGAGCCGAGATATCGAAGGTCAAAATTTGGACCTGAAAAAAAAAAAACATAAGGGGTAACACTGTCATTTTTTTTTTTGGCCGAAATTTTGACCCCCTCCGATTTTCTTGAAACTCTGGATTCTGACAGAGGGCCACGAGACTTCGACCAGCGCGCAAAAATGGAGGCTCTAGACCCTTCCAGAGCCGAGATATCGAAGGTCAAAATTTGGACCTGAAAAAAAAAACATAAGGGGTAACATTGTCATTTTTTTTTTGGCCGAAATTTTGACCCCCTCCGATTTTCTTGAAACTCTGGATTCTGACAGAGGGCCACGAGACTTCGACCAGCGCGCAAAAATGGAGGCTCTAGACCCTTCCAGAGCCGAGATATCGAAGGTCAAAATTTGGACCTGAAAAAAAAAAAAACATAAGGGGTAACACTGTCATTTTTGTTTTTGGCCGAAATTTTGACCCCCTCCGATTTTCTTGAAACTCTGGATTCTGACAGAGGGCCACGAGACTTCGACCAGCGCGCAAAAATGGAGGCTCTAGACCCTTCCAGAGCCGAGATATCGAAGGTCAAAATTTGGACCTGAAAAAAAAACATAAGGGGTAACACTGTCATTTTTTTTTTGCCGAAATTTTGACCCCCTCTGATTTTCTTGAAACTCTGGATTCTGACAGAGGGCCACGAGACTTCGACCAGCGCGCAAAAATGGAGGCTCTAGACCCTTCCAGATCCGAGATATCGAAGGTCAAAATTTGGACCTGAAAAAAAAACATAAGGGGTAACACTGTCATTTTTTTTTTGGCCGAAATTTTGACCCCCTCCGATTTTCTTGAAACTCTGGATTCTGACAGAGGGCCACGAGACTTCGACCAGCGCACAAAAATGGAGGCTCTAGACCCTTCCAGAGCCGAGATATCGAAGGTCAAAATTTGGACCTGAAAAAAAAAAACATAAGGGGTAACACTGTCATTTTTTTTTTGGCCGAAATTTTGACCCCCTCCGATTTTCTTGAAACTCTGGATTCTGACAGAGGGCCACGAGACTTCGACCAGCGCGCAAAAATGGAGGCTCTAGACCCTTCCAGAGCCGAGATATCGAAGGTCAAAATTTGGACCTGAAAAAAAAAAACATAAGGGGTAACACTGTCATTTTTTTTTTGCCGAAATTTTGACCCCCTCTGATTTTCTTGAAACTCTGGATTCTGACAGAGGGCCACGAGACTTCGACCAGCGCGCAAAAATGGAGGCTCTAGACCCTTCCAGAGCCGAGATATCGAAGGTCAAAATTTGGACCTGAAAAAAAAAACATAAGGGGTAACACTGTCATTTTTTTTTTTGGCCGAAATTTTGACCCCCTCCGATTTTCTTGAAACTCTGGATTCTGACAGAGGGCCACGAGACTTCGACCAGCGCGCAAAAATGGAGGCTCTAGACCCTTCCAGAGCCGAGATATCGAAGGTCAAAATTTGGACCTGAAAAAAAAAACATAAGGGGTAACACTGTCATTTTTTTTTTGGCCGAAATTTTGACCCCCTCCGATTTTCTTGAAACTCTGGATTCTGACAGAGGGCCACGAGACTTCGACCAGCGCGCAAAAATGGAGGCTTTAGACCCTTCCATATCCGAGATATCGAAGGTCAAAATTTGGACCTGAAAAAAAAAACATAAGGGGTAACACTGTCATTTTTTTGGGCCGAAATTTTGACCCCCTCCGATTTTCTTGAAACTCTGGATTCTGACAGAGGGCCACGAGACTTCGACCAGCGCGCAAAAATGGAGGCTCTAGACCCTTCCAGATCCGAGATATCGAAAGTCAAAATTTGGACCTGAAAAAAAAAACATAAGGGGTAACACTGTCATTTTTTTTTTGGCCGAAATTTTGACCCCCTCCGATTTTCTTGAAACTCTGGATTCTGACAGAGGGCCACGAGACTTCGACCAGCGCGCAAAAATGGAGGCTCTAGACCCTTCCAGAGCCGAGATATCGAAGGTCAAAATTTGGACCTGAAAAAAAAAACATAAGGGGTAACACTGTCATTTTTTTTTTGGCCGAAATTTTGACCCCCTCCGATTTTCTTGAAACTCTGGATTCTGACAGAGGGCCACGAGACTTCGACCAGCGCGCAAAAATGGAGGCTCTAGACCCTTCCAGATCCGAGATATCGAAGGTCAAAATTTGGACCTGAAAAAAAAACATAAGGGGTAACACTGTCATTTTTTTTGGCCGAAATTTTGACCCCCTCCGATTTTCTTGAAACTCTGGATTCTGACAGAGGGCCACGAGACTTCGACCAGCGCGCAAAAATGAAGGCTCTAGACCCTTCCAGATCCGAGATATCGAAGGTCAAAATTTGGACCTGAAAAAAAAACATAAGGGGTAACACTGTCATTTTTTTTTTTTGGCCGAAATTTTGACCCCCTCCGATTTTCTTGAAACTCTGGATTCTGACAGAGGGCCACGAGACTTCGACCAGCGCGCAAAAATGGAGGCTCTAGACCCTTCCAGAGCCGAGATATCGAAGGTCAAAATTTGGACCTGAAAAAAAAAAACATAAGGGGTAACACTGTCATTTTTTTTGGCCGAAATTTTGACCCCCTCCGATTTTCTTGAAACTCTGGATTCTGACAGAGGGCCACGAGACTTCGACCAGCGCGCAAAAATGGAGGCTCTAGACCCTTCCAGAGCCGAGATATCGAAGGTCAAAATTTGGATCTGAAAAAAAAACATAAGGGGTAACACTGTCATTTTTTTTTTTTGGCCGAAATTTTGACCCCCTCCGATTTTCTTGAAACTCTGGATTCTGACAGAGGGCCACGAGACTTCGACCAGCGCGCAAAAATGGAGGCTCTAGACCCTTCCAGAGCCGAGATATCGAAGGTCAAAATTTGGACCTGAAAAAAAAAAACATAAGGGGTAACACTGTCATTTTTTTTTTTTGGCCGAAATTTTGACCCCCTCCGATTTTCTTGAAACTCTGGATTCTGACAGAGGGCCACGAGACTTCGACCAGCGCGCAAAAATGGAGGCTCTAGACCCTTCCAGAGCCGAGATATCGAAGGTCAAAATTTGGACCTGAAAAAAAAACATAAGGGGTAACACTGTCATTTTTTTTTTGGCCGAAATTTTGACCCCCTCCGATTTTCTTGAAACTCTGGATTCTGACAGAGGGCCACGAGACTTCGACCAGCGCGCAAAAATGGAGGCTCTAGACCCTTCCAGAGCCGAGATATCGAAGGTCAAAATTTGGACCTGAAAAAAAAACATAAGGGGTAACACTGTCATTTTTTTTTTGGCCGAAATTTTGACCCCCTCCGATTTTCTTGAAACTCTGGATTCTGACAGAGGGCCACGAGACTTCGACCAGCGCGCAAAAATGGAGGCTCTAGACCCTTCCAGAGCCGAGATATCGAAGGTCAAAATTTGGACCTGAAAAAAAAACATAAGGGGTAACACTGTCATTTTTTTTTTGGCCGAAATTTTGACCCCCTCCGATTTTCTTGAAACTCTGGATTCTGACAGAGGGCCACGAGACTTCGACCAGCGCGCAAAAATGGAGTCTCTAGACCCTTCCAGAGCCGAAATATCGAAGGTCAAAATTTGGACCTGAAAAAAAAACATAAGGGGTAACACTGTCATTTTTTTTTTGGCCGAAATTTTGACCCCCTCCGATTTTCTTGAAACTCTGGATTCTGACAGAGGGCCACGAGACTTCGACCAGCGCGCAAAAATGGAGGCTCTAGACCCTTCCAGAGCCGAGATATCGAAGGTCAAAATTTGGACCTGAAAAAAAAAAACATAAGGGGTAACACTGTCATTTTTTTTTTGGCCGAAATTTTGACCCCCTCCGATTTTCTTGAAACTCTGGATTCTGACAGAGGGCCACGAGACTTCGACCAGCGCGCAAAAATGGAGGCTCTAGACCCTTCCAGAGCCGAGATATCGAAGGTCAAAATTTGGACCTGAAAAAAAAACATAAGGGGTAACACTGTCATTTTTTTTTTGGCCGAAATTTTGACCCCCTCCGATTTTCTTGAAACTCTGGATTCTGACAGAGGGCCACGAGACTTCGACCAGCGCGCAAAAATGGAGGCTCTAGACCCTTCCAGAGCCGAGATATCGAAGGTCAAAATTTGGACCTGAAAAAAAAACATAAGGGGTAACACTGTCATTTTTTTTTTGGCCGAAATTTTGACCCCCTCCGATTTTCTTGAAACTCTGGATTCTGACAGAGGGCCACGAGACTTCGACCAGCGCGCAAAAATGGAGGCTCTAGACCCTTCCAGAGCCGAGACATCGAAGGTCAAAATTTGGACCTGAAAAAAAAACATAAGGGGTAACACTGTCATTTTTTTTTTGCCGAAATTTTGACCCCCTCCGATTTTCTTGAAACTCTGGATTCTGACAGAGGGCCACGAGACTTCGACCAGCGCGCAAAAATGGAGGCTCTAGACCCTTCCAGATCCGAGATATCGAAGGTCAAAATTTGGACTTGAAAAAAAAAACATAAGGGGTAACACTGTCATTTTTTTTTTGGCCGAAATTTTGACCCCCTCCGATTTTCTTGAAACTCTGGATTCTGACAGAGGGCCACGAGACTTCGACCAGCGCGCAAAAATGGAGGCTCTAGACCCTTCCAGAGCCGAGATATCGAAGGTCAAAATTTGGACCTGAAAAAAAAAACATAAGGGGTAACACTTGTCATTTTTTTTTTGGCCGAAATTTTGACCCTCTCCGATTTTCTTGAAACTCTGGATTCTGACAGAGGGCCACGAGACTTCGACCAGCGCGCAAAAATGGAGGCTCTAGACCCTTCCAGAGCCGAGATATCGAAGGTCAAAATTTGGACCTGAAAAAAAAAACATAAGGGGTAACACTGTCATTTTTTTTTTGGCCGAAATTTTGACCCCCTCCGATTTTCTTGAAACTCTGGATTCTGACAGAGGGCCACGAGACTTCGACCAGCGCGCAAAAATGGAGGCTCTAGATCCTTCCAGAGCCGAGATATCGAAGGTCAAAATTTGGACCTGAAAAAAAACAACATAAGGGGTAACACTGTCATTTTTTTTTTGGCCGAAATTTTGACCCCCTCCGATTTTCTTGAAACTCTGGATTCTGACAGAGGGCCACGAGACTTCGACCAGCGCGCAAAAATGGAGGCTCCAGATCCTTCCAGAGCCGAGATATCGAAGGTCAAAATTTGGACCTGAAAAAAAAACAACATAAGGGGTAACACTGTCATTTTTTTTTTTGGCCGAAATTTTGACCCCCTCCGATTTTCTTGAAACTCTGGATTCTGACAGAGGGCCACGAGACTTCGACCAGCGCGCAAAAATGGAGGCTCTAGACCCTTCCAGAGCCGAGATATCGAAGGTCAAAATTTGGACCTGAAAAAAAAACATAAGGGGTAACACTGTCATTTTTTTTTTTGGCCGAAATTTTGACCCCCTCCGATTTTCTTGAAACTCTGGATTCTGACAGAGGGCCACGAGACTTCGACCAGCGCGCAAAAATGGAGGCTCTAGACCCTTCCAGAGCCGAGATATCGAAGGTCAAAATTTGGACCTGAAAAAAAAAACATAAGGGGTAACACTGTCATTTTTTTTTTTGGCCGAAATTTTGACCCCCTCCGATTTTCTTGAAACTCTGGATTCTGACAGAGGGCCACGAGACTTCGACCAGCACGCAAAAATGGAGGCTCTAGACCCTTCCAGAGCCGAGATATCGAAGGTCAAAATTTGGACCTGAAAAAAAAACATAAGGGGTAACACTGTCATTTTTTTTTTGGCCGAAATTTTGACCCCCTCCGATTTTCTTGAAACTCTGGATTCTGACAGAGGGCCACGAGACTTCGACCAGCGCGCAAAAATGGAGGCTCTAGACCCTTCCAGAGCCGAGATATCGAAGGTCAAAATTTGGACCTGAAAAAAAAAAACATAAGGGGTAACACTGTCATTATTTTTTTGCCGAAATTTTGACCCCCTCTGATTTTCTTGAAACTCTGGATTCTGACAGAGGGCCACGAGACTTCGACCAGCGCGCAAAAATGGAGGCTCTAGACCCTTCCAGATCCGAGATATCGAAGGTCAAAATTTGGACCTGAAAAAAAAAACATAAGGGGTAACACTGTCATTTTTTTGGCCGAAATTTTGACCCCCTCCGATTTTCTTGAAACTCTGGATTCTGACAGAGGGCCACGAGACTTCGACCAGCGCGCAAAAATGGAGGCTCTAGACCCTTCCAGAGCCGAGATATCGAAGGTCAAAATTTGGACCTGAAAAAAAAAACATGAGGGTTAACACTGTCATTTTTTTTTTTGGCCGAAATTTTGACCCCCTCCGATTTTCTTGAAACTCTGGATTCTGACAGAGGGCCACGAGACTTCGACCAGCGCGCAAAAATGGAGGCTCTAGACCCTTCCAGAGCCGAGATATCGAAGGTCAAAATTTGGACCTGAAAAAAAAAACATAAGGGGTAACACTGTCATTTTTTTTGCCGAAATTTTGACCCCTTCTGATTTTCTTGAAACTCTGGATTCTGACAGAGGGCCACGAGACTTCGACCAGCGCGCAAAAATGGAGGCTCTAGACCCTTCCAGAGCCGAGATATCGAAGGTCAAAATTTGGACCTGAAAAAAAAAACATAAGGGGTAACACTGTCATTTTTTTTTTGGCCGAAATTTTGACCCCCTCCGATTTTCTTGAAACTCTGGATTCTGACAGAGGGCCACGAGACTTCGACCAGCGCGCAAAAATGGAGGCTCTAGACCCTTCCAGAGCCGAGATATCGAAGGTCAAAATTTGGACCTGAAAAAAAAAACATAAGGGGTAACACTGTCATTTTTTTTTTGCCGAAATTTTGACCCCCTCCGATTTTCTTGAAACTCTGGATTCTGACAGAGGGCCACGAGACTTCGACCAGCGCGCAAAAATGGAGGCTCTAGACCCTTCCAGAGCCGAGATATCGAAGGTCAAAATTTGGACCTGAAAAAAAAAACATAAGGGGTAACACTGTCATTTTTTTTGCCGAAATTTTGACCCCTTCTGATTTTCTTGAAACTCTGGATTCTGACAGAGGGCCACGAGACTTCGACCAGCGCGCAAAAATGGAGGCTCTAGACCCTTCCAGAGCCGAGATATCGAAGGTCAAAATTTGGACCTGAAAAAAAAAACATAAGGGGTAACACTGTCATTTTTTTTGCCGAAATTTTGACCCCTTCTGATTTTCTTGAAACTCTGGATTCTGACAGAGGGCCACGAGACTTCGACCAGCGCGCAAAAATGGAGGCTCTAGACCCTTCCAGAGCCGAGATATCGAAGGTCAAAATTTGGACCTGAAAAAAAAAACATAAGGGGTAACACTGTCATTTTTTTTTTGGCCGAAATTTTGACCCCCTCCGATTTTCTTGAAACTCTGGATTCTGACAGAGGGCCACGAGACTTCGACCAGCGCGCAAAAATGGAGGCTCTAGACCCTTCCAGAGCCGAGATATCGAAGGTCAAAATTTGGACCTGAAAAAAAAAACATAAGGGGTAACACTGTCATTTTTTTTTGCCGAAATTTTGACCCCCTCCGATTTTCTTGAAACTCTGGATTCTGACAGAGGGCCACGAGACTTCGACCAGCGCGCAAAAATGGAGGCTCTAGACCCTTCCAGATCCGAGATATCGAAGGTCAAAATTTGGACCTGAAAAAAAAACATAAGGGGTAACACTGTCATTTTTTTTGGCCGAAATTTTGACCCCCTCCGATTTTCTTGAAACTCTGGATTCTGACAGAGGGCCACGAGACTTCGACCAGCGCGCAAAAATGGAGGCTCTAGACCCTTCCAGAGCCGAGATATCGAAGGTCAAAATTTGGACCTGAAAAAAAAAAACATAAGGGGTAACACTGTCATTTTTTTTTTTGGCCGAAATTTTGACCCCCTCCGATTTTCTTGAAACTCTGGATTCTGACAGAGGGCCACGAGACTTCGACCAGCGCGCAAAAATGGAGGCTCTAGACCCTTCCAGAGCCGAGATATCGAAGGTCAAAATTTGGACCTGAAAAAAAAAAACATAAGGGGTAACACTGTAATTTTTTTTTGCCGAAATTTTGACCCCTTCTGATTTTCTTGAAACTCTGGATTCTGACAGAGGGCCACGAGACTTCGACCAGCGCGCAAAAATGGAGGCTCTAGACCCTTCCAGATCCGAGATATCGAAGGTCAAAATTTGGACCTGAAAAAAAAACATAAGGGGTAACACTGTCATTTTTTTTTGGCCGAAATTTTGACCCCCTCCGATTTTCTTGAAACTCTGGATTCTGACAGAGGGCCACGAGACTTCGACCAGCGCGCAAAAATGGAGGCTCTAGACCCTTCCAGATCCGAGATATCGAAGGTCAAAATTTGGACCTGAAAAAAAAAACATAAGGGGTAACACTGTCATTTTTTTTTTGGCCGAAATTTTGACCCCCTCCGATTTTCTTGAAACTCTGGATTCTGACAGAGGGCCACGAGACTTCGACCAGCGCGCAAAAATGGAGGCTCTAGACCCTTCCAGAGCCGAGATATCGAAGGTCAAAATTTGGACCTGAAAAAAAAACATAAGGGGTAACACTGTCATTTTTTTTTTTGGCCGAAATTTTGACCCCCTCCGATTTTCTTGAAACTCTGGATTCTGACAGAGGGCCACGAGACTTCGACCAGCGCGCAAAAATGGAGGCTCTAGACCCTTCCAGAGCCGAGATATCGAAGGTCAAAATTTGGACCTGAAAAAAAAACATAAGGGGTAACACTGTCATTTTTTTTTTGGCCGAAATTTTGACCCCCTCCGATTTTCTTGAAACTCTGGATTCTGACAGAGGGCCACGAGACTTCGACCAGCGCGCAAAAATGGAGGCTCTAGACCCTTCCAGAGCCGAGATATCGAAGGTCAAAATTTGGACCTGAAAAAAAAAACATAAGGGGTAACACTGTCATTTTTTTTTTGGCCGAAATTTTGACCCCCTCCGATTTTCTTGAAACTCTGGATTCTGACAGAGGGCCACGAGACTTCGACCAGCGCGCAAAAATGGAGGCTCTAGACCCTTCCAGAGCCGAGATATCGAAGGTCAAAATTTGGACCTGAAAAAAAAAAACATAAGGGGTAACACTGTCATTTTTTTTTTTGGCTGAAATTTTGACCCCCTCCGATTTTCTTGAAACTCTGGATTCTGACAGAGGGCCACGAGACTTCGACCAGCGCGCAAAAATGGAGGCTCTAGACCCTTCCAGAGCCGAGATATTGAAGGTCAAAATTTGGACCTGAAAAAAAAACATAAGGGGTAACACTGTCATTTTTTTTTTTTTGGCCGAAATTTTGACCCCCTCCGATTTTCTTGAAACTCTGGATTCTGACAGAGGGCCACGAGACTTCGACCAGCGCGCAAAAATGGAGGCTCTAGACCCTTCCAGAGCCGAGATATCGAAGGTCAAAATTTGGACCTGAAAAAAAAACATAAGGGGTAACACTGTCATTTTTTTTTTTTGGCCGAAATTTTGACCCCCTCCGATTTTCTTGAAACTCTGGATTCTGACAGAGGGCCACGAGACTTCGACCAGCGCGCAAAAATGGAGGCTCTAGATCCTTCCAGAGCCGAGATATCGAAGGTCAAAATTTGGACCTGAAAAAAAACAACATAAGGGGTAACACTGTCATTTTTTTTTTTGGCCGAAATTTTGACCCCCTCCGATTTTCTTGAAACTCTGGATTCTGACAGAGGGCCACGAGACTTCGACCAGCGCGCAAAAATGGAGGCTCTAGATCCTTCCAGAGCCGAGATATCGAAGGTCAAAATTTGGACCTGAAAAAAAACAACATAAGGGGTAACACTATCATTTTTTTTTTTGGCCGAAATTTTGACCCCCTCCGATTTTCTTGAAACTCTGGATTCGACAGAGGGCCACGAGACTTCGACCAGCGCGCAACAATGGAGGCTCTAGACCCTTCCAGAGCCGAGATATCGAAGGTCAAAATTTGGACCTGAAAAAAAAAACATAAGGGGTAACACTGTCATTTTTTTTTTGGCCGAAATTTTGACCCCCTCCGATTTTCTTGAAACTCTGGATTCTGACAGAGGGCCACGAGACTTCGACCAGCGCGCAAAAATGGAGGCTCTAGACCCTTCCAGAGCAGAGATATCGAAGGTCAAAATTTGGACCTGAAAAAAAAACATAAGGGGTAACACTGTCATTTTTTTTTTGGCCGAAATTTTGACCCCCTCCGATTTTCTTGAAACTCTGGATTCTGACAGAGGGCCACGAGACTTCGACCAGCGCGCAAAAATGGAGGCTCTAGACCCTTCCAGAGCCGAGATATCGAAGGTCAAAATTTGGACCTGAAAAAAAAACATAAGGGGTAACACTGTCATTTTTTTTTTTTTGGCCGAAATTTTGACCCCCTCCGATTTTCTTGAAACTCTGGATTCTGACAGAGGGCCACGAGACTTCGACCAGCGCGCAAAAATGGAGACTCTAGACCCTTCCAGAGCCGAGATATCGAAGGGCAAAATTTGGACCTGAAAAAAAAACATAAGGGGTAACACTGTCATTTTTTTTTTTTTGGCCGAAATTTTGACCCCCTCCGATTTTCTTGAAACTCTGGATTCTGACAGAGGGCCACGAGACTTCGACCAGCGCGCAAAAATGGAGGCTCTAGACCCTTCCAGAGCCGAGATATCGAAGGTCAAAATTTGGACCTGGAAAAAAAAACATAAGGGGTAACACTGTCATTTTTTTTTTGGCCGAAATTTTGACCCCCTCCGATTTTCTTGAAACTCTGGATTCTGACAGAGGGCCACGAGACTTCGACCAGCGCGCAAAAATGGAGGCTCTAGACCCTTCAAGAGCCGAGATATCGAAGGTCAAAATTTGGACCTGAAAAAAAAAACATAAGGGGTAACACTGTCATTTTTTTTTTTGGCCGAAATTTTGACCCCCTCCGATTTTCTTGAAACTCTGGATTCTGACAGAGGGCCACGAGACTTCGACCAGCGCGCAAAAATGGAGGCTCTAGACCCTTCCAGAGCCGAGATATCGAAGGTCAAAATTTGGACCTGAAAAAAAAAACATAAGGGGTAACACTGTCATTTTTTTTTTTTTGGCCGAAATTTTGACCCCCTCCGATTTTCTTGAAACTCTGGATTCTGACAGAGGGCCACGAGACTTCGACCAGCGCGCAAAAATGGAGGCTCTAGACCCTTCCAGAGCCGAGATATCGAAGGTCAAAATTTGGACCTGAAAAAAAAAACATAAGGGGTAACACTGTCATTTTTTTTTTGGCCGAAATTTTGACCCCCTCCGATTTTCTTGAAACTCTGGATTCTGACAGAGGGCCACGAGACTTCGACCAGCGCGCAAAAATGGAGGCTCTAGACCCTTCCAGATCCGAGATATCGAAGGTCAAAATTTGGACCTGAAAAAAAAACATAAGGGGTAACACTGTCATTTTTTTTGGCCGAAATTTTGACCCCCTCCGATTTTCTTGAAACTCTGGATTCTGACAGAGGGCCACGAGACTTCGACCAGCGCGCAAAAATGGAGGCTCTAGACCCTTCCAGATCCGAGATATCGAAGGTCAAAATTTGGACCTGAAAAAAAAACATAAGGGGTAACACTGTCATTTTTTTTTTTGGCCGAAATTTTGACCCCCTCCGATTTTCTTGAAACTCTGGATTCTGACAGAGGGCCACGAGACTTCGACCAGCGCGCAAAAATGGAGGCTCTAGACCCTTCCAGAGCCGAGATATCGAAGGTCAAAATTTGGACCTGAAAAAAAAAAACATAAGGGGTAACACTGTCATTTTTTTTTTGGCCGAAATTTTGACCCCCTCCGATTTTCTTGAAACTCTGGATTCTGACAGAGGGCCACGAGACTTCGACCAGCGCGCAAAAATGGAGGCTCTAGACCCTTCCAGAGCCGAGATATCGAAGGTCAAAATTTGGACCTGAAAAAAAAAACATAAGGGGTAACACTGTCATTTTTTTTTTTTGGCCGAAATTTTGACCCCCTCCGATTTTCTTGAAACTCTGGATTCTGACAGAGGGCCACGAGACTTCGACCAGCGCGCAAAAATGGAGGCTCTAGACCCTTCCAGAGCCGAGATATCGAAGGTCAAAATTTGGACCTGAAAAAAAAAAACATAAGGGGTAACACTGTCATTTTTTTTTTTTTGGCCGAAATTTTGACCCCCTCCGATTTTCTTGAAACTCTGGATTCTGACAGAGGGCCACGAGACTTCGACCAGCGCGCAAAAATGGAGGCTCTAGACCCTTCCAGAGCCGAGATATCGAAGGTCAAAATTTGGACCTGAAAAAAAAAACATAAGGGGTAACACTGTCATTTTTTTTTTTTTGGCCGAAATTTTGACCCCCTCCGATTTTCTTGAAACTCTGGATTCTGACAGAGGGCCACGAGACTTCGACCAGCGCGCAAAAATGGAGGCTCTAGACCCTTCCAGAGCCGAGATATCGAAGGTCAAAATTTGGACCTGAAAAAAAAAACATAAGGGGTAACACTGTCATTTTTTTTTTGGCCGAAATTTTGACCCCCTCCGATTTTCTTGAAAC
This sequence comes from Cyprinella venusta, assembly GCA_038021265.1. Classification (NCBI taxonomy): domain Eukaryota; kingdom Metazoa; phylum Chordata; class Actinopteri; order Cypriniformes; family Leuciscidae; genus Cyprinella; species Cyprinella venusta. The sequence continues at coordinate 26,161,409 of CM075866.1, forward strand.
TCTGGATTCTGACAGAGGGCCACGAGACTTCGACCAGCGCGCAAAAATGGAGGCTCTAGACCCTTCCAGAGCCAAGATATCGAAGGTCAAAATTTGGACCTGAAAAAAAAAACATAAGGGGTAACACTGTCATTTTTTTTTTGGCCGAAATTTTGACCCCCTCCGATTTTCTTGAAACTCTGGATTCTGACAGAGGGCCACGAGACTTCGACCAGCGCGCAAAAATGGAGGCTCTAGACCCTTCCAGAGCCGAGATATCGAAGGTCAAAATTTGGACCTGAAAAAAAAAACATAAGGGGTAACACTGTCATTTTTTTTTTTGGCCGAAATTTTGACCCCCTCCGATTTTCTTGAAACTCTGGATTCTGACAGAGGGCCACGAGACTTCGACCAGCGCGCAAAAATGGAGGCTCTAGACCCTTCCAGAGCCGAGATATCGAAGGTCAAAATTGGACCTGAAAAAAAAAACATAAGGGGTAACACTGTCATTTTTTTTTTTGGCTGAAATTTTGACCCCCTCCGATTTTCTTGAAACTCTGGATTCTGACAGAGGGCCACGAGACTTCGACCAGCGCGCAAAAATGGAGGCTCTAGACCCTTCCAGAGCCGAGATATCGAAGGTCAAAATTTGGACCTGAAAAAAAAACATAAGGGGTAACACTGTCATTTTTTTTTTGGCCGAAATTTTGACCCCCTCCGATTTTCTTGAAACTCTGGATTCTGACAGAGGGCCACGAGACTTCGACCAGCGCGCAAAAATGGAGGCTCTAGATCCTTCCAGAGCCGAGATATCGAAGGTCAAAATTTGGACCTGAAAAAAAACAACATAAGGGGTAACACTATCATTTTTTTTTTTGGCCGAAATTTTGACCCCCTCCGATTTTCTTGAAACTCTGGATTCTGACAGAGGGCCACGAGACTTCGACCAGCGCGCAACAATGGAGGCTCTAGACCCTTCCAGAGCCGAGATATCGAAGGTCAAAATTTGGACCTGAAAAAAAAACATAAGGGGTAACACTGTCATTTTTTTTTGGCCGAAATTTTGACCCCCTCCGATTTTCTTGAAACTCTGGATTCTGACAGAGGGCCACGAGACTTCGACCAGCGCGCAAAAATGGAGGCTCTAGACCCTTCCAGAGCCGAGATATCGAAGGTCAAAATTTGGACCTGAAAAAAAAAACATAAGGGGTAACACTGTCATTTTTTTTTTTGGCCGAAATTTTGACCCCCTCCGATTTTCTTGAAACTCTGGATTCTGACAGAGGGCCACGAGACTTCGACCAGCGCGCAAAAATGGAGGCTCTAGACCCTTCCAGAGCCGAGATATCGAAGGTCAAAATTTGGACCTGAAAAAAAAAACATAAGGGGTAACACTGTCATTTTTTTTTTTTGGCCGAAATTTTGACCCCCTCCGATTTTCTTGAAACTCTGGATTCTGACAGAGGGCCACGAGACTTCGACCAGCGCGCAAAAATGGAGGCTCTAGACCCTTCCAGAGCCGAGATATCGAAGGGCAAAATTTGGACCTGAAAAAAAAACATAAGGGGTAACACTGTCATTTTTTTTTTTGGCCGAAATTTTGACCCCCTCCGATTTTCTTGAAACTCTGGATTCTGACAGAGGGCCACGAGACTTCGACCAGCGCGCAAAAATGGAGGCTCTAGACCCTTCCAGAGCCGAGATATCGAAGGTCAAAATTTGGACCTGGAAAAAAAAACATAAGGGGTAACACTGTCATTTTTTTTTTGGCCGAAATTTTGACCCCCTCCGATTTTCTTGAAACTCTGGATTCTGACAGAGGGCCACGAGACTTCGACCAGCGCGCAAAAATGGAGGCTCTAGACCCTTCCAGAGCCGAGATATCGAAGGTCAAAATTTGGACCTGAAAAAAAAAAACATAAGGGGTAACACTGTCATTTTTTTTTTTGGCCGAAATTTTGACCCCCTCCGATTTTCTTGAAACTCTGGATTCTGACAGAGGGCCACGAGACTTCGACCAGCGCGCAAAAATGGAGGCTCTAGACCCTTCCAGAGCCGAGATATCGAAGGTCAAAATTTGGACCTGAAAAAAAAACATAAGGGGTAACACTGTCATTTTTTTGCCGAAATTTTGACCCCCTCTGATTTTCTTGAAACTCTGGATTCTGACAGAGGGCCACGAGACTTCGACCAGCGCGCAAAAATGGAGGCTCTAGACCCTTCCAGAGCCGAGATATCGAAGGTCAAAATTTGGACCTGAAAAAAAAAACATAAGGGGTAACACTGTCATTTTTTTTTTTGGCCGAAATTTTGACCCCCTCCGATTTTCTTGAAACTCTGGATTCTGACAGAGGGCCACGAGACTTCGACCAGCGCGCAAAAATGGAGGCTCTAGACCCTTCCAGAGCCGAGATATCGAAGGTCAAAATTTGGACCTGAAAAAAAAAACATAAGGGGTAACACTGTCATTTTTTTTTTGGCCGAAATTTTGACCCCCTCCGATTTTCTTGAAACTCTGGATTCTGACAGAGGGCCACGAGACTTCGACCAGCGCGCAAAAATGGAGGCTCTAGACCCTTCCAGATCCGAGATATCGAAGGTCAAAATTTGGAACTGAAAAAAAAAACATAAGGGGTAACACTGTCATTTTTTTTGGCCGAAATTTTGACCCCCTCCGATTTTCTTGAAACTCTGGATTCTGACAGAGGGCCACGAGACTTCGACCAGCGCGCAAAAATGGAGGCTCTAGACCCTTCCAGATCCGAGATATCGAAGGTCAAAATTTGGACCTGAAAAAAAAACATAAGGGGTAACACTGTCATTTTTTTTTTTGGCCGAAATTTTGACCCCCTCCGATTTTCTTGAAACTCTGGATTCTGACAGAGGGCCACGAGACTTCGACCAGCGCGCAAAAATGGAGGCTCTAGACCCTTCCAGAGCCGAGATATCGAAGGTCAAAATTTGGACCTGAAAAAAAAAACATAAGGGGTAACACTGTCATTTTTTTTTTTTGGCCGAAATTTTGACCCCCTCCGATTTTCTTGAAACTCTGGATTCTGACAGAGGGCCACGAGACTTCGACCAGCGCGCAAAAATGGAGGCTCTAGACCCTTCCAGAGCCGAGATATCGAAGGTCAAAATTTGGACCTGAAAAAAAAACATAAGGGGTAACACTGTCATTTTTTTTTTTTGGCCGAAATTTTGACCCCCTCCGATTTTCTTGAAACTCTGGATTCTGACAGAGGGCCACGAGACTTCGACCAGCGCGCAAAAATGGAGGCTCTAGACCCTTCCAGAGCCGAGATATCGAAGGTCAAAATTTGGACCTGAAAAAAAAACATAAGGGGTAACACTGTCATTTTTTTTTTGGCCGAAATTTTGACCCCCTCCGATTTTCTTGAAACTCTGGATTCTGACAGAGGGCCACGAGACTTCGACCAGCGCGCAAAAATGGAGGCTCTAGACCCTTCCAGAGCCGAGATATCGAAGGTCAAAATTTGGACCTGAAAAAAAAACATAAGGGGTAACACTGTCATTTTTTTTTTGGCCGAAATTTTGACCCCCTCCGATTTTCTTGAAACTCTGGATTCTGACAGAGGGCCACGAGACTTCGACCAGCGCGCAAAAATGGAGGCTCTAGACCCTTCCAGAGCCGAGATATCGAAGGTCAAAATTTGGACCTGAAAAAAAAACATAAGGGGTAACACTGTAATTTTTTTTTTGGCCGAAATTTTGACCCCCTCCGATTTTCTTGAAACTCTGGATTCTGACAGAGGGCCACGAGACTTCGACCAGCGCGCAAAAATGGAGGCTCTAGACCCTTCCAGAGCCGAGATATCGAAGGTCAAAATTTGGACCTGAAAAAAAAACATAAGGGGTAACACTGTCATTTTTTTTTTGGCCGAAATTTTGACCCCCTCCGATTTTCTTGAAACTCTGGATTCTGACAGAGGGCCACGAGACTTCGACCAGCGCGCAAAAATGGAGGCTCTAGACCCTTCCAGAGCCGAGATATCGAAGGTCAAAATTTGGACCTGAAAAAAAAAACATAAGGGGTAACACTGTCATTTTTTTTTTGGCCGAAATTTTGACCCCCTCCGATTTTCTTGAAACTCTGGATTCTGACAGAGGGCCACGAGACTTCGACCAGTGCGCAAAAATGGAGGCTCTAGACCCTTCCAGAGCCGAGATATCGAAGGTCAAAATTTGGACCTGAAAAAAAAAACATAAGGGGTAACACTGTCATTTTTTTTTTTGGCCGAAATTTTGACCCCCTCCGATTTTCTTGAAACTCTGGATTCTGACAGAGGGCCACGAGACTTCGACCAGCGCGCAAAAATGGAGGCTCTAGACCCTTCCAGAGCCGAGATATCGAAGGTCAAAATTTGGACCTGAAAAAAAAAACATAAGGGGTAACACTGTCATTTTTTTTTTGGCCGAAATTTTGACCCCCTCCGATTTTCTTGAAACTCTGGATTCTGACAGAGGGCCACGAGACTTCGACCAGCGCGCAAAAATGGAGGCTCTAGACCCTTCCATAGCCGAGGTATCGAAGGTCAAAATTTGGACCTGAAAAAAAAAAACATAAGGGGTAACACTGTCATTTTTGTTTTTGGCCGAAATTTTGACCCCCTCTGATTTTCTTGAAACTCTGGATTCTGACAGAGGGCCACGAGACTTCGACCAGCGCGCAAAAATGGAGGCTCTAGACCCTTCCAGAGCCGAGATATCGAAGGTCAAAATTTGGACCTGAAAAAAAACATAAGGGGTAACACTGTCATTTTTTTTGCCGAAATTTTGACCCCCTCTGATTTTCTTGAAACTCTGGATTCTGACAGAGGGCCACGAGACTTCGACCAGCGCGCAAAAATGGAGGCTCTAGACCCTTCCAGATCCGAGATATCGAAGGTCAAAATTTGGACCTGAAAAAAAAACATAAGGGGTAACACTGTCATTTTTTTTTGGCCGAAATTTTGACCCCCTCCGATTTTCTTGAAACTCTGGATTCTGACAGAGGGCCACGAGACTTCGACCAGCGCGCAAAAATGGAGGCTCTAGACCCTTCCAGAGCCGAGATATCGAAGGTCAAAATTTGGACCTGAAAAAAAAAAACATAAGGGGTAACACTCATTTTTTTTTTGGCCGAAATTTTGACCCCCTCCGATTTTCTTGAAACTCTGGATTCTGACAGAGGGCCACGAGACTTCGACCAGCGCGCAAAAATGGAGGCTCTAGACCCTTCCAGATCCGAGATATCGAAGGTCAAAATTTGGACCTGAAAAAAAAACATAAGGGGTAACACTGTCATTTTTTTTTTTTGGCCGAAATTTTGACCCCCTCCGATTTTCTTGAAACTCTGGATTCTGACAGAGGGCCACGAGACTTCGACCAGCGCGCAAAAATGGAGGCTCTAGACCCTTCCAGAGCCGAGATATCGAAGGTCAAAATTTGGACCTGAAAAAAAAAACATAAGGGGTAACACTGTCATTTTTTTTTTTGGCCGAAATTTTGACCCCCTCCGATTTTCTTGAAACTCTGGATTCTGACAGAGGGCCACGAGACTTCGACCAGCGCGCAAAAATGGAGGCTCTAGACCCTTCCAGAGCCGAGATATCGAAGGTCAAAATTTGGACCTGAAAAAAAAAACATAAGGGGTAACACTGTCATTTTTTTTTTTGGCCGAAATTTTGACCCCCTCCGATTTTCTTGAAACTCTGGATTCTGACAGAGGGCCACGAGACTTCGACCAGCGCGCAAAAATGGAGGCTCTAGACCCTTCCAGAGCCGAGATATCGAAGGTCAAAATTTGGACCTGAAAAAAAACAACATAAGGGGTAACACTGTCATTTTTTTTTTTGGTCGAAATTTTGACCCCCTCCGATTTTCTTGAAACTCTGGATTCTGACAGAGGGCCACGAGACTTCGACCAGCGCGCAAAAATGGAGGCTCTAGACCCTTCCAGAGCCGAGATATCGAAGGTCAAAATTTGGACCTGAAAAAAAAACATAAGGGGTAACACTGTCATTTTTTTTTTTTTGGCCGAAATTTTGACCCCCTCCGATTTTCTTGAAACTCTGGATTCTGACAGAGGGCCACGAGACTTCGACCAGCGCGCAAAAATGGAGGCTCTAGACCCTTCCAGATCCGAGATATCGAAGGTCAAAATTTGGACCTGAAAAAAAAAACATAAGGGGTAACACTGTCATTTTTTTTTTTTTGGCCGAAATTTTGACCCCCTCCGATTTTCTTGAAACTCTGGATTCTGACAGAGGGCCACGAGACTTCGACCAGCGCTTAAAAATGGAGGCTCTAGACCCTTCCAGAGCCGAGATATCGAAGGTCAAAATTTGGACCTGAAAAAAAAAACATAAGGGGTAACACTGTCATTTTTTTTTTTGGCCGAAATTTTGACCCCCTCCGATTTTCTTGAAACTCTGGATTCTGACAGAGGGCCACGAGACTTCGACCAGCGCGCAAAAATGGAGGCTCTAGACCCTTCCAGAGCCGAGATATCGAAGGTCAAAATTTGGACCTGAAAAAAAACAACATAAGGGGTAACACTGTCATTTTTTTTTTTTGGTCGAAATTTTGACCCCCTCCGATTTTCTTGAAACTCTGGATTCTGACAGAGGGCCACGAGACTTCGACCAGCGCGCAAAAATGGAGGCTCTAGACCCTTCCAGAGCCGAGATATCGAAGGTCAAAATTTGGACCTGAAAAAAAAACATAAGGGGTAACACTGTCATTTTTTTTTTTGGCCGAAATTTTGACCCCCTCCGATTTTCTTGAAACTCTGGATTCTGACAGAGGGCCACGAGACTTCGACCAGCGCGCAAAAATGGAGGCTCTAGACCCTTCCAGAGCCGAGATATCGAAGGTCAAAATTTGGACCTGAAAAAAAAAACATAAGGGGTAACACTGTCATTTTTTTTTGGCCGAAATTTTGACCCCCTCCGATTTTCTTGAAACTCTGGATTCTGACAGAGGGCCACGAGACTTCGACCAGCGCGCAAAAATGGAGGCTCTAGACCCTTCCAGAGCCGAGATATCAAAGGTCAAAATTTGGACCTGAAAAAAAAAACATAAGGGGTAACACTGTCATTTTTTTTTTTGGCCGAAATTTTGACCCCCTCCGATTTTCTTGAAACTCTGGATTCTGACAGAGGGCCACGAGACTTCGACCAGCGCGCAAAAATGGAGGCTCTAGACCCTTCCAGAGCCGAGATATCGAAGGTCAAAATTTGGACCTGAAAAAAAAACATAAGGGGTAACACTGTCATTTTTTTTTTTGGCCGAAATTTTGACCCCCTCCGATTTTCTTGAAACTCTGGATTCTGACAGAGGGCCACGAGACTTCGACCAGCGCGCAAAAATGGAGGCTCTAGACCCTTCCAGAGCCGAGATATCGAAGGTCAAAATTTGGACCTGAAAAAAAAAACATAAGGGGTAACACTGTCATTTTTTTTTTGGCCGAAATTTTGACCCCCTCCGATTTTCTTGAAACTCTGGATTCTGACAGAGGGCCACGAGACTTCGACCAGCGCGCAAAAATGGAGGCTCTAGACCCTTCCAGAGCCGAGATATCGAAGGTCAAAATTTGGACCTGAAAAAAAAAAACATAAGGGGTAACACTGTCATTTTTTTTTTTTTGGCCGAAATTTTGACCCCCTCCGATTTTCTTGAAACTCTGGATTCTGACAGAGGGCCACGAGACTTCGACCAGCGCGCAAAAATGGAGGCTCTAGACCCTTCCAGAGCCGAGATATCGAAGGTCAAAATTTGGACCTGAAAAAAAAAAAAACATAAGGGGTAACACTGTCATTTTTTTTTTTTGGCCGAAATTTTGACCCCCTCCGATTTTCTTGAAACTCTGGATTCTGACAGAGGGCCACGAGACTTCGACCAGCGCGCAAAAATGGATGCTCTAGACCCTTCCAGAGCCGAGATATCGAAGGTCAAAATTTGGACCTGAAAAAAAAAACATAAGGGGTAACACTGTCATTTTTTTTTTTGGCCGAAATTTTGACCCCCTCCGATTTTCTTGAAACTCTGGATTCTGACAGAGGGCCACGAGACTTCGACCAGCGCGCAAAAATGGAGGCTCTAGACCCTTCCAGAGCCGAGATATCGAAGGTCAAAATTTGGACCTGAAAAAAAAACATAAGGGGTAACACTGTCATTTTTTTTTTGGCCGAAATTTTGACCCCCTCCGATTTTCTTGAAACTCTGGATTCTGACAGAGGGCCACGAGACTTCGACCAGCGCGCAAAAATGGAGGCTCTAGACCCTTCCAGAGCCGAGATATCGAAGGTCAAAATTTGGACCTGAAAAAAAAAACATAAGGGGTAACACTGTCATTTTTTTTTTTGGCCGAAATTTTGACCCCCTCCGATTTTCTTGAAACTCTGGATTCTGACAGAGGGCCACGAGACTTCGACCAGCGCGCAAAAATGGAGGCTCTAGACCCTTCCAGAGCCGAGATATCGAAGGTCAAAATTTGGACCTGAAAAAAAAACATAAGGGGTAACACTGTCATTTTTTTTTGCCGAAATTTTGACCCCCTCTGATTTTCTTGAAACTCTGGATTCTGACAGAGGGCCACGAGACTTCGACCAGCGCGCAAAAATGGAGGCTCTAGACCCTTCCAGAGCCGAGATATCGAAGGTCAAAATTTGGACCTGAAAAAAAAAACATAAGGGGTAACACTGTCATTTTTTTTTTTTTTGGCCGAAATTTTGACCCCCTCCGATTTTCTTGAAACTCTGGATTCTGACAGAGGGCCACGAGACTTCGACCAGCGCGCAAAAATGGAGGCTCTAGACCCTTCCAGAGCCGAGATATCGAAGGTCAAAATTTGGACCTGAAAAAAAAAACATAAGGGGTAACACTGTCATTTTTTTTTTGGCCGAAATTTTGACCCCCTCCGATTTTCTTGAAACTCTGGATTCTGACAGAGGGCCACGAGTCTTCGACCAGCGCGCAAAAATGGAGGCTCTAGACCCTTCCAGATCCGAGATATCGAAGGTCAAAATTTGGACCTGAAAAAAAAAACATAAGGGGTAACACTGTCATTTTTTTTGGCCGAAATTTTGACCCCCTCCGATTTTCTTGAAACTCTGGATTCTGACAGAGGGCCACGAGACTTCGACCAGCGCGCAAAAATGGAGGCTCTAGACCCTTCCAGATCCGAGATATCGAAGGTCAAAATTTGGACCTGAAAAAAAAAACATAAGGGGTAACACTGTCATTTTTTTTTTTGGCCGAAATTTTGACCCCCTCCGATTTTCTTGAAACTCTGGATTCTGACAGAGGGCCACGAGACTTCGACCAGCGCGCAAAAATGGAGGCTCTAGACCCTTCCAGAGCCGAGATATCGAAGGTCAAAATTTGGACCTGAAAAAAAAACATAAGGGGTAACACTGTCATTTTTTTTTTTGGCCGAAATTTTGACCCCCTCCGATTTTCTTGAAACTCTGGATTCTGACAGAGGGCCACGAGACTTCGACCAGCGCGCAAAAATGGAGGCTCTAGACCCTTCCAGAGCCGAGATATCGAAGGTCAAAATTTGGACCTGAAAAAAAAACATAAGGGGTAACACTGTCATTTTTTTTTTTGGCCGAAATTTTGACCCCCTCCGATTTTCTTGAAACTCTGGATTCTGACAGAGGGCCACGAGACTTCGACCAGCGCGCAAAAATGGAGGCTCTAGACCCTTCCAGAGCCGAGATATCGAAGGTCAAAATTTGGACCTGAAAAAAAAAACATAAGGGGTAACACTGTCATTTTTTTTTTTGGCCGAAATTTTGACCCCCTCCGATTTTCTTGAAACTCTGGATTCTGACAGAGGGCCACGAGACTTCGACCAGCGCGCAAAAATGGAGGCTCTAGACCCTTCCAGAGCCGAGATATCGAAGGTCAAAATTTGGACCTGAAAAAAAAACATAAGGGGTAACACTGTCATTTTTTTTTTTGGCCGAAATTTTGACCCCCTCCGATTTTCTTGAAACTCTGGATTCTGACAGAGGGCCACGAGACTTCGACCAGCGCGCAAAAATGGAGGCTCTAGACCCTTCCAGAGCCGAGATATCGAAGGTCAAAATTTGGACCTGAAAAAAAAAACATAAGGGGTAACACTGTCATTTTTTTTTTTGGCCGAAATTTTGACCCCCTCCGATTTTCTTGAAACTCTGGATTCTGACAGAGGGCCACGAGACTTCGACCAGCGCGCAAAAATGGAGGCTCTAGACCCTTCCAGAGCCGAGATATCGAAGGTCAAAATTTGGACCTGAAAAAAAAACATAAGGGGTAACACTGTCATTTTTTTTTTTGGCCGAAATTTTGACCCCCTCCGATTTTCTTGAAACTCTGGATTCTGACAGAGGGCCACGAGACTTCGACCAGCGCGCAAAAATGGAGGCTCTAGACCCTTCCAGAGCCGAGATATCGAAGGTCAAAATTTGGACCTGAAAAAAAAAACATAAGGGGTAACACTGTCATTTTTTTTTTTGGCCGAAATTTTGACCCCCTCCGATTTTCTTGAAACTCTGGATTCTGACAGAGGGCCACGAGACTTCGACCAGCGCGCAAAAATGGAGGCTCTAGACCCTTCCAGAGCCGAGATATCGAAGGTCAAAATTTGGACCTGAAAAAAAAACATAAGGGGTAACACTGTCATTTTTTTTTTGGCCGAAATTTTGACCCCCTCCGATTTTCTTGAAACTCTGGATTCTGACAGAGGGCCACGAGACTTCGACCAGCGCGCAAAAATGGAGGCTCTAGACCCTTCCAGAGCCGAGATATCGAAGGTCAAAATTTGGACCTGAAAAAAAAACATAAGGGGTAACACTGTCATTTTTTTTTTTGGCCGAAATTTTGACCCCCTCCGATTTTCTTGAAACTCTGGATTCTGACAGAGGGCCACGAGACTTCGACCAGCGCGCAAAAATGGAGGCTCTAGACCCTTCCAGAGCCGAGATATCGAAGGTCAAAATTTGGACCTGAAAAAAAAAACATAAGGGGTAACACAGTCATTTTTTTTTTTGGCCGAAATTTTGACCCCCTCCGATTTTCTTGAAACTCTGGATTCTGACAGAGGGCCACGAGACTTCGACCAGCGCGCAAAAATGGAGGCTCTAGACCCTTCCAGAGCCGAGATATCGAAGGTCAAAATTTGGACCTGAAAAAAAAACATAAGGGGTAACACTGTCATTTTTTTTTTTGGCCGAAATTTTGACCCCCTCCGATTTTCTTGAAACTCTGGATTCTGACAGAGGGCCACGAGACTTCGACCAGCGCGCAAAAATGGAGGCTCTAGACCCTTCCAGAGCCGAGATATCGAAGGTCAAAATTTGGACCTGAAAAAAAAAACATAAGGGGTAACACTGTCATTTTTTTTTTTGGCCGAAATTTTGACCCCCTCCGATTTTCTTGAAACTCTGGATTCTGACAGAGGGCCACGAGACTTCGACCAGCGCGCAAAAATGGAGGCTCTAGACCCTTCCAGAGCCGAGATATCGAAGGTCAAAATTTGGACCTGAAAAAAAAACATAAGGGGTAACACTGTCATTTTTTTTTTTGGCCGAAATTTTGACCCCCTCCGATTTTCTTGAAACTCTGGATTCTGACAGAGGGCCACGAGACTTCGACCAGCGCGCAAAAATGGAGGCTCTAGACCCTTCCAGAGCCGAGATATCGAAGGTCAAAATTTGGACCTGAAAAAAAAACATAAGGGGTAACACTGTCATTTTTTTTTTTGGCCGAAATTTTGACCCCCTCCGATTTTCTTGAAACTCTGGATTCTGACAGAGGGCCACGAGACTTCGACCAGCGCGCAAAAATGGAGGCTCTAGACCCTTCCAGAGCCGAGATATCGAAGGTCAAAATTTGGACCTGAAAAAAAAAACATAAGGGGTAACACTGTCATTTTTTTTTTTGGCCGAAATTTTGACCCCCTCCGATTTTCTTGAAACTCTGGATTCTGACAGAGGGCCACGAGACTTCGACCAGCGCGCAAAAATGGAGGCTCTAGACCCTTCCAGAGCCGAGATATCGAAGGTCAAAATTTGGACCTGAAAAAAAAACATAAGGGGTAACACTGTCATTTTTTTTTTTGGCCGAAATTTTGACCCCCTCCGATTTTCTTGAAACTCTGGATTCTGACAGAGGGCCACGAGACTTCGACCAGCGCGCAAAAATGGAGGCTCTAGACCCTTCCAGAGCCGAGATATCGAAGGTCAAAATTTGGACCTGAAAAAAAAACATAAGGGGTAACACTGTCATTTTTTTTTTTGGCCGAAATTTTGACCCCCTCCGATTTTCTTGAAACTCTGGATTCTGACAGAGGGCCACGAGACTTCGACCAGCGCGCAAAAATGGAGGCTCTAGACCCTTCCAGAGCCGAGATATCGAAGGTCAAAATTTGGACCTGAAAAAAAAAACATAAGGGGTAACACTGTCATTTTTTTTTTTGGCCGAAATTTTGACCCCCTCCGATTTTCTTGAAACTCTGGATTCTGACAGAGGGCCACGAGACTTCGACCAGCGCGCAAAAATGGAGGCTCTAGACCCTTCCAGAGCCGAGATATCGAAGGTCAAAATTTGGACCTGAAAAAAAAACATAAGGGGTAACACTGTCATTTTTTTTTTTGGCCGAAATTTTGACCCCCTCCGATTTTCTTGAAACTCTGGATTCTGACAGAGGGCCACGAGACTTCGACCAGCGCGCAAAAATGGAGGCTCTAGACCCTTCCAGAGCCGAGATATCGAAGGTCAAAATTTGGACCTGAAAAAAAAACATAAGGGGTAACACTGTCATTTTTTTTTTTTGGCCGAAATTTTGACCCCCTCCGATTTTCTTGAAACTCTGGATTCTGACAGAGGGCCACGAGACTTCGACCAGCGCGCAAAAATGGAGGCTCTAGACCCTTCCAGAGCCGAGATATCGAAGGTCAAAATTTGGACCTGAAAAAAAAAACATAAGGGGTAACACTGTCATTTTTTTTTTTGGCCGAAATTTTGACCCCCTCCGATTTTCTTGAAACTCTGGATTCTGACAGAGGGCCACGAGACTTCGACCAGCGCGCAAAAATGGAGGCTCTAGACCCTTCCAGAGCCGAGATATCGAAGGTCAAAATTTGGACCTGAAAAAAAAAACATAAGGGGTAACACTGTCATTTTTTTTTTTGGCCGAAATTTTGACCCCCTCCGATTTTCTTGAAACTCTGGATTCTGACAGAGGGCCACGAGACTTCGACCAGCGCGCAAAAATGGAGGCTCTAGACCCTTCCAGAGCCGAGATATCGAAGGTCAAAATTTGGACCTGAAAAAAAAAACATAAGGGGTAACACTGTCATTTTTTTTTTTGGCCGAAATTTTGACCCCCTCCGATTTTCTTGAAACTCTGGATTCTGACAGAGGGCCACGAGACTTCGACCAGCGCGCAAAAATGGAGGCTCTAGACCCTTCCAGAGCCGAGATATCGAAGGTCAAAATTTGGACCTGAAAAAAAAAACATAAGGGGTAACACTGTCATTTTTTTTTTTTGGCCGAAATTTTGACCCCCTCCGATTTTCTTGAAACTCTGGATTCTGACAGAGGGCCACGAGACTTCGACCAGCGCGCAAAAATGGAGGCTCTAGACCCTTCCAGAGCCGAGATATCGAAGGTCAAAATTTGGACCTGAAAAAAAAACATAAGGGGTAACACTGTCATTTTTTTTTTTGGCCGAAATTTTGACCCCCTCCGATTTTCTTGAAACTCTGGATTCTGACAGAGGGCCACGAGACTTCGACCAGCGCGCAAAAATGGAGGCTCTAGACCCTTCCAGAGCCGAGATATCGAAGGTCAAAATTTGGACCTGAAAAAAAAACATAAGGGGTAACACTGTCATTTTTTTTTTTGGCCGAAATTTTGACCCCCTCCGATTTTCTTGAAACTCTGGATTCTGACAGAGGGCCACGAGACTTCGACCAGCGCGCAAAAATGGAGGCTCTAGACCCTTCCAGAGCCGAGATATCGAAGGTCAAAATTTGGACCTGAAAAAAAAACATAAGGGGTAACACTGTCATTTTTTTTTTTGGCCGAAATTTTGACCCCCTCCGATTTTCTTGAAACTCTGGATTCTGACAGAGGGCCACGAGACTTCGACCAGCGCGCAAAAATGGAGGCTCTAGACCCTTCCAGAGCCGAGATATCGAAGGTCAAAATTTGGACCTGAAAAAAAAAACATAAGGGGTAACACTGTCATTTTTTTTTTTGGCCGAAATTTTGACCCCCTCCGATTTTCTTGAAACTCTGGATTCTGACAGAGGGCCACGAGACTTCGACCAGCGCGCAAAAATGGAGGCTCTAGACCCTTCCAGAGCCGAGATATCGAAGGTCAAAATTTGGACCTGAAAAAAAAACATAAGGGGTAACACTGTCATTTTTTTTTTTGGCCGAAATTTTGACCCCCTCCGATTTTCTTGAAACTCTGGATTCTGACAGAGGGCCACGAGACTTCGACCAGCGCGCAAAAATGGAGGCTCTAGACCCTTCCAGAGCCGAGATATCGAAGGTCAAAATTTGGACCTGAAAAAAAAAACATAAGGGGTAACACTGTCATTTTTTTTTTTGGCCGAAATTTTGACCCCCTCCGATTTTCTTGAAACTCTGGATTCTGACAGAGGGCCACGAGACTTCGACCAGCGCGCAAAAATGGAGGCTCTAGACCCTTCCAGAGCCGAGATATCGAAGGTCAAAATTTGGACCTGAAAAAAAAACATAAGGGGTAACACTGTCATTTTTTTTTTTTGGCCGAAATTTTGACCCCCTCCGATTTTCTTGAAACTCTGGATTCTGACAGAGGGCCACGAGACTTCGACCAGCGCGCAAAAATGGAGGCTCTAGACCCTTCCAAGCCGAGATATCGAAGGTCAAAATTTGGACCTGAAAAAAAAACATAAGGGGTAACACTGTCATTTTTTTTTTTGGCCGAAATTTTGACCGCCTCCGATTTTCTTGAAACTCTGGATTCTGACAGAGGGCCACGAGACTTCGACCAGCGCGCAAAAATGGAGGCTCTAGACCCTTCCAGAGCCGAGATATCGAAGGTCAAAATTTGGACCTGAAAAAAAAAACATAAGGGGTAACACTGTCATTTTTTTTTTTGGCCGAAATTTTGACCCCCTCCGATTTTCTTGAAACTCTGGATTCTGACAGAGGGCCACGAGACTTCGACCAGCGCGCAAAAATGGAGGCTCTAGACCCTTCCAGAGCCGAGATATCGAAGGTCAAAATTTGGACCTGAAAAAAAAAAACATAAGGGGTAACACTGTCATTTTTTTTTTTGGCCGAAATTTTGACCCCTCCGATTTTCTTGAAACTCTGGATTCTGACAGAGGGCCACGAGACTTCGACCAGCGCGCAAAATGGAGGCTCTAGACCCTTCCAGAGCCGAGATATCGAAGGTCAAAATTTGGACCTGAAAAAAAAAACATAAGGGGTAACACTGTCATTTTTTTTTTTGGCCGAAATTTTGACCCCCTCCGATTTTCTTGAAACTCTGGATTCTGACAGAGGGCCACGAGACTTCGACCAGCGCGCAAAAATGGAGGCTCTAGACCCTTCCAGAGCCGAGATATCGAAGGTCAAAATTTGGACCTGAAAAAAAAAACATAAGGGGTAACACTGTCATTTTTTTTTTTGGCCGAAATTTTGACCCCCTCCGATTTTCTTGAAACTCTGGATTCTGACAGAGGGCCACGAGACTTCGACCAGCGCGCAAAAATGGAGGCTCTAGACCCTTCCAGAGCCGAGATATCGAAGGTCAAAATTTGGACCTGAAAAAAAAACATAAGGGGTAACACTGTCATTTTTTTTTGGCCGAAATTTTGACCCCCTCCGATTTTCTTGAAACTCTGGATTCTGACAGAGGGCCACGAGACTTCGACCAGCGCGCAAAAATGGAGGCTCTAGACCCTTCCAGAGCCGAGATATCGAAGGTCAAAATTTGGACCTGAAAAAAAAAACATAAGGGGTAACACTGTCATTTTTTTTTTTGGCCGAAATTTTGACCCCCTCCGATTTTCTTGAAACTCTGGATTCTGACAGAGGGCCACGAGACTTCGACCAGCGCGCAAAAATGGAGGCTCTAGACCCTTCCAGAGCCGAGATATCGAAGGTCAAAATTTGGACCTGAAAAAAAAAACATAAGGGGTAACACTGTCATTTTTTTTTTGGCCGAAATTTTGACCCCCTCCGATTTCTTGAAACTCTGGATTCTGACAGAGGGCCACGAGACTTCGACCAGCGCGCAAAATGGAGGCTCTAGACCCTTCCAGAGCCGAGATATCGAAGGTCAAAATTTGGACCTGAAAAAAAAAACATAAGGGGTAACACTGTCATTTTTTTTTTTGGCCGAAATTTTGACCCCTCCGATTTTCTTGAAACTCTGGATTCTGACAGAGGGCCACGAGACTTCGACCAGCGCGCAAAAATGGAGGCTCTAGACCCTTCCAGAGCCGAGATATCGAAGGTCAAAATTTGGACCTAAAAAAAAAACATAAGGGGTAACACTGTCATTTTTTTTTTTTGGCCGAAATTTTGACCCCCTCCGATTTTCTTGAAACTCTGGATTCTGAGAGGGCCACGAGACTTCGACCAGCGCGCAAAAATGGAGGCTCTAGACCCTTCCAGAGCCGAGATATCGAAGGTCAAAATTTGGACCTGAAAAAAAAAACATAAGGGGTAACACTGTCATTTTTTTTTTTGGCCGAAATTTTGACCCCCTCCGATTTTCTTGAAACTCTGGATTCTGACAGAGGGCCACGAGACTTCGACCAGTGCGCAAAAATGGAGGCTCTAGACCCTTCCAGAGCCGAGATATCGAAGGTCAAAATTTGGACCTGAAAAAAAAACATAAGGGGTAACACTGTCATTTTTTTTTTTTGGCCGAAATTTTGACCCCCTCCGATTTTCTTGAAACTCTGGATTCTGACAGAGGGCCACGAGACTTCGACCAGCGCGCAAAAATGGAGGCTCTAGACCCTTCCAGAGCCGAGATATCGAAGGTCAAAATTTGGACCTGAAAAAAAAACATAAGGGGTAACACTGTCATTTTTTTTTTTGGCCGAAATTTTGACCCCCTCCGATTTTCTTGAAACTCTGGATTCTGACAGAGGGCCACGAGACTTCGACCAGCGCGCAAAAATGGAGGCTCTAGACCCTTCCAGAGCCGAGATATCGAAGGTCAAAATTTGGACCTGAAAAAAAAAACATAAGGGGTAACACTGTCATTTTTTTTTTTGGCCGAAATTTTGACCCCCTCCGATTTTCTTGAAACTCTGGATTCTGACAGAGGGCCACGAGACTTCGACCAGCGCGCAAAAATGGAGGCTCTAGACCCTTCCAGAGCCGAGATATCGAAGGTCAAAATTTGGACCTGAAAAAAAAAACATAAGGGGTAACACTGTCATTTTTTTTTTGGCCGAAATTTTGACCCCCTCCGATTTTCTTGAAACTCTGGATTCTGACAGAGGGCCACGAGACTTCGACCAGCGCGCAAAAATGGAGGCTCTAGACCCTTCCAGAGCCGAGATATCGAAGGTCAAAATTTGGACCTGAAAAAAAAACATAAGGGGTAACACTGTCATTTTTTTTTTTGGCCGAAATTTTGACCCCCTCCGATTTTCTTGAAACTCTGGATTGTGACAGAGGGCCACGAGACTTCGACCAGCGCGCAAAAATGGAGGCTCTAGACCCTTCCAGAGCCGAGATATCGAAGGTCAAAATTTGGACCTGAAAAAAAAACATAAGGGGTAACACTGTCATTTTTTTTTTTTGGCCGAAATTTTGACCCCCTCCGATTTTCTTGAAACTCTGGATTCTGACAGAGGGCCACGAGACTTCGACCAGCGCGCAAAAATAGAGGCTCTAGACCCTTCCAGAGCCGAGATATCGAAGGTCAAAATTTGGACCTGAAAAAAAAAAACCTAAGGGGTAACACTGTCATTTTTTTTTTTTTTTTGGCCGAAATTTTGACCCCCTCCGATTTTCTTGAAACTCTGGATTCTGACAGAGGGCCACGAGACTTCGACCAGCGCGCAAAAATGGAGGCTCTAGACCCTTCCAGAGCCGAGATATCGAAGGTCAAAATTTGGACCTGAAAAAAAAAACATAAGGGGTAACACTGTCATTTTTTTTTTTGGCCGAAATTTTGACCCCCTCCGATTTTCTTGAAACTCTGGATTCTGACTTCCGATTTTCTTGAAACTCTGGATTCTGACAGAGGGCGCACGAGACTTCGACAGCGCGCAAAAATGGAGGCTCTAGACCCTTCCAGAGCCGAGATATCGAAGTCAAATTTGGACCTGAAAAAAAAAACATAAGGGGTAACACTGTCATTTTTTTTTTTTTGGCCGAAATTTTGACCCCTCCGATTTTCTTGAAACTCTGGATTCTGACAGAGGGCCACGAGACTTCGACCAGCGCGCAAAAATGAGGCTCTAGACCCTTCCAGAGCCGAGATATCGAAGGTCAAAATTTGGACCTGAAAAAAAAACATAAGGGGTAACACTGTCATTTTTTTTTTGGCCAAAATTTTGACCCCTCCGATTTTCTTGAAACTCTGGATTCTGACAGAGGGCCACGAGACTTCGACCAGCGCGCAAAAAATGGAGGCTCTAGACCCTTCCAGAGCCGAGATATCGAAGGTCAAAATTTGGACCTGAAAAAAAAACATAAGGGTAACACTGTCATTTTTTTTTTGGCCGAAATTTTGACCCCCTCCGATTTTCTTGAAACTCTGGATTCTGACAGAGGCCACGAGACTTCGACCAGCGCGCAAAAATGGAGCTCTAGACCCTTCCAGAGCCGAGATATCGAAGGTCAAAATTTGGACCTGAAAAAAAACACAAGGGTAACACTGTCATTTTTTTTTTTGGCCGAAATTTTTGACCCCCTCCGATTTTCTTGAAACTCTGGATTCTGACAGAGGGCCACGAGACTTCGACCAGCGCGCAAAAATGGAGGCTCTAGACCCTTCCAGAGCCGAAATATCGAAGGTCAAAATTTGGACCTGAAAAAAAACATAAGGGGTAACACTGTCATTTTTTTTTTTGGCCGAAATTTTGACCCCCTCCGATTTTCTTGAAACTCTGATTCTGACAGAGGGCCACGAGACTTCGACCAGCGCGCAAAAAATGGAGGCTCTAGACCCTTCCAGAGCCGAGATATCGAAGGTCAAAATTTGGACCTGAAAAAAAAACATAAGGGGTAACACTGTCATTTTTTTTTTTGGCCGAAATTTTGACCCCCTCCGATTTTCTTGAACTCTGGATTCTGACAGAGGGCCACGAGACTTCGACCAGCACGCAAAAATGGAGGCTCTAGACCCTTCCAGAGCCGAGATATCGAAGGTCAAAATTTGGACCTGAAAAAAAAAACATAAGGGGTAACACTGTCATTTTTTTTTGGCCGAAATTTTGACCCCCTCCGATTTTCTTGAAACTCTGGATTCTGACAGAGGGCCACGAGACTTCGACCAGCGCGCAAAAATGGAGGCTCTAGACCCTTCCAGAGCCGAGATATCGAAGGTCAAAATTTGGACCTGAAAAAAAACATAAGGGGTAACACTGTCAATTTTTTTTTTGGCCGAAATTTTGACCCCTTCCGATTTTCTTGAAACTCTGGATTCTGACAGAGGGCCACGAGACTTCGACCAGCGCGCAAAAATGGAGGCTCTAGACCCTTCCAGAGCCGAGATATCGAAGGTCAAAATTTGGACCTGAAAAAAAAACATAAGGGGTAACACTGTCATTTTTTTTTTTTTGGCCGAAATTTTGACCCCCTCCGATTTCTTGAAACTCTGGATTCTGACAGAGGGCCACGAGACTCCGACCAGCGCGCAAAAATGGAGGCTCTAGACCTTCAGAGCCGAGATATCGAAGGTCAAAATTTGGACCTGAAAAAAAAAACATAAGGCACAGTCATTTTTTTTTTGGCCGAAATTTGACCCCCTCCGATTTTCTTGAAACTCTGGATTCTGACAGAGGGCCACGAGACTTCGACCAGCGCGCAAAAATGGAGGCTCTAGACCCTTCCAGAGCCGAGATATCGAAGGTCAAAATTTGGACCTGAAAAAAAAAACATAAGGGTAACACTGTCATTTTTTTTTTTTTTTGGCCGAAATTTTGACCCCCTCCGATTTTCTTGAAACTCTGGATTCTGACAGAGGGCCACGAGACTTCGACCAGCGCGCAAAAATGGAGGCTCTAGACCCTTCCAGAGCCGAGATATCGAAGGTCAAAATTTGGACCTGAAAAAAAAACATAAGGGGTAACACTGTCATTTTTTTTTTGGCCGAAATTTGACCCCTCCGATTTTCTTGAAACTCTGGATTCTGACAGAGGGCCATGAGACTTCGACCAGCGCGCAAAAATGGAGGCTCTAGACCCTTCCAGAGCCGAGATATCGAAGGTCAAAATTTGGACCTGAAAAAAAAAAACATAAGGGGTAACACTGTCATTTTTTTTTTTGGCCGAAATTTTGACCCCCTCCGATTTTCTTGAAACTCTGGATTCTGACAGAGGGCCACGAGACTTCGACCAGCGCGCAAAAATGGAGGCTCTAGACCCTTCCAGAGCCGAGATATCGAAGGTCAAAATTTGGACCTGAAAAAAAACATAAGGGGTAACACTGTCATTTTTTTTTGGCCGAAATTTTGACCCCCTCCGATTTTCTTGAAACTCTGGATTCTGACAGAGGGCCACGAGACTTCGACCAGCGCGCAAAAATGGAGGCTCTAGACCCTTCCAGAGCCGAGATATCGAAGGTCAAAATTTGGACCTGAAAAAAAAACATAAGGGGTAACACTGTCATTTTTTTTTTTTGGCCGAAATTTTGACCCCCTCCGATTTTCTTGAAACTCTGGATTCTGACAGAGGGCCACGAGACTTCGACCAGCGCGCAAAAATGGAGGCTCTAGACCCTTCCAGAGCCGAGATATCGAAGGTCAAAATTTGGACCTGAAAAAAAAAAACATAAGGGGTAACACTGTCATTTTTTTTTTGGCCGAAATTTTGACCCCCTCCGATTTTCTTGAAACTCTGGATTCTGACAGAGGGCCACGAGACTTCGACCAGCGCGCAAAATGGAGGCTCTAGACCCTTCCAGAGCCGAGATATCGAAGGTCAAATTTGGACCTGAAAAAAAAACATAAGGGGTAACACTGTCATTTTTTTTCTTTTGGCCGAAATTTTGACCCCCTCCGATTTTCTTGAAACTCTGGATTCTGACAGAGGGCCACGAGACTTCGACCAGCGCGCAAAAATGGAGGCTCTAGACCCTTCCAGAGCCGAGATATCGAAGGTCAAAATTTGGACCTGAAAAAAAAACATAAGGGGTAACACTGTCATTTTTTTTTTTTTGGCCGAAATTTTGACCCCCTCCGATTTTCTTGAAACTCTGGATTCTGACAGAGGGCCACGAGACTTCGACCAGCGCGCAAAATGGAGGCTCTAGACCCTTCCAGAGCGAGATATCGAAGGTCAAAATTTGGACCTGAAAAAAAAAAAACATAAGGGGTAACAGTCATTTTTTTTTTTGGCCGAAATTTTGACCCCCTCCGATTTTCTTGAAACTCTGGATTCTGACAGAGGGCCACGAGACTTCGACCAGCGCGCAAAAATGGAGGCTCTAGACCCTTCAGAGCCGAGATATCGAAGGTCAAAATTTGGACCTGAAAAAAAAACATAAGGGGTAACACTGTCATTTTTTTTTTTTTGGCCGAAATTTTGACCCCTCAGATTTTCTTGAAACTCTGGATTCTGACAGAGGGCCACGAGACCTCGACCAGCGCGCAAAAATGGAGGCTCTAGACCCTTCCAGAGCCGAGATATCGAAGGTCAAATTTGGACCTGAAAAAACATAAGGGTAACACTGTCATTTTTTTTTTTTTGGCCGAAATTTTGACCCCCTCCGATTTTCTTGAAACTCTGGATTCTGACAGAGGGCCACGAGACTTCGACCAGCGCGCAAAAATGGAGGCTCTAGACCCTTCCAGAGCCGAGATATCGAAGGTCAAATTTGGACCTGAAAAAAAACCATAAGGGGTAACACTGTCATTTTTTTTTTTTTGGCCGAAATTTTGACCCCCTCCGATTTTCTTGAAACTCTGGATTCTGACAGAGGGCCACGAGACTTCGACCAGCGCGCAAAAATGGAGGCTCTAGACCCTTCCAGAGCCGAGATATCGAAGGTCAAAATTTGGACCTGAAAAAAAAACATAAGGGGTAACACTGTCATTTTTTTTTTGGCCGAAATTTTGACCGCCTCCGATTTTCTTGAAACTCTGGATTCTGACAGAGGGCCACGAGACTTCGACCAGCGCGCAAAAATGGAGGCTCTAGACCCTTCCAGAGCCGAGATATCGAAGGTCAAAATTTGGACCTGAAAAAAAAAAACATAAGGGGTAACACTCATTTTTTTTTTTGGCCGAAATTTTGACCCCCTCCGATTTTCTTGAAACTCTGGATTCTGACAGAGGGCCACGAGACTTCGACCAGCGCGCAAAAATGGAGGCTCTAGACCCTTCCAGAGCCGAGATATCGAAGGTCAAAATTTGGACCTGAAAAAAAAACATAAGGGGTAACACTGTCATTTTTTTTTTGGCCGAAATTTTGACCCCCTCCGATTTTCTTGAAACTCTGGATTCTGACAGAGGGCCACGAGACTTCGACCAGCGCGCAAAAATGGAGGCTCTAGACCCTCCCAGAGCCGAGATATCGAAGGTCAAAATTTGGACCTGAAAAAAAAAACATAAGGGGTAACACTGTCATTTTTTTTTTTTTGGCCGAAATTTTGACCCCCTCCGATTTTCTTGAAACTCTGGATTCTGACAGAGGGCCACGAGACTTCGACCAGCGCGCAAAAATGGAGGCTCTAGACCCTTCCAGAGCCGAGATATCGAAGGTCAAAATTTGGACCTAAAAAAAAAACATAAGGGGTAACACTGTCATTTTTTTTTTTGTCCGAAATTTTGACCCCCTCCGATTTTCTTGAAACTCTGGATTCTGACAGAGGGCCACGAGACTTCGACCAGCGCGCAAAAATGGAGGCTCTAGACCTTCCAGAGCCGAGATATCGAAGGTCAAAATTTGGACCTGAAAAAAAAAACATAAGGGGTAACACTGTCATTTTTTTTTTGGCCGAAATTTTGACCCCCTCCGATTTTCTTGAAACTCTGGATTCTGACAGAGGGCCACGAGACTTCGACCAGTGCGCAAAAATGGAGGCTCTAGACCCTTCCAGAGCCGAGATATCGAAGGTCAAAATTTGGACCTGAAAAAAAACATAAGGGGTAACACTGTCATTTTTTTTTGGCCGAAATTTTGACCCCCTCCGATTTTCTTGAAACTCTGGATTCTGACAGAGGGCCACGAGACTTCGACCAGCGCGCAAAAATGGAGGCTCTAGACCCTTCCAGAGCCGAGATATCGAAGGTCAAAATTTGACCTGAAAAAAAAACATAAGGGGTAACACTGTCATTTTTTTTTTTGGCCGAAATTTTGACCCCCTCCGATTTTCTTGAAACTCTGGATTCTGACAGAGGGCCACGAGACTTCGACCAGCGCGCAAAAATGGAGGCTCTAGACCTTCCAGAGCCGAGATATCGAAGGTCAAAATTTGGACCTGAAATAAAAAAACATAAGGGGTAACACTGTCATTTTTTTTTTTTGGCCGAAATTTGACCCCCTCCGATTTTCTTGAAACTCTGGATTCTGACAGAGGGCCACGAGACTTCGACCAGCGCGCAAAAATGGAGGCTCTAGACCCTTCCAGAGCGAGATATCGAAGGTCAAAATTTGGACCTGAAAAAAAATCATAAGGGGTAACACTGTCATTTTTTTTTTGGCCGAAATTTTTGACCCCCTCCGATTTTTCTTGAAACTCTGGATTCTGACAGAGGGCCACGAGACTTCGACCAGCGCGCAAAAATGGAGGCTCTAGACCCTTCCAGAGCCGAGATATCGAAGGTCAAAATTTGGACCTGAAAAAAAAAACATAAGGGGTAACACTGTCATTTTTTTTTTTTGGCCGAAATTTTGACCCCCTCCGATTTTCTGAAACTCTGGATTCTGACAGAGGGCCACGAGACTTCGACCAGCGCGCAAAAATGGAGGCTCTAGACCCTTCCAGAGCCGAGATATCGAAGGTCAAAATTTGGACCTGAAAAAAAAACATAAGGGGTAACACTGTCATTTTTTTTTTTGGCCGAAATTTTGACCCCCTCCGATTTTCTTGAAACTCTGGATTCTGACAGAGGGCCACGAGACTTCGACCAGCACGCAAAAATGGAGGCTCTAGACCCTTCCAGAGCCGAGATATCGAAGGTCAAAATTTGGACCTGAAAAAAAAAACATAAGGGGTAACACTGTCATTTTTTTTTTTGGCCGAAATTTTGACCCCCTCCGATTTTCTTGAAACTCTGGATTCTGACAGAGGGCCACGAGACTTCGACCAGCGCGCAAAAATGGAGGCTCTAGACCCTTCCAGAGCCGAGATATCGAAGGTCAAAATTTGGACCTGAAAAAAAACATAAGGGGTAACACTGTCAATTTTTTTTTTGGCCGAAATTTTGACCCCTTCCGATTTTCTTGAAACTCTGGATTCTGACAGAGGGCCACGAGACTTCGACCAGCGCGCAAAAATGGAGGCTCTAGACCCTTCCAGAGCCGAGATATCGAAGGTCAAAATTTGGACCTGAAAAAAAAACATAAGGGGTAACACTGTCATTTTTTTTTTTGGCCGAAATTTTGACCCCCTCCGATTTTCTTGAAACTCTGGATTCTGACAGAGGGCCACGAGACTCCGACCAGCGCGCAAAAATGGAGGCTCTAGACCCTTCCAGAGCCGAGATATCGAAGGTCAAAATTTGGACCTGAAAAAAAAAACATAAGGCACAGTCATTTTTTTTTTTTTTTGGCCGAAATTTTGACCCCCTCCGATTTTCTTGAAACTCTGGATTCTGACAGAGGGCCACGAGACTTCGACCAGCGCGCAAAAATGGAGGCTCTAGACCCTTCCAGAGCCGAGATATCGAAGGTCAAAATTTGGACCTGAAAAAAAAAACATAAGGGGTAACACTGTCATTTTTTTTTTTTGGCCGAAATTTTGACCCCCTCCGATTTTCTTGAAACTCTGGATTCTGACAGAGGGCCACGAGACTTCGACCAGCGCGCAAAAATGGAGGCTCTAGACCCTTCCAGAGCCGAGATATCGAAGGTCAAAATTTGGACCTGAAAAAAAAACATAAGGGGTAACACTGTCATTTTTTTTTTTGGCCGAAATTTTGACCCCCTCCGATTTTCTTGAAACTCTGGATTCTGACAGAGGGCCACGAGACTTCGACCAGCGCGCAAAAATGGAGGCTCTAGACCCTTCCAGAGCCGAGATATCGAAGCTCAAAATTTGGACCTGAAAAAAAAACATAAGGGGTAACACTGTCATTTTTTTTTTTTGGCCGAAATTTTGACCCCCTCCGATTTTCTTGAAACTCTGGATTCTGACAGAGGGCCACGAGACTTCGACCAGCGCGCAAAAATGGAGGCTCTAGACCCTTCCAGAGCCGAGATATCGAAGGTCAAAATTTGGACCTGAAAAAAAAACATAAGGGGTAACACTGTCATTTTTTTTTTGGCCGAAATTTTGACCCCCTCCGATTTTCTTGAAACTCTGGATTCTGACAGAGGGCCACGAGACTTCGACCAGCGCGCAAAAATGGAGGCTCTAGACCCTTCCAGAGCCGAGATATCGAAGGTCAAAATTTGGACCTGAAAAAAAAACATAAGGGGTAACACTGTCATTTTTTTTTTGGCCGAAATTTTGACCCCCTCCGATTTTCTTGAAACTCTGGATTCTGACAGAGGGCCACGAGACTTCGACCAGCGCGCAAAAATGGAGGCTCTAGACCCTTCCAGAGCCGAGATATCGAAGGTCAAAATTTGGACCTGAAAAAAAAAAACATAAGGGGTAACACTGTCATTTTTTTTTTGGCCGAAATTTTGACCCCCTCCGATTTTCTTGAAACTCTGGATTCTGACAGAGGGCCACGAGACTTCGACCAGCGCGCAAAAATGGAGGCTCTAGACCCTTCCAGAGCCGAGATATCGAAGGTCAAAATTTGGACCTGAAAAAAAAACATAAGGGGTAACACTGTCATTTTTTTTCTTTTGGCCGAAATTTTGACCCCCTCCGATTTTCTTGAAACTCTGGATTCTGACAGAGGGCCACGAGACTTCGACCAGCGCGCAAAAATGGAGGCTCTAGACCCTTCCAGAGCCGAGATATCGAAGCTCAAAATTTGGACCTGAAAAAAAAACATAAGGGGTAACACTGTCATTTTTTTTTTTTGGCCGAAATTTTGACCCCCTCCGATTTTCTTGAAACTCTGGATTCTGACAGAGGGCCACGAGACTTCGACCAGCGCGCAAAAATGGAGGCTCTAGACCCTTCCAGAGCCGAGATATCGAAGGTCAAAATTTGGACCTGAAAAAAAAACATAAGGGGTAACACTGTCATTTTTTTTTTGGCCGAAATTTTGACCCCCTCCGATTTTCTTGAAACTCTGGATTCTGACAGAGGGCCACGAGACTTCGACCAGCGCGCAAAAATGGAGGCTCTAGACCCTTCCAGAGCCGAGATATCGAAGGTCAAAATTTGGACCTGAAAAAAAAAACATAAGGGGTAACACTGTCATTTTTTTTTTGGCCGAAATTTTGACCCCCTCCGATTTTCTTGAAACTCTGGATTCTGACAGAGGGCCACGAGACTTCGACCAGCGCGCAAAAATGGAGGCTCTAGACCCTTCCAGAGCCGAGATATCGAAGGTCAAAATTTGGACCTGAAAAAAAAAACATAAGGGGTAACACTGTCATTTTTTTTTGGCCGAAATTTTGACCCCCTCCGATTTTCTTGAAACTCTGGATTCTGACAGAGGGCCACGAGACTTCGACCAGCGCGCAAAAATGGAGGCTCTAGACCCTTCCAGAGCCGAGATATCGAAGGTCAAAATTTGGACCTGAAAAAAAAACATAAGGGGTAACACTGTCATTTTTTTTCTTTTGGCCGAAATTTTGACCCCCTCCGATTTTCTTGAAACTCTGGATTCTGACAGAGGGCCACGAGACTTCGACCAGCGCGCAAAAATGGAGGCTCTAGACCCTTCCAGAGCCGAGATATCGAAGGTCAAAATTTGGACCTGAAAAAAAAACATAAGGGGTAACACTGTCATTTTTTTTTTTTTGGCCGAAATTTTGACCCCCTCCGATTTTCTTGAAACTCTGGATTCAGAGGGCCACGAGACTTCGACCAGCGCGCAAAAATGGAGGCTCTAGACCCTTCCAGAGCCGAGATATCGAAGGTCAAAATTTGGACCTGAAAAAAAAAACATAAGGGGTAACAGTCATTTTTTTTTTTGGCCGAAATTTTGACCCCCTCCGATTTTCTTGAAACTCTGGATTCTGACAGAGGGCCACGAGACTTCGACCAGCGCGCAAAAATGGAGGCTCTAGACCCTTCCAGAGCCGAGATATCGAAGGTCAAAATTTGGACCTGAAAAAAAAAACATAAGGGGTAACACTGTCATTTTTTTTTTTTGGCCGAAATTTTGACCCCCTCAGATTTTCTTGAAACTCTGGATTCTGACAGAGGGCCACGAGACTTCGACCAGCGCGCAAAAATGGAGGCTCTAGACCCTTCCAGAGCCGAGATATCGAAGGTCAAAATTTGGACCTGAAAAAAACATAAGGGGTAACACTGTCATTTTTTTTTTTTTGGCCGAAATTTTGACCCCCTCCGATTTTCTTGAAACTCTGGATTCTGACAGAGGGCCACGAGACTTCGACCAGCGCGCAAAAATGGAGGCTCTAGACCCTTCCAGAGCCGAGATATCGAAGGTCAAAATTTGGACCTGAAAAAAAACCATAAGGGGTAACACTGTCATTTTTTTTTTGGCCGAAATTTTGACCCCCTCCGATTTTCTTGAAACTCTGGATTCTGACAGAGGGCCACGAGACTTCGACCAGCGCGCAAAAATGGAGGCTCTAGACCCTTCCAGAGCCGAGATATCGAAGGTCAAAATTTGGACCTGAAAAAAAAACATAAGGGGTAACACTGTCATTTTTTTTTTTTTGGCCGAAATTTTGACCGCCTCCGATTTTCTTGAAACTCTGGATTCTGACAGAGGGCCACGAGACTTCGACCAGCGCGCAAAAATGGAGGCTCTAGACCCTTCCAGAGCCGAGATATCGAAGGTCAAAATTTGGACCTGAAAAAAAAAAAACATAAGGGGTAACACTCATTTTTTTTTTGGCCGAAATTTTGACCCCCTCCGATTTTCTTGAAACTCTGGATTCTGACAGAGGGCCACGAGACTTCGACCAGCGCGCAAAAATGGAGGCTCTAGACCCTTCCAGAGCCGAGATATCGAAGGTCAAAATTTGGACCTGAAAAAAAAACATAAGGGGTAACACTGTCATTTTTTTTTTTGGCCGAAATTTTGACCCCCTCCGATTTTCTTGAAACTCTGGATTCTGACAGAGGGCCACGAGACTTCGACCAGCGCGCAAAAATGGAGGCTCTAGACCCTTCCAGAGCCGAGATATCGAAGGTCAAAATTTGGACCTGAAAAAAAAAACATAAGGGGTAACACTGTCATTTTTTTTTTTTGGCCGAAATTTTGACCCCCTCCGATTTTCTTGAAACTCTGGATTCTGACAGAGGGCCACGAGACTTCGACCAGCGCGCAAAAATGGAGGCTCTAGACCCTTCCAGAGCCGAGATATCGAAGGTCAAAATTTGGACCTAAAAAAAAAACATAAGGGGTAACACTGTCATTTTTTTTTTTGTCCGAAATTTTGACCCCCTCCGATTTTCTTGAAACTCTGGATTCTGACAGAGGGCCACGAGACTTCGACCAGCGCGCAAAAATGGAGGCTCTAGACCCTTCCAGAGCCGAGATATCGAAGGTCAAAATTTGGACCTGAAAAAAAAAAACATAAGGGGTAACACTGTCATTTTTTTTTTTGGCCGAAATTTTGACCCCCTCCGATTTTCTTGAAACTCTGGATTCTGACAGAGGGCCACGAGACTTCGACCAGTGCGCAAAAATGGAGGCTCTAGACCCTTCCAGAGCCGAGATATCGAAGGTCAAAATTTGGACCTGAAAAAAAACATAAGGGGTAACACCGTCATTTTTTTTTTTTTTGGCCGAAATTTTGACCCCCTCCGATTTTCTTGAAACTCTGGATTCTGACAGAGGGCCACGAGACTTCGACCAGCGCGCAAAAATGGAGGCTCTAGACCCTTCCAGAGCCGAGATATCGAAGGTCAAAATTTGGACCTGAAAAAAAAAAAAAACATAAGGGGTAACACTGTCATTTTTTTTTTTGGCCGAAATTTTGACCCCCTCCGATTTTCTTGAAACTCTGGATTCTGACAGAGGGCCACGAGACTTCGACCAGCGCGCAAAAATGGAGGCTCTAGACCCTTCCAGAGCCGAGATATCGAAGGTCAAAATTTGGACCTGAAAAAAAAACATGAGGGGTAACACTGTCATTTTTTTTTTTTTTGGCCGAAATTTTGACCCCCTCCGATTTTCTTGAAACTCTGGATTCTGACAGAGGGCCACGAGACTTCGACCAGCGCGCAAAAATGGAGGCTCTAGACCCTTCCAGAGCCGAGATATCGAAGGTCAAAATTTGGACCTGAAAAAAAAACATAAGGGGTAACACTGTCATTTTTTTTTTTTGGCCGAAATTTTGACCCCCTCCGATTTTCTTGAAACTCTGGATTCTGACAGAGGCCCACGAGACTTCGACCAGCGCGCAAAAATGGAGGCTCTAGACCCTTCCAGAGCCGAGATATCGAAGGTCAAAATTTGGACCTGAAAAAAAAACATAAGGGGTAACACCGTCATTTTTTTTTTTTTGGCCGAAATTTTGACCCCCTCCGATTTTCTTGAAACTCTGGATTCTGACAGAGGGCCACGAGACTTCGACCAGCGCGCAAAAATGGAGGCTCTAGACCCTTCCAGAGCCGAGATATCGAAGGTCAAAATTTGGACCTGAAAAAAAAAAAACATAAGGGGTAACACTGTCATTTTTTTTTTTTGGCCGAAATTTTGACCCCCTCCGATTTTCTTGAAACTCTGGATTCTGACAGAGGGCCACGAGACTTCGACCAGCGCGCAAAAATGGAGGCTCTAGACCCTTCCAGAGCCGAGATATCGAAGGTCAAAATTTGGACCTGAAAAAAAAACATAAGGGGTAACACTGTCATTTTTTTTTTTTGGCCGAAATTTTGACCCCCTCCGATTTTCTTGAAACTCTGGATTCTGACAGAGGGCCACGAGACTTCGACCAGCGCGCAAAAATGGAGGCTCTAGACCCTTCCAGAGCCGAGATATCGAAGGTCAAAATTTGGACCTGAAAAAAAAACATAAGGGGTAACACTGTCATTTTTTTTCTAGTCAAAATTTTGAGTTTCAATATCTCAGCTCTGGAAGGGTCTAGAGCCTCAATTTTTGCACCCTGGTCCATGTCTCGTGGCCCTCTATCAGAATCCAGAGTTTTGAGAAGATTGGAGAAAGTTAATTTTTCACCCCCCGAAAAAAAAAACATAAGGGGTAACACTGTCATTTTTTTTTCTGGTCAAAATTTTGAGATTCAATATCTCAGCTCTGGAAGGGTCTAGAGCCTCAATTTTTGCACCCAGGTCCATGTATCGTGGCCCTCTATCAGAATCCAGAGTTTTGAGAAGATTGGAGAAAGTTAATTTTTCACCCCCCGAAAAAAAAACATAAGGGGTAACACTGTCATTTTTTTTTCTGGTCAAAATTTTGAGTTTCAATATCTCAGCTCTGGAAGGGTCTAGAGCCTCAATTTTTGCACCCAGGTCCATGTCTCGTGGCCCTCTATCAGAATCCAGAGTTTTGAGAAGATTGGAGAAAGTTAATTTTTCTCCCCCCGAAAAAAAAAAACATAAGGGGTAACACTGTCATTTTTTTTTCTGGTCAAAATTTTGAGTTTCAATATCTCAGCTCTGGAAGGGTCTAGAGCCTCAATTTTTGCACCCAGGTCCATGTATCGTGGCCCTCTATCAGAATCCAGAGTTTTGAGAAGATTGGAGAAAGTTAATTTTTCACCCCCCGAAAAAAAAAAAACATAAGGGGTCACACTGTCATTTTTTTTTCTGGTCAAAATTTTGAGTTTCAATATCTCAGCTCTGGAAGGGTCTAGAGCCTCAATTTTTGCACCCAGGTCCATGTCTCGTGGCCCTCTATCAGAATCCAGAGTTTTGAGAAGATTGGAGAAAGTTAATTTTTCACCCCCCGAAAAAAAACATAAGGGGTAACACTGTCATTTTTTTTCTGGTCAAAATTTTGAGTTTCAATATCTCAGCTCTGGAAGGGTCTAGAGCCTCAATTTTTGCACCCAGGTCCATGTCTTGTGGCCCTCTATCAGAATCCAGAGTTTTGAGAAGATTGGAGAAAGTTAATTTTTCACCCCCCGAAAAAAAAACATAAGGGGTAACACTGTCATTTTTTTTTCTGGTCAAAATTTTGAGATTCAATATCTCAGCTCTGGAAGGGTCTAGAGCCTCAATTTTTGCACCCAGGTCCATGTATCGTGGCCCTCTATCAGAATCCAGAGTTTTGAGAAGATTGGAGAAAGTAAATTTTTCACCCCCAGAAAAAAACATAAGGGGTAACACTGTCATTTTTTTTTTTCTGTTCAAAATTTTGAGTTTCAATATCTCAGCTCTGGAAGGGTCTAGAGCCTAAATTTTTGCACCCAGGTCCATGTATTGTGGCCCTCTATCAGAATCCAGAGTTTTGAGAGGATTGGAGAAAGTTAATTTTTCACCCCCCGAAAAAAAACATAAGGGGTAACACTGTCATTTTTTTTTTCTGGTCAAAATTTTGAGTTTCAAAATCTCAGCTCTGGAAGGGTCTAGCGCCTCAATTTTTGCACCCAGGTCCATGTCTCGTGGCCCTCTATCAGAATCCAGAGTTTTGAGAAGATTGGAGAAAGTTAATTTTTCACCCCCCGAAAAAAAACATAAGGGGTAACACTGTAATTTTTTTTCTGGTCAAAATTTTGAGTTTCAATTTTTCAGCTCTGGAAGGGTCTAGAGCCTCAATTTTTGCACCCAGGTCCATGTATCGTAGCCCTCTATCAGAATCCAGAGTTTTGAGAAGATTGGAGAAACTTAATTTTTCACCCCCCGAAAAAAAACATAAGGGGTAACACTGTCAGTTTTTTTTCTGGTCAAAATTTTGAGTTTCAATATCTCAGCTCTGGAAGGGTCTAGAGCCTAATTTTTTGCACCCAGGTCCATGTCTCGTGGCCCTCTATCAGAATCCAGAGTTTTGAGAAGATTGGAGAAACTTAATTTTTCACCCCCCGAAAAAAAACATAAGGGGTAACACTGTCATTTTTTTTTTCTGGTCAAAATTTTGAGTTTCAATATCTCAGCTCTGGAAGGGTCTAGAGCCTCAATTTTTGCACCCAGGTCCATGTATCATGGCCCTCTATCAGAATCCAGAGTTTTGAGAAGATTGGAGAAAGTTAATTTTTCACCCCCCGAAAAAAAAAACATAAGGGGTTACACTGTCATTTTTTTGTTCTAGTCAAAATTTTGAATTTCAATATCTCAGCTCTGGAAGGGTCTAGAGCCTCAATTTTTGCACCCAGGTCCATGTATCTTGGCCCTCTATCAGAATCCAGAGTTTTGAGAAGATTGGTGAAACTTAATTTTTCACCCCCCGAAAAAAAAACATAAGGGGTAACACTGTCAATTTTTTTTTTCTGGTCAAAATTTTGAGTTTCAATATCTCAGCTCTGGAAGGGTCTAGAGCCTCAATTTTTGCACCCAGGTCCATGTATCGTGGCCCTCTATCAGAATCCAGAGTTTTGAGAAGATTGGAGAAACTTAATTTTTCACCCCCCGAAAAAAAACATAAGGGGTAACATTGTCATTTTTTTTCTGGTCAAAATTTTGAGATTCAATATCTCAGCTCTGGAAGGGTCTAGAGCCTCAATTTTTGCACCCAGGTCCATGTATCGTGGCCCTCTATCAGAATCCAGAGTTTTGAGAAGATTGGAGAAAGTTAATTTTTCACCCCCCGAAAAAAAACATAAGGGGTAACACTGTCATTTTTTTTCTGGTCAAAATTTTGAGTTTCAATATCTCAGCTCTGGAAGGGTCTAGAGCCTCAATTTTTGCACCCAGGTCCATGTCTCGTGGCCCTCTATCAGAATCCAGAGTTTTGAGAAGATTGGAGAAAGTTAATTTTTCTCCCCCCGAAAAAAAAACATAAGGGGTAACACTGTCATTTTTTTTTCTGGTCAAAATTTTGAGTTTCAATATCTCAGCTCTGGAAGGGTCTAGAGCCTCAATTTTTGCACCCAGGTCCATGTCTCGTGACCCTCTATCAGAATCCAGAGTTTTGAGAAGATTGGAGAAAGTTAATTTTTCACCCCCCGAAAAAAAACATAATGGGTAACACTGTCATTTTTTTTCTGGTCAAAATTTTGAGATTCAATATCTCAGCTCTGGAAGGGTCTAGAGCCTCAATTTTTGCACCCAGGTCCATGTATCGTGGCCCTCTATCAGAATCCAGAGTTTTGAGAAGATTGGAGAAAGTTAATTTTTCACCCCCCGAAAAAAAACATAAGGGGTAACACTGTCATTTTTTTTCTGGTCAAAATTTTGAGTTTCAATATCTCAGCTCTGGAAGGGTCTAGAGCCTCAATTTTTGCACCCAGGTCCATGTCTCGTGGCCCTCTATCAGAATCCAGAGTTTTGAGAAGATTGGAGAAAGTTAATTTTTCTCCCCCCGAAAAAAAAACATAAGGGGTAACACTGTCATTTTTTTTTCTGGTCAAAATTTTGAGTTTCAATATCTCAGCTCTGGAAGGGTCTAGAGCCTCAATTTTTGCACCCAGGTCCATGTCTCGTGACCCTCTATCAGAATCCAGAGTTTTGAGAAGATTGGAGAAAGTTAATTTTTCACCCCCCGAAAAAAAACATAATGGGTAACACTGTCATTTTTTTTCTGGTCAAAATTTTGAGTTTCAATATCTCAGCTCTGGAAGGGTCTAGAGCCTAAATTTTTGCACCCAGGTCCATGTCTCTTGGCCCTCTATCAGAATCCAGAGTTTTGAGAAGATTGGAGAAACTTAATTTTTCACCCCCCCACCCCCCCCCCCCCCCCCCCCCCGAAAAAAAACATAAGGGGTAACACTCTCATTTTTTTTTCTGGTCAAAATTTTGAGTTTCAATATTTCAGCTCTGGAAGGGTCTAGAGCCTCAATTTTTGCACCCAGGTCCATGTATCGTGGCCCTCTATCAGAATCCAGAGTTTTGAGAAGATCGGAGAAACTTAATTTTTCACCCCCCGAAAAAAAACATAAGGGGTAACACTGTCATTTTTTTTTCTGGTCAAAATTTTGAGTTTCAATATCTCAGCTCTGGAAGGGTCTAGAGCCTCAATTTTTGCACCCAGGTCCATGTATCGTGGCCCTCTATCAGAATCCAGAGTTTTGAGAAGATTGGAGAAAGTTAAATTTTCACCCCCCGAAAAAAAACATAAGGGGTAACACTGTCATTTTTTTTTCTGGTCAAAATTTTGAGTTTCAATATCTCAGCTCTGGAAGGGTCTAGAGCCTCAATTTTTGCACCCAGGTCCATGTCTCGTGGCCCTCTATCAGAATCCAGAGTTTTGAGAAGATTGGAGAAAGTTAATTTTTCACCCCCCGAAAAAAAAAAACATAAGGGGTAACACTGTCATTTTTTTTTCTGGTCAAAATTTTGAGTTTCAATATCTCAGCTCTGGAAGGGTCTAGAGCCTCAATTTTTGCACCCAGGTCCATGTCTTGTGGCCCTCTATCAGAATCCAGAGTTTTGAGAAGATTGGAGAAAGTTAATTTTTCACCCCCCGAAAAAAAAAACATAAGGGGTAACACTGTCATTTTTTTTCTGGTCAAAATTTTGAGTTTCAATATCTCAGCTCTGGAAGGGTCTAGAGCCTCAATTTTTGCACCCAGGTCCATGTATCGTGGCCCTCTATCAGAATCCAGAGTTTTGAGAAGATTGGAGAAAGTTAATTTTTCACCCCCCGAAAAAAAAAACATAAGGGGTAACACTGTCATTTTTTTTTCTGGTTAAAATTTTGAGTTTCAATATCTCAGCTCTGGAAGGGTCTAGAGCCTCAATTTTTGCACCCAGGTCCATGTCTCGTGGCCCTCTAACAGAATCCAGAGTTTTGAGAAGATTGGAGAAAGTTAATTTTTCTCCCCCTGAAAAAAAAAACATAAGGGGTTACACTGTCGTTTTTTTTTTCTGGTCAAAATTTTGAGATTCAATATCTCAGCTCTGGAAGGGTCTAGAGCCTCAATTTTTGCACCCAGGTCCATGTCTCGTGGCCCTCTATCAGAATCCAGAGTTTTGAGAAGATTGGAGAAAGTTAATTTTTCACCCCCGAAAAAAAACATAAGGGGTAACACTGTAATTTTTTTTCTGGTCAAAATTTTGAGTTTCAATATTTCAGCTCTGGAGGGGTCTAGAGCCTCAATTTTTGCACCCAGGTCCATGTATCGTGGCCCTCTATCAGAATCCAGAGTTTTGAGAAGATTGGAGAAACTTAATTTTTCACCCCCGAAAAAAAACATAAGGGGTAACACTGTCATTTTTTTTTTCTGGTAAAAATTTTGAGTTTCAATATCTCAGCTCTGGAAGGGTCTAGAGCCTAAATTTTTGCACCCAGGTCCATGTCTCGTGGCCCTCTATCAGAATCCAGAGTTTTGAGAAGATTGGAGAAAGTTAATTTTTCACCTCCCGAAAAAAAAACATAAGGGGTAACACTGTCATTTTTTTGTTCTGGTCAAAATTTTGAGTTTCAATATCTCAGCTCTGGAAGGGTCTAGAGCCTCAATTTTTGCACCCAGGTCCATGTATCGTGGCCCTCTATCAGAATCCAGAGTTTTGAGAAGATTGGAGAAAGTTAATTTTTCACCCCCCGAAAAAAAAAAAACATAAGGGGTCACACTGTCATTTTTTTTTTCTGGTCAAAATTTTGAGTTTCAATATCTCAGCTCTGGAAGGGTCTAGAGCCTCAATTTTTGCACCCAGGTCCATGTCTCGTGGCCCTCTATCAGAATCCAGAGTTTTGAGAAGATTGGAGAAAGTTAATTTTTCACCCCCCGAAAAAAAACATAAGGGGTAACACTGTCATTTTTTTTTTTCTGGTCAAAATTTTGAGTTTCAATATCTCAGCTCTGGAAGGGTCTAGAGCCTCAATTTTTGCACCCAGGTCCATGTCTTGTGGCCCTCTATCAGAATCCAGAGTTTTGAGAAGATTGGAGAAAGTTAATTTTTCACCCCCCGAAAAAAAAACATAAGGGGTAACACTGTCATTTTTTTTTTCTGGTCAAAATTTTGAGTTTCAATATCTCAGCTCTGGAAGGGTCTAGAGCCTCAATTTTTGCACCCAGGTCCATGTATCGTGGCCCTCTATCAGAATCCAGAGTTTTGAGAAGATTGGAGAAAGTTAATTTTTCACCCCCCGAAAAAAAAACATAAGGGGTAACACTGTCAATTTTTTTTTTCTGGTCAAAATTTTGAGTTTCAATATCTCAGCACTGGAAGCTTCTAGAGCCTCAATTTTTGCACCCAGGTCCATGTATCGTGGCCCTCTATCAGAATCCAGAGTTTTGAGAAGATTGGAGAAACTTAATTTTTCACCCCCCGAAAAAAAACATAAGGGGTAACATTGTCATTTTTTTCTGGTCAAAATTTTGAGATTCAATATCTCAGCTCTGGAAGGGTCTAGAGCCTCAATTTTTGCACCCAGGTCCATGTATCGTGGCCCTCTATCAGAATCCAGAGTTTTGAGAAGATTGGAGAAAGTTAATTTTTCACCCCCCGAAAAAAAACATAAGGGGTAACACTGTCATTTTTTTTCTGGTCAAAATTTTGAGTTTCAATATCTCAGCTCTGGAAGGGTCTAGAGCCTCAATTTTTGCACCCAGGTCCATGTCTCGTGGCCCTCTATCAGAATCCAGAGTTTTGAGAAGATTGGAGAAAGTTAATTTTTCTCCCCCCGAAAAAAAAACATAAGGGGTAACACTGTCATTTTTTTTTTCTGGTCAAAATTTTGAGTTTCAATATCTCAGCTCTGGAAGGGTCTAGAGCCTCAATTTTTGCACCCAGGTCCATGTCTCGTGGCCCTCTATCAGAATCCAGAGTTTTGAGAAGATTGGAAAAAGTTAATTTTTCACCCCCCGAAAAAAAACATAATGGGTAACACTGTCATTTTTTTTCTGGTCAAAATTTTGAGTTTCAATATCTCAGCTCTGGAAGGGTCTAGAGCCTAAATTTTTGCACCCAGGTCCATGTCTCTTGGCCCTCTATCAGAATCCAGAGTTTTGAGAAGATTGGAGAAACTTAATTTTTCACCCCCCCCCCCCCCCCCCCCCCCCCGAAAAAAAACATAAGGGGTAACACTCTCATTTTTTTTTTTCTGGTCAAAATTTTGAGTTTCAATATCTCAGCTCTGGAAGGGTCTAGAGCCTCAATTTTTGCACCCAGGTCCATGTATCGTGGCCCTCTATCAGAATCCAGAGTTTTGAGAAGATCGGAGAAACTTAATTTTTCACCCCCCGAAAAAAAACATAAGGGGTAACACTGTCATTTTTTTTTTCTGGTCAAAATTTTGAGTTTCAATATCTCAGCTCTGGAAGGGTCTAGAGCCTCAATTTTTGCACCCAGGTCCATGTATCGTGGCCCTCTATCAGAATCCAGAGTTTTGAGAAGATTGGAGAAAGTTAAATTTTCACCCCCCGAAAAAAGAACATAAGGGGTAACACTGTCATTTTTTTTTCTGGTCAAAATTTTGAGTTTCAATATCTCAGCTCTGGAAGGGTCTAGAGCCTCAATTTTTGCACCCAGGTCCATGTCTCGTGGCCCTCTATCAGAATCCAGAGTTTTGAGAAGATTGGAGAAAGTTAATTTTTCACCCCCCGAAAAAAAAAAACATAAGGGGTAACACTGTCATTTTTTTTTTCTGGTCAAAATTTTGAGTTTCAATATCTCAGCTCTGGAAGGGTCTAGAGCCTCAATTTTTGCACCCAGGTCCATGTCTTGTGGCCCTCTATCAGAATCCAGAGTTTTGAGAAGATTGGAGAAAGTTAATTTTTCCCCCCCCCCGAAAAAAAAAACATAAGGGGTAACACTGTCATTTTTTTTCTGGTCAAAATTTTGAGTTTCAATATCTCAGCTCTGGAAGGGTCTAGAGCCTCAATTTTTGCACCCAGGTCCATGTATCGTGGCCCTCTATCAGAATCCAGAGTTTTGAGAAGATTGGAGAAAGTTAATTTTTCACCCCCCGAAAAAAAAACATAAGGGGTAACACTGTCATTTTTTTTTCTGGTTAAAATTTTGAGTTTCAATATCTCAGCTCTGGAAGGGTCTAGAGCCTCAATTTTTGCACCCAGGTCCATGTCTCGTGGCCCTCTAACAGAATCCAGAGTTTTGAGAAGATTGGAGAAAGTTAATTTTTCTCCCCCTGAAAAAAAAAAACATAAGGGGTTACACTGTCGTTTTTTTTTTTTTTTTCTGGTCAAAATTTTGAGATTCAATATCTCAGCTCTGGAAGGGTCTAGAGCCTCAATTTTTGCACCCAGGTCCATGTCTCGTGGCCCTCTATCAGAATCCAGAGTTTTGAGAAGATTGGAGAAAGTTAATTTTTCACCCCCCGAAAAAAAACATAAGGGGTAACACTGTAATTTTTTTTCTGGTCAAAATTTTGAGTTTCAATATTTCAGCTCTGGAGGGGTCTAGAGCCTCAATTTTTGCACCCAGGTCCATGTATCGTGGCCCTCTATCAGAATCCAGAGTTTTGAGAAGATTGGAGAAACTTAATTTTTCACCCCCCGAAAAAAAACATAAGGGGTAACACTGTCATTTTTTTTCTGGTAAAAATTTTGAGTTTCAATATCTCAGCTCTGGAAGGGTCTAGAGCCTAAATTTTTGCACCCAGGTCCATGTCTCGTGGCCCTCTATCAGAATCCAGAGTTTTGAGAAGATTGGAGAAAGTTAATTTTTCACCTCCCGAAAAAAAAAACATAAGGGGTAACACTGTCATTTTTTTGTTCTGGTCAAAATTTTGAGTTTCAATATCTCAGCTCTGGAAGGGTCTAGAGTCTCAATTTTTGCACCCAGGTCCATGTATCGTGGCCCTCTATCAGAATCCAGAGTTTTGAGAAGATTGGAGAAAGTTAATTTTTCACCCCCCGAAAAAAAAAAAAACATAAGGGGTCACACTGTCATTTTTTTTTCTGGTCAAAATTTTGAGTTTCAATATCTCAGCTCTGGAAGGGTCTAGAGCCTCAATTTTTGCACCCAGGTCCATGTATCGTGGCCCTCTATCAGAATCCAGAGTTTTGAGAAGATTGGAGAAAGTTAATTTTTCACCCCCCGAAAAAAAAACATAAGGGGTAACACTGTCATTTTTTTTTCTGGTTAAAATTTTGAGTTTCAATATCTCAGCTCTGGAAGGGTCTAGAGCCTCAATTTTTGCACCCAGGTCCATGTCTCGTGGCCCTCTAACAGAATCCAGAGTTTTGAGAAGATTGGAGAAAGTTAATTTTTCTCCCCCTGAAAAAAAAAAACATAAGGGGTTACACTGTCGTTTTTTTTTTTTTTCTGGTCAAAATTTTGAGATTCAATATCTCAGCTCTGGAAGGGTCTAGAGCCTCAATTTTTGCACCCAGGTCCATGTCTCGTGGCCCTCTATCAGAATCCAGAGTTTTGAGAAGATTGGAGAAAGTTAATTTTTCACCCCCCGAAAAAAAACATAAGGGGTAACACTGTAATTTTTTTTCTGGTCAAAATTTTGAGTTTCAATATTTCAGCTCTGGAGGGGTCTAGAGCCTCAATTTTTGCACCCAGGTCCATGTATCGTGGCCCTCTATCAGAATCCAGAGTTTTGAGAAGATTGGAGAAACTTAATTTTTCACCCCCCGAAAAAAAACATAAGGGGTAACACTGTCATTTTTTTTCTGGTAAAAATTTTGAGTTTCAATATCTCAGCTCTGGAAGGGTCTAGAGCCTAAATTTTTGCACCCAGGTCCATGTCTCGTGGCCCTCTATCAGAATCCAGAGTTTTGAGAAGATTGGAGAAAGTTAATTTTTCACCTCCCGAAAAAAAAAACATAAGGGGTAACACTGTCATTTTTTTGTTCTGGTCAAAATTTTGAGTTTCAATATCTCAGCTCTGGAAGGGTCTAGAGTCTCAATTTTTGCACCCAGGTCCATGTATCGTGGCCCTCTATCAGAATCCAGAGTTTTGAGAAGATTGGAGAAAGTTAATTTTTCACCCCCCGAAAAAAAAAAAAACATAAGGGGTCACACTGTCATTTTTTTTTCTGGTCAAAATTTTGAGTTTCAATATCTCAGCTCTGGAAGGGTCTAGAGCCTCAATTTTTGCACCCAGGTCCATGTCTCGTGGCCCTCTATCAGAATCCAGAGTTTTGAGAAGATTGGAGAAAGTTAATTTTTCACCCCCCGAAAAAAAACATAAGGGGTAACACTGTAATTTTTTTTCTGGTCAAAATTTTGAGTTTCAATATTTCAGCTCTGGAGGGGTCTAGAGCCTCAATTTTTGCACCCAGGTCCATGTATCGTGGCCCTCTATCAGAATCCAGAGTTTTGAGAAGATTGGAGAAAGTTAATTTTTCACCCCCCGAAAAAAAAACATAAGGGGTAACACTGTCATTTTTTTTCTGGTAAAAATTTTGAGTTTCAATATCTCAGCTCTGGAAGGGTCTAGAGCCTAAATTTTTGCACCCAGGTCCATGTCTCGTGGCCCTCTATCAGAATCCAGAGTTTTGAGAAGATTGGAGAAAGTTAATTTTTCACCTCCCGAAAAAAAAAACATAAGGGGTAACACTGTCATTTTTTTGTTCTGGTCAAAATTTTGAGTTTCAATATCTCAGCTCTGGAAGGGTCTAGAGTCTCAATTTTTGCACCCAGGTCCATGTATCGTGGCCCTCTATCAGAATCCAGAGTTTTGAGAAGATTGGAGAAAGTTAATTTTTCACCCCCCGAAAAAAAAAAAACATAAGGGGTCACACTGTCATTTTTTTTTCTGGTCAAAATTTTGAGTTTCAATATCTCAGCTCTGGAAGGGTCTAGAGCCTCAATTTTTGCACCCAGGTCCATGTCTCGTGGCCCTCTATCAGAATCCAGAGTTTTGAGAAGATTGGAGAAAGTTAATTTTTCACCCCCCGAAAAAAAACATAAGGGGTAACACTGTCATTTTTTTTTCTGGTCAAAATTTTGAGTTTCAATATCTCAGCTCTGGAAGGGTCTAGAGCCTCAATTTTTGCACCCAGGTCCATGTCTTGTGGCCCTCTATCAGAATCCAGAGTTTTGAGAAGATTGGAGAAAGTTAATTTTTCACCCCCCGAAAAAAAAACATAAGGGGTAACACTGTCATTTTTTTTTCTGGTCAAAATTTTGAGTTTCAATATCTCAGCTCTGGAAGGGTCTAGAGCCTCAATTTTTGCACCCAGGTCCATGTATCGTGGCCCTCTATCAGAATCCAGAGTTTTGAGAAGATTGGAGAAAGTAAATTTTTCACCCCCAGAAAAAAAACATAAGGGGTAACACTGTAATTTTTTTTCTGGTCAAAATTTTGAGTTTCAATATTTCAGCTCTGGAAGGGTCTAGAGCCTCAATTTTTGCACCCAGGTCCATGTATCGTAGCCCTCTATCAGAATCCAGAGTTTTGAGAAGATTGGAGAAACTTAATTTTTCACCCCCCGAAAAAAAACATAAGGGGTAACACTGTCAGTTTTTTTCTGGTCAAAATTTTGAGTTTCAATATCTCAGCTCTGGAAGGGTCTAGAGCCTAATTTTTTGCACCCAGGTCCATGTCTCGTGGCCCTCTATCAGAATCCAGAGTTTTGAGAAGATTGGAGAAACTTAATTTTTCACCCCCCGAAAAAAAACATAAGGGGTAACACTCTCATTTTTTTTTTCTGGTCAAAATTTTGAGTTTCAATATCTCAGCTCTGGAAGGGTCTAGAGCCTCAATTTTTGCACCCAGGTCCATGTATCGTGGCCCTCTATCAGAATCCAGAGTTTTGAGAAGATCGGAGAAACTTAATTTTTCACCCCCCGAAAAAAAACATAAGGGGTAACACTGTCATTTTTTTTTCTGGTCAAAATTTTGAGTTTCAATATCTCAGCTCTGGAAGGGTCTAGAGCCTCAATTTTTGCACCCAGGTCCATGTATCGTGGCCCTCTATCAGAATCCAGAGTTTTGAGAAGATTGGAGAAAGTTAAATTTTCACCCCCCGAAAAAAAAACATAAGGGGTAACACTGTCATTTTTTTTTCTGGTCAAAATTTTGAGTTTCAATATCTCAGCTCTGGAAGGGTCTAGAGCCTCAATTTTTGCACCCAGGTCCATGTCTCGTGGCCCTCTATCAGAATCCAGAGTTTTGAGAAGATTGGAGAAAGTTAATTTTTCACCCCCCGAAAAAAAAAAAAACATAAGGGGTAACACTGTCATTTTTTTTTCTGGTCAAAATTTTGAGTTTCAATATCTCAGCTCTGGAAGGGTCTAGAGCCTCAATTTTTGCACCCAGCCAGGTCCATGTCTTGTGGCCCTCTATCAGAATCCAGAGTTTTGAGAAGATTGGAGAAAGTTAATTTTTCACCCCCCGAAAAAAAAAACATAAGGGGTAACACTGTCATTTTTTTTCTGGTCAAAATTTTGAGTTTCAATATCTCAGCTCTGGAAGGGTCTAGAGCCTCAATTTTTGCACCCAGGTCCATGTATCGTGGCCCTCTATCAGAATCCAGAGTTTTGAGAAGATTGGAGAAAGTTAATTCTTCACCCCCCGAAAAAAAAAACATAAGGGGTAACACTGTCATTTTTTTTTCTGGTTAAAATTTTGAGTTTCAATATCTCAGCTCTGGAAGGGTCTAGAGCCTCAATTTTTGCACCCAGGTCCATGTCTCGTGGCCCTCTAACAGAATCCAGAGTTTTGAGAAGATTGGAGAAAGTTAATTTTTCTCCCCCTGAAAAAAAAAACATAAGGGGTTACACTGTCGTTTTTTTTTTTTCTGGTCAAAATTTTGAGATTCAATATCTCAGCTCTGGAAGGGTCTAGAGCCTCAATTTTTGCACCCAGGTCCATGTCTCGTGGCCCTCTATCAGAATCCAGAGTTTTGAGAAGATTGGAGAAAGTTAATTTTTCACCCCCCGAAAAAAAACATAAGGGGTAACACTGTAATTTTTTTTCTGGTCAAAATTTTGAATTTCAATATTTCAGCTCTGGAGGGGTCTAGAGCCTCAATTTTTGCACCCAGGTCCATGTATCGTGGCCCTCTATCAGAATCCAGAGTTTTGAGAAGATTGGAGAAACTTAATTTTTCACCCCCCGAAAAAAAACATAAGGGGTAACACTGTCATTTTTTTTTTCTGGTAAAAATTTTGAGTTTCAATATCTCAGCTCTGGAAGGGTCTAGAGCCTAAATTTTTGCACCCAGGTCCATGTCTCGTGGCCCTCTATCAGAATCCAGAGTTTTGAGAAGATTGGAGAAAGTTAATTTTTCACCTCCCGAAAAAAAAAAACATAAGGGGTAACACTGTCATTTTTTTGTTCTGGTCAAAATTTTGAGTTTCAATATCTCAGCTCTGGAAGGGTCTAGAGCCTCAATTTTTGCACCCAGGTCCATGTATCGTGGCCCTCTATCAGAATCCAGAGTTTTGAGAAGATTGGAGAAAGTTAATTTTTCACCCCCCGAAAAAAAAAACATAAGGGGTAACACTGTCATTTTTTTTTCTGGTCAAAATTTTGAGTTTTAATATCTCAGCTCTGGAAGGGTCTAGAGCCTCAATTTTTGCGCCCAGGTCCATGTCTCGTGGCCCTCTATCAGAATCCAGAGTTTTGAGAAGATTGGAGAAAGTTAATTTTTCACCCCCCGAAAAAAAAACATAAGGGGTAACACTGTCATTTTTTTTTTCTGGTCAAAATTTTGAGATTCAATATCTCAGCTCTGGAAGGGTCTAGAGCCTCAATT
The DNA here is from genome assembly GCA_038021265.1 of Cyprinella venusta. Taxonomy (NCBI): domain Eukaryota; kingdom Metazoa; phylum Chordata; class Actinopteri; order Cypriniformes; family Leuciscidae; genus Cyprinella; species Cyprinella venusta. The sequence goes on from CM075866.1 coordinate 26,205,523, forward strand.
TTTGCACCCAGGTCCATGTATCGTGGCCCTCTATCAGAATCCAGAGTTTTGAGAGGATTGGAGAAACTTAATTTTTCACCCCCCGAAAAAAAACATAAGGGGTAACACTGTCATTTTTTTTTTCTGGTCAAAATTTTGAGTTTCAAAATCTCAGCTCTGGAAGGGTCTAGAGCCTCAATTCTTGCACCCAGGTCCATGTCTCGTGGCCCTCTATCAGAATCCAGAGTTTTGAGAAGATTGGAGAAACTTAATTTTTCACCCCCCCCCCCCCGAAAAAAAACATAAGGGGTAACACTGTCATTTTTTTTTTCTGGTCAAAATTTTGAGTTTTAATATCTCAGCTCTGGAAGGGTCTAGAGCCTCAATTTTTGCACCCAGGTCCATGTATCGTGGCCCTCTATCAGAATCCAGAGTTTTGAGAAGATCGGAGAAACTTAATTTTTCACCCCCCGAAAAAAAACATAAGGGGTAACACTGTCATTTTTTTTTCTGGTCAAAATTTTGAGTTTCAATATCTCAGCTCTGGAAGGGTCTAGAGCCTCAATTTTTGCACCCAGGTCCATGTATCGTGGCCCTCTATCAGAATCCAGAGTTTTGAGAAGATTGGAGAAAGTTAATTTTTCACCCCCCGAAAAAAAAACATAAGGGGTAACACTGTCATTTTTTTTTCTGGTTAAAATTTTGAGTTTCAATATCTCAGCTCTGGAAGGGTCTAGAGCCTCAATTTTTGCACCCAGGTCCATGTCTCGTGGCCCTCTAACAGAATCCAGAGTTTTGAGAAGATTGGAGAAAGTTAATTTTTCTCCCCCTGAAAAAAAAAACATAAGGGGTTACACTGTCGTTTTTTTTTTCTGGTCAAAATTTTGAGATTCAATATCTCAGCTCTGGAAGGGTCTAGAGCCTCAATTTTTGCACCCAGGTCCATGTCTCGTGGCCCTCTATCAGAATCCAGAGTTTTGAGAAGATTGGAGAAAGTTAATTTTTCACCCCCCGAAAAAAAACATAAGGGGTAACACTGTAATTTTTTTTCTGGTCAAAATTTTGAGTTTCAATATTTCAGCTCTGGAGGGGTCTAGAGCCTCAATTTTTGCACCCAGGTCCATGTATCGTGGCCCTCTATCAGAATCCAGAGTTTTGAGAAGATTGGAGAAACTTAATTTTTCACCCCCCGAAAAAAAACATAAGGGGTAACACTGTCATTTTTTTTTCTGGTAAAAATTTTGAGTTTCAATATCTCAGCTCTGGAAGGGTCTAGAGCCTAAATTTTTGCACCCAGGTCCATGTCTCGTGGCCCTCTATCAGAATCCAGAGTTTTGAGAAGATTGGAGAAAGTTAATTTTTCACCTCCCGAAAAAAAAACATAAGGGGTAACACTGTCATTTTTTTGTTCTGGTCAAAATTTTGAGTTTCAATATCTCAGCTCTGGAAGGGTCTAGAGCCTCAATTTTTGCACCCAGGTCCATGTATCGTGGCCCTCTATCAGAATCCAGAATTTTGAGAAGATTGGAGAAAGTTAATTTTTCACCCCCCGAAAAAAAAAAACATAAGGGGTAACACTGTCATTTTTTTTTTCTGGTCAAAATTTTGAGTTTCAAAATCTCAGCTCTGGAAGGGTCTAGAGCCTAAATTTTTGCACCCAGGTCCATGTCTCGTGGCCCTCTATCAGAATCCAGAGTTTTGAGAAGATTGGAGAAAGTTAATTTTTCACCCCCCGAAAAAAAACATAAGGGGTAACACTGTAATTTTTTTTTCTGGTCAAAATTTTGAGTTTCAATATCTCAGCTCTGGAAGGGTCTAGAGTCTCAATTTTTGCACCCAGGTCCATGTATCGTGGCCCTCTATCAGAATCCAGAGTTTTGAGAAGATTGGAGAAAGTTAATTTTTCACCCCCCGAAAAAAAAAACATAAGGGGTTACACTGTCATTTTTTTTTTCTGGTCAAAATTTTGAGATTCAATATCTCAGCTCTGGAAGGGTCTAGAGCCTCAATTTTTGCACCCAGGTCCATGTATCGTGGCCCTCTATCAGAATCCAGAGTTTTGAGAAGATTGGAGAAAGTAAATTTTTCACCCCCAGAAAAAAAACATAAGGGGTAACAATGTCATTTTTTTTTCTGGTCAAAATTTTGAGTTTCAATATCTCAGCTCTGGAAGGGTCTAGAGCCTAAATTTTTGCACCCAGGTCCATGTATCGTGGCCCTCTATCAGAATCCAGAGTTTTGAGAGGATTGGAGAAACTTAATTTTTCACCCCCCGACAAAAAACATAAGGGGTAACACTGTAATTTTTTTTTTCTGGTCAAAATTTTGAGTTTCAAAATCTCAGCTCTGGAAGGGTCTAGAGCCTCAATTTTTGCACCCAGGTCCATGTATCGTGGCCCTCTATCAGAATCCAGAGTTTTGAGAAGATTGGAGAAACTTATTTTTTCACCCCCCGAAAAAAAACATAAGGGGTAACACTGTCATTTTTTTTTTCTGGTCAAAATTTTGAGTTTCAATATCTCAGCTCTTGAAGGGTCTAGAGCCTCAAATTTTGCACCCAGGTCCATGTATCGTGGCCCTCTATCAGAATCCAGAGTTTTGAGAAAATTGGAGAAACTTAATTTTTCACCCCCCGAAAAAAAACATAAGGGGTAACACTGTCATTTTTTTTTTCTGGTCAAAATTTTGAGTTTCAATATCTCAGCTCTGGAAGGGTCTAGAGTCTCAATTTTTGCACCCAGGTCCATGTATCGTGGCCCTCTATCAGAATCCAGAGTTTTGAGAAGATTGGAGAAAGTTAATTTTTCACCCCCCGAAAAAAAAACATAAGGGGTTACACTGTCATTTTTTTTTTCTGGTCAAAATTTTGAGATTCAATATCTCAGCTCTGGAAGGGTCTAGAGCCTCAATTTTTGCACCCAGGTCCATGTATCGTGGCCCTCTATCAGAATCCAGAGTTTTGAGAAGATTGGAGAAAGTAAATTTTTCACCCCCAGAAAAAAAACATAAGGGGTAACACTGTCATTTTTTTTTTCTGGTCAAAATTTTGAGTTTCAATATCTCAGCTCTGGAAGGGTCTAGAGCCTAAATTTTTGCACCCAGGTCCATGTATCGTGGCCCTCTATCAGAGTCCAGAGTTTTGAGAGGATTGGAGAAACTTAATTTTTCACCCCCCGAAAAAAAACATAAGGGGTAACACTGTCATTTTTTTTTCTGGTCAAAATTTTGAGTTTCAAAATCTCAGCTCTGGAAGGGTCTAGAGCCTCAATTTTTGCACCCAGGTCCATGTCTCGTGGCCCTCTATCAGAATCCAGAGTTTTGAGAAGATTGGAGAAAGTTAATTTTTCACCCCCCGAAAAAAAAACATAAGGGGTAACACTTTTATTTTTTTTTCTGGTCAAAATTTTGAGTTTCAATATTTCAGCTCTGGAAGGGTCTAGAGCCTCAATTTTTGCACCCAGGTCCATGTATCGTGGCCCTCTATCAGAATCCAGAGTTTTGAGAAGATTGGAGAAACTTAATTTTTCACCCCCTGAAAAAAACATAAGGGGTAACACTGTCATTTTTTTTTTTGGCCGAAATTTTGACCCCCTCCGATTTTCTTGAAACTCTGGATTCTGACAGAGGGCCACGAGACTTCGACCAGCGCGCAAAAATGGAGGCTCTAGACCCTTCCAGAGCCGAGATATCGAAGGTCAAAATTTGGACCTGAAAAAAAACCATAAGGGGTAACACTGTCATTTTTTTTTTTGGCCGAAATTTTGACCCCCTCCGATTTTCTTGAAACTCTGGATTCTGACAGAGGGCCACGAGACTTCGACCAGCGCGCAAAAATGGAGGCTCTAGACCCTTCCAGAGCCGAGATATCGAAGGTCAAAATTTGGACCTGAAAAAAAAACATAAGGGGTAACACTGTCATTTTTTTTTTTTTGGCCGAAATTTTGACCGCCTCCGATTTTCTTGAAACTCTGGATTCTGACAGAGGGCCACGAGACTTCGACCAGCGCGCAAAAATGGAGGCTCTAGACCCTTCCAGAGCCGAGATATCGAAGGTCAAAATTTGGACCTGAAAAAAAAAAACATAAGGGGTAACACTCATTTTTTTTTTGGCCGAAATTTTGACCCCCTCCGATTTTCTTGAAACTCTGGATTCTGACAGAGGGCCACGAGACTTCGACCAGCGCGCAAAAATGGAGGCTCTAGACCCTTCCAGAGCCGAGATATCGAAGGTCAAAATTTGGACCTGAAAAAAAAACATAAGGGGTAACACTGTCATTTTTTTTTTTGGCCGAAATTTTGACCCCCTCCGATTTTCTTGAAACTCTGGATTCTGACAGAGGGCCACGAGACTTCGACCAGCGCGCAAAAATGGAGGCTCTAGACCCTTCCAGAGCCGAGATATCGAAGGTCAAAATTTGGACCTGAAAAAAAAAACATAAGGGGTAACACTGTCATTTTTTTTTTTTTTGGCCGAAATTTTGACCCCCTCCGATTTTCTTGAAACTCTGGATTCTGACAGAGGGCCACGAGACTTCGACCAGCGCGCAAAAATGGAGGCTCTAGACCCTTCCAGAGCCGAGATATCGAAGGTCAAAATTTGGACCTAAAAAAAAAACATAAGGGGTAACACTGTCATTTTTTTTTTTGTCCGAAATTTTGACCCCCTCCGATTTTCTTGAAACTCTGGATTCTGACAGAGGGCCACGAGACTTCGACCAGCGCGCAAAAATGGAGGCTCTAGACCCTTCCAGAGCCGAGATATCGAAGGTCAAAATTTGGACCTGAAAAAAAAAAACATAAGGGGTAACACTGTCATTTTTTTTTTGGCCGAAATTTTGACCCCCTCCGATTTTCTTGAAACTCTGGATTCTGACAGAGGGCCACGAGACTTCGACCAGTGCGCAAAAATGGAGGCTCTAGACCCTTCCAGAGCCGAGATATCGAAGGTCAAAATTTGGACCTGAAAAAAAACATAAGGGGTAACACCGTCATTTTTTTTTTTTTGGCCGAAATTTTGACCCCCTCCGATTTTCTTGAAACTCTGGATTCTGACAGAGGGCCACGAGACTTCGACCAGCGCGCAAAAATGGAGGCTCTAGACCCTTCCAGAGCCGAGATATCGAAGGTCAAAATTTGGACCTGAAAAAAAAAAACATAAGGGGTAACACTGTCATTTTTTTTTTGGCCGAAATTTTGACCCCCTCCGATTTTCTTGAAACTCTGGATTCTGACAGAGGGCCACGAGACTTCGACCAGCGCGCAAAAATGGAGGCTCTAGACCCTTCCAGAGCCGAGATATCGAAGGTCAAAATTTGGACCTGAAAAAAAAACATAAGGGGTAACACTGTCATTTTTTTTTTTTGGCCGAAATTTTGACCCCCTCCGATTTTCTTGAAACTCTGGATTCTGACAGAGGCCCACGAGACTTCGACCAGCGCGCAAAAATGGAGGCTCTAGACCCTTCCAGAGCCGAGATATCGAAGGTCAAAATTTGGACCTGAAAAAAAAACATAAGGGGTAACACCGTCATTTTTTTTTTTTTGGCCGAAATTTTGACCCCCTCCGATTTTCTTGAAACTCTGGATTCTGACAGAGGGCCACGAGACTTCGACCAGCGCGCAAAAATGGAGGCTCTAGACCCTTCCAGAGCCGAGATATCGAAGGTCAAAATTTGGACCTGAAAAAAAAAAAACATAAGGGGTAACACTGTCATTTTTTTTTTTTGGCCGAAATTTTGACCCCCTCCGATTTTCTTGAAACTCTGGATTCTGACAGAGGGCCACGAGACTTCGACCAGCGCGCAAAAATGGAGGCTCTAGACCCTTCCAGAGCCGAGATATCGAAGGTCAAAATTTGGACCTGAAAAAAAAACATAAGGGGTAACACTGTCATTTTTTTTCTAGTCAAAATTTTGAGTTTCAATATCTCAGCTCTGGAAGGGTCTAGAGCCTCAATTTTTGCACCCTGGTCCATGTCTCGTGGCCCTCTATCAGAATCCAGAGTTTTGAGAAGATTGGAGAAAGTTAATTTTTCACCCCCCGAAAAAAAAAACATAAGGGGTAACACTGTCATTTTTTTTTCTGGTCAAAATTTTGAGTTTCAATATCTCAGCTCTGGAAGGGTCTAGAGCCTCAATTTTTGCACCCAGGTCCATGTCTCGTGGCCCTCTATCAGAATCCAGAGTTTTGAGAAGATTGGAGAAAGTTAATTTTTCTCCCCCCGAAAAAAAAAAAACATAAGGGGTAACACTGTCATTTTTTTTTCTGGTCAAAATTTTGAGTTTCAATATCTCAGCTCTGGAAGGGTCTAGAGCCTCAATTTTTGCACCCAGGTCCATGTATCGTGGCCCTCTATCAGAATCCAGAGTTTTGAGAAGATTGGAGAAAGTTAATTTTTCACCCCCCGAAAAAAAAAAAACATAAGGGGTCACACTGTCATTTTTTTTTCTGGTCAAAATTTTGAGTTTCAATATCTCAGCTCTGGAAGGGTCTAGAGCCTCAATTTTTGCACCCAGGTCCATGTCTCGTGGCCCTCTATCAGAATCCAGAGTTTTGAGAAGATTGGAGAAAGTTAATTTTTCACCCCCCGAAAAAAAACATAAGGGGTAACACTGTCATTTTTTTTTCTGGTCAAAATTTTGAGTTTCAATATCTCAGCTCTGGAAGGGTCTAGAGCCTCAATTTTTGCACCCAGGTCCATGTCTTGTGGCCCTCTATCAGAATCCAGAGTTTTGAGAAGATTGGAGAAAGTTAATTTTTCACCCCCCGAAAAAAAAACATAAGGGGTAACACTGTCATTTTTTTTTCTGGTCAAAATTTTGAGATTCAATATCTCAGCTCTGGAAGGGTCTAGAGCCTCAATTTTTGCACCCAGGTCCATGTATCGTGGCCCTCTATCAGAATCCAGAGTTTTGAGAAGATTGGAGAAAGTAAATTTTTCACCCCCAGAAAAAAACATAAGGGGTAACACTGTCATTTTTTTTTTCTGTTCAAAATTTTGAGTTTCAATATCTCAGCTCTGGAAGGGTCTAGAGCCTAAATTTTTGCACCCAGGTCCATGTATTGTGGCCCTCTATCAGAATCCAGAGTTTTGAGAGGATTGGAGAAAGTTAATTTTTCACCCCCCGAAAAAAAACATAAGGGGTAACACTGTCATTTTTTTTTCTGGTCAAAATTTTGAGTTTCAAAATCTCAGCTCTGGAAGGGTCTAGCGCCTCAATTTTTGCACCCAGGTCCATGTCTCGTGGCCCTCTATCAGAATCCAGAGTTTTGAGAAGATTGGAGAAAGTTAATTTTTCACCCCCCGAAAAAAAACATAAGGGGTAACACTGTAATTTTTTTTCTGGTCAAAATTTTGAGTTTCAATTTTTCAGCTCTGGAAGGGTCTAGAGCCTCAATTTTTGCACCCAGGTCCATGTATCGTAGCCCTCTATCAGAATCCAGAGTTTTGAGAAGATTGGAGAAACTTAATTTTTCACCCCCCGAAAAAAAACATAAGGGGTAACACTGTCAGTTTTTTTCTGGTCAAAATTTTGAGTTTCAATATCTCAGCTCTGGAAGGGTCTAGAGCCTAATTTTTTGCACCCAGGTCCATGTCTCGTGGCCCTCTATCAGAATCCAGAGTTTTGAGAAGATTGGAGAAACTTAATTTTTCACCCCCCGAAAAAAAACATAAGGGGTAACACTGTCATTTTTTTTTTCTGGTCAAAATTTTGAGTTTCAATATCTCAGCTCTGGAAGGGTCTAGAGCCTCAATTTTTGCACCCAGGTCCATGTATCGTGGCCCTCTATCAGAATCCAGAGTTTTGAGAAAATTGGAGAAACTTAATTTTTCACCCCCCGAAAAAAAACATAAGGGGTAACACTGTCATTTTTTTTTTCTGGTCAAAATTTTGAGTTTCAATATCTCAGCTCTTGAAGGGTCTAGAGTCTCAATTTTTGCACCCAGGTCCATGTATCGTGGCCCTCTATCAGAATCCAGAGTTTTGAGAAGATTGGAGAAAGTTAATTTTTCACCCCCCGAAAAAAAAAACATAAGGGGTTACACTGTCATTTTTTTGTTCTAGTCAAAATTTTGAATTTCAATATCTCAGCTCTGGAAGGGTCTAGAGCCTCAATTTTTGCACCCAGGTCCATGTATCTTGGCCCTCTATCAGAATCCAGAGTTTTGAGAAGATTGGTGAAACTTAATTTTTCACCCCCCGAAAAAAAAACAAGGGGTAACACTGTCAATTTTTTTTTTCTGGTCAAAATTTTGAGTTTCAATATCTCAGCTCTGGAAGGGTCTAGAGCCTCAATTTTTGCACCCAGGTCCATGTATCGTGGCCCTCTATCAGAATCCAGAGTTTTGAGAAGATTGGAGAAACTTAATTTTTCACCCCCCGAAAAAAAACATAAGGGGTAACATTGTCATTTTTTTTCTGGTCAAAATTTTGAGATTCAATATCTCAGCTCTGGAAGGGTCTAGAGCCTCAATTTTTGCACCCAGGTCCATGTATCGTGGCCCTCTATCAGAATCCAGAGTTTTGAGAAGATTGGAGAAAGTTAATTTTTCACCCCCCGAAAAAAAACATAAGGGGTAACACTGTCATTTTTTTTCTGGTCAAAATTTTGAGTTTCAATATCTCAGCTCTGGAAGGGTCTAGAGCCTCAATTTTTGCACCCAGGTCCATGTCTCGTGGCCCTCTATCAGAATCCAGAGTTTTGAGAAGATTGGAGAAAGTTAATTTTTCTCCCCCCGAAAAAAAAACATAAGGGGTAACACTGTCATTTTTTTTTCTGGTCAAAATTTTGAGTTTCAATATCTCAGCTCTGGAAGGGTCTAGAGCCTCAATTTTTGCACCCAGGTCCATGTCTCGTGACCCTCTATCAGAATCCAGAGTTTTGAGAAGATTGGAGAAAGTTAATTTTTCACCCCCCGAAAAAAAACATAATGGGTAACACTGTCATTTTTTTTCTGGTCAAAATTTTGAGATTCAATATCTCAGCTCTGGAAGGGTCTAGAGCCTCAATTTTTGCACCCAGGTCCATGTATCGTGGCCCTCTATCAGAATCCAGAGTTTTGAGAAGATTGGAGAAAGTTAATTTTTCACCCCCCGAAAAAAAACATAAGGGGTAACACTGTCATTTTTTTTCTGGTCAAAATTTTGAGTTTCAATATCTCAGCTCTGGAAGGGTCTAGAGCCTCAATTTTTGCACCCAGGTCCATGTCTCGTGGCCCTCTATCAGAATCCAGAGTTTTGAGAAGATTGGAGAAAGTTAATTTTTCTCCCCCCGAAAAAAAAAACATAAGGGGTAACACTGTCATTTTTTTTTCTGGTCAAAATTTTGAGTTTCAATATCTCAGCTCTGGAAGGGTCTAGAGCCTCAATTTTTGCACCCAGGTCCATGTCTCGTGACCCTCTATCAGAATCCAGAGTTTTGAGAAGATTGGAGAAAGTTAATTTTTCACCCCCCGAAAAAAAACATAATGGGTAACACTGTCATTTTTTTTCTGGTCAAAATTTTGAGTTTCAATATCTCAGCTCTGGAAGGGTCTAGAGCCTAAATTTTTGCACCCAGGTCCATGTCTCTTGGCCCTCTATCAGAATCCAGAGTTTTGAGAAGATCGGAGAAACTTAATTTTTCACCCCCCGAAAAAAAACATAAGGGGTAACACTGTCATTTTTTTTTTCTGGTCAAAATTTTGAGTTTCAATATCTCAGCTCTGGAAGGGTCTAGAGCCTCAATTTTTGCACCCAGGTCCATGTATCGTGGCCCTCTATCAGAATCCAGAGTTTTGAGAAGATTGGAGAAAGTTAAATTTTCACCCCCCGAAAAAAAACATAAGGGGTAACACTGTCATTTTTTTTTCTGGTCAAAATTTTGAGTTTCAATATCTCAGCTCTGGAAGGGTCTAGAGCCTCAATTTTTGCACCCAGGTCCATGTCTCGTGGCCCTCTATCAGAATCCAGAGTTTTGAGAAGATTGGAGAAAGTTAATTTTTCACCCCCCGAAAAAAAAAAAACATAAGGGGTAACACTGTCATTTTTTTTTCTGGTCAAAATTTTGAGTTTCAATATCTCAGCTCTGGAAGGGTCTAGAGCCTCAATTTTTGCACCCAGGTCCATGTCTTGTGGCCCTCTATCAGAATCCAGAGTTTTGAGAAGATTGGAGAAAGTTAATTTTTCACCCCCCGAAAAAAAAAACATAAGGGGTAACACTGTCATTTTTTTTCTGGTCAAAATTTTGAGTTTCAATATCTCAGCTCTGGAAGGGTCTAGAGCCTCAATTTTTGCACCCAGGTCCATGTATCGTGGCCCTCTATCAGAATCCAGAGTTTTGAGAAGATTGGAGAAAGTTAATTTTTCACCCCCCGAAAAAAAAAACATAAGGGGTAACACTGTCATTTTTTTTTCTGGTTAAAATTTTGAGTTTCAATATCTCAGCTCTGGAAGGGTCTAGAGCCTCAATTTTTGCACCCAGGTCCATGTCTCGTGGCCCTCTAACAGAATCCAGAGTTTTGAGAAGATTGGAGAAAGTTAATTTTTCTCCCCCTGAAAAAAAAAACATAAGGGGTTACACTGTCGTTTTTTTTTTCTGGTCAAAATTTTGAGATTCAATATCTCAGCTCTGGAAGGGTCTAGAGCCTCAATTTTTGCACCCAGGTCCATGTCTCGTGGCCCTCTATCAGAATCCAGAGTTTTGAGAAGATTGGAGAAAGTTAATTTTTCACCCCCGAAAAAAAACATAAGGGGTAACACTGTAATTTTTTTTCTGGTCAAAATTTTGAGTTTCAATATTTCAGCTCTGGAGGGGTCTAGAGCCTCAATTTTTGCACCCAGGTCCATGTATCGTGGCCCTCTATCAGAATCCAGAGTTTTGAGAAGATTGGAGAAACTTAATTTTTCACCCCCGAAAAAAAACATAAGGGGTAACACTGTCATTTTTTTTTCTGGTAAAAATTTTGAGTTTCAATATCTCAGCTCTGGAAGGGTCTAGAGCCTAAATTTTTGCACCCAGGTCCATGTCTCGTGGCCCTCTATCAGAATCCAGAGTTTTGAGAAGATTGGAGAAAGTTAATTTTTCACCTCCCGAAAAAAAAACATAAGGGGTAACACTGTCATTTTTTTGTTCTGGTCAAAATTTTGAGTTTCAATATCTCAGCTCTGGAAGGGTCTAGAGCCTCAATTTTTGCACCCAGGTCCATGTATCGTGGCCCTCTATCAGAATCCAGAGTTTTGAGAAGATTGGAGAAAGTTAATTTTTCACCCCCCGAAAAAAAAAAAAACATAAGGGGTCACACTGTCATTTTTTTTTTTCTGGTCAAAATTTTGAGTTTCAATATCTCAGCTCTGGAAGGGTCTAGAGCCTCAATTTTTGCACCCAGGTCCATGTCTCGTGGCCCTCTATCAGAATCCAGAGTTTTGAGAAGATTGGAGAAAGTTAATTTTTCACCCCCCGAAAAAAAACATAAGGGGTAACACTGTCATTTTTTTTTTCTGGTCAAAATTTTGAGTTTCAATATCTCAGCTCTGGAAGGGTCTAGAGCCTCAATTTTTGCACCCAGGTCCATGTCTTGTGGCCCTCTATCAGAATCCAGAGTTTTGAGAAGATTGGAGAAAGTTAATTTTTCACCCCCCGAAAAAAAAACATAAGGGGTAACACTGTCATTTTTTTTTTCTGGTCAAAATTTTGAGTTTCAATATCTCAGCTCTGGAAGGGTCTAGAGCCTCAATTTTTGCACCCAGGTCCATGTATCGTGGCCCTCTATCAGAATCCAGAGTTTTGAGAAGATTGGAGAAAGTAAATTTTTCACCCCCAGAAAAAAAACATAAGGGGTAACACTGTCATTTTTTTTTTCTGTTCAAAATTTTGAGTTTCAATATCTCAGCTCTGGAAGGGTCTAGAGCCTCAATTTTTGCACCCAGGTCCATGTCTCGTGGCCCTCTATCAGAATCCAGAGTTTTGAGAAGATTGGAGAAAGTTAATTTTTCACCCCCCGAAAAAAAACATAAGGGGTAACACTGTCATTTTTTTTTCTGGTCAAAATTTTGAGTTTCAATATCTCAGCTCTGGAAGGGTCTAGAGCCTCAATTTTTGCACCCAGGTCCATGTATCGTGGCCCTCTATCAGAATCCAGAGTTTTGAGAAGATTGGAGAAAGTTAATTTTTCACCCCCCGAAAAAAAAACATAAGGGGTAACACTGTCATTTTTTTTTTCTGGTCAAAATTTTGAGTTTCAATATCTCAGCTCTGGAAGGGTCTAGAGCCTCAATTTTTGCACCCAGGTCCATGTATCGTGGCCCTCTATCAGAATCCAGAGTTTTGAGAAGATTGGAGAAAGTAAATTTTTCACCCCCAGAAAAAAAACATAAGGGGTAACACTGTCATTTTTTTTTTCTGTTCAAAATTTTGAGTTTCAATATCTCAGCTCTGGAAGGGTCTAGAGCCTAAATTTTTGCACCCAGGTCCATGTATCGTGGCCCTCTATCAGAATCCAGAGTTTTGAGAGGATTGGAGAAACTTAATTTTTCACCCCCCGAAAAAAAACATAAGGGGTAACACTGTCATTTTTTTTTCTGGTCAAAATTTTGAGATTCAAAATCTCAGCTCTGGAAGGGTCTAGCGCCTCAATTTTTGCACCCAGGTCCATGTCTCGTGGCCCTCTATCAGAATCCAGAGTTTTGAGAAGATTGGAGAAAGTTAATTTTTCACCCCCCGAGAAAAAACATAAGGGGTAACACTGTAATTTTTTTTCTGGTCAAAATTTTGAGTTTCAATATTTCAGCTCTGGAAGGGTCTAGAGCCTCAATTTTTGCACCCAGGTCCATGTATCGTAGCCCTCTATCAGAATCCAGAGTTTTGAGAAGATTGGAGAAACTTAATTTTTCACCCCCCGAAAAAAAACATAAGGGGTAACACTGTCAGTTTATTTCTGGTCAAAATTTTGAGTTTCAATATCTCAGCTCTGGAAGGGTCTAGAGCCTAATTTTTTGCACCCAGGTCCATGTCTCGTGGCCCTCTATCAGAATCCAGAGTTTTGAGAAGATTGGAGAAACTTAATTTTTCACCCCCCGAAAAAAAACATAAGGGGTAACACTCTCATTTTTTTTTTCTGGTCAAAATTTTGAGTTTCAATATCTCAGCTCTGGAAGGGTCTAGAGCCTCAATTTTTGCACCCAGGTCCATGTATCGTGGCCCTCTATCAGAATCCAGAGTTTTGAGAAGATCGGAGAAACTTAATTTTTCACCCCCCGAAAAAAAAACATAAGGGGTAACACTGTCATTTTTTTTTCTGGTCAAAATTTTGAGTTTCAATATCTCAGCTCTGGAAGGGTCTAGAGCCTCAATTTTTGCACCCAGGTCCATGTATCGTGGCCCTCTATCAGAATCCAGAGTTTTGAGAAGATTGGAGAAAGTTAAATTTTCACCCCCCGAAAAAAAAAACATAAGGGGTAACACTGTCATTTTTGTTTCTGGTCAAAATTTTGAGTTTCAATATCTCAGCTCTGGAAGGGTCTAGAGCCTCAATTTTTGCACCCAGGTCCATGTCTCGTGGCCCTCTATCAGAATCCAGAGTTTTGAGAAGATTGGAGAAAGTTAATTTTTCACCCCCCGAAAAAAAAAAAACATAAGGGGTAACACTGTCATTTTTTTTTCTGGTCAAAATTTTGAGTTTCAATATCTCAGCTCTGGAAGGGTCTAGAGCCTCAATTTTTGCACCCAGGTCCATGTCTTGTGGCCCTCTATCAGAATCCAGAGTTTTGAGAAGATTGGAGAAAGTTAATTTTTCACCCCCCGAAAAAAAAAACATAAGGGGTAACACTGTCATTTTTTTTCTGGTCAAAATTTTGAGTTTCAATATCTCAGCTCTGGAAGGGTCTAGAGCCTCAATTTTTGCACCCAGGTCCATGTATCGTGGCCCTCTATCAGAATCCAGAGTTTTGAGAAGATTGGAGAAAGTTAATTCTTCACCCCCCGAAAAAAAAAACATAAGGGGTAACACTGTCATTTTTTTTTCTGGTTAAAATTTTGAGTTTCAATATCTCAGCTCTGGAAGGGTCTAGAGCCTCAATTTTTGCACCCAGGTCCATGTCTCGTGGCCCTCTAACAGAATCCAGAGTTTTGAGAAGATTGGAGAAAGTTAATTTTTCTCCCCCTGAAAAAAAAAACATAAGGGGTTACACTGTCGTTTTTTTTTTTCTGGTCAAAATTTTGAGATTCAATATCTCAGCTCTGGAAGGGTCTAGAGCCTCAATTTTTGCACCCAGGTCCATGTCTCGTGGCCCTCTATCAGAATCCAGAGTTTTGAGAAGATTGGAGAAAGTTAATTTTTCACCCCCCGAAAAAAAACATAAGGGGTAACACTGTAATTTTTTTTCTGGTCAAAATTTTGAATTTCAATATTTCAGCTCTGGAGGGGTCTAGAGCCTCAATTTTTGCACCCAGGTCCATGTATCGTGGCCCTCTATCAGAATCCAGAGTTTTGAGAAGATTGGAGAAACTTAATTTTTCACCCCCCGAAAAAAAACATAAGGGGTAACACTGTCATTTTTTTTTTCTGGTAAAAATTTTGAGTTTCAATATCTCAGCTCTGGAAGGGTCTAGAGCCTAAATTTTTGCACCCAGGTCCATGTCTCGTGGCCCTCTATCAGAATCCAGAGTTTTGAGAAGATTGGAGAAAGTTAATTTTTCACCTCCCGAAAAAAAAAAACATAAGGGGTAACACTGTCATTTTTTTGTTCTGGTCAAAATTTTGAGTTTCAATATCTCAGCTCTGGAAGGGTCTAGAGCCTCAATTTTTGCACCCAGGTCCATGTATCGTGGCCCTCTATCAGAATCCAGAGTTTTGAGAAGATTGGAGAAAGTTAATTTTTCACCCCCCGAAAAAAAAAACATAAGGGGTAACACTGTCATTTTTTTTTCTGGTCAAAATTTTGAGTTTTAATATCTCAGCTCTGGAAGGGTCTAGAGCCTCAATTTTTGCGCACAGGTCCATGTCTCGTGGCCCTCTATCAGAATCCAGAGTTTTGAGAAGATTGGAGAAAGTTAATTTTTCACCCCCCGAAAAAAAAACATAAGGGGTAACACTGTCATTTTTTTTTTCTGGTCAAAATTTTGAGATTCAATATCTCAGCTCTGGAAGGGTCTAGAGCCTCAATTTTTGCACCCAGGTCCATGTATCGTGGCCCTCTATCAGAATCCAGAGTTTTGAGAGGATTGGAGAAACTTAATTTTTCACCCCCCGAAAAAAAACATAAGGGGTAACACTGTCATTTTTTTTTTCTGGTCAAAATTTTGAGTTTCAAAATCTCAGCTCTGGAAGGGTCTAGAGCCTCAATTCTTGCACCCAGGTCCATGTCTCGTGGCCCTCTATCAGAATCCAGAGTTTTGAGAAGATTGGAGAAACTTAATTTTTCACCCCCCCCCCCCCCCCGAAAAAAAACATAAGGGGTAACACTGTCATTTTTTTTTTCTGGTCAAAATTTTGAGTTTTAATATCTCAGCTCTGGAAGGGTCTAGAGCCTCAATTTTTGCACCCAGGTCCATGTATCGTGGCCCTCTATCAGAATCCAGAGTTTTGAGAAGATCGGAGAAACTTAATTTTTCACCCCCCGAAAAAAAACATAAGGGGTAACACTGTCATTTTTTTTCTGGTCAAAATTTTGAGTTTCAATATCTCAGCTCTGGAAGGGTCTAGAGCCTCAATTTTTGCACCCAGGTCCATGTATCGTGGCCCTCTATCAGAATCCAGAGTTTTGAGAAGATTGGAGAAAGTTAAATTTTCACCCCCCGAAAAAAAAACATAAGGGGTAACACTGTCATTTTTTTTTCTGGTCAAAATTTTGAGTTTCAATATCTCAGCTCTGGAAGGGTCTAGAGCCTCAATTTTTGCACCCAGGTCCATGTATCGTGGCCCTCTATCAGAATCCAGAGTTTTGAGAAGATTGGAGAAAGTTAATTTTTCACCCCCCGAAAAAAAAACATAAGGGGTAACACTGTCATTTTTTTTTCTGGTTAAAATTTTGAGTTTCAATATCTCAGCTCTGGAAGGGTCTAGAGCCTCAATTTTTGCACCCAGGTCCATGTCTCGTGGCCCTCTAACAGAATCCAGAGTTTTGAGAAGATTGGAGAAAGTTAATTTTTCTCCCCCTGAAAAAAAAAAACATAAGGGGTTACACTGTCGTTTTTTTTTTTCTGGTCAAAATTTTGAGATTCAATATCTCAGCTCTGGAAGGGTCTAGAGCCTCAATTTTTGCACCCAGGTCCATGTCTCGTGGCCCTCTATCAGAATCCAGAGTTTTGAGAAGATTGGAGAAAGTTAATTTTTCACCCCCCGAAAAAAAACATAAGGGGTAACACTGTAATTTTTTTTCTGGTCAAAATTTTGAGTTTCAATATTTCAGCTCTGGAGGGGTCTAGAGCCTCAATTTTTGCACCCAGGTCCATGTATCGTGGCCCTCTATCAGAATCCAGAGTTTTGAGAAGATTGGAGAAACTTAATTTTTCACCCCCCGAAAAAAAACATAAGGGGTAACACTGTCATTTTTTTTTCTGGTAAAAATTTTGAGTTTCAATATCTCAGCTCTGGAAGGGTCTAGAGCCTAAATTTTTGCACCCAGGTCCATGTCTCGTGGCCCTCTATCAGAATCCAGAGTTTTGAGAAGATTGGAGAAAGTTAATTTTTCACCTCCCGAAAAAAAAACATAAGGGGTAACACTGTCATTTTTTTGTTCTGGTCAAAATTTTGAGTTTCAATATCTCAGCTCTGGAAGGGTCTAGAGCCTCAATTTTTGCACCCAGGTCCATGTATCGTGGCCCTCTATCAGAATCCAGAATTTTGAGAAGATTGGAGAAAGTTAATTTTTCACCCCCCGAAAAAAAAAAACATAAGGGGTAACACTGTCATTTTTTTTTTCTGGTCAAAATTTTGAGTTTCAAAATCTCAGCTCTGGAAGGGTCTAGAGCCTAAATTTTTGCACCCAGGTCCATGTCTCGTGGCCCTCTATCAGAATCCAGAGTTTTGAGAAGATTGGAGAAAGTTAATTTTTCACCCCCCGAAAAAAAACATAAGGGGTAACACTGTAATTTTTTTTTTCTGGTCAAAATTTTGAGTTTCAATATCTCAGCTCTGGAAGGGTCTAGAGTCTCAATTTTTGCACCCAGGTCCATGTATCGTGGCCCTCTATCAGAATCCAGAGTTTTGAGAAGATTGGAGAAAGTTAATTTTTCACCCCCCGAAAAAAAAAACATAAGGGGTTACACTGTCATTTTTTTTTTCTGGTCAAAATTTTGAGATTCAATATCTCAGCTCTGGAAGGGTCTAGAGCCTCAATTTTTGCACCCAGGTCCATGTATCGTGGCCCTCTATCAGAATCCAGAGTTTTGAGAAGATTGGAGAAAGTAAATTTTTCACCCCCAGAAAAAAAACATTAGGGGTAACAATGTCATTTTTTTTTCTGGTCAAAATTTTGAGTTTCAATATCTCAGCTCTGGAAGGGTCTAGAGCCTAAATTTTTGCACCCAGGTCCATGTATCGTGGCCCTCTATCAGAATCCAGAGTTTTGAGAGGATTGGAGAAACTTAATTTTTCACCCCCCGACAAAAAACATAAGGGGTAACACTGTAATTTTTTTTTCTGGTCAAAATTTTGAGTTTCAAAATCTCAGCTCTGGAAGGGTCTAGAGCCTCAATTTTTGCACCCAGGTCCATGTATCGTGGCCCTCTATCAGAATCCAGAGTTTTGAGAAGATTGGAGAAACTTATTTTTTCACCCCCCGAAAAAAAACATAAGGGGTAACACTGTCATTTTTTTTTTCTGGTCAAAATTTTGAGTTTCAATATCTCAGCTCTGGAAGGGTCTAGAGTCTCAATTTTTGCACCCAGGTCCATGTATCGTGGCCCTCTATCAGAATCCAGAGTTTTGAGAAGATTGGAGAAAGTTAATTTTTCACCCCCCGAAAAAAAAAACATAAGGGGTTACACTGTCATTTTTTTTTTCTGGTCAAAATTTTGAGATTCAATATCTCAGCTCTGGAAGGGTCTAGAGCCTCAATTTTTGCACCCAGGTCCATGTATCGTGGCCCTCTATCAGAATCCAGAGTTTTGAGAAGATTGGAGAAAGTAAATTTTTCACCCCCAGAAAAAAAACATAAGGGGTAACACTGTCATTTTTTTTTTTCTGGTCAAAATTTTGAGTTTCAATATCTCAGCTCTGGAAGGGTCTAGAGCCTAAATTTTTGCACCCAGGTCCATGTATCGTGGCCCTCTATCAGAGTCCAGAGTTTTGAGAGGATTGGAGAAACTTAATTTTTCACCCCCCGAAAAAAAACATAAGGGGTAACACTGTCATTTTTTTTTTCTGGTCAAAATTTTGAGTTTCAAAATCTCAGCTCTGGAAGGGTCTAGAGCCTCAATTTTTGCACCCAGGTCCATGTCTCGTGGCCCTCTATCAGAATCCAGAGTTTTGAGAAGATTGGAGAAAGTTAATTTTTCACCCCCCGAAAAAAAAACATAAGGGGTAACACTTGTATTTTTTTTTCTGGTCAAAATTTTGAGTTTCAATATTTCAGCTCTGGAAGGGTCTAGAGCCTCAATTTTTGCACCCAGGTCCATGTATCGTGGCCCTCTATCAGAATCCAGAGTTTTGAGAAGATTGGAGAAACTTAATTTTTCACCCCCTGAAAAAAAACATAAGGGGTAACACTGTCATTTTTTTTCTGGTCAAAATTTTGAGTTTCAATATCTCAGCTCTGGAAGGGTCTAGAGCCTAATTTTTTGCACCCAGGTCCATGTCTCGTGGCCCTCTATCAGAATCCAGAGTTTTGAGAAGATTGGAGAAACTTAATTTTTCACCCCCCGAAAAAAAACATAAGGGGTAACACTGTCATTTTTTTTTTTCTGGTAAAAATTTTGAGTTTCAATATCTCAGCTCTGGAAGGGTCTAGAGCCTCAATTTTTGCACCCAGGTCCATGTATCGTGGCCCTTTATCAGAATCCAGAGTTTTGAGAAAATTGGAGAAACTTAATTTTTCACCCCCCGAAAAAAAACATAAGGGGTAACACTATCATTTTTTTTTTCTGGTCAAAATTTTGAGTTTCAATATCTCAGCTCTGGAAGGGTCTAGAGTCTCAATTTTTGCACCCAGGTCCATGTATCGTGGCCCTCTATCAGAATCCAGAGTTTTGAGAAGATTGGAGAAAGTTAATTTTTCACCCCCCGAAAAAAAAACATAAGGGGTTACACTGTCATTTTTTTGTTCTGGTCAAAATTTTGAGTTTCAATATCTCAGCTCTGGAAGGGTCTAGAGCCTCAATTTTTGCACCCAGGTCCATGTCTCGTGGCCCTCTAACAGAATCCAGAGTTTTGAGAAGATTGGAGAAAGTTAATTTTTCTCCCCCTGAAAAAAAAAAACATAAGGGGTTACACTGTCGTTTTTTTTTTTTCTGGTCAAAATTTTGAGATTCAATATCTCAGCTCTGGAAGGGTCTAGAGCCTCAATTTTTGCACCCAGGTCCATGTCTCGTGGCCCTCTATCAGAATCCAGAGTTTTGAGAAGATTGGAGAAAGTTAATTTTTCACCCCCCGAAAAAAAAACATAAGGGGTAACACTGTAATTTTTTTTCTGGTCAAAATTTTGAGTTTCAATATTTCAGCTCTGGAGGGGTCTAGAGCCTCAATTTTTGCACCCAGGTCCATGTATCGTGGCCCTCTATCAGAATCCAGAGTTTTGAGAAGATTGGAGAAACTTAATTTTTCACCCCCCGAAAAAAAACATAAGGGGTAACACTGTCATTTTTTTTTCTGGTAAAAATTTTGAGTTTCAATATCTCAGCTCTGGAAGGGTCTAGAGCCTAAATTTTTGCACCCAGGTCCATGTCTCGTGGCCCTCTATCAGAATCCAGAGTTTTGAGAAGATTGGAGAAAGTTAATTTTTCACCTCCCGAAAAAAAAACATAAGGGGTAACACTGTCATTTTTTTGTTCTGGTCAAAATTTTGAGTTTCAATATCTCAGCTCTGGAAGGGTCTAGAGCCTCAATTTTTGCACCCAGGTCCATGTATCGTGGCCCTCTATCAGAATCCAGAATTTTGAGAAGATTGGAGAAAGTTAATTTTTCACCCCCCGAAAAAAAAAAACATAAGGGGTAACACTGTCATTTTTTTTTTCTGGTCAAAATTTTGAGTTTCAAAATCTCAGCTCTGGAAGGGTCTAGAGCCTAAATTTTTGCACCCAGGTCCATGTCTCGTGGCCCTCTATCAGAATCCAGAGTTTTGAGAAGATTGGAGAAAGTTAATTTTTCACCCCCCGAAAAAAAACATAAGGGGTAACACTGTAATTTTTTTTCTGGTCAAAATTTTGAGTTTCAATATCTCAGCTCTGGAAGGGTCTAGAGTCTCAATTTTTGCACCCAGGTCCATGTATCGTGGCCCTCTATCAGAATCCAGAGTTTTGAGAAGATTGGAGAAAGTTAATTTTTCACCCCCCGAAAAAAAAAACATAAGGGGTTACACTGTCATTTTTTTTTTCTGGTCAAAATTTTTAGATTCAATATCTCAGCTCTGGAAGGGTCTAGAGCCTCAATTTTTGCACCCAGGTCCATGTATCGTGGCCCTCTATCAGAATCCAGAGTTTTGAGAAGATTGGAGAAAGTAAATTTTTCACCCCCAGAAAAAAAACATAAGGGGTAACAATGTCATTTTTTTTTTCTGGTCAAAATTTTGAGTTTCAATATCTCAGCTCTGGAAGGGTCTAGAGCCTAAATTTTTGCACCCAGGTCCATGTATCGTGGCCCTCTATCAGAATCCAGAGTTTTAAGAGGATTGGAGAAACTTAATTTTTCACCCCCCGACAAAAAACATAAGGGGTAACACTGTAATTTTTTTTTTCTGGTCAAAATTTTGAGTTTCAAAATCTCAGCTCTGGAAGGGTCTAGAGCCTCAATTTTTGCACCCAGGTCCATGTATCGTGGCCCTCTATCAGAATCCAGAGTTTTGAGAAGATTGGAGAAACTTATTTTTTCACCCCCCGAAAAAAAACATAAGGGGTAACACTGTCATTTTTTTTTTCTGGTCAAAATTTTGAGTTTCAATATCTCAGCTCTTGAAGGGTCTAGAGCCTCAAATTTTGCACCCAGGTCCATGTATCGTGGCCCTCTATCAGAATCCAGAGTTTTGAGAAAATTGGAGAAACTTAATTTTTCACCCCCCGAAAAAAAACATAAGGGGTAACACTGTCATTTTTTTTTTCTGGTCAAAATTTTGAGTTTCAATATCTCAGCTCTGGAAGGGTCTAGAGTCTCAATTTTTGCACCCAGGTCCATGTATCGTGGCCCTCTATCAGAATCCAGAGTTTTGAGAAGATTGGAGAAAGTTAATTTTTCACCCCCCGAAAAAAAAACATAAGAGGTTACACTGTCATTTTTTTTTTCTGGTCAAAATTTTGAGATTCAATATCTCAGCTCTGGAAGGGTCTAGAGCCTCAATTTTTGCACCCAGGTCCATGTATCGTGGCCCTCTATCAGAATCCAGAGTTTTGAGAAGATTGGAGAAAGTAAATTTTTCACCCCCAGAAAAAAAACATAAGGGGTAACACTGTCATTTTTTTTTTCTGGTCAAAATTTTGAGTTTCAATATCTCAGCTCTGGAAGGGTCTAGAGCCTAAATTTTTGCACCCAGGTCCATGTATCGTGGCCCTCTATCAGAATCCAGAGTTTTGAGAGGATTGGAGAAACTTAATTTTTCACCCCCCGAAAAAAAACATAAGGGGTAACACTGTCATTTTTTTTTTCTGGTCAAAATTTTGAGTTTCAAAATCTCAGCTCTGGAAGGGTCTAGAGCCTCAATTTTTGCACCCAGGTCCATGTCTCGTGGCCCTCTATCAGAATCCAGAGTTTTGAGAAGATTGGAGAAAGTTAATTATTCACCCCCCGAAAAAAAAACATAAGGGGTAACACTTTTATTTTTTTTTCTGGTCAAAATTTTGAGTTTCAATATTTCAGCTCTGGAAGGGTCTAGAGCCTCAATTTTTGCACCCAGGTCCATGTATCGTGGCCCTCTATCAGAATCCAGAGTTTTGAGAAGATTGGAGAAACTTAATTTTTCACCCCCTGAAAAAAAACATAAGGGGTAACACTGTCATTTTTTTTCTGGTCAAAATTTTGAGTTTCAATATCTCAGCTCTGGAAGGGTCTAGAGCCTAATTTTTTGCACCCAGGTCCATGTCTCGTGGCCCTCTATCAGAATCCAGAGTTTTGAGAAGATTGGAGAAAGTTAATTTTTCACCCCCCGAAAAAAAAACATAAGGGGTTACACTGTCATTTTTTTGTTCTGGTCAAAATTTTGAGTTTCAATATCTCAGCTCTGGAAGGGTCTAGAGCCTCAATTTTTGCACCCAGGTCCATGTATCTTGGCCCTCTATCAGAATCCAGAGTTTTGAGAAGATTGGAGAAACTTAATTTTTCACCCCCCGAAAAAAAAAAACATAAGGGGTAACACTGTCAATTTTTTTTTTCTTGTCAAAATTTTGAGTTTCAATATCTCAGCTCTGGAAGCTTCTAAAGCCTCAATTTTTGCACCCAGGTCCATGTATCGTGGCCCTCTATCAGAATCCAGAGTTTTGAGAAGATTGGAGAAACTTAATTTTTCACCCCCCGAAAAAAAACATAAGGGGTAACATTGTCATTTTTTTTCTCGTCAAAATTTTGAGTTTCAATATCTCAGCTCTGGAAGGGTCTAGAGCCTCAATTTTTGCACCCAGGTCCATGTATCGTGGCCCTCTATCAGAATCCAGAGTTTTGAGAAGATTGGAGAAAGTTAATTTTTCACCCCCCGAAAAAAAAACATAAGGGGTAACACTGTCATTTTTTTTCTGGTCAAAATTTTGAGTTTCAATATCTCAGCTCTGGAAGGGTCTAGAGCCTCAATTTTTGCACCCAGGTCCATGTCTCGTGGCCCTCTATCAGAATCCAGAGTTTTGAGAAGATTGGAGAAAGTTAATTTTTCTCCCCCCGAAAAAAAAAAAACATAAGGGGTAAGACTGTCATTTTTTTTTTCTGGTCAAAATTTTGAGTTTCAATATCTCAGCTCTGGAAGGGTCTAGAGCCTCAATTTTTGCACCCAGGTCCATGTCTCGTGGCCCTCTATCAGAATCCAGAGTTTTGAGAAGATTGGAGAAAGTTAATTTTTCACCCCCCGAAAAAAAACATAATGGGTAACACTGTCATTTTTTTTCTGGTCAAAATTTTGAGTTTCAATATCTCAGCTCTGGAAGGGTCTAGAGCCTAAATTTTTGCACCCAGGTCCATGTCTCGTGGCCCTCTATCAGAATCCAGAGTTTTGAGAAGATTGGAGAAAGTTAATTTTTCACCCCCCCCCCGAAAAAAAACATAAGGGGTAACACTGTCATTTTTTTTTTCTGGTCAAAATTTTGAGTTTCAATATCTCAGCTCTGGAAGGGTCTAGAGCCTCAATTTTTGCACCCAGGTCCATGTATCGTGGCCCTCTATCAGAATCCAGAGTTTTGAGAAGATTGGAGAAACTTAATTTTTCACCCCCCGAAAAAAAACATAAGGGGTAACACTGTCATTTTTTTTTCTGGTCAAAATTTTGAGTTTCAATATCTCAGCTCTGGAAGGGTCTAGAGCCTCAAATTTTTGCACCCAGGTCCATGTATCGTGGCCCTCTATCAGAATCCAGAGTTTTGAGAAGATTGGAGAAAGTTAATTTTTCACCCCCCGAAAAAAAAAACATAAGGGGTAACACTGTCATTTTTTTTCTGGTCAAAATTTTGAGTTTCAATATCTCAGCTCCGGAAGGTTCTAGAGCCTCAATTTTTGCACCCAGGTCCATGTCTTGTGGCCCTCTATCAGAATCCAGAGTTTTGAGAAGATTGGAGAAAGTTAATTTTTCACCCCCCGAAAAAAAAAACATAAGGGGTAACACTGTCATTTTTTTTCTGGTCAAAATTTTGAGTTTCAATATCTCAGCTCTGGAAGGGTCTAGAGCCTCAATTTTTGCACCCAGGTCCATGTATCGTGGCCCTCTATCAGAATCCAGAGTTTTGAGAAGATTGGAGAAACTTAATTTTTCACCCCCCGAAAAAAAACATAAGGGGTAACACTGTCATTTTTTTTTTCTGGTCAAAATTTTGAGTTTCAATATCTCAGCTCTGGACGGGTCTAGAGCCTCAATTTTTGCACCCAGGTCCATGTATCGTGGCCCTCTATCAGAATCCAGATTTTTGAGAAGATTGGAGAAAGTTAAATTTTCACCCCCCGAAAAAAAAACATAAGGGGTAACACTGTCATTTTTGTTTCTGGTCAAAATTTTGAGTTTCAATATCTCAGCTCTGGAAGGGTCTAGAGCCTCAATTTTTGCACCCAGGTCCATGTCTCGTGGCCCTCTATCAGAATCCAGAGTTTTGAGAAGATTGGAGAAACTTAATTTTTCACCCCCCGAAAAAAAAAAAAACATAAGGGGTAACACTGTCATTTTTTTTTTCTGGTCAAAATTTTGAGTTTCAATATCTCAGCTCTGGAAGGGTCTAGAGCCTCAATTTTTGCACCCAGGTCCATGTCTTGTGGCCCTCTATCAGAATCCAGAGTTTTGAGAAGATTGGAGAAAGTTAATTTTTCACCCCCCGAAAAAAAAAACATAAGGGGTAACACTGTCATTTTTTTTTTCTGGTCAAAATTTTGAGTTTCAATATCTCAGCTCTGGAAGGGTCTAGAGCCTCAATTTTTGCACCCAGGTCCATGTATCGTGGCCCTCTATCAGAATCCAGAGTTTTGAGAAGATTGGAGAAACTTAATTTTTCACCCCCCGAAAAAAAACATAAGGGGTAACACTGTCATTTTTTTTTCTGGTCAAAATTTTGAGTTTCAATATCTCAGCTCTGGAAGGGTCTAGAGCCTCAAATTTTTGCACCCAGGTCCATGTATCGTGGCCCTCTATCAGAATCCAGAGTTTTGAGAAGATTGGAGAAAGTTAATTTTTCACCCCCCGAAAAAAAAAACATAAGGGGTAACACTGTCATTTTTTTTCTGGTCAAAATTTTGAGTTTCAATATCTCAGCTCCGGAAGGTTCTAGAGCCTCAATTTTTGCACCCAGGTCCATGTCTTGTGGCCCTCTATCAGAATCCAGAGTTTTGAGAAGATTGGAGAAAGTTAATTTTTCACCCCCCGAAAAAAAAAACATAAGGGGTAACACTGTCATTTTTTTTCTGGTCAAAATTTTGAGTTTCAATATCTCAGCTCTGGAAGGGTCTAGAGCCTCAATTTTTGCACCCAGGTCCATGTATCGTGGCCCTCTATCAGAATCCAGAGTTTTGAGAAGATTGGAGAAACTTAATTTTTCACCCCCCGAAAAAAAACATAAGGGGTAACACTGTCATTTTTTTTTTCTGGTCAAAATTTTGAGTTTCAATATCTCAGCTCTGGACGGGTCTAGAGCCTCAATTTTTGCACCCAGGTCCATGTATCGTGGCCCTCTATCAGAATCCAGATTTTTGAGAAGATTGGAGAAAGTTAAATTTTCACCCCCCGAAAAAAAAACATAAGGGGTAACACTGTCATTTTTGTTTCTGGTCAAAATTTTGAGTTTCAATATCTCAGCTCTGGAAGGGTCTAGAGCCTCAATTTTTGCACCCAGGTCCATGTCTCGTGGCCCTCTATCAGAATCCAGAGTTTTGAGAAGATTGGAGAAACTTAATTTTTCACCCCCCGAAAAAAAAAAAAAACATAAGGGGTAACACTGTCATTTTTTTTTTCTGGTCAAAATTTTGAGTTTCAATATCTCAGCTCTGGAAGGGTCTAGAGCCTCAATTTTTGCACCCAGGTCCATGTCTTGTGGCCCTCTATCAGAATCCAGAGTTTTGAGAAGATTGGAGAAAGTTAATTTTTCACCCCCCGAAAAAAAAAACATAAGGGGTAACACTGTCATTTTTTTTCTGGTCAAAATTTTGAGTTTCAATATCTCAGCTCTGGAAGGGTCTAGAGCCTCAATTTTTGCACCCAGGTCCATGTATCGTGGCCCTCTAACAGAATCCAGAGTTTTGAGAAGATTGGAGAAACTTAATTTTTCTCCCCCTGAAAAAAAAAACATAAGGGGTTACACTGTCATTTTTTTTTCTGGTCAAAATTTTGAGATTCAATATCTCAGCTCTGGAAGGGTCTAGAGCCTCAATTTTTGCACCCAGGTCCATGTCTTGTGGCCCTCTATCAGAATCCAGAGTTTTGAGAAGATTGGAGAAAGTTAATTTTTCACCCCCCGAAAAAAAACATAAGGGGTAACACTGTAATTTTTTTTCTGGTCAAAATTTTGAGTTTCAATATCTCAGCTCTGGAAGGGTCTAGAGCCTCAATTTTTGCACCCAGGTCCATGTATCGTGGCCCTCTAACAGAATCCAGAGTTTTGAGAAGATTGGAGAAAGTTAATTTTTCTCCCCCTGAAAAAAAAAACATAAGGGGTTACACTGTCGTTTTTTTTTTTCTGGTCAAAATTTTGAGATTCAATATCTCAGCTCTGGAAGGGTCTAGAGCCTCAATTTTTGCACCCAGGTCCATGTCTCGTGGCCCTCTATCAGAATCCAGAGTTTTGAGAAGATTGGAGAAAGTTAATTTTTCACCCCCCGAAAAAAAACATAAGGGGTAACACTGTAATTTTTTTTCTGGTCAAAATTTTGAGTTTCAATATTTCAGCTCTGGAGGGGTCTAGAGCCTCAATTTTTGCACCCAGGTCCATGTATCGTGGCCCTCTATCAGAATCCAGAGTTTTGAGAAGATTGGAGAAACTTAATTTTTCACCCCCCGAAAAAAAACATAAGGGGTAACACTGTCATTTTTTTTTCTGGTAAAAATTTTGAGTTTCAATATCTCAGCTCTGGAAGGGTCTAGAGCCTAAATTTTTGCACCCAGGTCCATGTCTCGTGGCCCTCTATCAGAATCCAGAGTTTTGAGAAGATTGGAGAAAGTTAATTTTTCACCTCCCGAAAAAAAAACATAAGGGGTAACACTGTCATTTTTTTGTTCTGGTCAAAATTTTGAGTTTCAATATCTCAGCTCTGGAAGGGTCTAGAGCCTCAATTTTTGCACCCAGGTCCATGTATCGTGGCCCTCTATCAGAATCCAGAATTTTGAGAAGATTGGAGAAAGTTAATTTTTCACCCCCCGAAAAAAAAAAACATAAGGGGTAACACTGTCATTTTTTTTTTCTGGTCAAAATTTTGAGTTTCAAAATCTCAGCTCTGGAAGGGTCTAAAGCCTAAATTTTTGCACCCAGGTCCATGTCTCGTGGCCCTCTATCAGAATCCAGAGTTTTGAGAAGATTGGAGAAAGTTAATTTTTCACCCCCCGAAAAAAAACATAAGGGGTAACACTGTAATTTTTTTTCTGGTCAAAATTTTGAGTTTCAATATCTCAGCTCTGGAAGGGTCTAGAGTCTCAATTTTTGCACCCAGGTCCATGTATCGTGGCCCTCTATCAGAATCCAGAGTTTTGAGAAGATTGGAGAAAGTTAATTTTTCACCCCCCGAAAAAAAAACATAAGGGGTTACACTGTCATTTTTTTTTTCTGGTCAAAATTTTGAGATTCAATATCTCAGCTCTGGAAGGGTCTAGAGCCTCAATTTTTGCACCCAGGTCCATGTATCGTGGCCCTCTATCAGAATCCAGAGTTTTGAGAAGATTGGAGAAAGTAAATTTTTCACCCCCAGAAAAAAAACATAAGGGGTAACAATGTCATTTTTTTTTTCTGGTCAAAATTTTGAGTTTCAATATCTCAGCTCTGGAAGGGTCTAGAGCCTAAATTTTTGCACCCAGGTCCATGTATCGTGGCCCTCTATCAGAATCCAGAGTTTTGAGAGGATTGGAGAAACTTAATTTTTCACCCCCCGACAAAAAACATAAGGGGTAACACTGTAATTTTTTTTTTCTGGTCAAAATTTTGAGTTTCAAAATCTCAGCTCTGGAAGGGTCTAGAGCCTCAATTTTTGCACCCAGGTCCATGTCTCGTGGCCCTCTATCAGAATCCAGAGTTTTGAGAAGATTGGAGAAAGTTAATTTTTCACCCCCCGAAAAAAAAAAAAAACATAAGGGGTAACACTGTCATTTTTTTTTCTGGTCAAAATTTTGAGTTTCAATATCTCAGCTCTGGAAGGGTCTAGAGCCTCAATTTTTGCACCCCGGTCCATGTATCGTGGCCCTCTATCAGAATCCAGAGTTTTGAGAAGATTGGAGAAAGTTAATTTTTCACCCCCCGAAAAAAAAAAACATAAGGGGTAGCACTGTCATTTTTTTTTCTGGTCAAAATTTTGAGTTTCAATATCTCAGCTCTGGAAGGGTCTAGAGCCTCAATTTTTGCACCCAGGTCCATGTCTCGTGGCCCTCTATCAGAATCCAGAGTTTTGAGAAGATTGGAGAAACTTAATTTTTCACCCCCCGAAAAAAAAACTTAAGGGGTAACACTGTCATTTTTTTTTCTGGTCAAAATTTTGAGTTTCAATATCTCAGCTCTGGAAGGGTCTAGAGCCTCAATTTTTGCACCCAGGTCCATGTCTCGTGGCCCTCTATCAGAATCCAGAGTTTTGAGAAGATTGGAGAAAGTTAATTTTTCTCCCCCCGAAAAAAAAAACATAAGGGGTAACACTGTCATTTTTTTTTTTCTGGTCAAAATTTTGAGTTTCAATATCTCAGCTCTGGAAGGGTCTAGAGCCTCAATTTTTGCACCCAGGTCCATGTATCGTGGCCCTCTATCACAATCCAGAGTTTTGAGAAGATTGGGGAAAGTTAATTTTTCACCCCCCTAAAAAAAACATAAGGGGTAACACTGTCATTTTTTTTTTTAGTCAAAATTTTGAGTTTCAATATCTCAGCTCTGGAAGGGTCTAGAGCCTCAATTTTTGCACCCTGGTCCATGTCTCGTGGCCCTCTATCAGAATCCAGAGTTTTGAGAAGATTGGAGAAAGTTAATTTTTCACCCCCCGAAAAAAAACATAAGGGGTAACACTGTAATTTTGTTTTCTGGTCAAAATTTTGAGTTTCAATATATCAGCTCTGGAAGGGTCTAGAGCCTAAATTTTTGCACCCAGGTCCATGTCTCGTGGCCCTCTATCAGAATCCAGAGTTTTGAGAAGATTGGAGAAAGTTAATTTTTCACCCCCCGAAAAAAAAACATAAGGGGTAACACTGTCATTTTTTTTGTTCTGGTCAAAATTGTGAGTTTCAATATCTCAGCTCTGGAAGGGTCTAGAACCTCAATTTTTGCACCCAGGTCCATGTATCGTGGCCCTCAATCAGAATCCAGAGTTTTGAGAAGATTGGGGAAAGTTAATTTTTCTCCCCCCGAAAAAAAACATAAGGGGTAACACTGTCATTTTTTTTTCTAGTCAAAATTTTGAGTTTCAATATCTCAGCTCTGGAAGGGTCTAGAGCCTCAATTTTTGCACCCTGGTCGATGTCTCGTGGCCCTCTATCAGAATCCAGAGTTTTGAGAAGATTGGAGAAAGTTAATTTTTCACCCCCCGAAAAAAAACATAAGGGGTAACACTGTCATTTTTTTTTCTGGTCAAAATTTTGAGTTTCAATATCTCAGCTTTGGAAGGGTCTAGAGCCTCAATTTTTGCACCCAGGTCCATATCTCGTGGCCCTCTATCAGAATCCAGAGTTTTGAGAAGATTGGAGAAAGTTAATTTTTCACCCCCCGAAAAAAAAAAAAAACATAAGGGGTAACACTGTCATTTTTTTTTCTGGTCAAAATTTTGAGTTTCAATATCTCAGCTTTGGAAGGGTCTAGAGCCTCAATTTTTGCACCCAGGTCCATGTCTCATGGCCCTCTATCAGAATCCAGAGTTTTGAGAAGATTGGAGAAAGTTAATTTTTCTCCCCCCGAAAAAAAAAAACATAAGGGGTAACACTGTCATTTTTTTTTTCTGGTCAAAATTTTGAGTTTCAATATCTCAGCTTTGGAAGGGTCTAGAGCCTCAATTTTTGCACCCAGGTCCACGTCTCGTGGCCCTCTATCAGAATCCAGAGTTTTGAGAAGATTGGAGAAAGTTAATTTTTCACCCCCCGATAAAAAAACATAAGGTGTAACACTGTCAT
The DNA here is from genome assembly GCA_038021265.1 of Cyprinella venusta. Classification (NCBI taxonomy): domain Eukaryota; kingdom Metazoa; phylum Chordata; class Actinopteri; order Cypriniformes; family Leuciscidae; genus Cyprinella; species Cyprinella venusta. The sequence goes on from CM075866.1 coordinate 26,235,581, forward strand.
TTTTTTTTTCTGGTCAAAATTTTGAGTTTCAATATCTCAGCTCTGGAAGGGTCTAGAGCCTCAATTTTTACACCCAGGTCCATGTCTCGTGGCCCTCTATCAGAATCCAGAGTTTTGAGAAGATTGGAGAAAGTTAATTTTTCACCCCCCGAAAAAAAAAAAACATAAGGGCTAACACTGTCATTTTTTTTTTCTGGTCAAAATTTTGAGTTTCAATATCTCAGCTCTGGAAGGGTCTAGAGCCTCAATTTTTGCACCCAGGTCCATGTCTCGTGGCCCTCTATCAGAATCCAGAGTTTTGAGAAGATTGGAGAAAGTCAATTTTTCACCCCCCGAAAAAAAAACATAAGGGGTAACACTGTCATTTTTTTTTCTGGTCAAAATTTTGAGTTTCAATATCTCAGCTCTGGAAGGGTCTAGAGCCTCAATTTTTGCACCCCGGTCCATGTATCGTGGCCCTCTATCAGAATCCAGAGTTTTGAGAAGATTGGAGAAACTTAATTTTTCACCCCCCGAAAAAAAAAAAACATAAGGGGTAGCACTGTCATTTTTTTTTCTCGTCAAAATTTTGAGTTTCAATATCTCAGCTCTGGAAGGGTCTAGAGCCTCAATTTTTGCACCCAGGTCCATGTCTCGTGGCCCTCTATCAGAATCCAGAGTTTTGAGAAGATTGGAGAAACTTAATTTTTCACCCCCCGAAAAAAAAACTTCAGGGGTAACACTGTCATTTTTTTTTCTGGTCAAAATTTTGAGTTTCAATATCTCAGCTCTGGAAGGGTCTAGAGCCTCAATTTTTGCACCCAGGTCCATGTCTCGTGGCCCTCTATCAGAATCCAGAGTTTTGAGAAGATTGGAGAAAGTTAATTTTTCTCCCCCCGAAAAAAAAAACATAAGGGGTAACACTGTCATTTTTTTTTTTCTGGTCAAAATTTTGAGTTTCAATATCTCAGCTCTGGAAGGGTCTAGAGCCTCAATTTTTGCACCCAGGTCCATGTATCGTGGCCCTCTATCACAATCCAGAGTTTTGAGAAGATTGGGGAAAGTTAATTTTTCACCCCCCTAAAAAAAACATAAGGGGTAACACTGTCATTTTTTTTTTTAGTCAAAATTTTGAGTTTCAATATCTCAGCTCTGGAAGGGTCTAGAGCCTCAATTTTTGCACCCTGGTCCATGTCTCGTGGCCCTCTATCAGAATCCAGAGTTTTGAGAAGATTGGAGAAAGTTAATTTTTCACCCCCCGAAAAAAAACATAAGGGGTAACACTGTAATTTTGTTTTCTGGTCAAAATTTTGAGTTTCAATATCTCAGCTCTGGAAGGGTCTAGAGCCTAAATTTTTGCACCCAGGTCCATGTCTCGTGGCCCTCTATCAGAATCCAGAGTTTTGAGAAGATTGGAGAAAGTTAATTTTTCACCCCCCGAAAAAAAAACATAAGGGGTAACACTGTCATTTTTTTTGTTCTGGTCAAAATTTTGAGTTTCAATATCTCAGCTCTGGAAGGGTCTAGAGCCTCAATTTTTGCACCCAGGTCCATGTATCGTGGCCCTCTATCAGAATCCAGAGTTTTGAGAAGATTGGAGAAAGTTAATTTTTCACCCCCCGAAAAAAAAAACATAAGGGGTAACACCGTCAATTTTTTTTTTTTCTGGTCAAAATTTTGAGATTCAATATCTCAGCTCTGGAAGGGTCTAGAGCCTCAATTTTTGCACCCAGGTCCATGTATCGTGGCCCTCTATCAGAATCCAGAGTTTTGAGAAGATTGGAGAAAGTAAATTTTTCACCCCCAGAAAAAAAAACATAAGGGGTAACACTGTCATTTTTTTTTTTCTGGTCAAAAATTTGAGTTTCAATATCTCAGCTCTGGAAGGGTCTAGAGCCTAAATTTTTGCACCCAGGTCCATGTATCGTGGCCCTCTATCAGAATCCAGAGTTTTGAGAGGATTGGAGGAACTTAATTTTTCACCCCCCGAAAAAAAAACATAAGGGGTAACACTGTCATTTTTTTCTGGTCAAAATTTTGAGTTTCAAAATCTCAGCTCTGGAAGGGTCTAGAGCCTCAATTTTTGCACCCAGGTCCATGTCTCGTGGCCCTCTATCAGAATCCAGAGTTTTGAGAAGATTGGAGAAAGTTAATTTTTCACCCCCCGAAAAAAAAACATAAGGGGTAACACCGTCAATTTTTTTTTTCTGGTCAAAATTTTGAGATTCAATATTTCAGCTCTGGAGGGGTCTAGAGCCTCAATTTTTTGCACCCAGGTCCATGTATCGTGGCCCTCTATCAGAATCCAGAGTTTTGAGAAGATTGGAGAAAGTAAATTTTTCACCCCCAGAAAAAAAAACATAAGGGGTAACACTGTCATTTTTTTTTTCTGGTCAAAATTTTGAGTTTCAATATCTCAGCTCTGGAAGGGTCTAGAGCCTAAATTTTTGCACCCAGGTCCATGTATCGTGGCCCTCTATCAGAATCCAGAGTTTTGAGAGGATTGGAGAAACTTAATTTTTCACCCCCCGAAAAAAAACATAAGGGGTAACACTGTCATTTTTTTCTGGTCAAAATTTTGAGTTTCAAAATCTCAGCTCTGGAAGGGTCTAGAGCCTCAATTTTTGCACCCAGGTCCATGTCTCGTGGCCCTCTATCAGAATCCAGAGTTTTGAGAAGATTGGAGAAAGTTAATTTTTCACCCCCCGAAAAAAAACATAAGGGGTAACACTGTAATTTTTTTTTCTGGTCAAAATTTTGAGTTTCAATATTTCAGCTCTGGAGGGGTCTAGAGCCTCAATTTTTGCACCCAGGTCCATGTATCGTGGCCCTCTATCAGAATCCAGAGTTTTGAGAAGATTGGAGAAACTTAATTTTTCACCCCCCGAAAAAAAAACATAAGGGGTAACACTGTCATTTTTTTTCTGGTCAAAATTTTGAGTTTCAATATCTCAGCTCTGGAAGGGTCTAGAGCCTAAATTTTTGCACCCAGGTCCATGTCTCGTGGCCCTCTATCAGAATCCAGAGTTTTGAGAAGATTGGAGAAACTTAATTTTTCACCCCCCGAAAAAAAACATAAGGGGTAACACTGTCATTTTTTTTTTCTGGTAAAAATTTTGAGTTTCAATATCTCAGCTCTGGAAGGGTCTAGAGTCTCAATTTTTTCACCCAGGTCCATGTATCGTGGCCCTCTATCAGAATCCAGAGTTTTGAGAAGATTGGAGAAAGTTAATTTTTCACCCCCCGAAAAAAAAACATAAGGGGTAACACTGTCATTTTTTTGTTCTGGTCAAAATTTTGAGTTTCAATATCTCAGCTCTGGAAGGGTCTAGAGCCTCAATTTTTGCACCCAGGTCCATGTATCGTGGCCCTCTATCAGAATCCAGAGTTTTGAGAAGATTGGAGAAAGTTAATTTTTCACCCCCCGAAAAAAAAAAAACATAAGGGGTAACACTGTCAATTTTTTTTTTCTGGTCAAAATTTTGAGTTTCAATATCTCACCTCTGGAAGGGTCTAGAGCCTCAATTTTTGCACCCAGGTCCATGTATCGTGGCCCTCTATCAGAATCCAGAGTTTTGAGAAGATTGGAGAAAGTTAATTTTTCACCCCCCGAAAAAAAAACATAAGGGGTAACACTGTCATTTTTTTTTCTGGTCAAAATTTTGAGTTTCAATATCTCAGCTCTGGAAGGGTCTAGAGCCTCAATTTTTGCACCCAGGTCCATGTCTCGTGGCCCTCTATCAGAATCCAGAGTTTTGAGAAGATTGGAGAAAGTTAATTTTTCACCCCCCGATAGAAAAACATAAGGGGTAACACTGTCATTTTTTTTTTTCTGGTCAAAATTTTGAGTTTCAATATCTCAGCTCTGGAAGGGTCTAGAGCCTCAATTTTTGCGCCCAGGTCCATGTCTCGTGGCCCTCTATCAGAATCCAGAGTTTTGAGAAGATTGGAGAAAGTTAATTTTTCACCCCCCGAAAAAAAAAACATAAGGGGTAACACTGTCATTTTTTTTTCTGGTCAAAATTTTGAGTTTCAATATCTCAGCTCTGGAAGGGTCTAGAGCCTCAATTTTTGCACCCAGGTCCATGTATCGTGGCCCTCTATCAGAATCCAGAGTTTTGAGAAGATTGGAGAAAGTTAATTTTTCACCCCCCGAAAAAAAAAACATAAGGGGTAACACTGTCATTTTTTTTTTTCTGGTCAAAATTTTGAGTTTCAATATCTCAGCTCTGGAAGGGTCTAGAGCCTCAATTTTTGCACCCAGGTCCATGTATCGTGGCCCTCTATCACAATCCAGAGTTTTGAGAAGATTGGGGAAAGTTAATTTTTCACCCCCCTAAAAAAAACATAAGGGGTAACACTGTCATTTTTTTTTTTAGTCAAAATTTTGAGTTTCAATATCTCAGCTCTGGAAGGGTCTAGAGCCTCAATTTTTGCACCCTGGTCCATGTCTCGTGGCCCTCTATCAGAATCCAGAGTTTTGAGAAGATTGGAGAAAGTTAATTTTTCACCCCCCGAAAAAAAACATAAGGGGTAACACTGTAATTTTGTTTTCTGGTCAAAATTTTGAGTTTCAATATCTCAGCTCTGGAAGGGTCTAGAGCCTAAATTTTTGCACCCAGGTCCATGTCTCGTGGCCCTCTATCAGAATCCAGAGTTTTGAGAAGATTGGAGAAAGTTAATTTTTCACCCCCCGAAAAAAAAACATAAGGGGTAACACTGTCATTTTTTTTGTTCTGGTCAAAATTGTGAGTTTCAATATCTCAGCTCTGGAAGGGTCTAGAACCTCAATTTTTGCACCCAGGTCCATGTATCGTGGCCCTCAATCAGAATCCAGAGTTTTGAGAAGATTGGGGAAAGTTAATTTTTCTCCCCCCGAAAAAAAACATAAGGGGTAACACTGTCATTTTTTTTTTCTAGTCAAAATTTTGAGTTTCAATATCTCAGCTCTGGAAGGGTCTAGAGCCTCAATTTTTGCACCCTGGTCGATGTCTCGTGGCCCTCTATCAGAATCCAGAGTTTTGAGAAGATTGGAGAAAGTTAATTTTTCACCCCCCGAAAAAAAACATAAGGGGTAACACTGTCATTTTTTTTTTCTGGTCAAAATTTTGAGTTTCAATATCTCAGCTTTGGAAGGGTCTAGAGCCTCAATTTTTGCACCCAGGTCCATATCTCGTGGCCCTCTATCAGAATCCAGAGTTTTGAGAAGATTGGAGAAGTTAATTTTTCACCCCCCGAAAAAAAAAAAAAACATAAGGGGTAACACTGTCATTTTTTTTTCTGGTCAAAATTTTGAGTTTCAATATCTCAGCTTTGGAAGGGTCTAGAGCCTCAATTTTTGCACCCAGGTCCATGTCTCGTGGCCCTCTATCAGAATCCAGAGTTTTGAGAAGATTGGAGAAAGTTAATTTTTCTCCCCCCGAAAAAAAAAAACATAAGGGGTAACACTGTCATTTTTTTTTTCTGGTCAAAATTTTGAGTTTCAATATCTCAGCTTTGGAAGGGTCTAGAGCCTCAATTTTTGCACCCAGGTCCACGTCTCGTGGCCCTCTATCAGAATCCAGAGTTTTGAGAAGATTGGAGAAAGTTAATTTTTCACCCCCCGATAAAAAAACATAAGGTGTAACACTGTCATTTTTTTTTTCTGGTCAAAATTTTGAGTTTCAATATCTCAGCTCTGGAAGGGTCTAGAGCCTCAATTTTTACACCCAGGTCCATGTCTCGTGGCCCTCTATCAGAATCCAGAGTTTTGAGAAGATTGGAGAAAGTTAATTTTTCACCCCCCGAAAAAAAAAAAACATAAGGGCTAACACTGTCATTTTTTTTTTCTGGTCAAAATTTTGAGTTTCAATATCTCAGCTCTGGAAGGGTCTAGAGCCTCAATTTTTGCACCCAGGTCCATGTCTCGTGGCCCTCTATCAGAATCCAGAGTTTTGAGAAGATTGGAGAAAGTCAATTTTTCACCCCCCGAAAAAAAAACATAAGGGGTAACACTGTCATTTTTTTTTCTGGTCAAAATTTTGAGTTTCAATATCTCAGCTCTGGAAGGGTCTAGAGCCTCAATTTTTGCACCCCGGTCCATGTATCGTGGCCCTCTATCAGAATCCAGAGTTTTGAGAAGATTGGAGAAACTTAATTTTTCACCCCCCGAAAAAAAAAAACATAAGGGGTAGCACTGTCATTTTTTTTTCTCGTCAAAATTTTGAGTTTCAATATCTCAGCTCTGGAAGGGTCTAGAGCCTCAATTTTTGCACCCAGGTCCATGTCTCGTGGCCCTCTATCAGAATCCAGAGTTTTGAGAAGATTGGAGAAACTTAATTTTTCACCCCCCGAAAAAAAAACTTAAGGGGTAACACTGTCATTTTTTTTTCTGGTCAAAATTTTGAGTTTCAATATCTCAGCTCTGGAAGGGTCTAGAGCCTCAATTTTTGCACCCAGGTCCATGTCTCGTGGCCCTCTATCAGAATCCAGAGTTTTGAGAAGATTGGAGAAAGTTAATTTTTCTCCCCCCGAAAAAAAAAACATAAGGGGTAACACTGTCATTTTTTTTTTTCTGGTCAAAATTTTGAGTTTCAATATCTCAGCTCTGGAAGGGTCTAGAGCCTCAATTTTTGCACCCAGGTCCATGTATCGTGGCCCTCTATCACAATCCAGAGTTTTGAGAAGATTGGGGAAAGTTAATTTTTCACCCCCCTAAAAAAACATAAGGGGTAACACTGTCATTTTTTTTTTAGTCAAAATTTTGAGTTTCAATATCTCAGCTCTGGAAGGGTCTAGAGCCTCAATTTTTGCACCCTGGTCCATGTCTCGTGGCCCTCTATCAGAATCCAGAGTTTTGAGAAGATTGGAGAAAGTTAATTTTTCACCCCCCGAAAAAAAACATAAGGGGTAACACTGTAATTTTGTTTTCTGGTCAAAATTTTGAGTTTCAATATCTCAGCTCTGGAAGGGTCTAGAGCCTAAATTTTTGCACCCAGGTCCATGTCTCGTGGCCCTCTATCAGAATCCAGAGTTTTGAGAAGATTGGAGAAAGTTAATTTTTCACCCCCCGAAAAAAAAACATAAGGGGTAACACTGTCATTTTTTTTGTTCTGGTCAAAATTTTGAGTTTCAATATCTCAGCTCTGGAAGGGTCTAGAGCCTCAATTTTTGCACCCAGGTCCATGTATCGTGGCCCTCTATCAGAATCCAGAGTTTTGAGAAGATTGGAGAAAGTTAATTTTTCACCCCCCGAAAAAAAAACATAAGGGGTAACACCGTCAATTTTTTTTTTTCTGGTCAAAATTTTGAGATTCAATATCTCAGCTCTGGAAGGGTCTAGAGCCTCAATTTTTGCACCCAGGTCCATGTATCGTGGCCCTCTATCAGAATCCAGAGTTTTGAGAAGATTGGAGAAAGTAAATTTTTCACCCCCAGAAAAAAAAACATAAGGGGTAACACTGTCATTTTTTTTTTTCTGGTCAAAAATTTGAGTTTCAATATCTCAGCTCTGGAAGGGTCTAGAGCCTAAATTTTTGCACCCAGGTCCATGTATCGTGGCCCTCTATCAGAATCCAGAGTTTTGAGAGGATTGGAGGAACTTAATTTTTCACCCCCCGAAAAAAAAACATAAGGGGTAACACTGTCATTTTTTTCTGGTCAAAATTTTGAGTTTCAAAATCTCAGCTCTGGAAGGGTCTAGAGCCTCAATTTTTGCACCCAGGTCCATGTCTCGTGGCCCTCTATCAGAATCCAGAGTTTTGAGAAGATTGGAGAAAGTTAATTTTTCACCCCCCGAAAAAAAAACATAAGGGGTAACACCGTCAATTTTTTTTTTCTGGTCAAAATTTTGAGATTCAATATTTCAGCTCTGGAGGGGTCTAGAGCCTCAATTTTTTGCACCCAGGTCCATGTATCGTGGCCCTCTATCAGAATCCAGAGTTTTGAGAAGATTGGAGAAAGTAAATTTTTCACCCCCAGAAAAAAAAACATAAGGGGTAACACTGTCATTTTTTTTTTCTGGTCAAAATTTTGAGTTTCAATATCTCAGCTCTGGAAGGGTCTAGAGCCTAAATTTTTGCACCCAGGTCCATGTATCGTGGCCCTCTATCAGAATCCAGAGTTTTGAGAGGATTGGAGAAACTTAATTTTTCACCCCCCGAAAAAAAACATAAGGGGTAACACTGTCATTTTTTTCTGGTCAAAATTTTGAGTTTCAAAATCTCAGCTCTGGAAGGGTCTAGAGCCTCAATTTTTGCACCCAGGTCCATGTCTCGTGGCCCTCTATCAGAATCCAGAGTTTTGAGAAGATTGGAGAAAGTTAATTTTTCACCCCCCGAAAAAAAACATAAGGGGTAACACTGTAATTTTTTTTTCTGGTCAAAATTTTGAGTTTCAATATTTCAGCTCTGGAGGGGTCTAGAGCCTCAATTTTTGCACCCAGGTCCATGTATCGTGGCCCTCTATCAGAATCCAGAGTTTTGAGAAGATTGGAGAAACTTAATTTTTCACCCCCCGAAAAAAAAACATAAGGGGTAACACTGTCATTTTTTTTCTGGTCAAAATTTTGAGTTTCAATATCTCAGCTCTGGAAGGGTCTAGAGCCTAAATTTTTGCACCCAGGTCCATGTCTCGTGGCCCTCTATCAGAATCCAGAGTTTTGAGAAGATTGGAGAAACTTAATTTTTCACCCCCCGAAAAAAAACATAAGGGGTAACACTGTCATTTTTTTTTTCTGGTAAAAATTTTGAGTTTCAATATCTCAGCTCTGGAAGGGTCTAGAGTCTCAATTTTTTCACCCAGGTCCATGTATCGTGGCCCTCTATCAGAATCCAGAGTTTTGAGAAGATTGGAGAAAGTTAATTTTTCACCCCCCGAAAAAAAAACATAAGGGGTAACACTGTCATTTTTTTGTTCTGGTCAAAATTTTGAGTTTCAATATCTCAGCTCTGGAAGGGTCTAGAGCCTCAATTTTTGCACCCAGGTCCATGTATCGTGGCCCTCTATCAGAATCCAGAGTTTTGAGAAGATTGGAGAAAGTTAATTTTTCACCCCCCGAAAAAAAAAAAACATAAGGGGTAACACTGTCAATTTTTTTTTTCTGGTCAAAATTTTGAGTTTCAATATCTCACCTCTGGAAGGGTCTAGAGCCTCAATTTTTGCACCCAGGTCCATGTATCGTGGCCCTCTATCAGAATCCAGAGTTTTGAGAAGATTGGAGAAAGTTAATTTTTCACCCCCCGAAAAAAAAACATAAGGGGTAACACTGTCATTTTTTTTTCTGGTCAAAATTTTGAGTTTCAATATCTCAGCTCTGGAAGGGTCTAGAGCCTCAATTTTTGCACCCAGGTCCATGTCTCGTGGCCCTCTATCAGAATCCAGAGTTTTGAGAAGATTGGAGAAAGTTAATTTTTCACCCCCCGATAGAAAAACATAAGGGGTAACACTGTCATTTTTTTTTTTCTGGTCAAAATTTTGAGTTTCAATATCTCAGCTCTGGAAGGGTCTAGAGCCTCAATTTTTGCGCCCAGGTCCATGTCTCGTGGCCCTCTATCAGAATCCAGAGTTTTGAGAAGATTGGAGAAAGTTAATTTTTCACCCCCCGAAAAAAAAAACATAAGGGGTAACACTGTCATTTTTTTTTCTGGTCAAAATTTTGAGTTTCAATATCTCAGCTCTGGAAGGGTCTAGAGCCTCAATTTTTGCACCCAGGTCCATGTCTTGTGGCCCTCTATCAGAATCCAGAGTTTTGAGAAGATTGGAGAAAGTTAATTTTTCACCCCCCGAAAAAAAACATAAGGGGTAACACTGTCATTTTTTTTCTGGTCAAAATTTTGAGTTTCAATATCTCAGCTCTGGAAGGGTCTAGAGCCTCAATTTTTGCACCCAGGTCCATGTATCGTGGCCCTCTATCACAATCCAGAGTTTTGAGAAGATTGGGGAAAGTTAATTTTTCACCCCCCTAAAAAAAACATAAGGGGTAACACTGTCATTTTTTTTTTAGTCAAAATTTTGAGTTTCAATATCTCAGCTCTGGAAGGGTCTAGAGCCTCAATTTTTGCACCCTGGTCCATGTCTCGTGGCCCTCTATCAGAATCCAGAGTTTTGAGAAGATTGGAGAAAGTTAATTTTTCACCCCCCGAAAAAAAACATAAGGGGTAACACTGTAATTTTGTTTTCTGGTCAAAATTTTGAGTTTCAATATCTCAGCTCTGGAAGGGTCTAGAGCCTAAATTTTTGCACCCAGGTCCATGTCTCGTGGCCCTCTATCAGAATCCAGAGTTTTGAGAAGATTGGAGAAAGTTAATTTTTCACCCCCCGAAAAAAAAACATAAGGGGTAACACTGTCATTTTTTTTGTTCTGGTCAAAATTGTGAGTTTCAATATCTCAGCTCTGGAAGGGTCTAGAACCTCAATTTTTGCACCCAGGTCCATGTATCGTGGCCCTCAATCAGAATCCAGAGTTTTGAGAAGATTGGGGAAAGTTAATTTTTCTCCCCCCGAAAAAAAACATAAGGGGTAACACTGTCATTTTTTTTTTCTAGTCAAAATTTTGAGTTTCAATATCTCAGCTCTGGAAGGGTCTAGAGCCTCAATTTTTGCACCCTGGTCGATGTCTCGTGGCCCTCTATCAGAATCCAGAGTTTTGAGAAGATTGGAGAAAGTTAATTTTTCACCCCCCGAAAAAAAACATAAGGGGTAACACTGTCATTTTTTTTTTCTGGTCAAAATTTTGAGTTTCAATATCTCAGCTTTGGAAGGGTCTAGAGCCTCAATTTTTGCACCCAGGTCCATATCTCGTGGCCCTCTATCAGAATCCAGAGTTTTGGAGAAGTTAATTTTTCACCCCCCGAAAAAAAAAAAAACCATAAGGGGTAACACTGTCATTTTTTTTTCTGGTCAAAATTTTGAGTTTCAATATCTCAGCTTTGGAAGGGTCTAGAGCCTCAATTTTTGCACCCAGGTCCATGTCTCGTGGCCCTCTATCAGAATCCAGAGTTTTGAGAAGATTGGAGAAAGTTAATTTTTCTCCCCCCGAAAAAAAAAAACATAAGGGGTAACACTGTCATTTTTTTTTTCTGGTCAAAATTTTGAGTTTCAATATCTCAGCTTTGGAAGGGTCTAGAGCCTCAATTTTTGCACCCAGGTCCACGTCTCGTGGCCCTCTATCAGAATCCAGAGTTTTGAGAAGATTGGAGAAAGTTAATTTTTCACCCCCCGATAAAAAAACATAAGGTGTAACACTGTCATTTTTTTTTTCTGGTCAAAATTTTGAGTTTCAATATCTCAGCTCTGGAAGGGTCTAGAGCCTCAATTTTTACACCCAGGTCCATGTCTCGTGGCCCTCTATCAGAATCCAGAGTTTTGAGAAGATTGGAGAAAGTTAATTTTTCACCCCCCGAAAAAAAAAAAACATAAGGGCTAACACTGTCATTTTTTTTTTCTGGTCAAAATTTTGAGTTTCAATATCTCAGCTCTGGAAGGGTCTAGAGCCTCAATTTTTGCACCCAGGTCCATGTCTCGTGGCCCTCTATCAGAATCCAGAGTTTTGAGAAGATTGGAGAAAGTCAATTTTTCACCCCCCGAAAAAAAAACATAAGGGGTAACACTGTCATTTTTTTTTTCTGGTCAAAATTTTGAGTTTCAATATCTCAGCTCTGGAAGGGTCTAGAGCCTCAATTTTTGCACCCCGGTCCATGTATCGTGGCCCTCTATCAGAATCCAGAGTTTTGAGAAGATTGGAGAAACTTAATTTTTCACCCCCCGAAAAAAAAAAAACATAAGGGGTAGCACTGTCATTTTTTTTCTCGTCAAAATTTTGAGTTTCAATATCTCAGCTCTGGAAGGGTCTAGAGCCTCAATTTTTGCACCCAGGTCCATGTCTCGTGGCCCTCTATCAGAATCCAGAGTTTTGAGAAGATTGGAGAAACTTAATTTTTCACCCCCCGAAAAAAAAACTTAAGGGGTAACACTGTCATTTTTTTTTCTGGTCAAAATTTTGAGTTTCAATATCTCAGCTCTGGAAGGGTCTAGAGCCTCAATTTTTGCACCCAGGTCCATGTCTCGTGGCCCTCTATCAGAATCCAGAGTTTTGAGAAGATTGGAGAAAGTTAATTTTTCTCCCCCCGAAAAAAAAAACATAAGGGGTAACACTGTCATTTTTTTTTTTCTGGTCAAAATTTTGAGTTTCAATATCTCAGCTCTGGAAGGGTCTAGAGCCTCAATTTTTGCACCCAGGTCCATGTATCGTGGCCCTCTATCACAATCCAGAGTTTTGAGAAGATTGGGGAAAGTTAATTTTTCACCCCCCTAAAAAAAACATAAGGGGTAACACTGTCATTTTTTTTTAGTCAAAATTTTGAGTTTCAATATCTCAGCTCTGGAAGGGTCTAGAGCCTCAATTTTTGCACCCTGGTCCATGTCTCGTGGCCCTCTATCAGAATCCAGAGTTTTGAGAAGATTGGAGAAACTTAATTTTTCACCCCCCGAAAAAAAAACTTAAGGGGTAACACTGTCATTTTTTTTTTCTGGTCAAAATTTTGAGTTTCAATATCTCAGCTCTGGAAGGGTCTAGAGCCTCAATTTTTGCACCCAGGTCCATGTCTCGTGGCCCTCTATCAGAATCCAGAGTTTTGAGAAGATTGGAGAAAGTTAATTTTTCTCCCCCCGAAAAAAAAAACATAAGGGGTAACACTGTCATTTTTTTTTTTCTGGTCAAAATTTTGAGTTTCAATATCTCAGCTCTGGAAGGGTCTAGAGCCTCAATTTTTGCACCCAGGTCCATGTATCGTGGCCCTCTATCACAATCCAGAGTTTTGAGAAGATTGGGGAAAGTTAATTTTTCACCCCCCTAAAAAAAACATAAGGGGTAACACTGTCATTTTTTTTTTAGTCAAAATTTTGAGTTTCAATATCTCAGCTCTGGAAGGGTCTAGAGCCTCAATTTTTGCACCCTGGTCCATGTCTCGTGGCCCTCTATCAGAATCCAGAGTTTTGAGAAGATTGGAGAAAGTTAATTTTTCACCCCCCGAAAAAAAACATAAGGGGTAACACTGTAATTTTGTTTTCTGGTCAAAATTTTGAGTTTCAATATCTCAGCTCTGGAAGGGTCTAGAGCCTAAATTTTTGCACCCAGGTCCATGTCTCGTGGCCCTCTATCAGAATCCAGAGTTTTGAGAAGATTGGAGAAAGTTAATTTTTCACCCCCCGAAAAAAAAACATAAGGGGTAACACTGTCATTTTTTTTGTTCTGGTCAAAATTTTGAGTTTCAATATCTCAGCTCTGGAAGGGTCTAGAGCCTCAATTTTTGCACCCAGGTCCATGTATCGTGGCCCTCTATCAGAATCCAGAGTTTTGAGAAGATTGGAGAAAGTTAATTTTTCACCCCCCGAAAAAAAAACATAAGGGGTAACACCGTCAATTTTTTTTTTTCTGGTCAAAATTTTGAGATTCAATATCTCAGCTCTGGAAGGGTCTAGAGCCTCAATTTTTGCACCCAGGTCCATGTATCGTGGCCCTCTATCAGAATCCAGAGTTTTGAGAAGATTGGAGAAAGTAAATTTTTCACCCCCAGAAAAAAAAACATAAGGGGTAACACTGTCATTTTTTTTTTCTGGTCAAAAATTTGAGTTTCAATATCTCAGCTCTGGAAGGGTCTAGAGCCTCAATTTTTGCACCCAGGTCCATGTCTCGTGGCCCTCTATCAGAATCCAGAGTTTTGAGAGGATTGGAGGAACTTAATTTTTCACCCCCCGAAAAAAAAACATAAGGGGTAACACTGTCATTTTTTTCTGGTCAAAATTTTGAGTTTCAAAATCTCAGCTCTGGAAGGGTCTAGAGCCTCAATTTTTGCACCCAGGTCCATGTCTCGTGGCCCTCTATCAGAATCCAGAGTTTTGAGAAGATTGGAGAAAGTTAATTTTTCACCCCCCGAAAAAAAAACATAAGGGGTAACACCGTCAATTTTTTTTTTCTGGTCAAAATTTTGAGATTCAATATTTCAGCTCTGGAGGGGTCTAGAGCCTCAATTTTTTGCACCCAGGTCCATGTATCGTGGCCCTCTATCAGAATCCAGAGTTTTGAGAAGATTGGAGAAAGTAAATTTTTCACCCCCAGAAAAAAAAACATAAGGGGTAACACTGTCATTTTTTTTTTCTGGTCAAAATTTTGAGTTTCAATATCTCAGCTCTGGAAGGGTCTAGAGCCTAAATTTTTGCACCCAGGTCCATGTATCGTGGCCCTCTATCAGAATCCAGAGTTTTGAGAGGATTGGAGAAACTTAATTTTTCACCCCCCGAAAAAAAACATAAGGGGTAACACTGTCATTTTTTTCTGGTCAAAATTTTGAGTTTCAAAATCTCAGCTCTGGAAGGGTCTAGAGCCTCAATTTTTGCACCCAGGTCCATGTCTCGTGGCCCTCTATCAGAATCCAGAGTTTTGAGAAGATTGGAGAAAGTTAATTTTTCACCCCCCGAAAAAAAACATAAGGGGTAACACTGTAATTTTTTTTTCTGGTCAAAATTTTGAGTTTCAATATTTCAGCTCTGGAGGGGTCTAGAGCCTCAATTTTTGCACCCAGGTCCATGTATCGTGGCCCTCTATCAGAATCCAGAGTTTTGAGAAGATTGGAGAAACTTAATTTTTCACCCCCCGAAAAAAAAACATAAGGGGTAACACTGTCATTTTTTTTCTGGTCAAAATTTTGAGTTTCAATATCTCAGCTCTGGAAGGGTCTAGAGCCTAAATTTTTGCACCCAGATCCATGTCTCGTGGCCCTCTATCAGAATCCAGAGTTTTGAGAAGATTGGAGAAACTTAATTTTTCACCCCCCGAAAAAAAACATAAGGGGTAACACTGTCATTTTTTTTTTCTGGTAAAAATTTTGAGTTTCAATATCTCAGCTCTGGAAGGGTCTAGAGTCTCAATTTTTTCACCCAGGTCCATGTATCGTGGCCCTCTATCAGAATAAAGAGTTTTGAGAAGATTGGAGAAAGTTAATTTTTCACCCCCCGAAAAAAAAACATAAGGGGTAACACTGTCATTTTTTTGTTCTGGTCAAAATTTTGAGTTTCAATATCTCAGCTCTGGAAGGGTCTAGAGCCTCAATTTTTGCACCCAGGTCCATGTATCGTGGCCCTCTATCAGAATCCAGAGTTTTGAGAAGATTGGAGAAAGTTAATTTTTCACCCCCCGAAAAAAAAAAAACATAAGGGGTAACACTGTCAATTTTTTTTTTCTGGTCAAAATTTTGAGTTTCAATATCTCACCTCTGGAAGGGTCTAGAGCCTCAATTTTTGCACCCAGGTCCATGTATCGTGGCCCTCTATCAGAATCCAGAGTTTTGAGAAGATTGGAGAAAGTTAATTTTTCACCCCCCGAAAAAAAAACATAAGGGGTAACACTGTCATTTTTTTTTCTGGTCAAAATTTTGAGTTTCAATATCTCAGCTCTGGAAGGGTCTAGAGCCTCAATTTTTGCACCCAGGTCCATGTCTCGTGGCCCTCTATCAGAATCCAGAGTTTTGAGAAGATTGGAGAAAGTTAATTTTTCACCCCCCGATAGAAAAACATAAGGGGTAACACTGTCATTTTTTTTTTTCTGGTCAAAATTTTGAGTTTCAATATCTCAGCTCTGGAAGGGTCTAGAGCCTCAATTTTTGCGCCCAGGTCCATGTCTCGTGGCCCTCTATCAGAATCCAGAGTTTTGAGAAGATTGGAGAAAGTTAATTTTTCACCCCCCGAAAAAAAAAACATAAGGGGTAACACTGTCATTTTTTTTTCTGGTCAAAATTTTGAGTTTCAATATCTCAGCTCTGGAAGGGTCTAGAGCCTCAATTTTTGCACCCAGGTCCATGTCTTGTGGCCCTCTATCAGAATCCAGAGTTTTGAGAAGATTGGAGAAAGTTAATTTTTCACCCCCCGAAAAAAAACATAAGGGGTAACACTGTCATTTTTTTTCTGGTCAAAATTTTGAGTTTCAATATCTCAGCTCTGGAAGGGTCTAGAGCCTCAATTTTTGCACCCAGGTCCATGTATCGTGGCCCTCTATCAGAATCCAGAGTTTTGAGAAGATTGGAGAAAGTTAATTTTTCACCCCCCGAAAAAAAAAGCATAAGGGGTAACACTGTCATTTTTTTTTCTGGTTAAAATTTTGAGTTTCAATATTTCAGCTCTGGAAGGGTCTAGAGCCTCAATTTTTGCACCCAGGTCCATGTCTCGTGGCCCTCTATCAGAATCCAGACTTTTGAGAAGATTGGAGAAAGTAAATTTTTCACCCCCAGAAAAAAAAAACATAAAGGGTAACACTGTCATTTTTTTTTTCTGGTCAAAATTTTGAGTTTCAATATCTCAGCTCTGGAAGGGTCTAGAGCCTAAATTTTTGCACCCAGGTCCATGTATCGTGGCCCTCTATCAGAATCCAGAGTTTTGAGAGGATTGGAGAAAGTTAATTTTTCACCCCCCGAAAAAAAACATAAGGGGTAACACTGTAATTTTTTTTTCTGGTCAAAATTTTGAGTTTCAATATTTCAGCTCTGGAGGGGTCTAGAGCCTCAATTTTTGCACCCAGGTCCATGTATCGTGGCCCTCTATCAGAATCCAGAGTTTTGAGAAGATTGGAGAAAGTTAATTTTTCACCCCCCGAAAAAAAAACATAAGGGGTAACACTGTCATTTTTTTTCTAGTCAAAATTTTGAGTTTCAATATCTCAGCTCTGGAAGGGTCTAGAGCCTCAATTTTTGCACCCGGGTCCATGTCTCGTGGCCCTCTATCAGAATCCAGAGTTTTGAGAAGATTGGAGAAAGTTAATTTTTCACCCCCCGAAAAAAAAAACATAATGGGTACCCGTCATTTTTTTTTTCTGGTCAAAATTGTGAGTTTCAATATCTCAGCTCTGGAAGGGTCTAGAACCTCAATTTTTGCACCCAGGTCCATGTATCGTGGCCCTCTATCAGAATCCAGAGTTTTGAGAAGATTGGGGAAAGTTAATTTTTCTCCCCCCGAAAAAAAACATAAGGGGTAACACTGTCATTTTTTTTTTCTAGTCAAAATTTTGAGTTTCAATATCTCAGCTCTGGAAGGGTCTAGAGCCTCAATTTTTGCACCCTGGTCGATGTCTCGTGGCCCTCTATCAGAATCCAGAGTTTTGAGAAGATTGGAGAAAGTTAATTTTTCACCCCCCGAAAAAAAACATAAGGGGTAACACTGTCATTTTTTTTTTCTGGTCAAAATTTTGAGTTTCAATATCTCAGCTTTGGAAGGGTCTAGAGCCTCAATTTTTGCACCCAGGTCCATATCTCGTGGCCCTCTATCAGAATCCAGAGTTTTGAGAAGATTGGAGAAGTTAATTTTTCACCCCCCGAAAAAAAAAAAACATAAGGGGTAACACTGTCATTTTTTTTTCTGGTCAAAATTTTGAGTTTCAATATCTCAGCTTTGGAAGGGTCTAGAGCCTCAATTTTTGCACCCAGGTCCATGTCTCGTGGCCCTCTATCAGAATCCAGAGTTTTGAGAAGATTGGAGAAAGTTAATTTTTCTCCCCCCGAAAAAAAAAACATAAGGGGTAACACTGTCATTTTTTTTTTCTGGTCAAAATTTTGAGTTTCAATATCTCAGCTTTGGAAGGGTCTAGAGCCTCAATTTTTGCACCCAGGTCCACGTCTCGTGGCCCTCTATCAGAATCCAGAGTTTTGAGAAGATTGGAGAAAGTTAATTTTTCACCCCCCGATAAAAAAACATAAGGGGTAACACTGTCATTTTTTTTTTCTGGTCAAAATTTTGAGTTTCAATATCTCAGCTCTGGAAGGGTCTAGAGCCTCAATTTTTGCGCCCAGGTCCATGTCTCGTGGCCCTCTATCAGAATCCAGAGTTTTGAGAAGATTGGAGAAAGTTAATTTTTCACCCCCCGAAAAAAAAAACATAAGGGGTAACACTGTCATTTTTTTTTCTGGTCAAAATTTTGAGTTTCAATATCTCAGCTCTGGAAGGGTCTAGAGCCTCAATTTTTGCACCCAGGTC
This sequence comes from Cyprinella venusta, assembly GCA_038021265.1. Lineage (NCBI taxonomy): Eukaryota > Metazoa > Chordata > Actinopteri > Cypriniformes > Leuciscidae > Cyprinella > Cyprinella venusta. Next base: position 26,253,554 of record CM075866.1, read on the forward strand.
CATGTCTTGTGGCCCTCTATCAGAATCCAGAGTTTTGAGAAGATTGGAGAAAGTTAATTTTTCACCCCCCGAAAAAAAACATAAGGGGTAACACTGTCATTTTTTTTCTGGTCAAAATTTTGAGTTTCAATATCTCAGCTCTGGAAGGGTCTAGAGCCTCAATTTTTGCACCCAGGTCCATGTATCGTGGCCCTCTATCAGAATCCAGAGTTTTGAGAAGATTGGAGAAAGTTAATTTTTCACCCCCCGAAAAAAAAAACATAAGGGGTAACACTGTCATTTTTTTTTTTCTGGTTAAAATTTTGAGTTTCAATATTTCAGCTCTGGAAGGGTCTAGAGCCTCAATTTTTGCACCCAGGTCCATGTCTCGTGGCCCTCTATCAGAATCCAGACTTTTGAGAAGATTGGAGAAAGTAAATTTTTCACCCCCAGAAAAAAAAAACATAAAGGGTAACACTGTCATTTTTTTTTTCTGGTCAAAATTTTGAGTTTCAATATCTCAGCTCTGGAAGGGTCTAGAGCCTAAATTTTTGCACCCAGGTCCATGTATCGTGGCCCTCTATCAGAATCCAGAGTTTTGAGAGGATTGGAGAAAGTTAATTTTTCACCCCCCGAAAAAAAACATAAGGGGTAACACTGTAATTTTTTTTTCTGGTCAAAATTTTGAGTTTCAATATTTCAGCTCTGGAGGGGTCTAGAGCCTCAATTTTTGCACCCAGGTCCATGTATCGTGGCCCTCTATCAGAATCCAGAGTTTTGAGAAGATTGGAGAAAGTAAATTTTTCACCCCCCGAAAAAAAAACATAAGGGGTAACACTGTCATTTTTTTTCTGGTCAAAATTTTGAGTTTCAATATCTCAGCTCTGGAAGGGTCTAGAGCCTCAATTTTTGCACCCAGGTCCATGTCTCGTGGCCCTCTATCAGAATCCAGAGTTTTGAGAAGATTGGAGAAAGTTAATTTTTCTCCCCCCGAAAAAAAAAACATAAGGGGTAACACTGTCATTTTTTTTTTCTGGTCAAAATTTTGAGTTTCAATATCTCAGCTTTGGAAGGGTCTAGAGCCTCAATTTTTGCACCCAGGTCCACGTCTCGTGGCCCTCTATCAGAATCCAGAGTTTTGAGAAGATTGGAGAAAGTTAATTTTTCACCCCCCGATAAAAAAACATAAGGGGTAACACTGTCATTTTTTTTTTCTGGTCAAAATTTTGAGTTTCAATATCTCAGCTCTGGAAGGGTCTAGAGCCTCAATTTTTGCGCCCAGGTCCATGTCTCGTGGCCCTCTATCAGAATCCAGAGTTTTGAGAAGATTGGAGAAAGTTAATTTTTCACCCCCCGAAAAAAAAAACATAAGGGGTAACACTGTCATTTTTTTTTCTGGTCAAAATTTTGAGTTTCAATATCTCAGCTCTGGAAGGGTCTAGAGCCTCAATTATTGCACCCAGGTCCATGTCTTGTGGCCCTCTATCAGAATCCAGAGTTTTGAGAAGATTGGAGAAAGTTAATTTTTCACCCCCCGAAAAAAAACATAAGGGGTAACACTGTCATTTTTTTTCTGGTCAAAATTTTGAGTTTCAATATCTCAGCTCTGGAAGGGTCTAGAGCCTCAATTTTTGCACCCAGGTCCATGTATCGTGGCCCTCTATCAGAATCCAGAGTTTTGAGAAGATTGGAGAAAGTTAATTTTTCACCCCCCGAAAAAAAAACATAAGGGGTAACACTGTCATTTTTTTTTTCTGGTTAAAATTTTGAGTTTCAATATTTCAGCTCTGGAAGGGTCTAGAGCCTCAATTTTTGCACCCAGGTCCATGTCTCGTGGCCCTCTATCAGAATCCAGAGTTTTGAGAAGATTGGAGAAAGTAAATTTTTCACCCCCAGAAAAAAAAAACATAAAGGGTAACACTGTCATTTTTTTTTTTTCTGGTCAAAATTTTGAGTTTCAATATCTCAGCTCTGGAAGGGTCTAGAGCCTAAATTTTTGCACCCAGGTCCATGTATCGTGGCCCTCTATCAGAATCCAGAGTTTTGAGAGGATTGGAGAAAGTTAATTTTTCACCCCCCGAAAAAAAACATAAGGGGTAACACTGTAATTTTTTTTTCTGGTCAAAATTTTGAGTTTCAATATTTCAGCTCCGGAGGGGTCTAGAGACTCAATTTTTGCACCCAGGTCCATGTATCGTGGCCCTCTATCAGAATCCAGAGTTTTGAGAAGATTGGAGAAAGTTAATTTTTCACCCCCCGAAAAAAAAACATAAGGGGTAACACTGTCATTTTTTTTCTGGTCAAAATTTTGAGTTTCAATATCTCAGCTCTGGAAGGGTCTAGAGCCTCAATTTTTGCACCCAGGTCCATGTCTCGTGGCCCTCTATCAGAATCCAGAGTTTTGAGAAGATTGGAGAAAGTTAATTTTTCACCCCCCGAAAAAAAAAAAACATAATGGGTACCCGTCATTTTTTTTTTTCTGGTCAAAATTGTGAGTTTCAATATCTCAGCTCTAGAAGGGTCTAGAACCTCAATTTTTGCACCCAGGTCCATGTATCGTGGCCCTCTATCAGAATCCAGAGTTTTGAGAAGATTGGGGAAAGTTAATTTTTCACCCCCCGAAAAAAAACATAAGGGGTAACACTGTCATTTTTTTTTTCTGGTCAAAATTTTGAGTTTCAATATCTCAGCTTTGGAAGGGTCTAGAGCCTCAATTTTTGCACCCAGGTCCATATCTCGTGGCCCTCTATCAGAATCCAGAGTTTTGGAGAAGTTAATTTTTCACCCCCCGAAAAAAAAAAAAACCATAAGGGGTAACACTGTCATTTTTTTTCTGGTCAAAATTTTGAGTTTCAATATCTCAGCTTTGGAAGGGTCTAGAGCCTCAATTTTTGCACCCAGGTCCATGTCTCGTGGCCCTCTATCAGAATCCAGAGTTTTGAGAAGATTGGAGAAAGTTAATTTTTCTCCCCCCGAAAAAAAAAAACATAAGGGGTAACACTGTCATTTTTTTTTTCTGGTCAAAATTTTGAGTTTCAATATCTCAGCTTTGGAAGGGTCTAGAGCCTCAATTTTTGCACCCAGGTCCACGTCTCGTGGCCCTCTATCAGAATCCAGAGTTTTGAGAAGATTGGAGAAAGTTAATTTTTCACCCCCCGATAAAAAAACATAAGGTGTAACACTGTCATTTTTTTTTTCTGGTCAAAATTTTGAGTTTCAATATCTCAGCTCTGGAAGGGTCTAGAGCCTCAATTTTTACACCCAGGTCCATGTCTCGTGGCCCTCTATCAGAATCCAGAGTTTTGAGAAGATTGGAGAAAGTTAATTTTTCACCCCCCGAAAAAAAAAAAACATAAGGGCTAACACTGTCATTTTTTTTTTCTGGTCAAAATTTTGAGTTTCAATATCTCAGCTCTGGAAGGGTCTAGAGCCTCAATTTTTGCACCCAGGTCCATGTCTCGTGGCCCTCTATCAGAATCCAGAGTTTTGAGAAGATTGGAGAAAGTCAATTTTTCACCCCCCGAAAAAAAAACATAAGGGGTAACACTGTCATTTTTTTTTCTGGTCAAAATTTTGAGTTTCAATATCTCAGCTCTGGAAGGGTCTAGAGCCTCAATTTTTGCACCCCGGTCCATGTATCGTGGCCCTCTATCAGAATCCAGAGTTTTGAGAAGATTGGAGAAACTTAATTTTTCACCCCCCGAAAAAAAAAAACATAAGGGGTAGCACTGTCATTTTTTTTCTCGTCAAAATTTTGAGTTTCAATATCTCAGCTCTGGAAGGGTCTAGAGCCTCAATTTTTGCACCCAGGTCCATGTCTCGTGGCCCTCTATCAGAATCCAGAGTTTTGAGAAGATTGGAGAAACTTAATTTTTCACCCCCCGAAAAAAAAACTTAAGGGGTAACACTGTCATTTTTTTTTCTGGTCAAAATTTTGAGTTTCAATATCTCAGCTCTGGAAGGGTCTAGAGCCTCAATTTTTGCACCCAGGTCCATGTCTCGTGGCCCTCTATCAGAATCCAGAGTTTTGAGAAGATTGGAGAAAGTTAATTTTTCTCCCCCCGAAAAAAAAAACATAAGGGGTAACACTGTCATTTTTTTTTTTCTGGTCAAAATTTTGAGTTTCAATATCTCAGCTCTGGAAGGGTCTAGAGCCTCAATTTTTGCACCCAGGTCCATGTATCGTGGCCCTCTATCACAATCCAGAGTTTTGAGAAGATTGGGGAAAGTTAATTTTTCACCCCCCTAAAAAAAACATAAGGGGTAACACTGTCATTTTTTTTTTAGTCAAAATTTTGAGTTTCAATATCTCAGCTCTGGAAGGGTCTAGAGCCTCAATTTTTGCACCCTGGTCCATGTCTCGTGGCCCTCTATCAGAATCCAGAGTTTTGAGAAGATTGGAGAAACTTAATTTTTCACCCCCCGAAAAAAAAACTTAAGGGGTAACACTGTCATTTTTTTTTCTGGTCAAAATTTTGAGTTTCAATATCTCAGCTCTGGAAGGGTCTAGAGCCTCAATTTTTGCACCCAGGTCCATGTCTCGTGGCCCTCTATCAGAATCCAGAGTTTTGAGAAGATTGGAGAAAGTTAATTTTTCTCCCCCCGAAAAAAAAAACATAAGGGGTAACACTGTCATTTTTTTTTTTCTGGTCAAAATTTTGAGTTTCAATATCTCAGCTCTGGAAGGGTCTAGAGCCTCAATTTTTGCACCCAGGTCCATGTATCGTGGCCCTCTATCACAATCCAGAGTTTTGAGAAGATTGGGGAAAGTTAATTTTTCACCCCCCTAAAAAAAACATAAGGGGTAACACTGTCATTTTTTTTTTAGTCAAAATTTTGAGTTTCAATATCTCAGCTCTGGAAGGGTCTAGAGCCTCAATTTTTGCACCCTGGTCCATGTCTCGTGGCCCTCTATCAGAATCCAGAGTTTTGAGAAGATTGGAGAAAGTTAATTTTTCACCCCCCGAAAAAAAACATAAGGGGTAACACTGTAATTTTGTTTTCTGGTCAAAATTTTGAGTTTCAATATCTCAGCTCTGGAAGGGTCTAGAGCCTAAATTTTTGCACCCAGGTCCATGTCTCGTGGCCCTCTATCAGAATCCAGAGTTTTGAGAAGATTGGAGAAAGTTAATTTTTCACCCCCCGAAAAAAAAACATAAGGGGTAACACTGTCATTTTTTTTGTTCTGGTCAAAATTTTGAGTTTCAATATCTCAGCTCTGGAAGGGTCTAGAGCCTCAATTTTTGCACCCAGGTCCATGTATCGTGGCCCTCTATCAGAATCCAGAGTTTTGAGAAGATTGGAGAAAGTTAATTTTTCACCCCCCGAAAAAAAAACATAAGGGGTAACACCGTCAATTTTTTTTTTTCTGGTCAAAATTTTGAGATTCAATATCTCAGCTCTGGAAGGGTCTAGAGCCTCAATTTTTGCACCCAGGTCCATGTATCGTGGCCCTCTATCAGAATCCAGAGTTTTGAGAAGATTGGAGAAAGTAAATTTTTCACCCCCAGAAAAAAAAACATAAGGGGTAACACTGTCATTTTTTTTTTTCTGGTCAAAAATTTGAGTTTCAATATCTCAGCTCTGGAAGGGTCTAGAGCCTCAATTTTTGCACCCAGGTCCATGTCTCGTGGCCCTCTATCAGAATCCAGAGTTTTGAGAGGATTGGAGGAACTTAATTTTTCACCCCCCGAAAAAAAAACATAAGGGGTAACACTGTCATTTTTTTCTGGTCAAAATTTTGAGTTTCAAAATCTCAGCTCTGGAAGGGTCTAGAGCCTCAATTTTTGCACCCAGGTCCATGTCTCGTGGCCCTCTATCAGAATCCAGAGTTTTGAGAAGATTGGAGAAAGTTAATTTTTCACCCCCCGAAAAAAAAACATAAGGGGTAACACCGTCAATTTTTTTTTTCTGGTCAAAATTTTGAGATTCAATATTTCAGCTCTGGAGGGGTCTAGAGCCTCAATTTTTTGCACCCAGGTCCATGTATCGTGGCCCTCTATCAGAATCCAGAGTTTTGAGAAGATTGGAGAAAGTAAATTTTTCACCCCCAGAAAAAAAAACATAAGGGGTAACACTGTCATTTTTTTTTTCTGGTCAAAATTTTGAGTTTCAATATCTCAGCTCTGGAAGGGTCTAGAGCCTAAATTTTTGCACCCAGGTCCATGTATCGTGGCCCTCTATCAGAATCCAGAGTTTTGAGAGGATTGGAGAAACTTAATTTTTCACCCCCCGAAAAAAAACATAAGGGGTAACACTGTCATTTTTTTCTGGTCAAAATTTTGAGTTTCAAAATCTCAGCTCTGGAAGGGTCTAGAGCCTCAATTTTTGCACCCAGGTCCATGTCTCGTGGCCCTCTATCAGAATCCAGAGTTTTGAGAAGATTGGAGAAAGTTAATTTTTCACCCCCCGAAAAAAAACATAAGGGGTAACACTGTAATTTTTTTTTCTGGTCAAAATTTTGAGTTTCAATATTTCAGCTCTGGAGGGGTCTAGAGCCTCAATTTTTGCACCCAGGTCCATGTATCGTGGCCCTCTATCAGAATCCAGAGTTTTGAGAAGATTGGAGAAACTTAATTTTTCACCCCCCGAAAAAAAAACATAAGGGGTAACACTGTCATTTTTTTTCTGGTCAAAATTTTGAGTTTCAATATCTCAGCTCTGGAAGGGTCTAGAGCCTAAATTTTTGCACCCAGATCCATGTCTCGTGGCCCTCTATCAGAATCCAGAGTTTTGAGAAGATTGGAGAAACTTAATTTTTCACCCCCCGAAAAAAAACATAAGGGGTAACACTGTCATTTTTTTTTTCTGGTAAAAATTTTGAGTTTCAATATCTCAGCTCTGGAAGGGTCTAGAGTCTCAATTTTTTCACCCAGGTCCATGTATCGTGGCCCTCTATCAGAATCCAGAGTTTTGAGAAGATTGGAGAAAGTTAATTTTTCACCCCCCGAAAAAAAAACATAAGGGGTAACACTGTCATTTTTTTGTTCTGGTCAAAATTTTGAGTTTCAATATCTCAGCTCTGGAAGGGTCTAGAGCCTCAATTTTTGCACCCAGGTCCATGTATCGTGGCCCTCTATCAGAATCCAGAGTTTTGAGAAGATTGGAGAAAGTTAATTTTTCACCCCCCGAAAAAAAAAAAACATAAGGGGTAACACTGTCAATTTTTTTTTTCTGGTCAAAATTTTGAGTTTCAATATCTCACCTCTGGAAGGGTCTAGAGCCTCAATTTTTGCACCCAGGTCCATGTATCGTGGCCCTCTATCAGAATCCAGAGTTTTGAGAAGATTGGAGAAAGTTAATTTTTCACCCCCCGAAAAAAAAACATAAGGGGTAACACTGTCATTTTTTTTTCTGGTCAAAATTTTGAGTTTCAATATCTCAGCTCTGGAAGGGTCTAGAGCCTCAATTTTTGCACCCAGGTCCATGTCTCGTGGCCCTCTATCAGAATCCAGAGTTTTGAGAAGATTGGAGAAAGTTAATTTTTCACCCCCCGATAGAAAAACATAAGGGGTAACACTGTCATTTTTTTTTTTCTGGTCAAAATTTTGAGTTTCAATATCTCAGCTCTGGAAGGGTCTAGAGCCTCAATTTTTGCGCCCAGGTCCATGTCTCGTGGCCCTCTATCAGAATCCAGAGTTTTGAGAAGATTGGAGAAAGTTAATTTTTCACCCCCCGAAAAAAAAAACATAAGGGGTAACACTGTCATTTTTTTTTCTGGTCAAAATTTTGAGTTTCAATATCTCAGCTCTGGAAGGGTCTAGAGCCTCAATTTTTGCACCCAGGTCCATGTCTTGTGGCCCTCTATCAGAATCCAGAGTTTTGAGAAGATTGGAGAAAGTTAATTTTTCACCCCCCGAAAAAAAACATAAGGGGTAACACTGTCATTTTTTTTCTGGTCAAAATTTTGAGTTTCAATATCTCAGCTCTGGAAGGGTCTAGAGCCTCAATTTTTGCACCCAGGTCCATGTATCGTGGCCCTCTATCAGAATCCAGAGTTTTGAGAAGATTGGAGAAAGTTAATTTTTCACCCCCCGAAAAAAAAAGCATAAGGGGTAACACTGTCATTTTTTTTTCTGGTTAAAATTTTGAGTTTCAATATTTCAGCTCTGGAAGGGTCTAGAGCCTCAATTTTTGCACCCAGGTCCATGTCTCGTGGCCCTCTATCAGAATCCAGACTTTTGAGAAGATTGGAGAAAGTAAATTTTTCACCCCCAGAAAAAAAAAACATAAAGGGTAACACTGTCATTTTTTTTTTTCTGGTCAAAATTTTGAGTTTCAATATCTCAGCTCTGGAAGGGTCTAGAGCCTAAATTTTTGCACCCAGGTCCATGTATCGTGGCCCTCTATCAGAATCCAGAGTTTTGAGAGGATTGGAGAAAGTTAATTTTTCACCCCCCGAAAAAAAACATAAGGGGTAACACTGTAATTTTTTTTTCTGGTCAAAATTTTGAGTTTCAATATTTCAGCTCTGGAGGGGTCTAGAGCCTCAATTTTTGCACCCAGGTCCATGTATCGTGGCCCTCTATCAGAATCCAGAGTTTTGAGAAGATTGGAGAAAGTTAATTTTTCACCCCCCGAAAAAAAAACATAAGGGGTAACACTGTCATTTTTTTTCTAGTCAAAATTTTGAGTTTCAATATCTCAGCTCTGGAAGGGTCTAGAGCCTCAATTTTTGCACCCGGGTCCATGTCTCGTGGCCCTCTATCAGAATCCAGAGTTTTGAGAAGATTGGAGAAAGTTAATTTTTCACCCCCCGAAAAAAAAAACATAATGGGTACCCGTCATTTTTTTTTTCTGGTCAAAATTGTGAGTTTCAATATCTCAGCTCTGGAAGGGTCTAGAACCTCAATTTTTGCACCCAGGTCCATGTATCGTGGCCCTCTATCAGAATCCAGAGTTTTGAGAAGATTGGGGAAAGTTAATTTTTCTCCCCCCGAAAAAAAACATAAGGGGTAACACTGTCATTTTTTTTTTCTAGTCAAAATTTTGAGTTTCAATATCTCAGCTCTGGAAGGGTCTAGAGCCTCAATTTTTGCACCCTGGTCGATGTCTCGTGGCCCTCTATCAGAATCCAGAGTTTTGAGAAGATTGGAGAAAGTTAATTTTTCACCCCCCGAAAAAAAACATAAGGGGTAACACTGTCATTTTTTTTTTCTGGTCAAAATTTTGAGTTTCAATATCTCAGCTTTGGAAGGGTCTAGAGCCTCAATTTTTGCACCCAGGTCCATATCTCGTGGCCCTCTATCAGAATCCAGAGTTTTGAGAAGATTGGAGAAGTTAATTTTTCACCCCCCGAAAAAAAAAAAACATAAGGGGTAACACTGTCATTTTTTTTTCTGGTCAAAATTTTGAGTTTCAATATCTCAGCTTTGGAAGGGTCTAGAGCCTCAATTTTTGCACCCAGGTCCATGTCTCGTGGCCCTCTATCAGAATCCAGAGTTTTGAGAAGATTGGAGAAAGTTAATTTTTCTCCCCCCGAAAAAAAAAACATAAGGGGTAACACTGTCATTTTTTTTTTCTGGTCAAAATTTTGAGTTTCAATATCTCAGCTTTGGAAGGGTCTAGAGCCTCAATTTTTGCACCCAGGTCCACGTCTCGTGGCCCTCTATCAGAATCCAGAGTTTTGAGAAGATTGGAGAAAGTTAATTTTTCACCCCCCGATAAAAAAACATAAGGGGTAACACTGTCATTTTTTTTTTCTGGTCAAAATTTTGAGTTTCAATATCTCAGCTCTGGAAGGGTCTAGAGCCTCAATTTTTGCGCCCAGGTCCATGTCTCGTGGCCCTCTATCAGAATCCAGAGTTTTGAGAAGATTGGAGAAAGTTAATTTTTCACCCCCCGAAAAAAAAAACATAAGGGGTAACACTGTCATTTTTTTTTCTGGTCAAAATTTTGAGTTTCAATATCTCAGCTCTGGAAGGGTCTAGAGCCTCAATTTTTGCACCCAGGTCCATGTCTTGTGGCCCTCTATCAGAATCCAGAGTTTTGAGAAGATTGGAGAAAGTTAATTTTTCACCCCCCGAAAAAAAACATAAGGGGTAACACTGTCATTTTTTTTCTGGTCAAAATTTTGAGTTTCAATATCTCAGCTCTGGAAGGGTCTAGAGCCTCAATTTTTGCACCCAGGTCCATGTATCGTGGCCCTCTATCAGAATCCAGAGTTTTGAGAAGATTGGAGAAAGTTAATTTTTCACCCCCCGAAAAAAAAAACATAAGGGGTAACACTGTCATTTTTTTTTTCTGGTTAAAATTTTGAGTTTCAATATTTCAGCTCTGGAAGGGTCTAGAGCCTCAATTTTTGCACCCAGGTCCATGTCTCGTGGCCCTCTATCAGAATCCAGACTTTTGAGAAGATTGGAGAAAGTAAATTTTTCACCCCCAGAAAAAAAAAACATAAAGGGTAACACTGTCATTTTTTTTTTCTGGTCAAAATTTTGAGTTTCAATATCTCAGCTCTGGAAGGGTCTAGAGCCTAAATTTTTGCACCCAGGTCCATGTATCGTGGCCCTCTATCAGAATCCAGAGTTTTGAGAGGATTGGAGAAAGTTAATTTTTCACCCCCCGAAAAAAAACATAAGGGGTAACACTGTAATTTTTTTTTCTGGTCAAAATTTTGAGTTTCAATATTTCAGCTCTGGAGGGGTCTAGAGCCTCAATTTTTGCACCCAGGTCCATGTATCGTGGCCCTCTATCAGAATCCAGAGTTTTGAGAAGATTGGAGAAAGTAAATTTTTCACCCCCCGAAAAAAAAACATAAGGGGTAACACTGTCATTTTTTTTCTGGTCAAAATTTTGAGTTTCAATATCTCAGCTCTGGAAGGGTCTAGAGCCTCAATTTTTGCACCCAGGTCCATGTCTCGTGGCCCTCTATCAGAATCCAGAGTTTTGAGAAGATTGGAGAAAGTTAATTTTTCTCCCCCCGAAAAAAAAAAACATAAGGGGTAACACTGTCATTTTTTTTTTCTGGTCAAAATTTTGAGTTTCAATATCTCAGCTTTGGAAGGGTCTAGAGCCTCAATTTTTGCACCCAGGTCCACGTCTCGTGGCCCTCTATCAGAATCCAGAGTTTTGAGAAGATTGGAGAAAGTTAATTTTTCACCCCCCGATAAAAAAACATAAGGGGTAACACTGTCATTTTTTTTTTCTGGTCAAAATTTTGAGTTTCAATATCTCAGCTCTGGAAGGGTCTAGAGCCTCAATTTTTGCGCCCAGGTCCATGTCTCGTGGCCCTCTATCAGAATCCAGAGTTTTGAGAAGATTGGAGAAAGTTAATTTTTCACCCCCCGAAAAAAAAAACATAAGGGGTAACACTGTCATTTTTTTTTCTGGTCAAAATTTTGAGTTTCAATATCTCAGCTCTGGAAGGGTCTAGAGCCTCAATTATTGCACCCAGGTCCATGTCTTGTGGCCCTCTATCAGAATCCAGAGTTTTGAGAAGATTGGAGAAAGTTAATTTTTCACCCCCCGAAAAAAAACATAAGGGGTAACACTGTCATTTTTTTTCTGGTCAAAATTTTGAGTTTCAATATCTCAGCTCTGGAAGGGTCTAGAGCCTCAATTTTTGCACCCAGGTCCATGTATCGTGGCCCTCTATCAGAATCCAGAGTTTTGAGAAGATTGGAGAAAGTTAATTTTTCACCCCCCGAAAAAAAAACATAAGGGGTAACACTGTCATTTTTTTTTTCTGGTTAAAATTTTGAGTTTCAATATTTCAGCTCTGGAAGGGTCTAGAGCCTCAATTTTTGCACCCAGGTCCATGTCTCGTGGCCCTCTATCAGAATCCAGAGTTTTGAGAAGATTGGAGAAAGTAAATTTTTCACCCCCAGAAAAAAAAAACATAAAGGGTAACACTGTCATTTTTTTTTTTCTGGTCAAAATTTTGAGTTTCAATATCTCAGCTCTGGAAGGGTCTAGAGCCTAAATTTTTGCACCCAGGTCCATGTATCGTGGCCCTCTATCAGAATCCAGAGTTTTGAGAGGATTGGAGAAAGTTAATTTTTCACCCCCCGAAAAAAAACATAAGGGGTAACACTGTAATTTTTTTTTCTGGTCAAAATTTTGAGTTTCAATATTTCAGCTCCGGAGGGGTCTAGAGCCTCAATTTTTGCACCCAGGTCCATGTATCGTGGCCCTCTATCAGAATCCAGAGTTTTGAGAAGATTGGAGAAAGTTAATTTTTCACCCCCCGAAAAAAAAACATAAGGGGTAACACTGTCATTTTTTTTCTGGTCAAAATTTTGAGTTTCAATATCTCAGCTCTGGAAGGGTCTAGAGCCTCAATTTTTGCACCCAGGTCCATGTCTCGTGGCCCTCTATCAGAATCCAGAGTTTTGAGAAGATTGGAGAAAGTTAATTTTTCACCCCCCGAAAAAAAAAAACATAATGGGTACCCGTCATTTTTTTTTTTCTGGTCAAAATTGTGAGTTTCAATATCTCAGCTCTAGAAGGGTCTAGAACCTCAATTTTTGCACCCAGGTCCATGTATCGTGGCCCTCTATCAGAATCCAGAGTTTTGAGAAGATTGGGGAAAGTTAATTTTTCTCCCCCCGAAAAAAAACATAAGGGGTAACACTGTCATTTTTTTTTTCTAGTCAAAATTTTGAGTTTCAATATCTCAGCTCTGGAAGGGTCTAGAGCCTCAATTTTTGCACCCTGGTCGATGTCTCGTGGCCCTCTATCAGAATCCAGAGTTTTGAGAAGATTGGAGAAAGTTAATTTTTCACCCCCCGAAAAAAAACATAAGGGGTAACACTGTCATTTTTTTTTTCTGGTCAAAATTTTGAGTTTCAATATCTCAGCTTTGGAAGGGTCTAGAGCCTCAATTTTTGCACCCAGGTCCATATCTCGTGGCCCTCTATCAGAATCCAGAGTTTTGAGAAGATTGGAGAAGTTAATTTTTCACCCCCCGAAAAAAAAAAAACATAAGGGGTAACACTGTCATTTTTTTTCTGGTCAAAATGTTGAGATTCAATATCTCAGCTCTGGAAGGGTCTAGAGCCTCAGTTTTTGCACCCAGGTCCATGTATCATGGCCCTCTATCAGAATCCAGAGTTTTGAGAAGATTGGAGAAACTTAATTTTTCACACCCCGAAAAAAAAACATAAGGGGTAACACTGTCATTTTTTTTTCTGGTCAAAATTTTGAGTTTCAATATCTCAGCTCTGGAAGGGTCTAGAGCCTCAATTTTTGCACCCAGGTCCATGTCTCGTGGCCCTCTATCAGAATTCAGAGTTTTGAGAAGATTGGAGAAAGTTAATTTTTCACCCCCCCAAAAAAAAACATAAGGGGTAACACTGTCATTTTTTTTTTCTGGTCAAAATTTTGAGTTTCAATATCTCAGCTCTGGAGGGGTCTAGAGCCTCAATTTTTGCACCCAGGTCCATGTCTTGTGGCCCTCTATCAGAATCCAGAGTTTTGAGAAGATTGGAGAAAGTTAATTTTTCACCCCCCGAAAAAAAACATAAGGGGTAACACTGTCATTTTTTTTTTCTGGTCAAAATTTTGAGTTTCAATATCTCAGCTTTGGAAGGGTCTAGAGCCTCAATTTTTGCTCCCAGGTCCATGTCTCGTGGCCCTCTATCAGAATCCAGAGTTTTGAGAAGATTGGAGAAAGTTAATTTTTCACCCCCCGAAAAAAAAAACATAAGGGGTAACACTGTCATTTTTTTTTTCTGGTCAAAATTTTGAGTTTCAATATCTCAGCTTTGGAAGGGTCTAGAGCCTCAATTTTTGCACCCAGGTCCACGTCTCGTGGCCCTCTATCAGAATCCAGAGTTTTGAGAAGATTGGAGAAAGTTAATTTTTCACCCCCCGAAAAAAAAACATAAGGGGTAACACTGTCATTTTTTTTTCTGGTCAAAATTTTGAGTTTCAATATCTCAGCTCTGGAAGGGTCTAGAGCCTCAATTTTTGCACCCAGGTCCATGTCTCGTGGCCCTCTATCAGAATCCAGAGTTTTGAAAAGATTGGAGAAAGTCAATTTTTCTCCCCCCGAAAAAAAAAAAACATAAGGGGTGACACTGTCATTTTTTTTTCTGGTCAAAATTTTGAGTTTCAATATCTCAGCTCTGGAAGGGTCTAGAGCCTCAATTTTTGCACCCAGGTCCATGTATCGTGGCCCTCTATCAGAATCCACAGTTTTGAGAAGATTGGAGAAACTTAATTTTTCACACCCCGAAAAAAAAAACATAAGGGGTAACACTGTCATTTTTTTTCTGGTCAAAATTTTGAGTTTCAATATCTCAGGTCTGGAAGGGTCTAGAGCCTCAATTTTTGCACCCAGGTCCATGTATCGTGGCCCTCTATCAGAATCCAGAGTTTTGAGAAGATTGGAGAAAGTCAATTTTTCACACCCCGAAAAAAAAACATAAGGGGTAACACTGTCATTTTTTTTTCTGGTCAAAATTTTGAGTTTCAATATCTCAGCTCTGGAAGGGTCTAGAGCCTCAATTTTTGCACCCAGGTCCATGTCTCGTGGCCCTCTATCAGAATCCAGAGTTTTGAGAAGATTGGAGAAACTTAATTTTTCACCCCCCGAAAAAAAAACTTAAGGGGTAACACTGTCATTTTTTTTTTCTGGTCAAAATTTTGAGTTTCAATATCTCAGCTCTGGAAGGGTCTAGAGCCTCAATTTTTGCACCCAGGTCCATGTCTCGTGGCCCTCTATCAGAATCCAGAGTTTTGAGAAGATTGGAGAAAGTTAATTTTTCTCCCCCCGAAAAAAAAAAAACATAAGGGGTAACACTGTCATTTTTTTTTTCTGGTCAAAATTTTGAGTTTCAATATCTCAGCTCTGGAAGGGTCTATAGCCTCAATTTTTGCACCCAGGTCCATGTATCGTGGCCCTCTATCAGAATCCAGAGTTTTGAGAAGATTGGGGAAAGTTAATTTTTCACCCCCCTAAAAAAACATTAGGGGTAACACTGTCATTTTTTTTTTTTTAGTCAAAATTTTGAGTTTCAATATCTCAGCTCTGGAAGGGTCTAGAGCCTCAATTTTTGCACCCTGGTCCATGTCTCGTGGCCCTCTATCAGAATCCAGAGTTTTGAGAAGATTGGAGAAAGTTAATTTTTCACCCCCCGAAAAAAAAACATAAGGGGTAACACTGTCATTTTTTTTTTCTGGTCAAAATTTTGAGTTTCAATATCTCAGCTTTGGAAGGGTCTAGAGCCTCAATTTTTGCACCCAGGTCCATGTCTCGTGACCCTCTATCAGAATCCAGAGTTTTGAGAAGATTGGAGAAAGTTAATTTTTCTCCCCCCGAAAAAAAAAAACATAAGGGGTAACACTGTCATTTTTTTTTTTCTGGTCAAAATTTTGAGTTTCAATATCTCAGCTCTGGAAGGGTCTAGAGCCTCAATTTTTGCACCCAGGTCCATGTATCGTGGCCCTCTATCAGAATCCAGAGTTTTGAGAAGATTGGGGAAAGTTAATTTTTCACCCCCCTAAAAAAACATAAGGGGTAACACTGTCATTTTTTTTTTTAGTCAAAATTTTGAGTTTCAATATCTCAGCTCTGGAAGGGTCTAGAGCCTCAATTTTTGCACCCTGGTCCATGTCTCGTGGCCCTCTATCAGAATCCAGAGTTTTGAGAAGATTGGAGAAAGTTAATTTTTCACCCCCCGAAAAAAAAACATAAGGGGTAACACTGTCATTTTTTTTTTCTGGTCAAAATTTTGAGTTTCAATATCTCAGCTTTGGAAGGGTCTAGAGCCTCAATTTTTGCACCCAGGTCCACGTCTCGTGGCCCTCTATCAGAATCCAGAGTTTTGAGAAGATTGGAGAAAGTTAATTTTTCACCCCCCGGAAAAAAAAACATAAGGGGTAACACTGTCATTTTTTTTTTTCTGGTCAAAATTTTGAGTTTCAATATCTCAGCTCTGGAAGGGTCTAGAGCCTCAATTTTTGCACCCAGGTCCATGTCTCGTGGCCCTCTATCAGAATCCAGAGTTTTGAGAAGATTGGAGAAAGTCAATTTTTCTCCCCCCGAAAAAAAAAACATAAGGGGTAACACTGTCATTTTTTTTTCTGGTCAAAATTTTGAGTTTCAATATCTCAGCTCTGGAAGGGTCTAGAGCCTCAATTTTTGCACCTAGGTCCTTGTCTCGTGGCCCTCTATCAGAATCCAGAGTTTTGAGAAGATTGGAGAAAGTTAATTTTTCACCTCCCGAAAAAAAAAAACATAAGGGGTAACACTGTCATTTTTTTTTCTGGTCAAAATTTTGAGTTTCAATATCTCAGCTCTGGAAGGGTCTAGAGCCTCAATTTTTACACCCAGGTCCATGTCTCGTGGCCCTCTATCAGAATCCAGAGTTTTGAGAAGATTGGAGAAAGTTAATTTTTCACCCCCCGAAAAAAAAAACATAAGGGGTAACACTGTCATTTTTTTTTCTGGTCAAAATTTTGAGTTTCAATATCTCAGCTCTGGAAGGGTCTAGAGCCTCAATTTTTGCACCCAGGTCCATGTATCGTGGCCCTCTATCAGAATCCAGAGTTTTGAGAAGATTGGAGAAAGTTAATTTTTCACCCCCCGAAAAAAAACATAAGGGGTAACACTGTCATTTTTTTTTCCTGGTTAAAATTTTGAGTTTCAATATCTCAGCTCTGGAAGGGTCTAGAGCCTCAATTTTTGCACCCAGGTCCATGTCTCGTGGCCCTCTATCAGAATCCAGAGTTTTGAGAAGATTGGAGAAAGTTAATTTTTCTCCCCCCGAAAAAAAAAAAAAAACATAAGGGGTTACACTGTCATTTTTTTTTTCTGGTCAAAATTTTGAGATTCAATATCTCAGCTCTGGAAGGGTCTAGAGCCTCAATTTTTGCACCCAGGTCCATGTATCGTGGCCCTCTATCAGAATCCAGAGTTTTGAGAAGATTGGAGAAAGTAAATTTTTCACCCCCAGAAAAAAAAAAACATAAGGGGTAACACTGTCATTTTTTTTTTTCTGGTCAAAATTTTGAGTTTCAATATCTCAGCTCTGGAAGGGTCTAGAGCCTAAATTTTTGCACCCAGGTCCATGTATCGTGGCCCTCTATCAGAATCCAGAGTTTTGAGAGGATTGGAGAAACTTAATTTTTCACCCCCCGAAAAAAAACATAAGGGGTAACACTGTCATTTTTTTTTCTGGTCAAAATTTTGAGTTTCAAAATTTCAGCTCTGGAAGGGTCTCGAGCCTCAATTTTTGCACCCAGGTCCATGTCTCGTGGCCCTCTATCAGAATCCAGAGTTTTGAGAATATTGGAGAAAGTTAATTTTTCACCCCCTGAAAAAAAACAGAAGGGGTAACACTGTAATTTTTTTTTCTGGTCAAAATTTTGAGTTTCAATATTTCAGCTCTGGAATGGTCTAGAGCCTTAATTTTTGCACCCAGGTCCATGCCTTGTGGCCCTCTATCAGAATCCAGAGTTTTGAGAAGATTGGAGAAAGTTAATTTTTCACCCCCCGAAAAAAAAACATAAGGGGTAACACTGTCATTTTTTTTTCTGGTCAAAATTTTGAGTTTCAATATCTCAGCTCTGGAAGGGTCTAGAGCCTCAATTTTTGCACCCAGGTCCATGTATCGTGGCCCTCTATCAGAATCCAGAGTTTTGAGAAGATTGGAGAAAGTTAATTTTTCACCCCCTGAAAAAAAAATATAAGGGGTAACACTGTCATTTTTTTTTCTGGTTAAAATTTTGAGTTTCAATATATCAGCTCTGGAAGGGTCTAGAGCCTCAATTTTTGCACCCAGGTCCATGTCTCGTGGCCCTCTATTAGAATCCAGAGTTTTGAGAAGATTGGAGAAAGTTAATTTTTCTCCCCCCGAAAAAAAAACATAAGGGGTTACACTGTCATTTTTTTTTCTGGTCAAAATTTTGAGATTCAATATCTCAGCTCTGGAAGGGTCTAGAGCCTCAATTTTTGCACCCAGGTCCATGTATCGTGGCCCTCTATCAGAATCCAGAGTTTTGAGAAGATTGGAGAAAGTAAATTTTTCACCCCCAGAAAAAAAAAAACATAAGGGGTAACACTGTCATTTTTTTTTTCTGGTCAAAATTTTGAGTTTCAATATCTCAGCTCTGGAAGGGTCTAGAGCCTAAATTTTTGCACCCAGGTCCATGTATCGTGGCCCTCTATCAGAATCCAGAGTTTTGAGAGGATTGGAGAAACTTAATTTTTCACCCCCCGAAAAAAAAACATAAGGGGTAACACTGTCATTTTTTTTTTTCTGGTCAAAATTTTGAGTTTCAAAATCTCAGCTCTGGAAGGGTCTAGAGCCTCAATTTTTGCACCCAGGTCCATGTCTCGTGGCCCTCTATCAGAATCCAGAGTTTTGAGAATATTGGAGAAAGTTAATTTTTCACCCCCCTAAAAAAAAACATAAGGGGTAACACTGTAATTTTTTTTTCTGGTCAAAATTTTGAGTTTCAATATTTCAGCTCTGGAGGGGTCTAGAGCCTCAATTTTTGCACCCAGGTCCATGTATCGTGGCCCTCTATCAGAATCCAGAGTTTTGAGAAGATTGGAGAAACTTAATTTTTCACCCCCCGAAAAAAAACATAAGGGGTAACACTGTCATTTTTTTTTTCTGGTAAAAATTTTGAGTTTCAATATCTCAGCTCTGGAAGGGTCTAGAGCCTCAATTTTTGCACCCAGGTCCATGTATCGTGGCCCTCTATCAGAATCCAGAGTTTTGATAAGATTGGAGAAAGTTAATTTTTCACCCCCCGAAAAAAAAAACATAAGGGGTAACACTGTCATTTTTTTTTCTGGTCAAAATTTTGAGTTTCAATATCTCAGCTCTGGAAGGGTCTAGAGCCTCAATTTTTGCACCCAGGTCCATGTCTCGTGGCCCTCTATCAGAATCCAGAGTTTTGAGAAGATTGGAGAAAGTTAATTTTTCTCCCCCCGAAAAAAAAAAAAAACATAAGGGGTTACACTGTCATTTTTTTTTTCTGGTCAAAATTTTGAGATTCAATATCTCAGCTCTGGAAGGATCTAGAGCCTCAATTTTTGCACCCAGGTCCATGTATCGTGGCCCTCTATCAGAATCCAGAGTTTTGAGAAGATTGGAGAAAGTTAATTTTTCACCCCCAGAAAAAAAAAACATAAGGGGTAACACTGTCATTTTTTTTTTTTCTGGTCAAAATTTTGAGTTTCAATATCTCAGCTCTGGAAGGGTCTAGAGCCTAAATTTTTGCACCCAGGTCCATGTATCGTGGCCCTCTATCAGAATCCAGAGTTTTGAGAGGATTGGAGAAACTTAATTTTTCACCCCCCGAAAAAAAACATAAGGGGTAACACTGTCATTTTTTTTTCTGGTCAAAATTTTGAGTTTCAAAATCTCAGCTCTGGAAGGGTCTAGAGCCTCAATTTTTGCACCCAGGTCCATGTCTCGTGGCCCTCTATCAGAATCCAGAGTTTTGAGAATATTGGAGAAAGTTAATTTTTCACCCCCTGAAAAAAAACAGAAGGGGTAACACTGTAATTTTTTTTCTGGTCAAAATTTTGAGTTTCAATATTTCAGCTCTGGAATGGTCTAGAGCCTTAATTTTTGCACCCAGGTCCATGCCTTGTGGCCCTCTATCAGAATCCAGAGTTTTGAGAAGATTGGAGAAAGTTAATTTTTCACCCCCCGAAAAAAAAACATAAGGGGTAACACTGTCATTTTTTTTTCTGGTCAAAATTTTGAGTTTCAATATATCAGCTCTGGAAGGGTCTAGAGCCTCAATTTTTGCACCCAGGTCCATGTCTCGTGGCCCTCTATTAGAATCCAGAGTTTTGAGAAGATTGGAGAAAGTTAATTTTTCTCCCCCCGAAAAAAAAAAACATAAGGGGTTACACTGTCATTTTTTTTTCTGGTCAAAATTTTGAGATTCAATATCTCAGCTCTGGAAGGGTCTAGAGCCTCAATTTTTGCACCCAGGTCCATGTATCGTGGCCCTCTATCAGAATCCAGAGTTTTGAGAAGATTGGAGAAAGTAAATTTTTCACCCCCAGAAAAAAAAAACATAAGGGGTAACACTGTCATTTTTTTTTCTGGTCAAAATTTTGAGTTTCAAAATCTCAGCTCTGGAAGGGTCTAGAGCCTCAATTTTTGCACCCAGGTCCATGTCTCGTGGCCCTCTATCAGAATCCAGAGTTTTGAAAATATTGGAGAAAGTTAATTTTTCACCCCCCGAAAAAAAACATAAGGGGTAACACTGTAATTTTTTTTTTCTGGTCAAAATTTTGAGTTTCAATATTTCAGCTCTGGAGGGGTCTAGAGCCTCAATTTTTGCACCCAGGTCCATGTATCGTGGCCCTCTATCAGAATCCAGAGTTTTGAGAAGATTGGAGAAACTTAATTTTTCACCCCCCGAAAAAAAACATAAGGGGTAACACTGTCATTTTTTTTTTCTGGTAAAAATTTTGAGTTTCAATATCTCAGCTCTGGAAGGGTCTAGAGCCTCAATTTTTGCACCCAGGTCCATGTATCGTGGCCCTCTATCAGAATCCAGAGTTTTGATAAGATTGGAGAAAGTTAATTTTTCACCCCCCGAAAAAAAAAAAACATAAGGGGTAACACTGTCATTTTTTTTTCTGGTCAAAATTTTGAGTTTCAATATCTCAGCTCTGGAAGGGTCTAGAGCCTCAATTATTGCACCCAGGTCCATGTCTCGTGGCCCTCTATCAGAATCCAGAGTTTTGAGAAGATTGGAGAAAGTTAATTTTTCACCCCCCGAAAAAAAAAACATAAGGGGTAACACTGTCATTTTTTTTTCTGGTCAAAATTTTGAGTTTCAATATCTCAGCTCTGGAAGGGTCTAGAGCCTCAATTTTTGCGCCCAGGTCCATGTCTCGTGGCCCTCTATCAGAATCCAGAGTTTTGAGAAGATTGGAGAAAGTTAATTTTTCACCCCCCGGAAAAAAAAAACATAAGGGGTAACACTGTCATTTTTTTTTCTGGTCAAATTTTTGAGTTTCAATATCTCAGCTCTGGAAGGGTCTAGAGCCTCAATTTTTGCACCCAGGTCCATGTCTTGTGGCCCTCTATCAGAATCCAGAGTTTTGAGAAGACTGGAGAAAGTTAATTTTTCACCCCCCGAAAAAAAAAACATAAGGGGTAACACTGTCATTTTTTTTCTGGTTAAAATTTTGAGTTTCAATATCTCAGCTCTGGAAGGGTCTAGAGCCTCAATTTTTGCACCCAGGTCCATGTCTCGTGGCCCTCTATCAGAATCCAGAGTTTTGAGAAGATTGGAGAAAGTTAATTTTTCTCCCCCCGAAAAAAAAAACATAAGGGGTTACACTGTCATTTTTTTTTTCTGGTCAAAATTTTGAGATTCAATATCTCAGCTCTGGAAGGGTCTAGAGCCTCAATTTTTGCACCCAGGTCCATGTATCGTGGCCCTCTATCAGAATCCAGAGTTTTGAGAAGATTGGAGAAAGTAAATTTTTCACCCCCAGAAAAAAAAAAAAACATAAGGGGTAACACTGTCATTTTTTTTTCTGGTCAAAATTTTGATTTTCAATATCTCAGCTCTGGAAGGGTCTAGAGCCTAAATTTTTGCACCCAGGTCCATGTATCGTGGCCCTCTATCAGAATCCAGAGTTTTGAGAGGATTGGAGAAACTTAATTTTTCACCCCCCGAAAAAAAACATAAGGGGTAACACTGTCATTTTTTTTTTCTGGTCAAAATTTTGAGTTTCAAAATCTCAGCTCTGGAAGGGTCTAGAGCCTCAATTTTTGCACCCAGGTCCATGTCTCGTGGCCCTCTATCAGAATCCAGAGTTTTGAGAAGATTGGAGAAACTTAATTTTTCACACCCCGAAAAAAAAACATAAGGGGTAACACTGTCATTTTTTTTTTCTGGTCAAAATTTTGAGTTTCAATATCTCAGCTCTGGAAGGGTCTAGAGCCTCAATTTTTGCACCCAGGTCCATGTATCGTGGCCCTCTATCAGAATCCAGAGTTTTGAGAAGATTGGAGAAAGTCAATTTTTCACCCCCCGAAAAAAAAACATAAGGGGTAACACTGTCATTTTTTTTTCTGGTCAAAATTTTGAGTTTCAATATCTCAGCTCTGGAAGGGTCTAGAGCCTCAATTTTTTGCACCCAGGTCCATGTATCGTGGCCCTCTATCAGAATCCAGAGTTTTGAGAAGATTGGAGAAAGTTAATTTTTCACCCCCCGAAAAAAAAACATAAGGGGTAGCACTGTCATTTTTTTTTCTGGTCAAAATTTTGAGTTTCAATATCTCAGCTCTGGAAGGGTCTAGAGCCTCAATTTTTGCACCCAGGTCCATGTATCGTGGCCCTCCATCAGAATCCAGAGTTTTGATAAGATTGGAGAAAGTTAATTTTTCACCCCCCGAAAAAAAAAACATAAGGGGTAACACTGTCATTTTTTTTTCTGGTCAAAATTTTGAGTTTCAATATCTCAGCTCTGGAAGGGTCTAGAGCCTCAATTATTGCACCCAGGTCCATGTCTCGTGGCCCTCTATCAGAATCCAGAGTTTTGAGAAGATTGGAGAAAGTTAATTTTTCACCCCCCGAAAAAAAAAACATAAGGGGTAACACTGTCATTTTTTTTTCTGGTCAAAATTTTGAGTTTCAATATCTCAGCTCTGGAAGGGTCTAGAGCCTCAATTTTTGCACCCAGGTCCATGTCTTGTGGCCCTCTATCAGAATCCAGAGTTTTGAGAAGATTGGAGAAAGTTAATTTTTCACCCCCCGAAAAAAAACATAAGGGGTAACACTGTCATTTTTTTTCTGGTCAAAATTTTGAGTTTCAATATCTCAGCTCTGGAAGGGTCTAGAGCCTCAATTTTTGCACCCAGGTCCATGTATCGTGGCCCTCTATCAGAATCCAGAGTTTTGAGAAGATTGGAGAAAGTAAATTTTTCACCCCCAGAAAAAAAAAACATAAGGGGTAACACTGTCATTTTTCTTTTCTGGTCAAAATTTTGATTTTCAATATCTCAGCTCTGGAAGGGTCTAGAGCCTAAATTTTTGCACCCAGGTCCATGTATCGTGGCCCTCTATCAGAATCCAGAGTTTTGAGAGGATTGGAGAAACTTAATTTTTCACCCCCCGAAAAAAAACATAAGGGGTAACACTGTCATTTTTTTTTTCTGGTCAAAATTTTGAGTTTCAAAATCTCAGCTCTGGAAGGGTCTAGACCCTCAATTTTTGCACCCAGGTCCATGTCTCGTGGCCCTCTATCAGAATCCAGAGTTTTGAGAAGATTGGAGAAAGTTAATTTTTCACCCCCCGAAAAAAAACATAAGGGGTAACACTGTAATTTTTTTTTCTGGTCAAAATTTTGAGTTTCAATATTTCAGCTCTGGGGGGGTCTAGAGCCTCAATTTTTGCACCAGGGTCCATGTATCGTGGCCCTCTATCAGAATCCAGAGTTTTGAGAATATTGGAGAAACCTTAATTTTTCACCCCCCCCCAAAAAAAACATAAGGGGTAACACTGTCATTTTTTTTCTGGTCAAAATTTTGAGTTTCAATATCTCAGCTCTGGAAGGGTCTAGAGCCTAAACTTTTGCACCCAGGTCCATGTATCGTGGCCCTCTATCAGAATCCAGAGTTTTGAGAAGATTGGAGAAACTTAATTTTTCACCCCCCGAAAAAAAAAACTTAAGGGGTAACACTGTCATTTTTTTTTCTGGTCAAAATTTTGAGTTTCAATATCTCAGCTCTGGAAGGGTCTAGAGCCTCAATTTTTGCACCCAGGTCCATGTCTCGTGGCCCTCTATCAGAATCCAGAGTTTTGAGAAGATTGGAGAAAGTTAATTTTTCTCCCCCCGAAAAAAAAAACATAAGGGGTAACACTGTCATTTTTTTTTTCTGGTCAAAATTTTGAGTTTCAATATCTCAGCTCTGGAAGGGTCTAGAGCCTCAATTTTTGCACCCAGGTCCATGTATCGTGGCCCTCTATCAGAATCCAGAGTTTTGAGAAGATTGGGGAAAGTTAATTTTTCACCCCCCTAAAAAAAACATAAGGGGTAACACTGTCATTTTTTTTTAGTCAAAATTTTGAGTTTCAATATCTCAGCTCTGGAAGGGTCTAGAGCCTCAATTTTTGCACCCTGGTCCATGTCTCGTGGCCCTCTATCAGAATCCAGAGTTTTGAGAAGATTGGAGAAAGTTAATTTTTCACCCCCCGAAAAAAAACATAAGGGGTAACACTGTCATTTTTTTTTTCTGGTCAAAATTTTGAGTTTCAATATCTCAGCTTTGGAAGGGTCTAGAGCCTCAATTTTTGCACCCAGGTCCACGTCTCGTGGCCCTCTATCAGAATCCAGAGTTTTGAGAAGATTGGGGAAAGTTAATTTTTCACCCCCCTAAAAAAACATAAGGGGTAACACTGTCATTTTTTTTTTTAGTCAAAATTTTGAGTTTCAATATCTCAGCTCTGGAAGGGTCTAGAGCCTCAATTTTTGCACCCTGGTCCATGTCTCGTGGCCCTCTATCAGAATCCAGAGTTTTGAGAAGATTGGAGAAAGTTAATTTTTCACCCCCCGGAAAAAAAAACATAAGGGGTAACACTGTCATTTTTTTTTTTCTGGTCAAAATTTTGAGTTTCAATATCTCAGCTCTGGAAGGGTCTAGAGCCTCAATTTTTGCACCCAGGTCCATGTCTCGTGGCCCTCTATCAGAATCCAGAGTTTTGAGAAGATTGGAGAAAGTCAATTTTTCTCCCCCCGAAAAAAAAACATAAGGGGTAACACTGTCATTTTTTTTTCTGGTCAAAATTTTGAGTTTCAATATCTCAGCTCTGGAAGGGTCTAGAGCCTCAATTTTTGCACCTAGGTCCTTGTCTCGTGGCCCTCTATCAGAATCCAGAGTTTTGAGAAGATTGGAGAAAGTTAATTTTTCACCCCCCGAAAAAAAAAACATAAGGGGTAACACTGTCATTTTTTTTTCTGGTCAAAATTTTGAGTTTCAATATCTCAGCTCTGGAAGGGTCTAGAGCCTCAATTTTTGCACCCAGGTCCATGTATCGTGGCCCTCTATCAGAATCCAGAGTTTTGAGAAGATTGGAGAAAGTTAATTTTTCACCCCCCGAAAAAAAACATAAGGGGTAACACTGTCATTTTTTTTTCTGGTTAAAATTTTGAGTTTCAATATCTCAGCTCTGGAAGGGTCTAGAGCCTCAATTTTTGCACCCAGGTCCATGTCTCGTGGCCCTCTATCAGAATCCAGAGTTTTGAGAAGATTGGAGAAAGTTAATTTTTCTCCCCCCGAAAAAAAAAAAAAAACATAAGGGGTTACACTGTCATTTTTTTTTTCTGGTCAAAATTTTGAGATTCAATATCTCAGCTCTGGAAGGGTCTAGAGCCTCAATTTTTGCACCCAGGTCCATGTATCGTGGCCCTCTATCAGAATCCAGAGTTTTGAGAAGATTGGAGAAAGTAAATTTTTCACCCCCAGAAAAAAAAAACATAAGGGGTAACACTGTCATTTTTTTTTTTCTGGTCAAAATTTTGAGTTTCAATATCTCAGCTCTGGAAGGGTCTAGAGCCTAAATTTTTGCACCCAGGTCCATGTATCGTGGCCCTCTATCAGAATCCAGAGTTTTGAGAGGATTGGAGAAACTTAATTTTTCACCCCCCGAAAAAAAACATAAGGGGTAACACTGTCATTTTTTTTTCTGGTCAAAATTTTGAGTTTCAAAATCTCAGCTCTGGAAGGGTCTCGAGCCTCAATTTTTGCACCCAGGTCCATGTCTCGTGGCCCTCTATCAGAATCCAGAGTTTTGAGAATATTGGAGAAAGTTAATTTTTCACCCCCTGAAAAAAAACAGAAGGGGTAACACTGTAATTTTTTTTTCTGGTCAAAATTTTGAGTTTCAATATTTCAGCTCTGGAATGGTCTAGAGCCTTAATTTTTGCACCCAGGTCCATGCCTTGTGGCCCTCTATCAGAATCCAGAGTTTTGAGAAGATTGGAGAAAGTTAATTTTTCACCCCCCGAAAAAAAAACATAAGGGGTAACACTGTCATTTTTTTTTCTGGTCAAAATTTTGAGTTTCAATATCTCAGCTCTGGAAGGGTCTAGAGCCTCAATTTTTGCACCCAGGTCCATGTATCGTGGCCCTCTATCAGAATCCAGAGTTTTGAGAAGATTGGAGAAAGTTAATTTTTCACCCCCTGAAAAAAAAATATAAGGGGTAACACTGTCATTTTTTTTTCTGGTTAAAATTTTGAGTTTCAATATATCAGCTCTGGAAGGGTCTAGAGCCTCAATTTTTGCACCCAGGTCCATGTCTCGTGGCCCTCTATTAGAATCCAGAGTTTTGAGAAGATTGGAGAAAGTTAATTTTTCTCCCCCCGAAAAAAAAAAACATAAGGGGTTACACTGTCATTTTTTTTTCTGGTCAAAATTTTGAGATTCAATATCTCAGCTCTGGAAGGGTCTAGAGCCTCAATTTTTGCACCCAGGTCCATGTATCGTGGCCCTCTATCAGAATCCAGAGTTTTGAGAAGATTGGAGAAAGTAAATTTTTCACCCCCAGAAAAAAAAAACATAAGGGGTAACACTGTCATTTTTTTTTTCTGGTCAAAATTTTGAGTTTCAATATCTCAGCTCTGGAAGGGTCTAGAGCCTAAATTTTTGCACCCAGGTCCATGTATCGTGGCCCTCTATCAGAATCCAGAGTTTTGAGAGGATTGGAGAAACTTAATTTTTCACCCCCCGAAAAAAAAACATAAGGGGTAACACTGTCATTTTTTTTTCTGGTCAAAATTTTGAGTTTCAAAATCTCAGCTCTGGAAGGGTCTAGAGCCTCAATTTTTGCACCCAGGTCCATGTCTCGTGGCCCTCTATCAGAATCCAGAGTTTTGAGAATATTGGAGAAAGTTAATTTTTCACCCCCCGAAAAAAAACATAAGGGGTAACACTGTAATTTTTTTTTCTGGTCAAAATTTTGAGTTTCAATATTTCAGCTCTGGAGGGGTCTAGAGCCTCAATTTTTGCACCCAGGTCCATGTATCGTGGCCCTCTATCAGAATCCAGAGTTTTGAGAAGATTGGAGAAACTTAATTTTTCACCCCCCGAAAAAAAACATAAGGGGTAACACTGTCATTTTTTTTTTCTGGTAAAAATTTTGAGTTTCAATATCTCAGCTCTGGAAGGGTCTAGAGCCTCAATTTTTGCACCCAGGTCCATGTATCGTGGCCCTCTATCAGAATCCAGAGTTTTGATAAGATTGGAGAAAGTTAATTTTTCACCCCCCGAAAAAAAAAAACATAAGGGGTAACACTGTCATTTTTTTTTCTGGTCAAAATTTTGAGTTTCAATATCTCAGCTCTGGAAGGGTCTAGAGCCTCAATTATTGCACCCAGGTCCATGTCTCGTGGCCCTCTATCAGAATCCAGAGTTTTGAGAAGATTGGAGAAAGTTAATTTTTCACCCCCCGAAAAAAAAAACATAAGGGGTAACACTGTCATTTTTTTTTCTGGTCAAAATTTTGAGTTTCAATATCTCAGCTCTGGAAGGGTCTAGAGCCTCAATTTTTGCGCCCAGGTCCATGTCTCGTGGCCCTCTATCAGAATCCAGAGTTTTGAGAAGATTGGAGAAAGTTAATTTTTCACCCCCCGAAAAAAAAAAACATAAGGGGTAACACTGTCATTTTTTTTTCTGGTCAAATTTTTGAGTTTCAATATCTCAGCTCTGGAAGGGTCTAGAGCCTCAATTTTTGCACCCAGGTCCATGTCTTGTGGCCCTCTATCAGAATCCAGAGTTTTGAGAAGACTGGAGAAAGTTAATTTTTCACCCCCCGAAAAAAAAACATAAGGGGTAACACTGTCATTTTTTTTTCTGGTTAAAATTTTGAGTTTCAATATCTCAGCTCTGGAAGGGTCTAGAGCCTCAATTTTTGCACCCAGGTCCATGTCTCGTGGCCCTCTATCAGAATCCAGAGTTTTGAGAAGATTGGAGAAATTTAATTTTTCTCCCCCCGAAAAAAAAAACATAAGGGGTTACACTGTCATTTTTTTTTTCTGGTCAAAATTTTGAGATTCAATATCTCAGCTCTGGAAGGGTCTAGAGCCTCAATTTTTGCACCCAGGTCCATGTATCGTGGCCCTCTATCAGAATCCAGAGTTTTGAGAAGATTGGAGAAAGTAAATTTTTCACCCCCAGAAAAAAAAAACATAAGGGGTAACACTGTCATTTTTTTTTCTGGTCAAAATTTTGATTTTCAATATCTCAGCTCTGGAAGGGTCTAGAGCCTAAATTTTTGCACCCAGGTCCATGTATCGTGGCCCTCTATCAGAATCCAGAGTTTTGAGAGGATTGGAGAAACTTAATTTTTCACCCCCCGAAAAAAAACATAAGGGGTAACACTGTCATTTTTTTTTTCTGGTCAAAATTTTGAGTTTCAAAATCTCAGCTCTGGAAGGGTCTAGAGCCTCAATTTTTGCACCCAGGTCCATGTCTCGTGGCCCTCTATCAGAATCCAGAGTTTTGAGAAGATTGGAGAAACTTAATTTTTCACACCCCGAAAAAAAAACATAAGGGGTAACACTGTCATTTTTTTTTTCTGGTCAAAATTTTGAGTTTCAATATCTCAGCTCTGGAAGGGTCTAGAGCCTCAATTTTTGCACCCAGGTCCATGTATCGTGGCCCTCTATCAGAATCCAGAGTTTTGAAAAGATTGGAGAAAGTCAATTTTTCACCCCCCGAAAAAAAAACATAAGGGGTAACACTGTCATTTTTTTTTCTGGTCAAAATTTTGAGTTTCAATATCTCAGCTCTGGAAGGGTCTAGAGCCTCAATTTTTTGCACCCAGGTCCATGTATCGTGGCCCTCTATCAGAATCCAGAGTTTTGAGAAGATTGGAGAAAGTTAATTTTTCACCCCCCGAAAAAAAAACATAAGGGGTAGCACTGTCATTTTTTTTTCTGGTCAAAATTTTGAGTTTCAATATCTCAGCTCTGGAAGGGTCTAGAGCCTCAATTTTTGCACCCAGGTCCATGTATCGTGGCCCTCTATCAGAATCCAGAGTTTTGATAAGATTGGAGAAAGTTAATTTTTCACCCCCCGAAAAAAAAAACATAAGGGGTAACACTGTCATTTTTTTTTTCTGGTCAAAATTTTGAGTTTCAATATCTCAGCTCTGGAAGGGTCTAGAGCCTCAATTATTGCACCCAGGTCCATGTCTCGTGGCCCTCTATCAGAATCCAGAGTTTTGAGAAGATTGGAGAAAGTTAATTTTTCACCCCCCGAAAAAAAAAACATAAGGGGTAACACTGTCATTTTTTTTTTCTGGTCAAAATTTTGAGTTTCAATATCTCAGCTCTGGAAGGGTCTAGAGCCTCAATTTTTGCGCCCAGGTCCATGTCTCGTGGCCCTCTATCAGAATCCAGAGTTTTGAGAAGTTTGGAGAAAGTTAATTTTTCACCCCCCGAAAAAAAAAAACATAAGGGGTAACACTGTCATTTTTTTTTCTGGTCAAAATTTTGAGTTTCAATATCTCAGCTCTGGAAGGGTCTAGAGCCTCAATTTTTGCGCCCAGGTCCATGTCTCGTGGCCCTCTATCAGAATCCAGAGTTTTGAGAAGTTTGGAGAAAGTTAATTTTTCACCCCCCGAAAAAAAAATACATAAGGGGTAACACTGTCATTTTTTTTTCTGGTCAAAATTTTGAGTTTCAATATCTCAGCTCTGGAAGGGTCTAGAGCCTCAATTTTTGCACCCAGGTCCATGTCTTGTGGCCCTCTATCAGAATCCAGAGTTTTGAGAAGATTGGAGAAAGTTAATTTTTCACCCCCCGAAAAAAAACATAAGGGGTAACACTGTCATTTTTTTTCTGGTCAAAATTTTGAGTTTCAATATCTCAGCTCTGGAAGGGTCTAGAGCCTCAATTTTTGCACCCAGGTCCATGTATCGTGGCCCTCTATCAGAATCCAGAGTTTTGAGAAGATTGGAGAAAGTAAATTTTTCACCCCCAGAAAAAAAAACATAAGGGGTAACACTGTCATTTTTTTTTTTCTGGTCAAAATTTTGATTTTCAATATCTCAGCTCTGGAAGGGTCTAGAGCCTAAATTTTTGCACCCAGGTCCATGTATCGTGGCCCTCTATCAGAATCCAGAGTTTTGAGAGGATTGGAGAAACTTAATTTTTCACCCCCCGAAAAAAAACATAAGGGGTAACACTGTCATTTTTTTTTTCTGGTCAAAATTTTGAGTTTCAAAATCTCAGCTCTGGAAGGGTCTAGACCCTCAATTTTTGCACCCAGGTCCATGTCTCGTGGCCCTCTATCAGAATCCAGAGTTTTGAGAAGATTGGAGAAAGTTAATTTTTCACCCCCCGAAAAAAAACATAAGGGGTAACACTGTAATTTTTTTTTCTGGTCAAAATTTTGAGTTTCAATATTTCAGCTCTGGAGGGGTCTAGAGCCTCAATTTTTGCACCAGGGTCCATGTATCGTGGCCCTCTATCAGAATCCAGAGTTTTGAGAATATTGGAGAAACCTTAATTTTTCACCCCCCCCAAAAAAAAACATAAGGGGTAACACTGTCATTTTTTTTCTGGTCAAAATTTTGAGTTTCAATATCTCAGCTCTGGAAGGGTCTAGAGCCTAAACTTTTGCACCCAGGTCCATGTATCGTGGCCCTCTATCAGAATCCAGAGTTTTGAGAAGATTGGAGAAACTTAATTTTTCACCCCCCGAAAAAAAAAACTTAAGGGGTAACACTGTCATTTTTTTTTCTGGTCAAAATTTTGAGTTTCAATATCTCAGCTCTGGAAGGGTCTAGAGCCTCAATTTTTGCACCCAGGTCCATGTCTCGTGGCCCTCTATCAGAATCCAGAGTTTTGAGAAGATTGGAGAAAGTTAATTTTTCTCCCCCCGAAAAAAAAAACATAAGGGGTAACACTGTCATTTTTTTTTTCTGGTCAAAATTTTGAGTTTCAATATCTCAGCTCTGGAAGGGTCTAGAGCCTCAATTTTTGCACCCAGGTCCATGTATCGTGGCCCTCTATCAGAATCCAGAGTTTTGAGAAGATTGGGGAAAGTTAATTTTTCACCCCCCTAAAAAAACATAAGGGGTAACACTGTCATTTTTTTTTTTAGTCAAAATTTTGAGTTTCAATATCTCAGCTCTGGAAGGGTCTAGAGCCTCAATTTTTGCACCCTGGTCCATGTCTCGTGGCCCTCTATCAGAATCCAGAGTTTTGAGAAGATTGGAGAAAGTTAATTTTTCACCTCCCGAAAAAAAACATAAGGGGTAACACTGTCATTTTTTTTTTCTGGTCAAAATTTTGAGTTTCAATATCTCAGCTTTGGAAGGGTCTAGAGCCTCAATTTTTGCACCCAGGTCCACGTCTCGTGGCCCTCTATCAGAATCCAGAGTTTTGAGAAGATTGGAGAAAGTTAATTTTTCACCCCCCGAAAAAAAAAACATAAGGGGTAACACTGTCATTTTTTTTTTCTGGTCAAAATTTTGAGTTTCAATATCTCAGCTCTGGAAGGGTCTAGAGCCTCAATTTTTGCACCCAGGTCCATGTCTCGTGGCCCTCTATCAGAATCCAGAGTTTTGAGAAGATTGGAGAAAGTTAATTTTTCACCTCCCGAAAAAAAAAACATAAGGGGTAACACTGTCATTTGTTTTTCTGGTCAAAATTTTGAGTTTCAATATCTCAGCTCTGGAAGGGTCTAGAGCCTCAATTTTTACACCCAGGTCCATGTCTCGTGGCCCTCTATCAGAATCCAGAGTTTTGAGAAGATTGGAGAAAGTTAATTTTTCACCCCCCGAAAAAAAACGTAAGGGGTAACACTGTCATTTTTTTTTCTGGTCAAAATTTTGAGTTTCAATATCTCAGCTCTGGAAGGGTCTAGAGACTCAATTTTTGCACCCAGGTCCATGTCTCGTGGCCCTCTATCAGAATCCAGAGTTTTGAGAAGATTGGAGAAACTTAATTTTTCACCCCCCGAAAAACAAAACGTAAGGGGTAACACTGTCATTTTTTTTTCTGGTAAAAATTTTGAGTTTCAATATCTCAGCTCTGGAAGGGTCTAGAGTCTCAATTTTTGCACCCAGGTCCATGTATCGTGGCCCTCTATCAGAATCCAGAGTTTTGAGAAGATTGGAGAAAGTTAATTTTTCACCCCCCGAAAAAAAAACATAAGGGGTAACACTGTCATTTTTTTTTTCTGGTCAAAATTTTGAGTTTCAATATCTCAGCTCTGGAAGGGTCTAGAGCCTCAATTTTTGCACCCAGGTCCATGTATCGTGGCCCTCTATCAGAATCCAGAGTTTTGAGAAGATTGGAGAAAGTTAATTTTTCACCCCCCGAAAAAAAAACATAAGGGGTAACACTGTCATTTTTTTTTCTGGTTAAAATTTTGAGTTTCAAAATCTCAACTCTGGAAGGGTCTAGACCCTCAATTTTTGCACCCAGGTCCATGTCTCGTGGCCCTCTATCAGAATCCAGAGTTTTGAGAAGATTGGAGAAAGTTAATTTTTCACCCCCCGAAAAAAAACATAAGGGGTAACACTGTAATTTTTTTTTCTGGTCAAAATTTTGAGTTTCAATATTTCAGCTCTGGAGGGGTCTAGAGCCTCAATTTTTGCACCCAGGTCCATGTATCGTGGCCCTCTATCAGAATCCAGAGTTTTGAGAAGATTGGAGAAACCTTAATTTTTCGCCCCCCCCAAAAAAAAACATAAGGGGTAACACTGTCATTTTTTTTCTGGTCAAAATTTTGAGTTTCAATATCTCAGCTCTGGAAGGGTCTAGAGCCTAAACTTTTGCACCCAGGTCCATGTATCGTGGCCCTCTATCAGAATCCAGAGTTTTGAGAAGATTGGAGAAACTTAATTTTTCACCCCCCGAAAAAAAAACTTAAGGGGTAACACTGTCATTTTTTTTCTGGTCAAAATTTTGAGTTTCAATATCTCAGCTCTGGAAGGGTCTAGAGCCTCAATTTTTGCACCCAGGTCCATGTCTCGTGGCCCTCTATCAGAATCCAGAGTTTTGAGAAGATTGGAGAAAGTTAATTTTTCTCCCCCCGAAAAAAAAAACAGAAGGGGTAACACTGTCATTTTTTTTTTCTGGTCAAAATTTTGAGTTTCAATATCTCAGCTCTGGAAGGGTCTAGAGCCTCAATTTTTGCACCCAGGTCCATGTATCGTGGCCCTCTATCAGAATCCAGAGTTTTGAGAAGATTGGGGAAAGTTAATTTTTCTCCCCCCCTAAAAAAAACATAAGGGGTAACACTGTCATTTTTTTTTTAGTCAAAATTTTGAGTTTCAATATCTCAGCTCTGGAAGGGTCTAGAGCCTCAATTTTTGCACCCTGGTCCATGTCTCGTGGCCCTCTATCAGAATCCAGAGTTTTGAGAAGATTGGAGAAAGTTAATTTTTCACCCCCCGAAAAAAAAAACATAAGGGGTAACACTGTCATTTTTTTTTTCTGGTCAAAATTTTGAGTTTCAATATCTCAGCTTTGGAAGGGTCTAGAGCCTCAATTTTTGCACCCAGGTCCACGTCTCGTGGCCCTCTATCAGAATCCAGAGTTTTGAGAAGATTGGAGAAAGTTAATTTTTCACCCCCCGAAAAAAAAACATAAGGGGTAACACTGTCATTTTTTTTTTCTGGTCAAAATTTTGAGTTTCAATATCTCAGCTCTGGAAGGGTCTAGAGCCTCAATTTTTGCACCCAGGTCCATGTCTCGTGGCCCTCTATCAGAATCCAGGGTTTTGAGAAGATTGGAGAAAGTTAATTTTTCACCTCCCGAAAAAAAAAAACATAAGGGGTAACACTGTCATTTGTTTTTCTGGTCAAAATTTTGAGTTTCAATATCTCAGCTCTGGAAGGGTCTAGAGCCTCAATTTTTACACCCAGGTCCATGTCTCGTGGCCCTCTATCAGAATCCAGAGTTTTGAGAAGATTGGAGAAAGTTAATTTTTCACCCCCCGAAAAAAAAAAAAAAAACATAAGGGGTAACACTGTCATTTTTTTTTCTGGTCAAAATTTTGAGTTTCAATATCTCAGCTCTGGAAGGGTCTAGAGCCTCAATTTTTGCACCCAGGTCCATGTCTTGTGGCCCTCTATCAGAATCCAGAGTTTTGAGAAGATTGGAGAAAGTTAATTTTTCACCCCCCGAAAAAAAAACATAAGGGGTAACACTGTCATTTTTTTTTCTGGTCAAAATTTTGAGTTTCAATATCTCAGCTCTGGAAGGGTCTAGAGCCTCAATTTTTGCACCCAGGTCCATGTATCGTGGCCCTCTATCAGAATCCAGAGTTTTGAGAAGATTGGAGAAAGTTAATTTTTCACCCCCCGAAAAAAAAACATAAGGGGTAACACTGTCATTTTTTTTTCTGGTTAAAATTTTGAGTTTCAATATCTCAGCTCTGGAAGGGTCTAGAGCCTCAATTTTTGCACCCAGGTCCATGTCTCGTGGCCCTCTATCAGAATCCAGAGTTTTGAGAAGATTGGAGAAAGTTAATTTTTCTCCCCCCGAAAAAAAAAAACATAAGGGGTTACACTGTCATTTTTTTTTCTGGTCAAAATTTTGAGATTCAATATCTCAGCTCTGGAAGGGTCTAGAGCCTCAATTTTTGCACCCAGGTCCATGTATCGTGGCCCTCTATCAGAATCCAGAGTTTTGAGAAGATTGGAGAAAGTTAATTTTTCACCCCCCGAAAAAAAAACATAAGGGGTAACACTGTCATTTTTTTTTCTGGTCAAAATTTTGAGTTTCAATATCTCAGCTCTGGAAGGGTCTAGAGCCTCAATTTTTGCACCCAGGTCCATGTCTTGTGGCCCTCTATCAGAATCCAGAGTTTTGAGAAGATTGGAGAAAGTTAATTTTTCACCCCCCGAAAAAAAAACATAAGGGGTAACACTGTCATTTTTTTTTTCTGGTCAAAATTTTGAGTTTCAATATCTCAGCTCTGGAAGGGTCTAGAGCCTCAATTTTTGCACCCAGGTCCATGTATCGTGGCCCTCTATCAGAATCCAGAGTTTTGAGAAGATTGGAGAAAGTTAATTTTTCACCCCCCGAAAAAAAAACATAAGGGGTAACACTGTCATTTTTTTTTTCTGGTTAAAATTTTGAGTTTCAATATCTCAGCTCTGGAAGGATCTAGAGTCTCAATTTTTGCACCCAGGTCCATGTCTTGTGGCCCTCTATCAGAATCCAGAGTTTTGAGAAGATTGGAGAAAGTTAATTTTTCACCCCCCGAAAAAAAAACATAAGGGGTAACACTGTCATTTTTTTTTTTCTGGTCAAAATTTTGAGTTTCAATATCTCAGCTCTGGAAGGGTCTAGAGCCTCAATTTTTGCACCCAGGTCCATGTATCGTGGCCCTCTATCAGAATCCAGAGTTTTGAGAAGATTGGAGAAACTTAATTTTTCACCCCCGAAAAAAAAACATAAGGGGTAACACTGTCATTTTTTTTTCTGGTCAAAATTTTGAGTTTCAATATCTCAGCTCTGGAAGGGTCTAGAGCCTCAATTTTTGCACCCAGGTCCATGTCTCGTGGCCCTCTGTCAGAATCCAGAGTTTTGAGAAGATTGGAGAAACTTAATTTTTCACCCCCCGAAAAAAAAAAACATAAGGGGTAACACTGTCATTTTTTTTTTCTGGTCAAAATTTTGAGTTTCAATATCTCAGCTCTGGAAGGGTCTAGAGCCTCAATTTTTGCACCCAGGTCCATGTCTCGTGGCCCTCTGTCAGAATCCAGAGTTTTGAGAAGATTGGAGAAAGTTAATTTTTCTCCCCTCGAAAAAAAAAAAACATAAGGGGTAACACTGTCATTTTTTTTTCTGGTCAAAATTTTGAGTTTCAATATCTTAGCTCTGGAAGGGTCTAGAGCCTCAATTTTTTCACCCAGGTCCATGTCTCGTGGCCCTCTATCAGAATCCAGAGTTTTGAGAAGATTGGAGAAACTTAATTTTTCACTCCCTGAAAAAAAAAAAAACATAAGGGGTAACACTGTCATTTTTTTTTCTGGTCAAACTATTGAGTTTCAATATCTCAGCTCTGGAAGGGTCTAGAGCCTCAATTTTTACACCCAGGTCCATGTATCGTGGCCCTCTATCAGAATCCAGAGTTTTGAGAAGATTGGAGAAAGTTAATTTTTCACCCCCCGAAAAAAAAAAAAAAAACATAAGGGGTAACACTGTCATTTTTTTTTCTGGTCAAAATTTTGAGTTTCAATATCTCAGCTCTGGAAGGGTCTAGAGCCTCAATTTTTGCACCCAGGTCCATGTCTCTTGGCCCTCTATCAGAATCCAGAGTTTTGAGAAGATTGGAGAAAGTTAATTTTTCACCCCCCGAAAAAAAAACATAAGGGGTAACACTGTCATTTTTTTTTCTGGTCAAAATTTTGAATTTCAATATCTCAGCTCTGGAAGGGTCTAGAGCCTCAATTTTTGCACCCAGGTCCATGTATCGTGGCCCTCTATCAGAATCCAGAGTTTTGAGAAGATTGGAGAAAGTTAATTTTTCACCCCCCGAAAAAAAACATAAGGGGTAACACTGTCATTTTTTTTTTCTGGTTAAAATTTTGAGTTTCAATATCTCAGCTCTGGAAGGATCTAGAGTCTCAATTTTTGCACCCAGGTCCATGTCTTGTGGCCCTCTATCAGAATCCAGAGTTTTGAGAAGATTGGAGAAAGTTAATTTTTCACCCCCCGAAAAAAAAACATAAGGGGTAACACTGTCATTTTTTTTTTTCTGGTCAAAATTTTGAGTTTCAATATCTCAGCTCTGGAAGGGTCTAGAGCCTCAATTTTTGCACCCAGGTCCATGTATCGTGGCCCTCTATCAGAATCCAGAGTTTTGAGAAGATTGGAGAAACTTAATTTTTCACCCCCGAAAAAAAAACATAAGGGGTAACACTGTCATTTTTTTTTCTGGTCAAAATTTTGAGTTTCAATATCTCAGCTCTGGAAGGGTCTAGAGCCTCAATTTTTGCACCCAGGTCCATGTCTCGTGGCCCTCTGTCAGAATCCAGAGTTTTGAGAAGATTGGAGAAACTTAATTTTTCACCCCCCGAAAAAAAAAAACATAAGGGGTAACACTGTCATTTTTTTTTCTGGTCAAAATTTTGAGTTTCAATATCTCAGCTCTGGAAGGGTCTAGAGCCTCAATTTTTGCACCCAGGTCCATGTCTCGTGGCCCTCTGTCAGAATCCAGAGTTTTGAGAAGATTGGAGAAAGTTAATTTTTCTCCCCTCGAAAAAAAAAAAAACA
This sequence comes from Cyprinella venusta, assembly GCA_038021265.1. Taxonomy (NCBI): domain Eukaryota; kingdom Metazoa; phylum Chordata; class Actinopteri; order Cypriniformes; family Leuciscidae; genus Cyprinella; species Cyprinella venusta. The sequence goes on from CM075866.1 coordinate 26,290,715, forward strand.
TAAGGGGTAACACTGTCATTTTTTTTTCTGGTCAAAATTTTGAGTTTCAATATCTTAGCTCTGGAAGGGTCTAGAGCCTCAATTTTTTCACCCAGGTCCATGTCTCGTGGCCCTCTATCAGAATCCAGAGTTTTGAGAAGATTGGAGAAACTTAATTTTTCACTCCCTGAAAAAAAAAACATAAGGGGTAACACTGTCATTTTTTTTTCTGGTCAAACTATTGAGTTTCAATATCTCAGCTCTGGAAGGATCTAGAGCCTCAATTTTTGCACCCAGGTCCATGTATCGTGGCCCTCTATCAGAATCCAGAGTTTTGAGAAGATTGGAGAAACTTAATTTTTCACCCCCCGAAAAAAAACATAAGGGGTAACACTGTCATTTTTGTTTCTGGTCAAAATTTTGAGTTTCAATATCTCAGCTCTGGAAGGGTCTAGAGCCTCAATTTTTGCACCCAGGTCCATGTATCGCGGCCCTCTATCAGAATCCAGAGTTTTGAGAAGAATGGAGAAAGTTAATTTTTCACTCCCTGAAAAAAAAACATAAGGGGTAACACTGTCATTTTTTTTTTCTGGTCAAAATTTTGAGTTTCAATATCTCAGCTCTGGAAGGGTCTAGAGCCTCAATTTTGGCACCCAGGTCCATGTATCGTGGCCCTCTGTCAAAATCCAGAGTTTTGAGAAGATTGGAGAAAGTTAATTTTTCTCCCCCCGAAAAAAAAAAAAAAACATAAGGGGTAACACTGTCATTTTTTTTCTGGTCAAAATTTTGAGTTTCAATATCTCAGCTCTGGAAGGGTCTAGAGCCTCAATTTTTGCACCCAGGTCCATGTATCGTGGCCCTCTATCAGAATACAGAGTTTTGAAAAGATTGGAGAAAGTTAATTTTTCACCCCCCGAAAAAAAAACATAAGGGGTAACACTGTCATTTTTTTTTCTGGTCAAAACTTTGAGTTTCAATATCTCAGCTCTGGAAGGGTCTAGAGCCTCAATTTTTTCACCCAGGTCCATGTATCGTGGCCCTCTATCAGAATCCAGAGTTTTGAGAAGATTGGAGAAACTTAATTTTTCACCCCCCGAAAAAAAACATAAGGGGTAACACTGTCATTTTTGTTTCTGGTCAAAATTTTGAGTTTCAATATCTCAGCTCTGGAAGGGTCTAGAGCCTCAATTTTTGCACCCAGGTCCATGTATCGTGGCCCTCTGTCAGAATCCAGAGTTTTGAGAAGATTGGAGAAAGTTAATTTTTCTCCCCCCGAAAAAAAAAAAAACATAAGGGGTAACACTGTCATTTTTTTTTCTGGTCAAAATTTTGAGTTTCAATATCTCAGCTCTGGAAGGGTCTAGAGCCTCAATTTTTGCACCCAGGTCCATGTATCGTGGCCCTCTATCAGAATACAGAGTTTTGAAAAGATTGGAGAAAGTTAATTTTTCACCCCCCGAAAAAAAACATAAGGGGTAACACTGTCATTTCTTTTTCTGGTCAAAACTTTGAGTTTCAATATCTCAGCTCTGGAAGGGTCTAGAGCCTCAATTTTTTCACCCAGGTCCATGTCTCGTGGCCCTCTATCAGAATCCAGAGTTTTGAGAAGATTGGAGAAACTTAATTTTTCACTCCCTGAAAAAAAAACATAAGGGGTAACACTGTCATTTTTTTTTCCGGTCAAAATTTTGAGTTTCAATATCTCAGCTCTGGAAGGGTCTAGAGCCTAAATTTTTGCACCCAGGTCCATGTATCGTGGCCCTCTATCAGAATCCAGAGTTTTGAAAAGATTGGAGAAACTTAATTTTTCACCCCCCGAAAAAAAACATAAGGGGTAACACTGTCATTTTTTTTTCTGGTCAAAATTTTGAGTTTCAATATCTCAGCTCTGGAAGGGTCTAGAGCCTAAATTTTTGCACCCAGGTCCATGTATCGTGGCCCTCTATCAGAATCCAGAGTTTTGAGAAGATTGGAGAAAGTTAATTTTTCACCCCCCGAAAAAAAAACATAAGGGGTAACACTGTCATTTTTTTTTCTGGTCAAAATTTTGAGTTTCAATATCTCAGCTCTGGAAGGGTCTAGAGCCTCAATTTTTGCACCCAGGTCCATGTCTCGTTGCCCTCTGTCAGAATCCAGAGTTTTGAGAAGATTGGAGAAAGTTAATTTTTCTCCCCCCGAAAAAAAAAAAAACATAAGGGGGAAAACTGTCATTTTTTTTTTCTGGTCAAAATTTTGAGTTTCAATATCTTAGCTCTGGAAGGGTCTAGAGCCTCAATTTTTTCACCCAGGTCCATGTCTCGTGGCCCTCTATCAGAATCCAGAGTTTTGAGAAGATTGGAGAAAGTTAATTTCCCCCCCCCCCCCCCCCCCCCCGAAAAAAAACCATAAGGGGTAACACTGTCATTTTTTTTTCTGGTCAAAATTTTGATTTTCAACATCTCAGCTCTGGAAGGGTCTAGAGCCTCAATTTTTGCACCCAGGTCCATGTCTCGTGGCCCTCTGTCAGAATCCAGAGTTTTGAGAAGATTGGAGAAAGTTAATTTTTCTCCCCCCGAAAAAAAAAAAACATAAGGGGTAACACTGTCATTTTTTTTCTGGTCAAAATTTTGAGTTTCAATATCTCAGCTCTGGAAGGGTCTAGAGCCGCAATTTTTTCACCCAGGTCCATGTCTTGTGGCCCTCTATCAGAATCCAGAGTTTTGAGAAGTTTGGAGAAACTTAATTTTTCACCCCCTGAAAAAAAAACATAAGGGGTAACACTGTCATTTTTTTTCTGGTCAAAACTTTGAGTTTCAATATCTCAGCACTGGAAGGGTCTAGAGCCTCAATTTTTTGCACCCAGGTCCATGTCTCGTGGCCCTCTATCAGAATCCAGAGTTTTGAGAAGATTGGAGAAGGTAAATTTTTCACCCCCCGAAAAAAAAAACATAAGGGGTAACACTGTCATTTTTTTTTCTGGTCAAAATTTTGAGATTCAATATCTCAGCTCTGGAAGGGTCTAGAGCCTCAATTTTTGCACCCAGGTCCATGTATCATGGCCCTCTATCAGAATCCAGAGTTTTGAGAAGATTGGAGAAACTTAATTTTTCACTCAATGAAAAAAAAACATAAGGGGTAACACTGTCATTTTTTTTTCCGGTCAAAATTTTGAGTTTCAATATCTCAGCTCTGGAAGGGTCTAGAGCCTAAATTTTTGCACCCAGGTCCATGTATCGTGGCCCTCTATCAGAATCCAGAGATTTGAAAAGATTGGAGAAACTTAATTTTTCACCCCCTGAAAAAAAACATAAGGGGTAACACTGTCATTTTTTTTTCTGGTCAAAATTTTGAGTTTCAATATCTCAGCTCTGGAAGGGTCTAGAGCCTCAATTTTTGCACCCAGGTCCATGTCTCGTTGCCCTCTGTCAGAATCCAGAGTTTTGAGAAGATTGGAGAAAGTTAATTTTTCTCCCCCCGAAAAAAAAACATAAGGGGTAACACTGTCATTTTTTTTTCTGGTCAAAATTTTGAGTTTCAATATCTCAGCTCTGGAAGGGTCTAGAGCCTCAATTTTTGCAACCAGGTCCATGTCTCGTGGCCCTCTGTCAGAATCCAGAGTTTTGAGAAGATTGGAGAAAGTTAATTTTTCTCCCCCCGAAAAAAAAAACATAAGGGGTAACACTGTCATTTTTTTTTCTGGTCAAAATTTTGAGTTTCAATATCTCAGCTCTGGAAGGGTCTAGAGCCTCAATTTTTGCACCCAGGTCCATGTATCGTGGCCGTCTATCAGAATCCAGAGTTTTGAGAAGATTGGAGAAAGTTAATTTTTCACCCCCCGAAAAAAAACATAAGGGGTAACACTGTCATTTTTTTTTCTGGTCAAAATTTTGAGTTTCAATATCTCAGCTCTGGAAGGGTCTAGAGCCTCAATTTTTTCACCCAGGTCCATGTATCGTGGCCCTCTATCAGAATCCAGAGTTTTGAGAAGATTGGAGAAACTTAATTTTTCACCCCCCGAAAAAAAAAAACATAAGGGGTAACACTGTCAATTTTTTTTTTTCACATGGACCTGGGTGCAAAATTTGAGGCTCTAGACCCTTCCAGAGCTAATATATCAAAACTCAAAATTTTGACCAGAAAAAAAAAATGACAGTGTTACCCCTTACGTTTTTTTGGGGGAGGTGAAAAATTAAGTTTCTCCAATCTTCTCAAAACTCTGGATTCTGATAGAGGGCCACGACACATGGACCTGGGTGCAAAATTTGAGGCTCTAGACCCTTCCAGAGCTGAGATATTGAAACTCAAAATTTTGACCAGAAAAAAAAATGACAGTGTTACCCCTTACGTTTTTTTTTCGGGGGGTAAAAATTAAGTTTCTCCATTCTTCTCAAAACTCTGGATTCTGATAGAGGGCCACGATACATGGACCTGGGTGCAAAAATTTAGGCTCTAGACCCTTCCAGAGCTGAGATATTGAAACTCAAAATTTTGACCAGAAAAAAAAATGACAGTGTTACCCCTTATGTTTTTTTTTTTGGCAGAAAAATTAATTTTCCCCAATCTTCTCAAAACTCTGGATTCTGATAGAGGGCCATTAGACTTAGACCTGAGTGCAAAATGGAGGCTCTAGACCATTCCAGAGCTGAGATATCAAAACTCAAAATTTTGACCAGAAAAAAAAAAAAAAAAAAAAACGACAGTTTTACCCCTTATGTTTTTTTTTTGGCCCAAAAATTAAGTTTCCCCAATCTTCTCAAAACTCTGGATTCTGATAGAGGGCCATGAGACTTAGACCTGAGTGCAAAAATGGAGGCTCTAGACCCTTCCAGAGCTAATATATTAAACTCAAAATTTTGACCAGAAAAAAAAATGACAGTGTTACCCCTTATGTTTTTTTGTTTTTTTTTGGCTGAAAAATTAAGTTTCCCCAATCTTCTCAAAACTCTGGATTCTGATAGAGGGACATGAAACTTAGACCTGAGTGCAAAAATGGAGGCGCTAGACCCTTCCAGAGCTGAGATATCAAAACTCAAAATTTTGACCAGAAAAAAAAAATGACAGTGTTACCCCTTACGTTTTTTTCAAGGGGTGAAAAATTAAGTTTCTCCAATCTTCTCAAAACTCTGGATTCTGAACGAGGGCCACGATACATGGACATGGGTGCAAAAATTGAGGCTCTAAACCCTTCCAGAGCTGAGATATTGAAATTCAAAATTTTGACCAGAAAAAAAAATGACAGTGTTACCCCTTACGCTTTTTTTTTCGGGGGGTGAAAAATAAAGTTTCTCCAATCTTCTCAAAACTCTGGATTCTGTTAGAGGGCCACGATACATGGACATGGGTGCAAAAATTGAGGCTCTAGACCCTTCCAGAGCGGAGATATTGAAACTCAAAATTTTGACCAGAAAAAAAAATGACAGTGTTACCCCTTACGTTTTTTTTTTCAGGGGGGTGAAAAATAAAGTTTCTCCAATCTTCTCAAAACTCTGGATTCTAATAGAGGGCCACGAGACATGGACCTGGGTGCAAAATTGAGGCTCTAGACCCTTCCAGAGCTGAGATATTGAAACTCAAAATTTTGACCAGAAAAAAAAATGACAGTGTTAACCCTTACGCTTTTTTTTCGGTGAGTGAAAAATTAAGTTTCTCCAATCTTCTCAAAACTCTGGATTCTGATAGAGGGCCATGAGACTTAGACCTGAGTGCAAAAATGGAGGCTCTAGACCCTTCCAGAGCTGAAATATTGAAACTCAAAATTTTGACCAGAAAAAAAAAACGACAGTGTTACCCCTTATGTTTTTTTTTTTTTGGCCGAAAAATTAAGTTTCCCCAATCTTCTCAAAACTCTGGATTCTGATAGAGGGACATGAAACTTAGACCTGAGTGCAAAAATGGAGGCGCTAGACCCTTCCAGAGCTGAGATATCAAAACTCAAAATTTTGACCAGAAAAAAAATTGACAGTGTTACCCCTTACGTTTTTTTCAAGGGGTGAAAAATTAAGTTTCTCCAATCTTCTTAAAACTCTGGATTCTGAACGAGGGCCACGATACATGAACCTTGGTGCAAAAATTGAGGCTCTAGACCCTTCCAGAGCTGAGATATTGAAATTCAAAATTTTGACCAGAAAAAAAAAATGACAGTGTTACCCCTTACGCTTTTTTTTCGGGGGGTGAAAAATAAAGTTTCTCCAATCTTCTCAAAACTCTGGATTCTGATAGAGGGCCACAATACATTGACATGGGTGAAAAAATTGAGGCTCTAGACCCTCCCAGAGCTGAGAAATTGAAACTCAAAATTTTGACCAGAAAAAAAAATGACAGTGTTACCCCTTACGTTTTTTTTCGGGGGGTAAAAAATTAAGTTTCTCCAATCTTCTCAAAACTCTGGATTCTGATAGAGGGCCACGATACATGGACCTGGGTGCACAAATTGAGGCTCTAGACCCTTCCAGAGCTGAGATATTGAAACTCAAAATTTTGACCAGAAAAAAAAAATGAAAGTGTTACCCCTTATGTTTTTTTTTCGGGGGGTGAAAAATTAAGTTTCTCCAATCTTCTCAAAACTCTGGATTCTGATAGAGGGCCACGAGACATGGACCTGGGTGCAAAAATTGAGGCTCTAGACCCTCCCAGAGCTGAGATATTGAAACTCAAAATTTTGACCAGAAAAAAAAAATGACAGTGTTACCCCTTACGTTTTTTTCGAGGGGTGAAAAATTAAGTTTCTCCAATCGTCTCAAAACTCTGGATTCTGATAGAGGGCCACGAGACATGGACCTGGGTGCAAAAATTGAGGCTCTAGACCCTTCCAGAGCTGAGATATTGAAACTCAAAATTTTGACCAGAAAAAAAAAATGACAGTGTTACCCCTTACGTTTTTTTTCGGGGGATGAAAAATAAAGTTTCTCCAATCTTCTCAAAACTCTGGATTCTAATAGAGGGCCACGATACATGGACATGGGTGCAAAAATTGAGGCTCTAGACCCTTCCAGAGCTGAGATATTGAAACTCAAAATTTTGACCAGAAAAAAAAATGACAGTGTCAACCCTTGCGCTTTTTTTTCGGGGAGTGAAAAATTAAGTTTCTCCAATCTTCTCAAAACTCTGGATTCTGATAGAGGGCCACGATACATGGACCTGGGTGCAAAAATTGAGGCTCTAGACCCTTCCAGAGCTGAGATATTGAAACTCAAAATTTTGACCAGAAAAAAAGATGACAGTGTTACCCCTTACGTTTTTTTTCGGGGGGTGAAAAATTAAGTTTTTCCAATCTTCTCAAAACTCTGGATTCTGAACGAGGGCCACGATACATGAACCTTGGTGCAAAAATTGAGGCTCTAGACCCTTCCAGATTTGAGATATTGAAATTCAAAATTTTGACCAGAAAAAAAAAATGACAGTGTTACCCCTTGCGCTTTTTTTTCGGGGGGTGAAAAATAAAGTTTCTCCAATCTTCTCAAAACTCTGGATTCTAATAGAGGGCCACGAGACATGGACCTGGGTGCAAAATTGAGGCTCTAGACCCTTCCAGAGCTGAGATATTGAAACTCAAAATTTTGACCAGAAAAAAAAATGACAGTGTTACCCCTTACGTTTTTTTTCGGGGGATGAAAAATAAAGTTTCTCCAATCTTCTCAAAACTCTGGATTCTAATAGAGGGCCACGAGACATGGACCTGGGTGCAAAAATTGAGGCTCTAGACCCTTCCAGAGCTGAGATATTGAAACTCAAAATTTTGACAATAAAAAAAAATGACAGTGTTACCCCTTACGTTTTTTTTCGGGGGATGAAAAATAAAGTTTCTCCAATCTTCTCAAAACTCTGGATTCTAATAGAGGGCCACGATACATGGACATGGGTGCAAAAATTGAGGCTCTAGACCCTTCCAGAGCTGAGATATTGAAACTCAAAATTTTGACCAGAATATAAAATGACAGTGTTAACCCTTACGCCTTTTTTTCGGGGAGTGAAAAATTAAGTTTCTCCAATCTTCTCAAAACTCTGGATTTTGATAGAAGGCCACGATACATGGACCTGGGTGCAAAATTTGAGGCTCTAGACCCTTCCAGAGCTGAGATAGTGAAACTCAAAATTTGGACCAGAAAAAAAATTACAGTGTTACCTCTTATGTTTTTTTTTTTTTTTTTTTTTTGGCCGAAAAATTAAGTTTCCCCAATCTTCTCAATACTCTGGATTCCGATAGAGGACCATGAGATTAGACCTGAGTGCAAAAATGGAGGCTCTAGACCATTCCAGAGCTGATATAATAAAACTCAAAATGTTGACCAGAAAAAAAAAAAACGACAGTGTTACCCCTTATGTTTTTTTTTTTTTTTTTTGGCTAAAAAATTAAGTTTCCCCAATCTTCTCAAAACTTTGGATTCTGATAGAGGGCCATGAGACTTAGACCTGAGTGCAAAAATGGCGGCTCTAGACCCTTCCAGAGCTGAGATATCGAAACTCAAAATTTTGACCAGAAAAAAAAAACGGCAGTGTAACCCCTTATGTTTTTTTTTTTTTTTTGGCCGAAAAATTAAGTTTCCCAAATCTTCTCAAAACTCTGGATTCAGAGGGCCATGAGACTTAGACCTGAGTGCAAAAATGGAGGCTCTAGACCCTTCCAGAGCTGAAATATCGAAACTCAAAATTTTGACCAGAAAAAAAAAAAAAAACGACAGTGTTACCCCTTATGTTTTTTTGTTTTTTTTTTTTGGCCGAAAAATTAAGTTTCCTCAATCTTCTCAAAACTCTGGATTCTGATAGTGGGCCATGAAACTTAGACCTGAGTGCAAAAATTGAGGCTCTAGACCCTTCCAGAGCTGAGATATCAAAACTCAAAATTTTGACCAGAAAAAAAAAACGACAGTGTTACCCTTTATGTTTGTTTTTTTTTTTTGGCCAAAAAATTAAGTTTCCCCAATCTTCTCAAAACTCTGGATTCTGATAGAGGGCAATAAGACTTAGACCTGAGTGCAAAAATGGAGGCTCTAGACCCTTCCAGAGCTAATATATCAAAACTCAAAATTTTGACCAGAAAAAAAAATGACAGTGTTACCCCTTACGTTTTTTTTCGGGGAGTAAAAATTTAAGTTTCTCCAATCTTCTCAAAACTCTGGATTCTGATAGAGGGCCACGATACATGGACCTGGGTGCAAAAATTGAGGCTCTAGACCCTCCCAGAGCTGAGATATTGAAACTCAAAATTTTGACCAGAAAAAAAAAATGACAGTGTTACCCGTTACGTTTTTTTTTTCGGGGGGTGAAAAATTAAGTTTCTCCAATCTTCTCAAAACTCTGGATTCTGATAGAGGGCCACGATACATGGACCTGGGTGCAAAAATTGAGGCTCTAGACCCTCCCAGAGCTGATATGTTGAAACTCAAAATTTTGACCAGAAAAAAAAATCACAGTGTTACCCCTACATTTTTTTTTTCGGGGGGTGAAAAATTAAGTTTCTCCAATCTTCTCAAAACTCTGGATTCTGATAGAGGGCCACGATACATGGACATGGGTGCAAAAATTGAGGCTCTAGACCCTTCCAGAGCTGAGATATTGAAATTCAAAATTTTGACCAGAAAAAAAAATGACAGTGTTACCCCTTACGCTTTTTTTTCGGGGGGTGAAAAATAAAGTTTCTCCAATCTTCTCAAAACTCTGGATTCTGTTAGAGGGCCACGATACATGGACATGGGTGCAAAAATTGAGGCTCTAGACCCTTCCAGAGCGGAGATATTGAAACTCAAAATTTTGACCAGAAAAAAAAATGACAGTGTTACCCCTTACGTTTTTTTTTTCAGGGGGGTGAAAAATAAAGTTTCTCCAATCTTCTCAAAACTCTGGATTCTAATAGAGGGCCACGAGACATGGACCTGGGTGCAAAATTGAGGCTCTAGACCCTTCCAGAGCTGAGATATTGAAACTCAAAATTTTGACCAGAAAAAAAAATGACAGTGTTAACCCTTACGCTTTTTTTTCGGTGAGTGAAAAATTAAGTTTCTCCAATCTTCTCAAAACTCTGGATTCTGATAGAGGGCCATGAGACTTAGACCTGAGTGCAAAAATGGAGGCTCTAGACCCTTCCAGAGCTGAAATATTGAAACTCAAAATTTTGACCAGAAAAAAAAAAACGACAGTGTTACCCCTTATGTTTTTTTTTTTTTTTGGCCGAAAAATTAAGTTTCCCCAATCTTCTCAAAACTCTGGATTCTGATAGAGGGACATGAAACTTAGACCTGAGTGCAAAAATGGAGGCGCTAGACCCTTCCAGAGCTGAGATATCAAAACTCAAAATTTTGACCAGAAAAAAAATTGACAGTGTTACCCCTTACGTTTTTTTCAAGGGGTGAAAAATTAAGTTTCTCCAATCTTCTTAAAACTCTGGATTCTGAACGAGGGCCACGATACATGAACCTTGGTGCAAAAATTGAGGCTCTAGACCCTTCCAGAGCTGAGATATTGAAATTCAAAATTTTGACCAGAAAAAAAAAATGACAGTGTTACCCCTTACGCTTTTTTTTCGGGGGGTGAAAAATAAAGTTTCTCCAATCTTCTCAAAACTCTGGATTCTGATAGAGGGCCACAATACATTGACATGGGTGAAAAAATTGAGGCTCTAGACCCTCCCAGAGCTGAGAAATTGAAACTCAAAATTTTGACCAGAAAAAAAAATGACAGTGTTACCCCTTACGTTTTTTTTCGGGGGGTAAAAAATTAAGTTTCTCCAATCTTCTCAAAACTCTGGATTCTGATAGAGGGCCACGATACATGGACCTGGGTGCACAAATTGAGGCTCTAGACCCTTCCAGAGCTGAGATATTGAAACTCAAAATTTTGACCAGAAAAAAAAAATGAAAGTGTTACCCCTTATGTTTTTTTTTCGGGGGGTGAAAAATTAAGTTTCTCCAATCTTCTCAAAACTCTGGATTCTGATAGAGGGCCACGAGACATGGACCTGGGTGCAAAAATTGAGGCTCTAGACCCTCCCAGAGCTGAGATATTGAAACTCAAAATTTTGACCAGAAAAAAAAAATGACAGTGTTACCCCTTACGTTTTTTTCGAGGGGTGAAAAATTAAGTTTCTCCAATCTTCTCAAAACTCTGGATTCTGATAGAGGGCCACGATACATGGACCTGGGTGCAAAAATTGAGGCTCTAGACCCTTCCAGAGCTGAGATATTGAAACTCAAAATTTTGACCAGAAAAAAAGATGACAGTGTTACCCCTTACGTTTTTTTTCGGGGGGTGAAAAATTAAGTTTTTCCAATCTTCTCAAAACTCTGGATTCTGAACGAGGGCCACGATACATGAACCTTGGTGCAAAAATTGAGGCTCTAGACCCTTCCAGATTTGAGATATTGAAATTCAAAATTTTGACCAGAAAAAAAAAATGACAGTGTTACCCCTTGCGCTTTTTTTTCGGGGGGTGAAAAATAAAGTTTCTCCAATCTTCTCAAAACTCTGGATTCTAATAGAGGGCCACGAGACATGGACCTGGGTGCAAAATTGAGGCTCTAGACCCTTCCAGAGCTGAGATATTGAAACTCAAAATTTTGACCAGAAAAAAAAATGACAGTGTTACCCCTTACGTTTTTTTTCGGGGGATGAAAAATAAAGTTTCTCCAATCTTCTCAAAACTCTGGATTCTAATAGAGGGCCACGAGACATGGACCTGGGTGCAAAAATTGAGGCTCTAGACCCTTCCAGAGCTGAGATATTGAAACTCAAAATTTTGACAATAAAAAAAATGACAGTGTTACCCCTTACGTTTTTTTTCGGGGGATGAAAAATAAAGTTTCTCCAATCTTCTCAAAACTCTGGATTCTAATAGAGGGCCACGATACATGGACATGGGTGCAAAAATTGAGGCTCTAGACCCTTCCAGAGCTGAGATATTGAAACTCAAAATTTTGACCAGAATATAAAATGACAGTGTTAACCCTTACGCCTTTTTTTCGGGGAGTGAAAAATTAAGTTTCTCCAATCTTCTCAAAACTCTGGATTTTGATAGAAGGCCACGATACATGGACCTGGGTGCAAAATTTGAGGCTCCAGACCCTTCCAGAGCTGAGATAGTGAAACTCAAAATTTGGACCAGAAAAAAAAATTACAGTGTTACCTCTTATGTTTTTTTTTTTTTTTTTTTTTTGGCCGAAAAATTAAGTTTCCCCAATCTTCTCAATACTCTGGATTCCGATAGAGGACCATGAGATTAGACCTGAGTGCAAAAATGGAGGCTCTAGACCATTCCAGAGCTGATATAATAAAACTCAAAATGTTGACCAGAAAAAAAAAAAACGACAGTGTTACCCCTTATGTTTTTTTTTTTTTTTTTGGCTAAAAAATTAAGTTTCCCCAATCTTCTCAAAACTTTGGATTCTGATAGAGGGCCATGAGACTTAGACCTGAGTGCAAAAATGGCGGCTCTAGACCCTTCCAGAGCTGAGATATCGAAACTCAAAATTTTGACCAGAAAAAAAAAACGGCAGTGTAACCCCTTATGTTTTTTTTTTTTTTTTGGCCGAAAAATTAAGTTTCCCAAATCTTCTCAAAACTCTGGATTCAGAGGGCCATGAGACTTAGACCTGAGTGCAAAAATGGAGGCTCTAGACCCTTCCAGAGCTGAAATATCGAAACTCAAAATTTTGACCAGAAAAAAAAAAAAAACGACAGTGTTACCCCTTATGTTTTTTTGTTTTTTTTTTGGCCGAAAAATTAAGTTTCCTCAATCTTCTCAAAACTCTGGATTCTGATAGTGGGCCATGAAACTTAGACCTGAGTGCAAAAATTGAGGCTCTAGACCCTTCCAGAGCTGAGATATCAAAACTCAAAATTTTGACCAGAAAAAAAAAACGACAGTGTTACCCTTTATGTTTGTTTTTTTTTTTTGGCCAAAAAATTAAGTTTCCCCAATCTTCTCAAAACTCTGGATTCTGATAGAGGGCAATAAGACTTAGACCTGAGTGCAAAAATGGAGGCTCTAGACCCTTCCAGAGCTAATATATCAAAACTCAAAATTTTGACCAGAAAAAAAAATGACCGTGTTACCCCTTACGTTTTTTTTCGGGGAGTAAAAATTTAAGTTTCTCCAATCTTCTCAAAACTCTGGATTCTGATAGAGGGCCACGATACATGGACCTGGGTGCAAAAATTGAGGCTCTAGACCCTCCCAGAGCTGAGATATTGAAACTCAAAATTTTGACCAGAAAAAAAAAATGACAGTGTTACCCGTTACGTTTTTTTTTCGGGGGGTGAAAAATTAAGTTTCTCCAATCTTCTCAAAACTCTGGATTCTGATAGAGGGCCACGATACATGGACCTGGGTGCAAAAATTGAGGCTCTAGACCCTCCCAGAGCTGATATGTTGAAACTCAAAATTTTGACCAGAAAAAAAAATCACAGTGTTTCCCCTACATTTTTTTTTTCGGGGGGTGAAAAATTAAGTTTCTCCAATCTTCTCAAAACTCTGGATTCTGATAGAGGGCCACGATACATGGACATGGGTGCAAAAATTGAGGCTCTCGACCCTTCCAGAGCGGAGATATTGAAACTCAAAATTTTGACCAGAAAAAAAAATGACAGTGTTACCCCTTACGTTTTTTTTTTCAGGGGGTGAAAAATAAAGTTTCTCCAATCTTCTCAAAACTCTGGATTCTAATAGAGGGCCACGAGACATGGACCTGGGTGCAAAATTGAGGCTCTAGACCCTTCCAGAGCTGAGATATTGAAACTCAAAATTTTGACCAGAAAAAAAAATGACAGTGTTAACCCTTGCGCTTTTTTTTTTGGTGAGTGAAAAATTAAGTTTCTCCAATCTTCTCAAAACTCTGGATTCTGATAGAGAGCCACGATACATGGACCTGGGTGCAAAAATTGAGGCTCTAGACCCTCCCAGAGCTGAGATATTGAAACTCAAAATTTTGACCAGAAAAAAAAATGACAGTGTTACCCCTTACGTTTTTTTTCGGGGGATGAAAAATAAAGTTTCTCCAATCTTCTCAAAACTCTGGATTCTAATAGAGGGCCACGATACATGGACATGGGTGCAAAAATTGAGGCTCTAGACCCTTCCAGAGCTGAGATATTGAAACTCAAAATTTTGACCAGAAAAAAAAATGACAGTGTTAACCCTTACGCTTTTTTTTCGGGGAGTGAAAAATTAAGTTTCTCCAATCTTCTCAGAACTCTGGATTCTGATAGAGGGCCACGATATATGGACCTGGGTGCAAAAATTGAGGCTCTAGACCCTTCCAGAGCTGAGATATTGAAACTCAAAATTTTGACCAGAAAAAAAATGACAGTGTTACCCCTTATGTTTTTTTTTTTTTTTTTTGGCTAAAAAATTAAGTTTCCCAATTTTCTCAAAACTCTGGATTCTGATAGAGGGCCATGAGACTTAGACCTGAGTGCAAAAATGGAGGCTCTAGACCATTCCAGAGCTGAGATATCGAAACTCAAAATTTTGACCAGAAAAAAAAAAACGACAGTGTTCCCCCTTATGTTTTTTTTTTTTTTTTTTTGGCTGAAAAATTAAGTTTCCCCAATTTTCTCAAAACTCTGGATTCTGATAGAGGGCCATGAGACTTAGACCTGAGTGCAAAAATGGAGGCTCTAGACCCTTCCAGAGCTGAGATATCGAAACTCACAATTTTGACCAGAAAAAAAAACAACAGTGTAACCCCTTATGTTTTTTTTTTTTTTGGCCGAAAAATTAAGTTTCCCCAATCTTCTCAAAACTTTGGATTCTGATAGAGGGCCATGAGACTTAGACCTGAGTGCAAAAATGGAGGCTCTAGACCCTTCCAGAGCTGAGATATCAAAACTCAAAATTTTGACCAGAAAAAAAAAAACGACAGTGTTACCCCTTATGTTTTTTGTTTTTTTTTTTTTGGCCGAAAAATTAAGTTTCCCCAATCTTCTCAAAACTCTGGATTCTGATAGAGGGCCATGAGACTTAGACATGAGTGCAAAATGGAGGCTCTAGACCCTTCCAGAGCTAATATATCAAAACTCAAAATTTTGACCAGAAAAAAAATGACAGTGTTACCCCTTACGTTTTGTTTTTTTTTCGGGGGGTGAAAAATTAAGTTTCTCCAATCTTCTCAAAACTCTGGATTCTGATAGAGGGCCACGAGACATGGGCCTGGGTGCAAAAATTGAGGCTCTAGACCCTTCCAGAGCTGAGATATTGAAACTCAAAATTTTGACCAGAAGAAAAATGACAGTGTTACCCCTTACGTTTTTTTCGGGGGGTGAAAAATTAAGTTTCTGCAATCTTCTTAAAACTCTGGATTCTGATAGAGGGCCACGATACATGGACCTGGGTGCAAAAATTGAGGCTCTAGACCCTCCCAGAGCTGAGATATTGAAACTCAAAATTTTGACCAGAAAAAAAAATGACAGTGTTAACCCTTACGGTTTTTTTCGGGGGTTGAAAAATTAAGTTTCTCCACTCTTCTCAAAACTCTGGATTCTGATAGAGGGCCACGATACATGGACCTGGGTGCAAAATTTGAGGCTCTAGACCCTTCCAGAGCTGAGATATTGAAACTCAAAATTTTGACCAGAAAAAAAAAATGACTGTGTTACCCCTTTCATTTTTTTTTTTCGGGGGGTGAAAAATTAAGTTTCTCCAATCTTCTCAAAACTCTGGATTCTGATAGAGGGCCACGATACATGGACCTGGATGCAAAATTTGAGGCTCTAGACCCTTCCAGAGCTGAGATATTGAAACTCAAAATTTTGACCAGAAAAAAAAATGACTGTGTTACCCCTTTCATTTTTTTTTTTCGGGGGGTGAAAAATTAAGTTTCTCCAATCTTCTCAAAACTCTGGATTCTGATAGAGGGCCACGATACATGGACCTGGGTGCAAAAATTGAGGCTCTAGACCCTCCCAGAGCTGATATGTTGAAACTCAAAATTTTGACCAGAAAAAAAATGACAGTGTTAGCCCTTATGTTTTTTTTTCGGGGGGTGAAAAATTTAGTTTCTCCAATCTTCTCAACACCTGGATTCTGATAGAGGGCCACGACACATGGACCTGGGTGCAAAATTTGAGGCTCTAGACCCTTCCAGAGCTGAGATATTGAAACTCAAAATTTTGACCAGAAAAAAAATGACAGTGTTACCCCTTACGTTTTTTTTTTCGAGGGGTAAAAAATTAAGTTTCCCCAATCTTCTCAAAACTCTGGATTCTGATGGAGGGCCACGAGACATGGACCTGGATGCAAAAATTGAGGCTCTAGATCCTTCTTGAGCTGAGATACTGAAACTCAAAATTTTGACAAAAAAAAAAATGAGAATGTTACCCCTTATGTTTTTTTTCGGGGGGTGAAAAATTAAGTTTCAGCAATCTTCTCAAAACTCTGGATTCTGATAGAGGGCCACGATACATGGACCTGGGTGCAAAAATTGAGGCTCTAGACCCTCCCAGAGCTGAGATATTGAAACTGAAAATTTTGACCATAAAAAAAATGACAGTGTTACCACTTATGTTTTTTTTCAAGGGGTGAAAAATTAAGTTTCTCCAATCTTCTCAAAACTCTGGATTCTGATAGAGGGCCACGACACATGGACCTGGGTGCAAAATTTGAGTCTCTAGACCCTTCCAGAGCTGAGATATTGAAACTCAAAATTTTGACCAGAAAAAAAATGACAGTGTTACCCCTTACGTTTTTTTTTTCGAGGGGTAAAAAATTAAGTTTCTCCAATCTTCTCAAAACTCTGGATTCTGATAGAGGGCCACGATACATGGACCTGGGTGCAAAAATTGAGGCTCTAGACCCTCCCAGAGCTGAGATATTGAAACTAAAAATTTTGACCAGAAAAAAAAAATGACAGTGTTACCCCTTACGTTTTGTTTTTCGGGGGGTGAAAAATTAAGTTTCTCCAATCTTCTCAAAACTCTGGATTCTGATAGAGGGCCACGAGACATGGACCTGGGTGCAAAAATTGAGTCTCTAGACCCTTCCAGAGCTGAGATATTGAAACTCAAAATTTTGACCAGAAAAAAAAATGACAGTGTTACCCCTTACGTTTTTTTTCGGGGGGTGAAAAATTAAGTTTCTCCAATCTTTTCAAAACTCTGGATTCTGATAGAGGGCCACGATACATGGACCTGGGTGCAAAAATTGAGGCTCTAGACCCTCCCAGAGCTGAGATATTGAAACTCAAAATTTTGACCAGAAAAAAAAATGACAGTGTTACCCCTTACGTTTTTTTTTTCGGGGGGTGAAAAATTAAGTTTCTCCAATCTTCTCAAAACTCTGGATTCTGATAGAGGGCCACGAGACATGGACCTTGGTGCAAAAATTGAGGCTCTAGACCCTTCCAGAGCTGAGATATTGAAACTCAAAATTTTGACCAGAAAAAAAAAAATGACAGTGTTACCCCTTTCATTTTTTTTTTCGGGGGGTGAAAAATTGTTTCTCCAATCTTCTCAAAACTCTGGATTCTGATAGAGGGCCGCGATACATGGACCTGGTTGCAAAAATTGAGGCTCTAGACCCTCCCAGAGCTGATATGTTGAAACTCAAAATTTTGACCAGAAAAAAAAATGACAGTGTTACCCCTTATGTTTTTTTTTCGGGGGGTGAAAAATTAAGTTTCTCCAATCTTCTCAAAACTCTGGATTCTGATAGAGGGCCACGACACATGGACCTGGGTGCAAAATTTGAGGCTCTAGACCCTTCCAGAGCATAGATATTGAAACTCAAAATTTTGACCAGAAAAAAAAATGACAGTGTTACCCCTTATGTTTTTTTTTCGAGGGGTAAAAAATTAAGTTTCTCCAATCTTCTCAAAACTCTGGATTCTGGTAGAGGGCCACGAGACATGGACCTGGGTGCAAAAATTGAGGCTCTAGACCCTTCCAGAGCTGAGATATTGAAACTCAAAAATTTTGACAAGAAAAAAAAAATGACAGTGTTACCCCTTACGTTTTTTTTGGGGGGGTGAAAAATTAAGTTTCTCCAATCTTCTCAAAACTCTGGATTCTGATAGACGGCCATGAGACTTAGACCTGAGTGCAAAAATGGAGGCTCTAGACCCTTCCAGAGCTGAGATATCAAAACTCAAAATTTTTACCAGAAAAAAAAAAACGACAGTGCTACCCCTTATGGTTTTTTTTTTTTTGGCCGAAAAATTAAGTTTCCCCAATCTTCTCGAAACTCTGGATTCTGATAGAGGGCCATGAGACTTAGACCTGAGTGCAAAAATGGAGGCTATAGACCCTCCCAGAGCTGAGATATCGAAACTCAAAATTTTGACCAGAAAAAAAAAAAAAAAACGACAGTGTAACCCCTTATGTTTTTTTTTTTTGGCCGAAAAATTAAGTTTCCCCAATCCTCTCAAAACTCTGGATTCTGAGAGAGGGCCATGAGACTTAGACCTGAGTGCAAAAATGGAGGCTCTAGACCCGTCCAGAGCTGAAATATCGAAACTCAAAATTTTGACCAGAAAAAAAAAGACAGTGTTACCCCTTTTTTTTTTTTTTTTTTATTTGGCTGAAAAATTAAGTTTTCCCAATCTTCTCAAAACTCTGGATTCTGATAGAGGGCCATGAGACTTAGACCTGAGTGCAAAAATGGAGGCTCTAGACCCTTCCAGAGCTGAGATATCGAAACTCAAAATTTTGACCAGAAAAAAAAACGACAGTGTTACCCCTTATGTTTTTTTTTTTTTTGGCCGAAAAATTAAGTTTCAAAATTTTGACCAGAAAAAAAAAAAAAAACGATAGTGCTACCCCTTATGGTTTTTTTTGGCCGAAAAATTAAGTTTCCCCAATCTTCTCAAAACTCTGGATTCTGATAGAGGGCCATGAGACTTAGACCTGAGTGCAAAAATGGAGGCTCTAGACCCTTCCAGAGCTAATATATCAAAACTCAAAATTTTGACGAGAAAAAAAAAACGACAATGTTACCCCTTATGTTTTTTTTTTTTTTGGCCGAAAAATTAAGTTTCCCCAATCTTCTCAAAACTCTGGATTCTGATAGAGGGACATGAGACTTAGACCTGAGTGCAAAAATGGAGGCTCTAGACCCTTCCAGAGCTGAGATATCGAAACTCAAAATTTTGATCAGAAAAAAAAAACGACAGTGTTACCCCTTATGTTTTTTTTTTTGGCCGAAAAATTAAGTTTCCCCAATCTTCTCAAAACTCTGGATTCTGATAGAGGGCCATGCGACTTAGACCTGAGTGCAAAAATGGAGGCTCTAGACCCTTCCAGAGCTGAGATATCAAAACTCAAAATTTTCACCAGAAAAAAAAAACGACAGTGTTACCCCTTATGTTTTTTTTTTGTTTGTTTGTTTGTTTTTTTGCCGAAAAATTAAGTTTCCCCAATTTTCTCAAAACTCTGGATTCTGATAGAGGGCCATGAGACTTACACCTGAATGCAAAAATGGAGGCTCTAGACCCTTCCAGAGCTGAGATATCAAAACTCAAAATTTTGACCAGAAAAAAAAAACGACAGTGTTACCCCTTATGTTTTTTTTTTTGTTTTTTTTTTTGGACGAAAAACTAAGTTTCCCCAATCTTCTCAAAACTCTGGATTCCGATAGAGGGCCATGAGACTTAGACCTGAGTGCAAAAATGGAGGCTCTAGACCCTTCCAGAGCTGAGATATCAAAACTCAAAATTTTGACCAGAAAAAAACCGACAGTGTTACCCCTTATGTTCTTTTTTTTTTGGCCGAAGAAAAATTAAGTTTCCCCAATCTTCTCACAACTCTGGATTCTGATAGAGGGCCATGAGACTTAGACCTGAGTGCAAAAATGGAGGCTCTAGACCCCTCCAGAGCTGAGATATCGAAACTCAAAATTTTGACCAGAAAAAAAAAACGACAGTGTTACCCCTTATGTTTTGTTTTTTTTTTATTGGACGAAAAATTAAGTTTCCCCAATCTTTTCAAACCTCTGGATTCTGATAGAGGGCCATGAGACTTAGACCTGGGTGCAAAAATGGAGTCTCTAGACCCTTCCTGAACTGAGATGTTGAGATCCCAATTAGCATTTATGCCGTTATAATAGTGGGTGCTACGTGGGATCTCAATATCTCAATTCAGGAAGGGTCTAGAGACTCTATTTTTGCACCCAGGTCTAAGTCTCATGGCCCTCTATCAGAATCCAGAGTTTTGAGAAGATTGGAGAAACTCAAAATTTCGCCCCCCGAAAAAACGTAAGGGGTTACACTGTGTTTTTTTTTCCTCGGGTGGTGAAATTTTGAGTTTCTCCAATCTTCTCAAAACTCTGGATTCTGATAGAGGGCCATGAGACTTTGACCTGGGTGCAAAAATGGAGTCTCTTGACCCTTCCTGAGCTGAGATATTGTTATCCCACGTAGCATTTATGCCGTTACAAAAATAGTGGGTGCTACGTGGGATCTCAATATCTCAGCTCAGGAAAGGTCTAGAGACTCAATTTTTGCACCCAGGTCTAAGTCCCATGGCCCTCTATCAGAATCCAGAGTTTTGAGAAGATTAGAGAAACTCAAAATTTCGCCGCCCGAAAAAAAACGAAAGGGGTTACACTGTCTTTTTTTTTTTTTTTTTTTGGTGGGCGAAATTTTGAGTGTCTCCAATCTTCTCAAAACTCTGGATTCTGATAGAGGGCCAAGAGACTTAGACCTGGGTGCAAAAATGGAGTCTCTAGACCCTTCCTGAACTGAGATGTTGAGATCCCAATTAGCATTTATGCCGTTATAATAGTGGGTGCTACGTGGGATCTCAATATCTCACCTCAGGAAGGGTCTAGAGACTCCATTTTTGCACCCAGGTCTAAGTCTCATGGCCCTCTATCAGAATCCAGAGTTTTGAGAAGATTGGAGAAACTCAAAATTTCGCCCCTCGAAAAAACGTAAGGGGTTACACTGTCGTTTTTTTGGGGGGGCGGAGAAATTTTGAGTTTCTCCAATCTTCTCAAAACCCTGGATTCTGATAGAGGGCCATGAGACTTTGACCTGGGTGCAAAAATGGAGTCTCTAGACCCTTCCTGAGCTGTTCTGTTACTTCTGTTCTGTGTAACAGAAGACACTAAATATATATGGTTCTTCAAAGGTTCTTTACACACAGTAACAATTCTATTTAGTACTGTATCGCCCAAAGAACCCTTCATATGCTGAAATGGTTCTTTGAGTTAGAGTTTAGGGTTCTTTATTCCTGCCTTTTAGTTTTTCAAATCTGTGAGTCTCATTATTACTGATTTTCTGGAACTGTACAACTACAGTTACAAACTGTAAGTTGACAGTAGGTGTAGTAACTGTAGTTGTACAGCTGAGTTCCACATACTCTCAACAGGTAAATGATTTCTTTAATGTTCACTTATGCTAGGAATACACGAGTATAAGTATATACAAGAACTTGGTTCTTTCCATCGGTTGTTGGTTGGATTGAGGCAGATTTGAATGTGATCTTGAAGCTTATTGTAAGAAAGGGAGTTTTTTTTCCATTTGCGACTGTTGAGAACAGAATGTCAGAATTTCAGTAACTTCAGGATCTCAGAAATGTGAGTGCTATTAAAATTTTAGAGGCAAAATTCTGTGTTTTATATTCTCTATTATCATTAATGGTTATCAAATTGCAGTTGAAGTAAGAAAGAGTCAAAAAGTCCCAGGACTTCAGAAAGGAATACATGAACCCCCATGAAATATAATTGAAAAACTACTTGAGATGCTTTTCAACACCTTTGACATTTTCATCTTCCCTGTTTTACATGCAACCATAAAAGCCCTGCTGCTATTGTTGGTCAAGTTGAAGTCTGTGAGGGAGCAACATATGATTTGCGATAATATCTTCGCCTCTGGCCATGTGGAGTGACTCGCATAGCAATGTGTTTTTATAGGAGCAGATCAAAGCATTCTCAGAAGAAACATCAAAAGTCTGCCTTTGATTGTCAATCAAAAGAACTGTTTTCTCAGACTAAATTATTGCCATGAAAACCACACTACCAACAAGAAATGTATAATGGCACAAATGTAATTTCCACCATACTGCTGTACAAAGATTATTAAAATATCTGAATTTTTGTGTTACCATTCAGACTAAGGTTGGTTATATCTGAGCTACATATTGTAGATCATAAAATCTGAAACAGAAATTTTAAGGTTCTTGACTATTCATGTTTCTATGTATTCTCAAAGCTACTCTCTCTCACTATACTGTAATCAATAGGCCCCACTCGAGTATAATTTTGTGCTCTCAGAGAATCAGGACTGTTAATTATAAACACATTCTCTTTAATAAACTAAACAACTCTGACATCAAAACCCATATTCAGAACAGTCTGCAGATACACAATTACAAGCAGCTTCTTAGTTTGAGGAAATGATTTAAGGATTCACTAGCTGTCCTCCGAACCGTGAGCCCCTTTATTGAATGGAGTGATCTGATTAAATAAAACTGGAACAATCAAAAGCAAATTGACTGAGAGGATTTTATTTTGACACTAAATTTCTTGAAAGAACAATTAGCTTTGATTTAGTCTGTGTGTTTGAAGTGTCTGGAAATGTAAAATCACATTAATATTGCTTTAGGTGGCCCAGGGTTCACTGCTGCCAGACACTGACACTAAACAAGTTACAGACACTAGTGACAGAATATTCAGACAGCTTGTGTTACATAAAAGTCTTGTATGAAAGAATATCAGTTGACTGTAAGTAACATTGGACCTACATGTCTACTAACTCTCATTAGAGTGTAAAGTTACTTATGTAGAATGTCTGTTGGGGACCATCACAATAAAGAGTTAGCAGATATTAAGCAGACACCTAATGAGAGCTGAGTTAATCATAGTCAACAGAATGTTCAAAAGGAACCATCAAAATAAAGTGTTAGCTAAGACATGAATCATAAAATCATTATATAAATCAAATATAAACCATTTGATTGTCTTTTATGCTGTATGTGGGTAATGATAAAAGATGATCCTTTTATGCAAAAAAAAGGGGGCCATTGCATAAATCTGTGCTGTTGCTCTCCTCTGGAAACCATAACGTCAACCGATCAACACTTCATTCTTTACTAATTAACCTGTGCCCAATTATCTGAAGATGTTCTGGTGTTTAAACCTAAAAAGCATAACATAGTTCACACGTGTTTTTGTAAGGGGTGAGGTTCTGTCTGGATCTCAGCTTGTTCAGGAATAATGACCTAAGAACATGCCCGGACTGGACCAGATCGTACCTGTTCTGTAATCTCTATATGTGTGTGAGTGTGTGTGTGATGGAAGGAGTGAGCTTGTGTGTGTTGAAATGTCTGCAGCCCTACAGGCAGCAAATCTGACAGAGTCAGCAGTCCCTCTGGACAACCGCTCTGACAGCATTGATCTATTTTACCTGCTGCACAACCTACAGGCACACAGAAAAGACTGTTTTGCCTCATGCAGAGCAATTATAGCGGAGGTCTGACTGAATGACAGTTTTCTGCTGAGTGTGATAACAAACAGAGTTATTAAAACCAATTCCAAAGACACCTGTTTAGAGACAGAATTGATATTAGCATTTACATCCATTTTCCAAACCTATGTCCCATGTCAATTGAACGCTGGAACCTTTCCCAGCAAGGGAAACATCCTTTATAAATGGCCAGTACATCACAGGGCTGTAACACACACATTCACTCCTAAAGGCATTGTATCTGTTTCCAATTTATGCAATTTGAAGGTAGACAATATTTCCTTCATAATTTGTTGTTGACATTGAATAGAACTTGGAATTCCTTATAACTTGGAATTTAAATATATATATATATATATATATATATATATATATATATATATATATATTGGATTTTAATTTGGATAGGTTGTATGACATGGCTTCAATATTACAAAAACAAGAACAAACCTAAGCAAATTAAAAGAAAATACGACCCAGATTACATTGAATACGTGTTCAAAACAAGGATATGACTGATGACAACCAATGTTGCTGCAATGGTGTTTTCTTCCCAAATTGTGACAGATTTATACGGAGCCTCTAAAGGAACATGCTGGTGGATTTTTTTTTTCTTTTTCTAAAGCTTTTACATTCCCCTGAGATGTGTTCTCTTGCAAACTTTCGCAAAACATGTTGTGAGTCGGACAAATACTTCTTGTTTAATGCCCCACTATCAGTGCTTCAGACAGCTCATATGTTAACAGTGGAGAGGTTCATAGAGTTTTATTTTAAACTTGGACTTAAAGCTGCAGTAAGTACCTTTTGTAAACAAATATATATATATATATATATATATATATATATATATATATATATATATATATATTACATATTAGTTAAAACTGTCATTATGTCCTGACAGTAGACTATGAAACAGACAATCTGTGAAAAAATCAAACTTTTCTGGCTCCTCCGGTCCTTTTGTCATTTGCAGAAATACACCACTCTCGGTCAGAAACAACCAATCGGAGCCAGGAGAAGTGTCTTAGCAGTGTCAGTCACGCTCGTGTATGCACTGATCACACTCCTCTCTTGCCGTCATTCAAACCAAACTCAAGATTGCCGGTGTGCTGCAGCTGTGCTAATGGCGAAGAAACAACTTAAACTGCCAATTTCTCGGTTGGCACCTGCTCATAAAACAAAGATGGGTAAAAGGAAAAAAAATGATGACGATATGATTGGATGATTGACTCTGTGTCAAAACTCTAGCGGCATTACATGTAGACAAGCAACAGTTGAAACCTGCTAATTCACTGACTTGTCATGTTGCTGAAATAATATTGTGGCGATCAGGACGAGGCTGAGGGACAGGGTGATCACTCATGCCATTGACCTCGTGCCGCTCTCTCTTTTTTTTTCCTTTTATGAGCAGGTGCCACTTGAGAAATTGGCAGTTTAGGTTGCAAATATAGCCTAGTTCACACATCACTGCTCTCCTGCTGGGTATGTAGTTGTGAGCACGGGCCGTTTGTGTTTGTACGTTTCTTCGTAATAAACTGTGATGTTAATTTTCCAATACTTTTAAGTATGGTTACAATGTTATTTGTGCTTTATGTTTAAAAAGGAGTGTGTTATACGCATTTATTCATATAATTATTTTCACTTGGCATACCAGCGTGATGACGTCATTGTACGCATAGTAACCCGCGCGCTAGTGATTCTTCATTTGTAGCAATGCAGAGAAATCACAAATGCGTTTTTTCTCTTCATTGTCTTGTTACTTACAAATTACAAGACAATGAAGAGTGTTTTTACAATGTACACCTTTCTTGTGAAAATAGTACCAAAGCGAATACAGCAATTTTCCACAAAAAATGTGCAGGATGGAAATGAGCAGCTGAATGAACGAACGAACAAACGAATGAATGAATGAATGAACGAATGAATGAATGCATGAACGAACATATGAACGAAAGGAAGACGGTTGGCAGTTATATTTGTGTTTCAAATGATCATGTTTCATCGAAGGTCAGAGGTTTGTTCTGCTCTCAGTGCATTAAATGATAAAATCTTGCCTGTGTGGTTCAGCTCCAGGTTGCTGGGGCAACAATTTTCACCTTTTCATTACTAGCTGATATTTAGCTGTTAAATATCAAAATTCCAAAAGGAACAGGACCTGACGTTCTATAGGACATGGCTTGGTTAAAAGGGGGCTTGATACTCAGGGATATGCCCGACCATGAATGTATTACCACAACTAGGGATTAATATGATGGAAAGTCACATTACAGGAGCTCTATCCAAACCTTTGAGCTACATCATTTATGTTGATGCACTGATGGACACACTGGTGACAAGAGTTTGTTCTGGAACACATCATTGTAGGCTACCACACAGATTAAGCAGGAATGCCACAGTGTGCATCTGTGAGTTCTCCCCCACAGTAGGCTACAAGTACAATCTGTAAGATTGATTTAATATTTAAATAATGCATGTGGAAAAACCATAAAAGAAAATGTGTTCTTCATATCAACTGCTGTGTGTCCACACACACACTGAGAGTAATGCTGAAGTTCTTTTAATCTATAGATAATATTTGATTATATGACATTCTCTGAGTCTTTCAGGTTTATCACACTCAAAAAATAATTAAATTACTTTCCATGTTTGCTGCTTGCTACACTTGCAGGGCTCCCTTACAAAAAACGAGTATCCTTCTATAGTTCTTTTATATTTAAGCAAAGTTCAAGCATATTAAGTATACTTTATGTATACTTTACAACTATAAGCCAATTTAGAATTATTATGCTTTTATATATATTTATATCTCGATCAAATGATTAAGTAGTAAAGTATAGGCCAAAAATAATTTTCTGTAAGTTAAGAAGTACATAAAAAGTAGACTGAAAGGATGCTTTCTTATTTTTAGTTTAAAGAAGTATAATTGTATAACCACAATTCGTTAATTAATTCATTCATTTATTCATGTGAAAACTTCATGTTTCAAATTCAGTCACTATCTAATTTAAAATTTGATTCCTTTTGTTACTGTTGTGTCGGGTCAGAAATTAATGGGGGACTGTATAAAAAAATGTCTCCAAAATTATTACAAATACAGTTTAACATTATGATAAAAAAAAAAAATAAAAAATAAAAAGCATACAGTCTGGTGGTTAACCATCACAGTTAGTAATTCAAATACAAGTTATGTATACCTTGTCTTCAAATGCCAGTGCAAGAGACTGCTCAAACAAAAAGAATTTCCGACTGGATGCAAATACATTAGGTATAACAAGATGTATAATTGTGTAATAAGTATTATTGTGGAATAAGTCCCGCCTTCGAAATAAAAGAGCCAATCGCCAGTTGATAAAGTCATTGCATTAATGCAGCTGTCATTAGAAGTTCCATTTTCTATAGACTAGTCAGTATCTTGAGACATGCACTATACTGTATAGCGGAGGATTTTCTTTTTCCGGGTGGGTAGCCTATATTGGTCCACCTAAGTGTCAATCATTCTGGTGATATGTTTACGTAAGGCCGTTGTACGTGCTCGTCAATAGGTTTTTGCTTTCAGGTGTATTAAGTGTGATGAGTTACGGTTTCAGCCATTCCTTTGAAAATGGCTGAGGGTCGAAAGAGAAAAAAATGTATACGAATATGATAAGAAGAGAAAGGCCGCAGAATAAAGAAACCAGCAAGGTGATTTTGGGTGAACCCTGGCATGCAGTAAAAGCACAGGTTGGGCTTTCCACTGATGCCGCAGTCGCGAAGATTCTACTAGACAGGTAAAGTTTGTCATGCTATTTGGAGAAATCCATTTAAAATCACTGCTAGTAAAAGTTAATGTAAGCTATGATTAGCGATGCTAGCCCTGGCACAAGTCATGCTCCGCATAGACACAGTAAACATCTCAATTTGTCAAGTAGCCTTATGACCAAATGGTAAATGGTATCACACTGAAATATTCTAAAACCTTGTGTGTTCATTTTCGATAATTCCAATGTGTTAACCATAGTATTTATTGCACAAATGCAAAAAGCTACTTCTCCATTGCATATCATGTCTTGAGTCGTTATCGATCAGTATAAGTAAATAAAACACGGAAGGGCATTTGATATTTTGTCTTGCATGAATGTTTTTGAGTTAGTTTATAATTTGCAACATAACTGTGTAAGGCGTAATAGGCGTTCCCTCTCTGGAGCAAATAGAGTGTTGCGCATGCATTTTTAAAAAGATTGGAGAGGGCGGGTCTTATCTAAAATTCGAAAAGATCCTCTGGCTATATATATATACCTTTAAGACTGCACACCCAGTTTTTCAGAGAACATTAAAGGGGTGATGAACTAAGAAATCAAATTTTCCTTGAGCTTTTGACATTTAAGAGGTCATCATATTATAAGAATATCCTGTAAGTTTCAGAACTGAAAATGTCCTTGTTAGATCAATAAAAGCTTTTATTGACACCAGCCCCTGCAAACGACTCGTTTTTAAAAGTGGGGAACTATGACGACAAAGAGGATAAAACACCACCCCCACAGAAGATGATCAACTCCTGCTTCAACACGGCTGGTTTAGCCCCGCCCACTGATTCGCGCATTACAAGCATAGCTAAATAATATACATGTAGCTACATGCATACCTCGTGATGACAAACTGGATCGAGCTACCGAGCAATACAGAATATTGTGCAGTGCCTGGATGTGAAAGACAGTCGCTGCATAAGCTTCCTGTGGCTTCCAATAGGACTGCATGGATAAACTTTATTTTTAACGACGTTCCAGCTGATGAGGGTAAAACATCGTCGTCTGTTCGCTTCATTTCACTGAGGATTGTTTTGTAAAGAAGACTGGATTTGCAGACCGATTAAGAGTAAAGAACGGTGCTGTGCTGTCTATATTGGATCTGACAGGAATTGTGCAACACATGGACTCTGGGTCGAACATGTATGGGCGAATCCGGTTGCCATTTTACATTGGACGTTTTCCCCCATGTGCACCGACGGGTGAGTTAAACTCATTATAATATGCAAAACTGTTCTCTACTCGCAGCAGTGGGTGTTTACTTCCAAGTCTTCAGTGGGACATGCCCATAAAAACCGACTGTTTTTTAGATAGGCTCACAACCTGGGTACAAAATAGCCTATTACTTATTTTTACTTATTTTTGAATGCAAAAACCAAGCGAACGTTATAAGTTGACCTCAGACAACAATATAAAATTTTTTATAAAAATTTAAATAAAATTTAAAAAGCCAGTTCATGACCCCTTTAAAAAAATAATGTTCCCAGAGGCACTTCGATTGGATGTTTGTTAAGAGTGATTGTTTCTTGTCACATCCTTTTTTTTTTTTGCATTTGATAAATTTCTTGGGCCTGTAATCTTAGGCCTGGATTTTGTGTTACGTCTATTTTATTCCCTGAAGAACTCATTCTCAAGTACCAGCAGCACTCAATGAGTCTCACAGTGCATTGCTGTCCCAATTTGCAGGCCCCAATTATCTGTTTCAATGAATCTCTCTCTTTCTCTCCCCCTGCCTTCCTCTCTCTTTGTAGGACTCGTCATTCTTCCTTAACTTTTATTTTACCTGTTCAACTCTTTGACTGGCAGGTCATTATCTCATCCCATTTTTAGAGGCAAGACAGTGATCCACTGTAGGCGTCTTGTGGCAGCTCTGTGAACTTCCTCTCTGTCACCTGTGGAGAGTTGTGACCTGCCCTCGGCGTCACACTCAGAGAAGCTGAAAGAGAAACATGCTCCGGATTCTTATCACAGAATCTCAAAGTTGATGATTCTTTCTCTTTCTCTCTCTCTCTCTGGCTGAAGTATAATGGTTATACTGAGAGCAAGTTTATCAGAGCGACGAGAGAGGCTAAAAACATGCTATACTTGGAGGAGACGTCAGGCCTGTTGACTGTGTTTGGAGGTCTTGTCTATTGATAGTTTGCAGTGTTACAGAGCAGACTACAGAGGGATATAAGAAATACAGTTAAATAAATATAATATATAAAATAAAATAAATAACCATACAGTTAAACTGATCAAAAGAAAATGTTGTTGGTGGCTTGCTTACTATTTCTTCTTTACTTTCTATTTGTCCTGCTTGCCCCTCATACAGAGAAAACTTAATGGGCCAAAGTTGGTCCTCGTGCATATTAAAAACCAAGCATGAATGCAGAGAGACTGATTGTAGAAAGTTTATAAACTGGATAATTAGACAGTTTATAACTGGATATTACCAGAGCCCGTCTAACGGAGAGCCTTGGCACTTCCTATTAGCCCCATTGTGTATCATCTTGGTTGCAGTTCCATTAGAATTCCACTGGAGGTGATCGCGGGCGAGAGCAGAATGAATGGGAGTCTATAGGGCTTAACGGCTAAATGTGTCTCTTTCACCAGCTTGTCGTTAAATTAACATAGATTTTATTGTTGATTCCGCAAGTTCAATATAGATTATAGGCCAAAAGTCGAATGAACGAGTACTTATGTCCTTTTGATTTCTTACAGGTTAGGACGTTGTTGGCCGGAACACGCTAGCATTCTGCTATTGTGTGACGTCATCACATTTTTGAACGGATTTTTAGAACAGATAAGTGAACTTAAAAATGCAATTTTCAGCTGAGTGTATTATCTTAGCCATCCCTTTTGAATGCAACTTTCAAATTACTTGACAAAAAATTACATCCTGAGAAAAGTGGATTTCTGATGGTGAAACCCCATTGACTCCCATTCATTCTGCACTCGACCGCGAGCGCCCCTGCATGGAGAGAGACGTGTTACTGCAGCCATTCCAGAACCCGGAAGTAACCAGCCAGTGCCAGTTCTCCTCAATTAGACATTCTCTGATATTACATACTAATAAATGAGCACATTAAGTGGTGAACTTTGACCTACGAGAGGCTAAAACTGATTATTGTTGGAGGAAATGTCAGGCCTGTTGACTGTTTGATGGTCTCGTCTAATGATAGTTTAGAGTGTAATAGAGAAGACAACACAGGGATAAGAGGAAACAACATGTACTTTCAGTTTAAATGATCATTGCACTGGTAGTAAATTGCTTCATGTTATTTCTCAGCAATGAGGGGGTAACATTGCTTTTTTTGAAGTAATTAAACTCTAATCTCTCTCTCTCTCTCTCTCTCTCTTTCAATAATGAATTAAAATAAATGCTTGTTACTCATTAATTTAAATAAATGTGATCATACTGCACTACTTTATCTCTGTGTTTGTTTTAAAGCTGCCAAAATGATAGATAACCATCCTTTTTACCATTACGGTCAAATATTGCACTGCTACTAGCCTATAGCCTACCAGCCTGGCTAACGTTAGACGCGGTCTGGGAAACACAGTAAATTTTCTCGTATTTGAGGCGGGGTTACGAATGCTCAGAGCCGTTAATTGGGTGCTATGAATATCTATCAAATGCATGTAGAGGGGTAAGAAATTAGTCGAGGAAGAAAACGATGGTAAGAAATTAGACGAGGAAGAAGATTTCTTTGCGTTTTAAACTACTTAGAACAAAATCTAAGGCTGTATTGAAAGGTAACTTCGCGTCTGCTGCCATGTTTGATCCATAGGTATAAACAAGCTGCTTTGGTGTATCGCATAGACATCGTCATCATCTTGCTGTTCCCTCCCCGTTCTGTGATTGGTCCCCTCGCTGAGGTAAAAGTTTGGTCCTTTGTTTAGTTACTCTTAAGTTACTATAATAAGTAACTATATTCACCACCATTCATTTGTGTTTGCTTTTTAATGTACATTCACTGTCACTCTTTGTCCGTTTAAAGTTTAAAGTGACACACTGTCACACCGTTTAAAGTGTTTGGTACTACCTGTCTCTTTGGAATTATTATTAAACCTTGAGTCATTTGGAACTTTATTCATCTGTCTTCCTGCAAACACCTGTGACACATATGGCCATGTTATACGCGGGATAATCCACAGCCAACTGTGCACTGAACGATTTGAATGCACTCCGCTTTGGTTCTTTGTCGTGCATTAAAATCGTTTAATGCACAGCTAGCCGTGGATTTTTTGTTTCAAACATTTATGACTTTAATTTTCTGTGAAATACCCCAGAAGTATAGCTGAATGTCTGAGCTGTTCCATGAATGTAGAATACCAGAGGCTTTCAAGCTCTAAAAAGGGCACAACAAGTGTTGGGTAAGTTACTCTAAAAAAGTAATTAATTACTAGTGACTAATTACCTCTTTAACAGTGTAATTAGATTACTGTACTAATTACTCTCTCTCTAAAAAGTATTTGGTAACACTTTATTTCGATAGTCCACTTTAGACATTCAACTAACTATAAGTAACTTTGCGGCTACATGTCAACTATCATTAGAGTATCAGTAGACTGTCCGCTTAATATCTGCTAACACTTTATTTTGTTGGTCCCCCAACAGACATTCAACTGACTGTAAGTAACTTAGCAACTACAAGTCAACTTGTTCTACTAACCGAACCCTAACACCTAACCGTAACCTAACAGTCTGCTGACAGTCTACTACAGCCTACTAATACTCTAATGACACTTAGTTGACATGTAGTTGAAAAGTTACTAATAGTTAGTAGAATGTCTAAAGTGACTATCGAAATAAAGTGTAACCAAGTATTTAATTACTTTTAATTACTAATTACTTTCAAAATCCCATATCAATCTCAACCAGCTGAATAATACAAGGATAGACATGAATCTGTTTTAATTCTTTTAAATAAATACTTTAAAATTGCATTAATTATCCTGAAACTGACCAAGGTGGAGAAGGTTACATTATAAAAACATACTTTTTAACATCAGACAATACATTTTGATGTTAAACCCTATTGTTTTATGCCTGATCTCATGACATTTCACACTTTTTTCGTATATTTTACAATAATTCATACAAATTTGTACGAGTGCGGTCGTACAATTTAGACACCTCATAAAATGCATACGAATCACTGTGAGATCGGATTGATCTCTACACAGTATTTACCTCAATTACATCAGAAGTAACTGTAATTAAATTACAGATAAATAAAGAGTAATCCCTTACTTTACATTTTCAAGGCAAAAGTAATTAAATTACAGTAACTAATTACTTAGTAATTAGTTACACCCAACACTGGGCACAACACATCATACATACAAGTAGTCCTTACTATCATGGACCGTATTTCAAGTTTTGAGAGAACCCCAATTGGGGCTTTCAGTAAACTTTAGAATATTATGTTGGAGAATGGGGGGCCTTCAAGTCTAAATGTTTACCACTGATTTAGACATTAAATTTCTATAAATTTCCGCTAAATTTCTCCTTTTCTGTTCCACTTCCAGAAAGACAAAATGTTGACAAAATTAGAATTTGTGGGTGAATTATTCCATGTATTTATGTGGATGATTGTGGATATAATTTATATTTTATGAAAACAGTAGTACGCCACATACTGTGGCCTGAAAAAACATCCAAATCAACAAACTATTAACATATTTTCTACTTCTAATAAGTCTTTATTTAAAGCAGTCATTATTTAACCTACAGGCTCTGTTTAACCTGGCTTGTCCCTTGTGGTCTAACACTTTATTGATTTGTGTACTCATGATTGGTTGACATGTGGGTAAATAAACAGCTTTTGTGTTTGGCAGGCCTGGCTTCCTGTGCTGTTGTTTGCCTAGGCAGGGGTTCCTGTATTCTGGGCTTTGCTGTGTACAACAGGGCTCTTGTTCCATGTCCCCTCATGACCACACGGCCTCATTTGTCTCCGTCAACACATTAACACATCAGAGAAGCCCCCTGCTGCTCTAAAATGCTGGAGAAAGCTCTCCTTCCATTACTGGTGCAAGTACTCCCCCTCCTCCCTCGCTCTCCAGTCATGTTATTATGCTCTGCTTTATGGTGGCCATATATTTACTGTAGCCTCTCTGCAAGATGAATATGAAGCTGTGTTAAGGTACTCTGAGGCAGTCTCCCTCCCTTATCTTGTTGGCTGACAGGTCATTTGGCTATTCACTAGCAGTTGGAGTTGTTGGTTGTGTCCCACCCAGAGAGACTCCTCAAGTCTCTAATTTAAGCTTGTTCATAAATAATCTAAGTCTGCACAGTGACGCAGTCAGACAGAAATATAGTTGTGTGGTTTTTTTTCCCAGCGAGACACTTGCCCATAACCCGCACTCAACCCAATGTCACACCCACTGACGCTTGTGTGCACCAGGCTTGCCAGCTAACAGACAGAGTTAGGAAGTTGGATGTCTAAGACATAGTCTCTCTCTCTCTCTCTCTCTCTCTCTCTCTCTCTCTCTCTCTCTCTCTCTCTCTCTCTCTCTCTCACACACACACACTTTCTCATTTGGTCCCAGAAAGAGTCCAAAATGCAGTTTCTACTGTAGAATATCTTTATAATATCCCCAGGCTGTAAGCTATTTCCATTTTCTCTTTAATATATAATCATATATTTTTAGCTTAATGGGATTTTGTCATCATTTACTCATTTGCACAATTTACGTTCCAAACCTGTTTGACTCTCTGTTTTCTGTGAAACACAAAAGGAGATATTCTGAAAAATCCCTCTGTTTTTCCTCAATGTTGCTTCAGACCCCACTGACTTTTTGTGTTCCACAGAAAAAAAAAGTCATACAGGTTCAACCCAATCTCGCCGCAATTCGTACGTATTCGAGGTGGCTAATTTGTTCTAATTCATGCACCCTCCATTATACTGTGTGCGATTTTTGCTAAATCGTACATATTTTATGACTTGCCCAATTCGTATGAATTCGGACGAATGACCTTCCCCTGAGCCCGCCCCTAAACCTACCCATCACTGGGGTTCAGACAAATCATACAAATTTGTACAAGTGAGATCATACTAATTCGTAAGAGTTGGTCGTGAGATATCATTGGATGTCTTTAAAGTGACAAATTTTTTTCACAAACTTGATTCTATTCATGACTTGTTGATTGGATGGAAGCATATCTGAGTATAATCGACTGGCAGTTGATTGTAAGAAAGGGGTGCGGTTTAAGCAAACTAAACGATTGGAGAAGTCTGGAACACATCACCAGAATGAAGTCTGTTGTCTCACAGGTATAGATCCAGCTATGCATGGAGGAACTGTTCACATTAAGATCAATAAGCTAAAAATAAATATAATTTTCATTGTATGTTAACTTTAAGTCTTATTTGCCGTAGAGTTTGTTGTGTGACTTATGACAGCTGAGTTGAATACATCATATAAAACTGTCTTTTAGATATTCAGATGATAAATATATCACAACCATAAATGATTGAATGATCTGCCTGAATGATCTGAAAGTTGTTATTGAAGTGAAAAGCTCTAGTCGCTCATACATTAACTGTCATGATTCATCTTGGTGACTTTTTTTTAGTCAGTCAGTTGCTGCACTCTGCATATCAGATCTCATTTACAAGGTCTGACAGTTCGGTCTTGATCTAAAGATTTCTCACAGCAACAGTCATCTCACAACAAGAAAGACCTTTATGTTACATTCGCTCACAGTGTTTCTCAGGATTTCGTTTAAGGTCAGCGCTTTCTTGTTCAGACATATACAAATAGAGTTGTATTGTGTATTTGTTGGTCTGACACAATGACCTTTGGAATGCTAAAACATATAATGTCAACTTTGCTATTGTGTTTCACAATGTAGTGCATTACTTTTACTCTGCACAACTGTATAGTTTTTGATAGAAGTTTTAAACAGTATGAGAGGGTTTGGTCACTATAAAGTTCATGCCATTTGCTAATGCGTGTGCATGAAGTACATACGCTACATCAGCAAGTTAAAGTCTGCAATCACACACACACACACACACACACACACACACACACACACACACACACACACGTATCTGTAGTCTTATAGTGCCAGAAAATTCTAGTGTCCATTTAATCAATTTTACTTCATATAATTAGGCACAGAGAAGACACAAGCCACGCCCCCACCTCATTCCCATAAGCCTAATCAACAACACAACAACAAAAAAAACTCTCTTAATTAAAACTCATTAATCTGCCAAATTATACATTAATGGTTCCAATTAATTATGCAAGGAACTGATGCAGGGCTCTAGATGCTGTAAAGCAATTAAATCCTTCTTTACTTTGAAATTGTGAAAGTTGAGTAAGATGTGGCAATGGGGAAAGTGAACCACTTGTAAAGAATTGCACAGATTTTATTATGTGACTATAGACGATTTAAACATATCTTTCAGTGACTGAAACAGGTGAGAAAAAGTCCAATTTTAATAAAATTATTTATTTATGAAAAATATATACACTGTTGATGATTTGCCAGCATGTGAAATCTTAAATAAATAGTTTAGCTAATGATTAACCCTGAGTTAGAATGAGGCACTTTTATAAAAACAATAAAGGCAATGGAAATGTAAATTTTGCCAACACTTCATACATTTAATTATCTTGTGTACAAAATATTGTCACAGTGCTTGAAAGATAGCGCTGTATTGATATTCTTTGAACATTTGGACTTTGTTCTAAAGTTCAATCCCTAACTGCAAGTTTATACTCAATACAGCACCATCTATACTTATACTTAAATATATAATTTATAATTCATGTAAAATATTTAAGTATTTGAATTCATATAATTCATATCAAATTCTGCCAAAAATGTATGCTAAATTCAGACTTTGTTTGCACACTTAATTATGATTGGTCTCATTCCATATATTATATTTAACTATTTATAGCTACCTTTAGACCTACAGTGTAACTTTTGCTGTATCCAAATTTTCATACCATTGAAGTACATTCCTTTGGTATGTAGGTGTGTAAGAACACATTCTTGGACACACAACATCTGCTATGGTGGCATGGTCCTTTGACCAATGTGTTCTTTGACATATGGTGTGCTAACAATTAAAGTGAATGTACTTTAAACAAGTAAATATCAACAACAAGGACATTTCTTGCTACCAACAGTGATTGAAAGGGCTCACAGTTCACCAGTTTTTATTTTTCACCTTTTCAAATCTGACGGCTCTTCAGGTCTCATGGTCTTATTAAATAGCAAAGAGTCTCTGATGCAGCATTTAATTTACACAAAACCAGAGGATAAAACTTTCGCTTACAAAAAAGCTACATAAGCTTGCATTTAACACTATTCTTTTTCTGGCTTGCAAGTGTAGCATATCTGGACTGGACACCCCCAAGCACAAGGACCACACAACCACTCAATGAAGAGATCCAATGTTTTTATTCTGTAAACAGACAGATCATCAGTGGATAATCCAGGGTAATGGCTTCGCTCTCACTCTCTCTTGTAGACACAGAGAACATTCACAAGAGTAGCGAAGAGCATGCGCTCATCAGCCTCGTGCAAATAGACTGACGCAATCTTATGATCCTTTTGCAAATAGACTGACGCAATCTTGAGCCTTGTTAGTGGTATTAACAAGCGATTTCTTTTTACTTATTAAATGCCCCCATTACTAGCGTTATACGCTAAACAGTTTTTAGAGATAAAACTCTTTACATTTGATTATCATGAAAATAATTCTCAGAGAAAGGTTGACTAGGTACCAATGTTTTATTAGACCAAAGGTTCATTTTGCACTGGAGTTCTCCTTTAATCAATCCCTTTTAATTACAAAAGTAGAAAAACCTATGCATAAACAGTAAATCAAAGTAAATTATATATATATATATATATATATATATAGAGAGAGAGAGAGAGAGAGAGAGAGAGAGAGAGAGAGAGAGAGAGAGAGAGAGAGGGCTGGGCGATATGGCCCAAAAAAATTATCAAGATAATTTTTTTTATATCAGTCGATATCGATAATTATCACGATATATGTCAAATATTTATTTTTTTAAGTTTAAAGGCAGATTTTTGCAACTAAGTGAAAGTTGTATAAACCAGAGTGTTAATTGTGTTTTTAAACTACTCTTTAAATTTATGTTCATTAACAAAAACAGTAACATCTGTTTTTTTTTTGTTTTTTTGTTTTTTTTTTCCTATGTAACAACCACATTTTTATTTGGTAAAAAGTAATATTCTGACTGTTTGAGTTGTATTCAAATTAACCATTGGTCATCCAGTATCATGCATTTAGATCATGATAACCACAGATAAAACCAGGTATAGCCTATAACTTAGCTCCTCACTATCATGGCATAACTTTATGGTTTCTGTATTTTTTGTATGAAAAACAACAGCCTAACAGTTAAATACATTATTAAATACTGTACTTATATTCCATTAGTCATAATACATTGTCTACATTAATAATATTATACAAATCAATATGTATATCCCACATTTCATGGTGCAGTTAATATTACCAGGCTAAATGGATTCAGTATCAATTCAGATTCTGCCTGTATCGTTGCACGCAGTGTTTCTCCTTTTTGTCAGCGGTGTTTCATCTGCCTTCAAACTGGTTTAAACTTGACATTTGTGTTCTTCTCTGAACTCAAGTGCTTTTCACTGGAACTAGTGAGCAAGACGATCAGAGGCGCGTCTGCGTGAGCTCGTGCTCTGCTCAATGCCATTTGGACTTTGACCCGAGCGGATAAATGCTCCGTGTGGCGCGCGCGGTTTAAATGAGTTTCATTCCGCTTTTGACGCATAAACATTATCGAACATTTATCGACCTCTTAATATCGTTTTATCGAGGAATATTATATCGCGATAATTATCGTTATCGTTTTATCGCCCAGCCCTAATATATACATTTTCATATATACGACAGGTTTCCCATTATACCCACTCTGGTCTGAACTTTGTTTTCCTCTTGGCCAGGAGGTGGCTCAACAACTCCAGCAGGTGAAACACAACAAAGAATCCCCTCAAAAAGCGAACTGCGTGAATCACAAATCAATCCCTCATCTGGGCTGCTTAAATTGCTGTTCTCCTTGATATAATCATGCTTTGATGGCAATTGCTCCTGTCCCAATGACTCAGGGACTATATCCAATGATACAGTGCTAATAGATCTGTAGGACAACCTCTGTTGAGGATCCTCAGAATCTGCAGTTTCCTCCACCCAACTTGCAACTCACTAAGACAAAGAACATAACTCAGATGTGTGACCAACAACATCATTCATGGATATACACCTACAGCTGAGGACAGATCCACCACTATCCTCAGACAATTCAGGTTCTCCTAACTCAAGTGGCAGGAAATTCGCTTGCAACAACAAATTGTGATGAACAGTTTTCTCCTTACCCGAGGGGGGACGGGACTTTTTTACTCTGGCAACCTGCAGCAATTCTCGGATCAGTTGGCTCTCAAAGTTTGCCCCCTGATCCGAGTGGATCCTATCAGGGAAACCGTACACACAAAAATATCGATCCCACAACTGTCGTGCTACTTGCTTTGCCGACTGGTCACGACACAAGAAGGTATGAGCCATGCGGGAAAAATGGTCAGTTACGACCAACACATCCACATTAAAGCCAGTCCAAAAATCAATGCATACTAGCTCCATAGGACTCTACGTTTTCACGCTCTTTAGTGGGGCTCTACCTTCAGTTCTGAGCATTTTACTGATGACGCAGCACTTGCAAAACTTAATGTACCCACAAACATTGCATTCTAACCTGACCCAGAAGAAACTTTGTCTTGCCAAACACATAGTTCTACCTTGGCTCTGGTGCCCCGCTTCGTCGTGGATGCCTGTCATCACCTGTGTAATCAAAGAAGATGGTACAACAAACTGTAACCGTTTCTTTCCTGTCTGGTTATCTTTGCTTGCACGATACAATACAGCATCAAGTATCTTTAACTTGCTTCAAGAATCTGAGCACCTTATATGTCTCACCAGCACACTAACGACGCAAAGCTCTGTTGCCCCAAGTAAGACAGGTCCCTGGACAGACAAGGATCATTCTGTTGTCTCTGAGATCATCTAACGAAAAGACTGGCAATGGACATTGCCCAGGAGGGAACAAATTCTGGGTGTTCTGGACAATCGAAGAGACTGCTCTCGATTCCACTCCTGCTTCCCAGTCACTATGACCTTCTAACACTGCAGACATCTCGGCACTGGAAAGCGGACAATGGCTTGGTGCTACACTAGGAGGACATTCAGCAATCTGGATACCAGCACTAAGCCTGAATTCATCTTGCACTTTGTCTCTCTCAAACTGTTCTGCTTCCTCATGAAATGCAGTGTAAGGCTCATTCAGCAGCCTCCGACTAACCCGGTTAGTGACAAAGGGTTGACAACTTAAAGTATCAGCCACAATGTTCTTACTACCAGGTATGTACTTGATGCTGAAATGATAGGACGCTAACTTGGAAACCCATCTCTACTCACACGTGTCGAGGTTAGGCTTTGTAAGGATGTAAGTTGAAGGATTGTTGTCAGTCCAAACAACAAATTCATAGCCTTTCAGCCAGTGGCCTAATTTGTCGCAAATGGACTATTTCAAGGTCAAAAACTAAGCGGTGAGCAGGATACTTGACCTAAGCATGCATAAGGGTTTTGCTAGCAAAAGCCATCAGCCGGGCTCCAGTCTGACCATCTGTGACCTGTGAAAGCATAGCTCCCAATCCATCCATGGAGGCATCAGAGGACAAAACAAATTGGCGGCTAAAATCAGGATGTGTCAGGGTCAAAAAATTCATCAGAGCGGCTTTTAGCTGCTGGAAGGCCCTACTCTGCTCCTCCTTCCAGTCACCCGGACTCAACCTTCTGAACAGAGCAGCACCCTTCCCAGAAGGGTTCTTGCCTCTTTGTGCTGCTGTGAAAGAAAACAGTGGTTTTGCGATTGTAGAGCAATTTTTGGATGGAC
Organism: Cyprinella venusta; assembly: GCA_038021265.1. NCBI lineage: Eukaryota > Metazoa > Chordata > Actinopteri > Cypriniformes > Leuciscidae > Cyprinella > Cyprinella venusta. The sequence goes on from CM075866.1 coordinate 26,330,805, forward strand.
CTCTGGTAATACAACACCATTCCAAGAAACTTCTTAATTTTCCTTTGGGACGGAGTTACCCCATCCTCCATAATCAAATCAGACACCTTGTCTTGGTCGGTTTGTACCCCTGAACTGTCAATAACTTGGTCTAAGAAACGCACGCTCTTCTGGAGGAAATGGCACTTTTTAGGGGCTAACTTTAGCCCATGCTCTCTGAGTCTACTGAACACCACTCCTAGTCTCTTGATGGCCTCACTCTCTGTGGCATATACAAGTAGTTCATCCAGATAGCAAAGCTATGTCAATAAATTTTGACCGCCAAATAAATTTGTCATTAGACGCATGAAGTGGTAAACGATTAAACTCATAATGGCCCATCGGTGTTGTGAAGGTCATCAGATTTTTATCCTCCTCCGCCATCACAATATTATAAAAACCGGAGTTAATATCCATCACGCTAAAGATTGTGTTTCCGCCCAAGGCCGCCAAACTGTCTGCTTGGTGAGGTAAGGGGTGAGCATCTTTGATGGTCCTGTCATTAAGGACTAGGCTATTTTAGCATTTCGTCTCAAAGTGATCGACTTACTGGATGGATTGATCACCTTAACCGGCACCCAGGTAATGTGGCTATATCACCCAACAAGAACACCCTTTTTATGAGTTTGTGCCTTAGAAGACCCAACCAATACCTTACTACCCACAGAAATAGTGGAACTTGTCAGGAGTCTACCCCACACAAGGTGCTCTTGCTGAGATAAAAGTGTGACAGCCTGAGTGAGCTTTACGGTACCGACAATGGTTGGGATACTACTACCTTCCCATCTGTTATGCCCAGACAGCATACTCAAGAATTGCTGAATCTCTGGTTCTCCTGTACAATTTGAGGGGTTTATGACACGGCAATAGCTTTGGGACTGCATAAGCTGGCAGAGAACATACTTGATCACGTTAGTACCGACAATTAACACGGTACAACAAGGGTAGGCACGATAACCAGATATCCAAACACATACATCTTTAGATTGGATTGGATTAGCCTTTATTGTCTCCTGATGGAGAAATTCATCTTTGGCATTCGAGACACAGATGCAACACAGTATACATTATACTGTACATAACACATAAAACATAACACACAAAACATGATTTACATAAATTCACAAATTATATTAATGTTAAAAATTAATGTCACACCCGACATGATTTACCTAATTAATGTCACACATAACATGATTTACCTAAATTCTAACCCACACACCCTAGTTGATAGTTCAGTATTTTAATAGAGAGTGGTACAAATGAAAATTTAAACCTATTTAATCTGCAGTTTGGTAACCTGTACCTTCTGCCTGAGGGCATCATCTCTCACTGTATAGGACATGATTCGAGCTGGTGGATGCACTTGAACTTAACCCGAACACTGACACAACCGAAAAGCAAAACATTGGCAGGGGTTGCTCAGACTCAAGGGTCCCACGTGCATCCAACAACTTGCACTCAGTTTCCTCATTAATAGTACATCCCATAGAACCAGTGTCTAACAGGCCTTGGCAAGAGACCATAACATTCACCAACACAATGTTCTGGATCAAAACGATACTGTTACTTGATTCAACCTGACACTGGCTGCTATAGATGACCATAAGATCGTCTTCACTAGTGAGAGGCTGACTTAATACACTCACATCGCCCTCTCCTCAATGTGAGTGAACTAGTTTCCCAGATCGTCACTGGTCTGGGCCATAGCTTGGCAAGGGACCTTGCGACACTCCCTGCGGTGATGCCCAACCTCCAGGCAAGCAAGGCACCTTTTCTTCTCTCATACAGTGAGAACAAGTCGAGTGAGATCTGTCTCCACAGACTTCACATGAAGAGGATCGATAACACTGTGATTTTCGAGGCCTTGGTTCGGAAGCAGGTAAGGTTGTGCGCTCCAACACCCTTTCTAGCATTTTCCTTTTCCTTTTAGGGTGTCAAATGTTAATTTACAAGCAATGCCATTTGTCTTTAGAGGGCATTGTTGAGACTGAGTTCCTGTTTTCAGTCTTACATTATTAAGTGCTTTGTTCTAATCACGTTATTGAATAGTGTCTGTAAACTGCACAAAGACTGTTTAAAGGGTCACTTCACCCATTTGCATTAAGCTTTGTATCTTTAGAAACCCAGTCAAATTTTTGAATGGTCATGGTTTATTCCCTTATTTTCCCCTGAGATGGGAGAAATAAGAATTTAAGTGTTTTACTTCCTGCTTATTGTGACGTAAAAATCGTCATTTTGTGTCACAATAAGCAGGAAGTCATATTTCATTAAAATCTTTAGAAATACAAACATTAGCTCATATTATTCCAGGGTGTTGGACCCACTAACCCTACAAGCCTATTACAGATCAGTGGGTGGGACTTCACTTGCAGAAACTGAAATCAATATCCGCCATCTTGTTTGCGACTAAGCTAACAAGCGCTGTGGAGATAGTAAATTATGATAATGACGGAAGAAACTAAACATGATATGGAAGAATTGGATTTTGAAATTCTGCTGCTCGAATCCGATGTTCGTGGCTATCTTTACGAGTCACAGTATAGTTCAGAGCAGCTGAGGCTGATTGAGGAGCAGGAGACGCCGAGGCGGCGGCCTGTCGCGGTCGAGGACCCAGCACTGACTCGGATTGCTGTTGCCTGTACTCTCGCTGCGTGCTATGGCCTATGGACACAGAGTCCGTCTGCTGCTGAGAATTTCAACGATGGCAATTTCTCCTGGAGGAAATATCTGAATCAGACGAGCACACGGACGTTTGTGTTGTGATAGTTTCGCCCAACATCCAGGTATCATGTAGTAATTCACCAAACAGAAATAAATACAAACGGGGAGTAATTCAGTAATGAGTTTGCCAATATAACGTTAACGGGGTTTGTTGTGGGAAGAAGCAGGCAGGAACCGGCATTTAAGCATTTTAATAGTAAAATGAACAAATACAAAACGAAAATATAAGTCAGCAGCCCCTCATTGGCGACTGCTGTAACGTTACACACAACAGAAACAAAACACAACATAAAATCAGGCTGGTTTCTCTCTTGATCTGCCGTCGTCGCTCCCCGTTTTATGCTTTCGCTTCTCCGTGAGAGACGCAAGACCGGCGCACGCCTCACAGGTGTCTTTCATTATCAGTCTCTGTTATAACTCACGCCACCGGCCTCGCACAGAGCGCCGTCCTCTTACATCCCTCGCCCTTGATCGTCCTGCTCGCCACAGCCAACTAGACATTTTGTGTGAAATGAATTTCAAACTCCGGTGACAGCTAATGTTAGCCTTGTAGATGGAAGAGTGAATTCTCTGTTTGCGCTGTTCTGGATTAGTGGGTGTGGCTTGCGGAGCTGTGCATTGTGGGACAAAGTCTTTTCATATATAGGCGCCCCTTAGTTATTTTCTGTTTTTTCTCGGTCAAGAGGGCACCAAATTAAAAAATTCTTTTACATTTCAACTACATATGATCCACTTTCAATAAAGATTTATGTTGCAATGGGTGAAATGCTCCTTTAAATATGAAACACTGTGTGTGAATGAATGGATGGCACAAATGCACACGCGCTGTGCCGTTAAACTTAAAATGACTTAAAATGTAGCCCTGTTTGTGGTAAATAGAGTGTAATTTCACCTTTGCCATTAATATATTTATGAGCAACTGAAAAAAGCACAAATGTCAGGGCATGTCAAAACATCTCAAGGACCCCAAAAACACCTTAGACCCCAGAGACCTTACAACTTAAAAGAAAAACAATATTGTGATAAAATGAAATGTTCTCATACATCAAATTCTTATTTCAACAAAGACCTTATACAAACAGTGCGAACAGTAAATAAAAGAAAATAATACAATATATAAAAACAAAAATCAAAGAATGATTCACACCAGCTACACAAGCACCTTCAAAAATGATAATCTAGATATCATATAGTACTTTACAACTGATGTTGTACAAAAACATTGTACAAAAACAAATACTTCAGATTGACTATGAGCTCAGAGAAAGATGAATGTGTCCCAACTTGGACTTTTTTATAGTGAAAATTGCAATGAAATATAGGAAAAACCTTTGCATTGGTTTGGCTGAGAAACCTGAGGGCAAGTTTCTTTGAAGAATCTGAAGAAGCCTAGCTGAAAAAAAGACCCACCTTTGCTTTCAATCAGAATTCATGTGCTCAAGAAAATACTGCAGCCTAGCAAAGCTTTTGTTGATTTCATCCCAAAATAATCATTTTGGTCTTTTTGTCACTATTCATACCCATCCATAAAACAGGAAGAAAGGAATATTAAAACAATATTCTGAATAGTCAACCCAGGATATCTTTAAAATGTCTTTGAATAGGCCTATGTTTAATAAAAGAATATGAAGTACGAATATGAAATATGAAATTTTTGTACTGGTATATTTTAGTGTTATAGCATAATTTGTATTTTGTCATAGAAATCTGTTCAGGTGTCCCTCAGCTAACTTGGAGCAATTTTGTCCCTCAGCTAACTTGGAGAAATTTGTCTTTATCTCTATGTCTGTTTTTTGAGGCTCGCCTGTTATTTCAAAAGATAGGAAACCTATGAGAAATATTGTTTTTAAGTTTCATTTTTCCTTAAAAGACAACATATATATTTTTTCTCAATTTCCTGTTTTCTATTTCTTTCTTAATTTTGTTCACTCACATTTAAAGCAAATCTCCATAACAATGTTTCCTGGTACCCTTAAGCATTACCTATATGACGCCCTAGGATGAAAATGCGTTGCAAATTATGACTGTGATGTCTTGGCAGAATAACTGTAAAATTATACACACCCCAGATCAATGATTCCGCTGATCAGATGTCTTTTGATCATACAGTACAAACAATTGTGTGTATGTTCAGGTGTCTGCCTTGAATGTTAAACTCTCTTTGACTCAATTTCAGATTCACAGCACTGGCTCAGATGTGGTCAATGCAGAACAAATCATATTAGTTTTTAATTCAGCTGGCCCCTTATGCCACAGCAGAGAGATAATTGTTTTCTGTAATATTTGTTTCTGAATTCAAGAAACTTTTCCTTGCAGACCTCGGTTCATGATCTCCTTTTGCCTTACTGTGTATTTTTTAGGGTTCTCAATAAGCCATTCTTTTTTTTATGTGAGTGAAAGATCTCCCTGGGTGATTCAATGAGATGTATTGTTGGCTCCTGTATCCACCTTGGACCCTTGCTCTCAGCTCCACCTGGGATCATCATTCCTACGGCTTCGCCTTGGTTAGTCATCGCTTTGCCGTTACTTACTTACTTGTGGTTACCTACCTTTGTGTGATTTGTGTTCTCCTGTGTATTCCAACTGGTATCCATCTTCACCCGTTCCTCCCTGCAAGACTCATTTCATTGAGTTCATTTTCTTCAAAGCATCTGATATCTAAAGGTGTGTTTTGTGACACATTCCATTACAAACTGTCATGTTTCTCTTTCTCTTTTTTTGGAAGTTCAACATCATTTCTCCATATAAGATGCATACTGTACATCAGTATTGTCAATAAAGCATTTCTACTGAAGTTTCCTCGAGTTTCCTCGAGTCTGTGTTCCCTGACAGCCAAAGCAAATTTTTGTTTAAGATTTTCCATCTAATATTTATATTTTATTTCACATGTATTTCAATTAACTGTATATTTTGAATAGTTTTAGTTTTAGTTTTCAATAATAACACAAACTACAATCTTAAAGAACTTGGGTTACACTTTATTTCGATAGTCACTTTAGATGTTCTACTAATTATAAGTAAATTCTCAACTACATGTCAAGTAACTCTCATTACAGTATTAGTAAATTGTAGTAGACTGTCAGTAGACTGTTAGGTTATGGTTTAGGTGTTAGGCTTTGGGATAGGAGAATAAGTTTACTTGTAGTCGACAAGTTACTTATAGTCAGTTGAATGTCTGTTGGGGGACCAACAAAATAAAGTGTTAGCAGATATTAAGCTGACAGTCTACTCAGGCTGATCTCATGAAGTAGCGTGTGTATGACACGCCAATTCGTATTTGCATTTTTGGCGTGTTATGAAGACGCATAATCGCTTTTCAGCGTGTTTATGAACGCCGTTGACTTAACGTTATATAAATATAGGACTTACCTCAACCCCGTCCCTAAACTTAACCGTCACTGGGGTTAATGGCATTTATGACTGTTCCCTTACCATCCTAGGGAAAAAAAAGATATGACTTACCTCAACCCTATCCCTAAACTTAACCGTCACTGGGGTTAATGGCATTTATGACTGGACATTTGACGCGCGTGTTCTGACACGCGGGATGACGCGGACGTTAATGGCGTAGACATACACGCATACACACGGATACACGCGAATAGCTCAAAATGCGTAGAAATAATACGCCACTTGACTCGAAAGTGGCGTGTATGTTTACGCAAAAGTCATGATGTCATGTTGGTCTACTAATACTCTAATGACAGTTAGTTGACATGTAGTTGAAAAGTTACTTATAGTTAGTAGAATGTTTAAAGTGGACTATCGAAATAAAGTGTTACCTTGTTACTTCACTTATAACGTTCTCATCTAACCAATCGTGTTCTAATAATCGCAGTATAAAAGATCGGTACTTAGACGAGTTTGCAGATGCTGACCCCAACATTCAGTTTGCAGAAACCGACATGTAATAGGCTAATCCACAGTGCAGTGATTTATTTTCAGCGTCGGTGATCCCAGGCACACACAGGCAGTTTTACAAATACACAACTGCGTTACTGAATAGTAAAAAAACAAGCATATAAGCAACAGAAATATTAAACAGGCTTTACTGTGCTAGCTATAGAGTTGAGGATTGTTTTTTCACGTCGCAATGCATTGTGGGAATCACAGTATGGAAGTAGATGTACTGTATAGTAGGCAGTAGGTAATTAAAATTGTAACGTTGGCCATTTAATAATATTAGGTTAAATTTAGGTTATTTTAAGGAAATGGGTCAGTATTGCTGTATTGTGAACTGCTGTAATCAGTCTCACGATCGACAGTACAAACGCCTCAAAAATCATGTTATTTTTCGGAATGATATCAAAATAGGAAGTGAGGTTTCTTATTTTGGTGAATGGTGGGTTGTGTCTGAGGTGAATGTTTGTCAATATTATTCTGGATTACAGAAATACCAGACAAAAACAGTGGATTATTGCACTTAGTAATTATTCTTTACGTGTAACAAACCCTCATAGACAAGCTTCATAGCTCACAGAATCTTCAAGTGTGTGTGCGTCACCACTGATGCTTGATTAGCATTAACGTTACCTTAGTGCGAACAACTGTTTTCTCAGCATTTACTTTGTATATCTGCAGATCTTACACCCATCTATTTGTGAACTACAGGTGAGCCTCCAGTGACTTGAAGTTTTTAAATTGATTGGAGGTGTAAGCGTTCACTACACAGACCAGGTAGGAGAAAATATCATAGGAGAAATAGGAGAAACTGAGGCTTGGTAAACTTTCATAATTATTACACCATACTCTTTCATTCATAGGGATCGATTCCACCTATATCCTCAATTGTAAGTAGCGTTGTAGTGTTTTTAAATGTCGTTTGGCTTCATTATTAAGTTTGTCAGTATATTTTATACAGTACATCATCAATCACCATGGACACTAATGATCCTCCCAGCTATCTGTCATTTTCTTGTTATCATCTGTGTATTTAGGGTGTTTATCAAAACCAAGAATGCAAAGAACGGACTTGTGTTGGGGAGAACGCTCTTTCTAGTTGTTTCTAGTTGTTCTTGGAAAAATGAACTCACAAGGTGGCCAGCACACAGAACACTGCTGACAGTTTGAGATAATGTGTTCTTGCTGGTATTGCGCAATAATACCCCCGCACAGACACCATCTGCATTACCCAAACATAACAAGAATTATTGGCCATACCAGCCAGGCTGCAATTGTCTCTTGACTGTGGGGAAAACGAGTCTGTGAGCAAACTGGCTGGTTGGCTCGCTAGCTAACTTAACTACCTAGCTAACTTAGGCGCTTATGGAGATCCTCACTTCCGAAAATGTTTGAGCACATTTTCGATTCGGCATACATTTTCTTAAAAATGCCAATATTTGAAATCTACACAGTAGATTTCTTGCATCAAATGTTTTCAGAAGTGATTTTAGTGATGAAATGGAGTACGTAATTGTAGAAAAACAAATTACTGCCTCTCCTTACTCGAATGCCGAATTGAATGCTGGGATATTTCTGCCGTCAAGTTCACACAAGTTATGCATCCTCGGTAAAATGGGCGTCAAGAACACATCCACAAGAACAGACGAGAACACAGATTGAGAAAAGCCCATAGTTCCATTCTGTTCAGTCAGTCTTCGTCCGATCTCCGTCCTATGTGTGTGAACCTTCTGCCTGTCTGTACTTGTTTATATTATATTATGACACCCTTCTCTTACTTCGTTATTGCTTCGGCCTTTACAGTGATGTAATTTGCCAATCACTTTCCGATCGCCAGGAAGACTATTTAAAAAAAAAAAAAAAAAACGCATTACACACTTTCGTTTTCAGGCTTTCAAATGATTTTGCCCTGCAGCAAACCCGGATCCATCACCCTGCCCTTTCTTAACAGAGATAATGTTAAATTAGTCGATCTGTTCTGAAGGTGTGGCTCTCTCCACCTTAAAAGCTTATTGTTCTGCCTTGGTCTTTGTTTATGATGTTTTGCCTTTCTTTTCAGATTGCTTTATTTTTCCATCCTGATGATGGCCGGTTGTCCTCGTTTAGCCTACAATTATGAAAATTTAAATATTTCTTTGATTCGTAAATTGCTTGCAGGCATTCAAATTCACGTATTCAAGTATTTTAATCATAATTTTCATGGTACCATGTTCGCTTGCTACTCAAAGGCTAAGCCAAGTCCTCTAGTAAACCTCTGATAAGCGCCTGCCAATCACATTGTATATATTACAAGGATTGAAGAGGTGGTATAATGCCCTTTTCACAAGATTTAAAACAAATCTCTGATGTCCCAAGAGCATGTATGTGAAGTTTTAGCTCACCACAGATATTTTTACAACATCTTAAAATTGTCACGTTGAGGGTGATCAAAACACATAGCTTTTGTCTGTCCCTCTAAATGCAAATGAGCCGCTGATCCCGGCACAGAGGGTGGCGTTTCAACAGCCCATTCTTTGCAGCTTCGATTACCTCTCATAGGTTAAAAAAAAAAAAAAGTTTAGCCTTTTATGTTCAAAACGGACATAAAAGTTCTGTGTGGCCTGTCATGGCTTTGTGGAGTCAATTTATCATTGCCTTGTGACCTACTGTGGCCACTCTTTCGTAGCTTCACTGTTTTCTCACAATAATGGAAGAGGCCATCTTTACCGATTAAGCTATTGGTCAATTAAGCCTTCCACAATTTCATGTTTCGTCATGCTTATTTCATGTTTAACTTATTTTTACTTTCTACGTTTTAGGAACCACAGGATATATAATGGTGGGTATACTTTTCTTTTACAGTTCTTTGGGGGTGGGCTACGTCCTGGTGGTATTGTCTCCTCCACCTATTTCTGGGGGTTGGCTGCGCCCCTGCCATCGTCTTCAGGTAGGAAATACAGAATCCGTTACCCTCGGATTGCGAGTTATGGACAGGGTCTACACCAAATCATTTTATACCACAATACTTGCTTTGCTGGGCTGTTAATAAATGTATGCTTTGTTATGTCATTTTGCCTCCCGAGTATTTCTGGTAGAACTAAACTGGGGTACGTTCCCGTACAACGATGTAACTTGCTGCTTCACTACCATAGATGCATTGTTGGAGAAATCAACTAGCTAGTCGCGACTGTTTCCCAAAATCCATTGTCGCAAAGTATCGTTCAACCACGTTGGTTTCGCATGTGGTGGAGTAATAACTACTTTTAATTTAACTGTGAGATCCAATTAGCGCTAGATTTGTTAATATCAATTACAGACATGTCATCTGAGGACTATTTCAAATTGTTCTCAGTTATTTCGCTTTATCACCAAACTCTATATTTGGCTCGTTCTTACATAGTAGAGCACGTTCACACATGCGCACTCTCAAAATAGGTACTTTGAATATTTTGACAAACTAAAAGACGTAGATTACATTTGTATGTATGCTGAATAAAAGGCACCGGTTGTACTGAATGTCAGCTGGCTTATTTTCCTCAAAGATAAGGATTTATTACTTCCAAATGTCAAGCAATATAGAAACGATGCTTCTAACCACAGGTCGAGAGAACTTTGCGATGCTGTTTACGAATGTTCGTTGGAACGATGGTTTCGGGAAACACCGACTCGTTGAACTATGCTGATAACAACGGAACTTACGACCATAGTTGGCTAACGATGCTTTCGGGAAACGCACCCCTGGATGATGACATCACTGTTTTCTGCAGAACTGCTTTATAGACCCCTTCTCATTTGGTAAACATGGGGACGTTTTTATGTGGGCGGAGCTTAGGTGGAGGCAGAACGATCCCTCTGGCCACTTCACTAATGGTAGTTAGCAAGTTTTATTAGCTTGTTTTTTTAACAGTGACTGAAGAAAATCCGATTTTATCTTAACGTGTAAGGTCACTTACTGTCCAGGAGTCCAGGACCGTGATTGTTATTTTCAAAAGTTTATTTTAATGGACGGCCGACCCGTATAGCCCTCACACGCTCACTCAATGCATGGATGATATGACAGGATTATGTATTAACGTTACGTTACCTCGGTTGAGTGGCCTGACTTCTAAATGGAGAACCGATTGTAAAGAGAAACTGAGGGCATTTAAATCTTATGATGACTATAACTATGTGCTGAATGGTCATGTACAAGACTTGTGTGGACGATCCGCAGTTCTGCCGAGCCAGCGCCGAGACGACGACAATGTAAACAGTGACATTACGATGCGATTTTAATCATTTGAATATTTTCTAGAAATAAAAAGTCCAGATACAGCATATTCATTTTTCATTGATACTTGCACAAAACAACACAATAAGATGATATTTAATAATAATAAAAGTAATTTAAGCTCCTTATGTAGCCGAATCTGTGCTGATTTGTATTGGCCGCCTCCAGTTTTCACTTTGTTTTGCCTCCAGCTTGCACCGTGACGTAACTGTGACGTCGGCGCAAAAGGGGTCTATAGATTAAATTGAATAATTGATTATCTTTACAACAGAACTGAATCAACACTGAACCTACGTTATAATAAATATTAGTTATTATACAATTAAAAAGTTTGCATCATTGAATAATTTTCCTGTTATTACTGTAAAGCTGCTCTGTATATATTCAGTATTGTATTAAGTGCTATATAAATAAAAGTGACTTCAAAAGAAGAACATAATGATTTAGCATGTTTACATGTTCAGTCTGAGACAGAACTGTGTTCATTAATTCTACTCTAGCACACAGCTCTCTGACTTTATATGCAGTGTGGTATCTTTACAGTTTCAATTAAAAGATAAATATAAACAGGTGTTGTTGGACAAGTGCTTAGGCAACTGCCACCATGATTGTGAGTGATTGAATAACGCAATGAATTTCAGATTACATAACTCCCTTGTGGTTTTGACATTCAGATTAGATGGGCTGCAATTACACTTCTGAGTTTTTCTACATCGTGAGGATATATGAGCCTTTAAAATCATGAGTAGTTCATTTTCCCATGATATTATTTGTTTGTGGTAATTTCCTATTTTAATGTGGTCTGTCAAAGATAAAGATCTTTAGCTTATAATAGATTAACTTTATTTAAGGTCTAATTCTGAGCCAAGTTTAGATGAGTGCTCACATTTGCTACAACAAGCCTTGAAGGAATGTTATGTGCGATATACAAGAGATTGTTTTCTGAACAGAGGGTAATCATAATACTTTTGGCTTATGAGGTAATGAGGCTTTATTATATTTTCCATTTAAAAAATATGTTTGTGTTGTAACATTATTTAAACATTTCTTTTTATTCAATTATCTAGGCATAAATCATAGATGAGAGTAATGTTGGATTCAGTGGATTTGGTCTTGTGTTTCAGAGATAATGCATCTGCACCTGAACTATGCATTTGGGCATTAGGCAGAACTGAGTAGTTACTATGGCAATGCCAGACATTGGTATTGCTCTAATTATGCTGTTGGCCTTGTAGATTGTGATTGCAGTGAAACACTCTTGTGCCCATTAAACATCTCTGTTTGTGAAATGCGTCATGCAAAAAATTTTTTTAAACATGTCATTTCATTCATGCAGTTATGACAGCTTTTTAAGTGCCATGCTGAAAAACAAAAACAAAGATTTCAAGTAAAATGTTGGGCTATTATGAGAACTGGAACAATAAAAGAAAAAAAGTCTTAATATTCTCTTAATACTTTTATTTTGCTTTTCATAAACAGGGAATCATGAAAAGTCATAATATTTTCATAAAAAATATTTTATGAGAATGAAGTTAACGCAATGTTTTAAGGATAATTTTATAATAGACCCTTTTACGGTTTGTACACAATGATGACGTGGCAACGTATGCGCGCGCATATTGGCAACGGAAGTATGGCGAGAATCAGCAGTGTGTCAAGCTCGGTCAAGCTACGCGAGCGGATTTTTAATATGTCCTCGTTCCAATCAACACGTTTAATCACCTGCAGCCACAGGCACCACCGGTTCTTCTGAAACGGCCGTGATTCTGTCAGAAATATAAAACTTAAGCCCCTTGGTGGAATATTGATTAGTGCAACCGTATATGCAACAACCAGACATTTTGAAGCTGGGAAACCGTTTTAATAAACTTTCGGACTTGCTAACACGTTACAGTCAGTGGGAAACAACACCACTTCCGTTGCCAAAATGCGCGTGCAACTATTTGATCACGTGGGCTGTAAAAGGGTCTATAGGCCTTGAAGACAAGAATGAAGTTCAAACATTAAGAGAACAGAATCATAGCATTTTTAGATGCAATTATATTAGTGCGTCTTTGATCTCCTTTTATTTATGTAACATTACAACTGTTACAGTCATCTGTGTTTGTTTCTGTTTATGGCTGGGTTTTGTCAGTTTAGTTCTTATTCTTTTGTTTCCAGTGGCTTTCTTGGTATCCCTTCGCTTTGATTTCTTCATTGTTTGATTATCAGTCACACCTGTTGCTTGTTCCCTTGACTGTTTTGATTTTGTATTTAAGCACTGGCTGTGTCCAAAATCGCACCCTATACCCTCATTCACTTCTCTCTATATTTGTCCACTAATATAGATCACAAAATGAGTGAGTGAATTCGGATACAGAGTGCACCGGAAGGGCTGCCGCTTTTCCATAGTTTGTGCTTGCTGTTTATTAATTATTTATATTAATAACTTAATAATCTAAAATAACTAGCTTTCGCCAGACGACCATACGCATACTACACAAGTCGATTTGCGCCAAAAGAGTAACCCTCCATCATAAGACTTATGATGTAGGAGTATTGTGAGCTAGACACCTCTCGCAGTTTAAACAAATAGGGCTGTGCAACAAACCCAAGCGCCTCTTCTATTAAATAGAAAAACTTTGACATTTCATTTCAAAATGGCCAATTCGTGACCAGTGTTTTTTTTTTTTTTTTTTTTGCTCTTTCCTCTGAGCTTCTGGGTTCATCATTACGTTTTGCGTCGGGTCAGGGGTTAGTCTTCCACTGTAAATCGATGCGTAAAGCAGTCTGTGGCAAGCTAGTGATATAGTTTACTGTATAAAATTTTAAATATGGGTATTTTCCTTACACAAACGCATGGCTTCTCTTCAAAGGGCCTTTATTTACCCCCTGGAGCCATATGGATTACTTTTATAATGAATGGATGCATTCACTATTTTCAAATTTTCTCCAGCCTTTCACTCACATTATAAAGCTTGGAGGAGAAAGGACATTTTTTTAAATATAACTCTGATTGTATTGTGTCTGAAAGAAGAAATGGGCTGATTTATTTATTTTTAATACGTGGTTTACTGCTTTTTTTCTTTGCATTGTTGTGTTTATGGGGTGCAATATAACATGTCTTAGTGCTTTTTCAAGCCTTATTTTTCATAAATTTCACCTTTATTGAAAGCCACTTTTTCTTATGTAATTTGAAAGACCGGTTGACATCCTGATTCTGTAAAACCACTCCCTCAGAAACAGGCAATGGGCTCAGATTGGTTAGTTGGGCCGGTGTGTTGTAATTGGCTAAACTGCATAGTGCATGTTGTACGGAAACTTCACGCCCATTACCTTTATGGGCGAAAGTTGCATGTGCTCCGGTAAAATGTAAATAATGGTGTCGATACTGCCGTATCAGTTTGAGAACTGAGAGAATCAGACCAGATTCAGACCCAGAAAGCGGCAATGAAGAGAGTCAAGCAGAACCTCCCCAAACACGGCTCTTACTTGAATAAATTACTTTTAATATAACCGAATAAATAACTGAATAATACCATTTTGTAATACAAGTAATACTTGTTGTTTTATCGATATAATGAACAACCGTTCACAAAACGTCTCGGTTACAGATGTAACCCTCGTTCCCTGAGTAGGGAACGGAGACGTTACGTCAAGGAGTGACGGAGAATGGGGGTTTCGCATAGAAAGCCAATCCTCTTCGAGTATTTAACAACGAGCCAATGGCGTGAAAATGCCATGGGTCTGCGGAATTTGCATAGCGTACTCCGCCCACCCATGTGGGTATAAAAGGAGGAAGCAAACGCAACCGCAGTATGTCTTCGCTGAGGAGCCAAGACTGATCTCAGGCGTCACCCAGCGGTACAGCAGAAGTGGCAAGGAGACGTAACGTCTCCGTTCCCTACTCAGGGAACGAGGGTTACATCTGTAACCGAGACGTTCCCTTTCGTAGTCACTCCGAGTTACGTCAAGGAGTGACGGAGAATGGGGGTCTATGCCATCACGCCATCTTCCAGCTGTCTTCCAGTGCTCTGCGAAAGTCTAGACCTCTAACACAAAATTACACAAAGGTCCCACTTTGACAGAGAATTACCAAGGTACACTGGGAAACATATCCCGGGAGGGACATGCTACCAGATGCCTACCGAAGGGAGGACTTACAAAACACATATGGCCACTGGGGCTGCATATGGAGAATACTGGAGCGCCAACCGCAGGTGGCAACTAGCTCCAGGGGTGGCAGATGGCTTGCCAAGGGAAGACACATGCTCAGAGAGGCTTACAGTGGATAATACACATGAGACAGTTACCAAAGGGGAACCGTGCACATGGAGGCACCTAGCCGGCACCAGAGCAAGCGCAGTGGTGCCCGCATCATAAGTGCTGGAGGACTCAGGGCTTCAAAGAAGGTACAACTGAGGAAATATCGCACTTATCCAATCTGAGGAGTGGAGTGGCGAGCAAGCGAAGACACTCAAGCGGTTCCAGCACTAGCGGAGGCGAGTACGTGAGAGGAAACTGGCTCGATTCGCAAATTATAAAATCTTGCGAAGGTGTTAGGTGTCGCCCAGCCTGCAGCTCTGCAGATGTCTGTTAGCGAGGCGCCATGCGCTAAAGCCCAAGAGGAAGCCACACTCCGAGTGGAGTGGGCAGTCACACCAAGGGGGCACGGTCGACCTTGCTGCTGGTAAGACAAAACAATGGCATCCACTAACCAGTGAGACAGCCGTTGTTTTGAGAGAGCCCTTCCCTTCTGGCTCCCCCCATGACAGACAAAGAGCTGATCTGAGGTCCTGAAACACCGCGTTCTGTCAACGTAGGTGCGGAGTGCACGCACCGGACAGAGCAGTGCCAAGGCTGGGTCTGCCTCCTCCAGGGGCAGCGCTTGCAGGGTCACCACCTGATCCCGAAAGGGAGTAGTGGGGACCTTGGGCACGTAACCGAGCCGGGGTCTCAGAACAACGTGAGAGTAAGCCGGCCCGAACTCTAGGCACGCTTCGTCAACGGAGAATGCGTGCAGGTCCCCTACCCTCTTGATGGAGGCCAATGCAACCAGGAGTGCTGTCTTCATGGACAGGAACTTCAACTCAACCGATTGCAAAGGCTCAAAGGGAGGCCTCTGCAGAGCACTTAACACTACCGAGAGGTCCCAAGAGGGCACGAGGGGAGGACGAGGCGGATTTAGCCTCCTCGCTCCCCTCAGGAACCTGATGACCAGGTCGTGCTTTCCAACGGACTTACCTTCAACTGCATCATGAGAGGCGGAAATAGCCGCGACGTAAACTTTGAGGGTGGAGGGCGACAGCCTACGCTCCAACCCATCCTGCAGGAAGGAAAGCACAACATTGATCGAGCATCTCCTGGGGTCTTCTCCGCGAGAAGAGCACCAGTTGACGAAGAGGTTCCACTTCAACGCATACAGGTGTCTCGTAGACGACGCTCTGGCGGAAGTGATGGTTGCTGCCACCGCAGGTGGTAGCGAACTCAAACCTGCCTCGTGCCGTCCAGGAGCCACACATGTAGCCTCCATAGATCGGGACGAGGGTGCCACAGAGTGCCCCGTCTCTGAGTGAGCAGATCTTGTCTCAGAGGAATAGGCCAAGGAGGTGCTGTCGCGAGGAGCATGAGTTCGGAGAACCACGTCTTGGTGGGCCAATAAGGGGCTACCAGCAGGACCTGCTCCTCGTCCTCCTTGATCTTGCACAACACCCGTGCAAGGAGGCTCACTGGGGGAAACGCATACTTGCGTGGGCCCCGCGGCCAGCTGTGCGCCAGCGCATCTGTACCGAGCGTGCCCTCGGACAGGGAATAAAACTGGACGCAGTGGGAAGAGTCCCGGGAGGCGAACAGATCTATCTGAGCTTCCCCGAACTGGTCCCAGATCAGCTGGACCGTCTGGGGATGGAGTCGCCATTCGCCGGAGACAGGGCGGATCCGTGACAGCTCGTCGGCTGCCAGGTTCCGGGCTCCAGGAATGTACACAGCACGAAGGGACCTCAGGTGCTTCTGACTCCATAATAGGAGGTGGCGAGCGAGCTGCGACATCCGACGTGAGCGTAGACCCCCCTGGTGGTTGATGTACGCTACTGTAGCGGTATTGTCTGAGCGGACAAGTACGTGTTGACCCCTGAGCAGTGCTCGAAAGCGGTGCAGGGCCAGGCGTACTGCCAGCAGCTCGAGGCAATTGATGTGCATGAGGCGCTGGGGTCCTGTCCAGGAACCCGCGGCTGCATGCCCATTGCACATGGCACCCCAACCCGTGGTAGATGCATCCGTGGAGACAACGAGATGCCTGGAAACTCGCTGGAGAGGGACACCTGCCCGAAGAAAGCTGAGGTTCAACCACGGGAAGAAGGTTCGGCGGCACGCTGGAGTTACTGGAACCCGGAGCGAGCCACGATGCCATGCCCACCTCGGGACTCGATCGCGAAGCCAGAGCTGAAGCGGTCTCATATGAAGCAATCCGAGTGGCGTAGCCGCGGCTGCGGATGCCATATGCCCCAGGAGCCTCTGAAAGAGTTTCAGTGGAACCGCACTCTTGCCGTCGAACTGTCGAAGACAAGTCAGCAGTGAGTGTGCGCGCTCGCTCGTAAGCTGCGCGGACATGGCGACCGAGTCTATCTCCATGCCAAGAAAAGAGATCCTCTGCACGGGGCAAAGTTTGCTCTTCTCCCGGTTGACCCGAAGGCCCAGACGGGCTAAGTGCTGAAGCACTAGATCTCTGTGTTCGCAAACCTGTTCTCGAGAGTGAGCCAAAATTAGCCAATCGTCGAGATAGTTCAGGATGCGAACCCCGTGTTCGCGAAGGGGAACAAGGGCTGCCTCGGCGATCTTCGTGAAGACGCGAGGGGACAGAGCTAACCCGAACGGGAGAACCGTGTACTGATATGCCTGGCCTTCGAAAGCGAACCGAAGAAACGGTCTGTGTCGAGGCAATATGGAGACATGAAAGTACGCATCCTTCAGGTCGATCGCTGCAAACCAATCCTGATGTCGAACACATTCGAAAATGCGTTTGGCCGTGAGCATTTTGAACGGCATTCGATGCAGAGTGCGGTTCAAAACGCGCAGGTCCAGGATCGGTCGTAACCCACCGGTCTTCTTGGGGACAATGAAGTAGGGGCTGTAAAAACCGGACTTCACCTCGGCTGGAGGGACCGTCTCGATTGCACCCTTCGCCAGCAGGGTCGCAATCTCCGCTCTCAAAACCGGGGCATTGCCACCGATTATAGTGGAGCGAACTCCCCTGAAACGGGGAGGAGATCGTGCGAACTGAATCGCGTAGCCGAATCTGATCGTTCTGATGACCCAGCGGGACAGACCGGGGAGCTCGAGCCAAGCTCCGAGGAACCGAACCAGCGGGGTCATACGAGCCACAGACGTCCCCCCGGAGGGGCAGCGGGGCGGAGTGACTGGCATGCGCACGGGAGATACCACATGCGGGTGCGTAGTCGAGCTCCGCTCCCCGACAGAAGAGACCAGGGAAGGACCAGCGTTCCACGGGGGTCTGTTCTGCCGGGGGTCTGACGACAGAGGGGGAGAGGAGCGGTGCGGTCCGGGGACGACGCACGCTCCTCTCCGCGCCCTCAGAGACAGAGAGGAATGAGCGGGGCGACACTCTGGAGCATCGTGCGCGCTCATCCCGGTCTGTGTGCTCAGTGATAGTGTCAAGTCTTTCTTTAACCAACTCAGGGTGCTGCCCACCCGTGGGTGAGCAGCGGGGAGCGGAGAACAAAAGATTCTCCCCCGGCCCTCCACCGGGGGAAGGAGGGGGCCTGCTACCTCCTCCTGGGAAAAACTCGATGCCATCACTGAGCAGCCCGTCTCAGGAACGCCGCTTAGCCCGGCGTTTAGCGGGGGGCGGGGCCTGAGGGGGCTGTGACGTTCCTCTGCGACCGCCTCTACGGCGCGGCCCGGGTGGAGGCTGCTGCTGGGGTCGCTCCGGAGGGAGGGGGGCCGCAGTGGGACGTCTTCGGCGGCGAGCAGACTGAGGCGGCTGCGGCGACGGCTGGGTGGAGGCAGCAGCTGGCCGTCGGGGCAGGATATGTTTAATCGCCTCTGTCTGCTTCTGGGCGGTCGAGAACTGCTGGGCAAAGTCCTCAATCGCACCGCCGAAAAGGCCAGCCTGGGAAAGGGGGGCGTCGAGCAGACGGGTCCGCTCAGCGTCCCGCACTTCCGCCAGGTTGAGCCAAAGATGACGCTCCTGGACCACACTAGTGGCCATCACCTGACCAAGGGAACGAGCCGCCACTTTAGTCGCCCGGAGAGCGAGGTCGGTGGCCGCTCGCAGTTCATTGAACGACCCTTGATCAGTCCCGCCCTCGTGCATATCTCTGAGCAGTTTGGCTTGGAAAACCTGCAAAGTGCTCATCGCATGCAGAGCGGCGGCCGCCCGCCCCGCCGCGCTATAGGATCGCGCCGCCATAGACGACGAGAACCTACAGGCTTTGGAGGGATGCTTGGGTGGCCCCCGGGAGGAGGCGCTCTGCGGACACAGTTGCATCGCAACAGAGCGCTCCACCGGAGGCACCCCAGCATACCCACGGGCAGCTGCGCCGTCGAGGGGAGGAAAGGCGGGGGAAGCTGACGGACGAACGCGGGAAGACAAAGGAGCCTGCCACGTCTTCGTCAGTTCCGCATGCAGCTCGGGGAAGAATGGTATTGGGGTCGGCTGTGGCTTTGCAGCGGCGGCTTTGCCCAAAAACCATTCGTCCATCCGTGAGTGATCGGGGTGGGCCGGAGGATTCCAATCCAACCCGATACTCACGGCGGCCCGAGACAGCATAGCCGTCATCTCGGGATCCGAGACGGGCGGCGCTGGCACTCCCGAGGGAGGCAGCGCCGCCGCATCTTCAGACCCCGAAGAATCCAGCTCGCCTTGTGATGCCGCGATCGACATCGCATCCTCCTCTGGAGCGCCGAACGAAACAGACGGTACCTGCGAACAGGCAGACGTCTGCACCGTTTCGGCGCTCGCTGGCTGCAACACTGTTGCGGTGGGTGGGACCCGAGGAGCTAGCGTCGGGGGTTTGTTCCACACCGTCACCGTCAGATCACCCTGGCCGCGAGCCGAAGAGCTTCCCCGGGTAGAGGAAGCTGAACGGGTAGCGGGGGCGGGGACTCTCACAGTAAGATCATTGAGTCTCGATCTAAGTGTTGAGATGGTCATGTTACCACAATGGGCACATGACTCATCCACGAACGCTGCTTTAGCATGACGAAGACCCAGACATACAAAGCAGCGATCGTGCCCATCAGAGGAGGACAGATATCGACCGCACCCAGAAGAACACGGGCGAACCATCTTTAAAAAGACGTGCCGCGTGCAGCTCTTTCAAAGGAGAGGAGGAAATTCACTCTTTCAGCGCCGAGGCGACCAGGGAGAAGCGCAAAGTCTGGCAGACCACTGCACAGATCGCAGGCAATGCAGAATCTCGCTGGGTACCGCCGTCACACCAACACTGAAGAGGACGCTCGTCTCGAAGAGGCTTAGTGATATGGCTTGTGGAGAGAAGAATGCTCTTGGCTCCGAAGCGAAAACATACTGCGGTTGCGTTTGCTTCCTCCTTTTATACCCACATGGGTGGGCGGAGTACGCTATGCAAATTCCGCAGACCCATGGCATTTTCACGCCATTGGCTCGTTGTTAAATACTCGAAGAGGATTGGCTTTCTATGCGAAACCCCCATTCTCCGTCACTCCTTGACGTAACTCGGAGTGACTACGAAAGGGAACTTACTTTACTCAGTGTATCATTTTCTTTAGGTGTACATGTGGCAACTGTGTTAAAACCATACAGTACACTGATAACAGCAGCTGAAGTTCTCTTACAAGAGGTTCTCTCGTATTGCGTAAGTTTAGCTTATGCTATGGGAAAGATTCATCTTCTTGAGATATTGAAGCCAAAAAAATCCTCCTTAATTTTGTATTCATTGTCAGCCAATCGTCCAAGTAGTTCAAAACTTGCATGCCCCGAAGTTTCAAGGTTGCGAGACATTGTATTCGGAGTCCATGCACATTGTAAATGTACGGGGTGCTAAGGACAGGCCGAACGGTAGGACTGTGTATTGATATACCTGGCCCTCGAAGGCGAATCTCAAAAATCGCCTGTGACGTGATGCTATTTTTATTTGGAAATACGCGTCCTTCAGATTTATTGACATAAACCAGCCCTCTTGGCAAATCTACACAAGGATTTTCCTTGTTGTGAGCATTCTGAACTGGCGTTTCAGAAGCACTTTGTTCAGCTGTCTTAGATCTAGAATCCCTGAGATCCCCATCTTTGTTGGTACTAGAAAATATCTGCTGTATAGACCCCCTTCGCACTGAGCTTGAAATGAAGGCTCTATTGCCCCTTTGCTCAATAGTTTCACTATTTAGGCTCAAAGTAGATGAGCTACTTTGGTTTTTACAGTAGTTTCGACCCGTGCCGTGTAGCAACGGGGACATTGAGGGAATTGCGACGAATAGCCTCATTTTATAGTGTTCAGCATCCATTCTGATACCCCAGGAAGCTTTGCCCATGCATTTGCATGAATATCTAGGAGTAGAATCTTGGTAGAATCTTGAGATCTTGGCTCTGGCCACAACATAGTGGTGACCGAAGAGCTTCGGTGTGCTGTAACATAAATGAAGTTTTATTAACTAAGTTCGGGAGGAGCACGTTCAGATAATTGACACGAGTGGACAGCAATCCGCAATCAGCAGCTAATGATAAGAGGGTACAAATAGACTCAGCAGTCTTACCTCGATCCATTGGCAGTTTGCAGCATTCGGCCATGTCCGAATCTAGCTCTTCCCGTTTCGATAAAGAATCTTTTTGTCTTTCAGAATTAGGAATCTTTGCCAACATGGTAACGTTGTTATCTCGTGGGCGTCAGCCCAAACAAACGGGCGAAACATCCGCAATCTACTTCCGCGTATTTCTTTAAACCGGACCTTTCAATATTTCCTGCCATAGAGACAAGGCTCTCTTAACGCAAAGGCACGGGCCTTCCTCCAGCGTCAAACCGCCACAACAAGCCA
The DNA here is from genome assembly GCA_038021265.1 of Cyprinella venusta. Classification (NCBI taxonomy): domain Eukaryota; kingdom Metazoa; phylum Chordata; class Actinopteri; order Cypriniformes; family Leuciscidae; genus Cyprinella; species Cyprinella venusta. Next base: position 26,352,703 of record CM075866.1, read on the forward strand.
TAAGTTAAGCCACGCTGCAGATTTATTCCCGGCTGATCCACACACTCTCTACATCTGCCGGGTCAACTCTGTGAGTGCTTATATAGCTCAAAACTTTCGTGTCCCTGATTGAACTTCGCATCGCTTCAATTGTTGAATGACGAGCAAGTTATGCTATCTGGACACAAATCGTGATCGGAGGATCACACGTTTTAAACAGTTTCTGTCCAAATGATTTGCGTTCCTTAAACGCGATGCTTCCGTATGTAAACAGTAGGACTGGGAATCGATTCCAAAAAGAATCGATTCCGAGGCGTTAGGAATTGAGAGTCGATTCCAAAGGTTGGGATCGATTCCATTAAAGGGAATCGACTCCTTCTTTGAGATTTTAACACAAACCGCGGCTTGTAATCGATTATATTTGTCAACACAATCATGTAACCTGTAAATAAATAAAGTTCAGACTAATTCAAACCCACAGCTTCACCATTTGGTTTTACTGATTATTGATTTAAAAAAAAAAAAAAAAAAACGGCGGGGAACGCGACCCTTAGAAATGACAAATAAATAGTCAAGTCAAGTCGGGTCACATTTATTTGTATAGCGCTTTTCACAATACGGATTGTGTCAAAGCAGCTCCTCGGTGATAAATAAATAATATGAGAAAATAGGGGGGCTTTTACACTGGGCTCGTTTGCTGCTGTCAGAGCGCGTTTGTTCCCGACGCCCCCCGCAGCATGGGTCTGTTTTTCACACAAAACTTGTTTCTATCAGATCTGGTGAGTTTGCGTGCATCTTACATCATCGCAAACGTGCATGGCGCATGATAGAAAGCAGAAAGTGGACTTCTGCTACTTGCAAACGGACTCTTAAGGAGACAGTGGATTTCCAGATATGTTGCTCTGATTCCACGCATAATACTCGAATACACTGCAGGCTCACTCTCGCTCGTATCCAAGGTAATTCCTTAAAAATGTCATCCCTTACTTATTTTAACTGAATTCATCACAATAAGCTAAAACGCATGCGCAGGATACTTTACTTCCTGAACAAGTGCGCACCCGAGATCGTGGTGCTTTCACATACACGCAAACCGCGGCGGGGAGCAACCGAACTCAGACCCCCTCCTCCAGGTAGTCTTGGGTTCGGTACCCCAGTGCACACCCGTTTTCAATGACTGCATTCACATTAGCAATTTTTCATGCGAACTGTGCCCCATTACGGTCTTAACTGCCAGGGTGAAAGCTCCCTAAGCCATTTTTAAATGTTAATAAAGATGCGCATAATCCTGCAAAGATTTAATCTCCCCTCTTTTTAGCGTCTTTAATTACGCTCAAGAAGATGATCATCGGCCCACCAGGCCCCAATCTACTTCCCCCTTCGCTTGGCTTCACACCACAGCTCAATTTGCTCAGGTACGTCTCCCCACTGCCCCAGCAGTGATGTCTCCTCTGCTCCCAAAGGAGCTCTCTTTCTCTGGCTAATTTTCTACAAGCCCACAGCAGTGACGTCTCCTCCGCTCCCACTAGAGCTCTGTTTCTCCAGCTAATTTTCTACACTGCCCCAGCAGTGACGTCTACTCCGCTCCCACTGGAGCTCTATTTTCTCTGGCTAATTTTATCCAATGCCACAGCAGTGATGTCTCCTCTGCTCCCACAGGAGCTCTCTATCTCTGGCTAATTTTCTACTCTGCCACAGCAGTGATGTCTACTCTGCTCACGCAGGATCTCAGTTTCTCTGGCTAATTTTCTACACTGCCACAGCAGTGATATCTACTCGGCTCCCACAAGAGCTCTCTTTCTCTGGCTACCACTGCCCCAGCAGTGATGTCTCCTCCGCTAATGCAGGAGCTCTGTTTCTCCATTTAATTTTCTACACTGCCCCAGCAGCGATGTCTACTCTGCTCCCACAGGAGCTCTCCTTCTCTGGCTAATTTTCTACTCTGCCACAGCAGTGTAGTCTATTCTGCTCTCACAAGAGCTCTCTTTCTCTGGCTAATTTTCTACATTACCCAGCAGTGATGTCTACTCTGCTCCCAAAGGAGCTCTCTTTCTCCGACTAATTTTCTCCGCTGCCACAGAAATGATGCCTACTCTGCTCTCAAAGGAGCTCCGTTTCCCTGGCTAATTGTCTGCACTGCCACAGCAGCAACGTCTCCTCCGCTCCCACAGGAGCTTTGCGTCTCTGGCTAATTTTCTACACTGCCCCAGCAGTGACGTCTCTTCTGCTCCCATAGTATGTCTGTTTCTCTGGCTAATTTTTACACTACTATAATAGTGATGTTTTCTCTCCAGTACATCACTATTCAGAATTTTACTCCTGCTAAAACCCCTAATTGATTATTTTCTCTGTCCAGCAAGCATTGGTCTCCAAGCGGACATCGCAGGCATCAAAGTTATCCACCAAGCAGTATCTCCCAGGACCCTTCAATCCTAGGTTACTGCTTGGAGATAATGTAAAGAAAGAAAACGATAAAAATGTCTCTTACAACTGCCCTTTCCCTGATTTTTCTCTTTTCAATCAAATCTTTTATCTCCTACCTTAATATATTAAGAGCCTACAAATTGGGTCCAATAAAGGTTATCTAAGCGGCATCCAGTTTTTTCATAAACTGATGTACGGCACCCCTTCGGTGTAGATAAACAATTCACAAACCCTGATTAAAAAGATTCTAAGATCCCAGCCCACCTGCCCCGACGCTGGACAACCCATAACACCAGACATTCTCATCAAATGTATTCAGGCTTTCTGCACAGGCTGCCAGCCCCTCAGTTCCGCTCATACACTCAATGCCATGTTTAAACTAGTTTTACGTGTTCTTAGACACTCAGAAACCGCCATCACTTTGTGAGAGGAGTGAGTGCTTTCCCAGTGGAGCACTTACATTTTTCTTTTCATCCAGCGAGCAGTCGGTCTCACAGCGGACGGGGTACAAGAAAATCTCCTGGACAAGCACTCATTTTTTCTCTTTCCTGTCTTCCTCTTTCCGTCTAGTGAACATTGGTCTCATAGCAGATGGAGTGAGTGCTTTCACAGTAGAGCACTTATATTTTCTCTTTCACCCAGCGAGCAGTTGGTCTCACAGCGGAAGGGGTATGAGAAAATCTCCTGGACAAGCACTCATTTTTCTCTTTCCTGTCTTCCTCTTTCCTTCTAGTGAGCATTGGTCTCACAGTGGACGGAGTGAGAGCTTTCCCAGTAGAGCTCTTACATTTTCTCCTTCATCCAGCGAGCAGTTGGTCTCACAGCGGACGGAGTACGAGAAAATCTCCTGTACAAGCACTCATTTTTCTCTTTCCAGTCTTCGTCTTTCCGTCTAGTGAGCATTGGTCTCATAGCAGATGGAGTGAGTGCTTTCACAGTAGAGCACTTATATTTTCTCTTTCATCCAGCGAGCAGTTGGTCTCACAGCGGACGGAGTACGAGAAAATCTCCTGGACAAGCACTCATTTTTCTCTTTCCAGTCTTCCTCTTTCCGTCTAGTGAGCATTGGTCTCATAGCAGATGGAGTGAGTGCTTTCACAGTAGAGCACTTATATTTTCTCTTTCATCCAGCGAGCAGTTGGTCTCACAGCGGACGGAGTACGAGAAAATCTCCTGTACAAGCACTCATTTTTCTCTTTCCAGTCTTCCTCTTTCCGTCTAGTGAGCATTGGTCTCATAGCAGATGGAGTGAGTGCTTTCACAGTAGAGCACTTATATTTTCTCTTTCATCCAGCGAGCAGTTGGTCTCACAGCGGACGGAGTACGAGAAAATCTCCTGGACAAGCACTCATTTTTCTCTTTCCAGTCTTCCTCTTTCCGTCTAGTGAGCATTGGTCTCATAGCAGATGGAGTGAGTGCTTTCACAGTAGAGCACTTATATTTTCTCTTTCATCCAGCGAGCAGTTGGTCTCACAGCGGACGGAGTACGAGAAAATCTCCTGGACAAGCACTCATTTTTCTCTTTCCAGTCTTCCTCTTTCCGTCCAGTGAGCATTGGTCTCATAGCAGATGGAGTGAGCGCTTTCACAGTAGAGCACTTATATTTTCTCTTTCATCCAGCGAGCAGTTGGTCTCACAGCGGACGGAGTACGAGAAAATCTCCTGTACAAGCACTCATTTTTCTCTTTCCAGTCTTCCTCTTTCCGTCTAGTGAGCATTGGTCTTATAGCGGATGGAGTAAGTGCTTTCACAGTAGAGCACTTATATTTTCTCTTTCATCCAGCAAGCAGTTTTCTCACAGCGGACGGAGTACGAGAAAATCTCCTGTACAAGCACTCAGTTTTTCTCTTTTTAGTCTTCCTCTTTCCGTCTAGTGAGCATTGGTCTCACAGTGGACAGAGTGAGAGCTTTCCCAGTAGAGCTCTTACATTTTCTCCTTCATCCAGCGAGCAGTTGGTCTCACAGCGGACGGAGTACGAGAAAATCTCCTGGACAAGCACTCATTTTTCTCTTTTTAGTCTTCCTCTTTCCGTCTAGTGAGCATTGGTCTCATAGCAGATGGAGTGAGTGCTTTCACAGTAGAGCACTTATATTTTCTCTTTCATCCAGCGAGCAGTTGGTCTCACAGCGGACGGAGTACGAGAAAATCTCCTGGACAAGCACTCATTTTTTCTCTTTCCTGTCTTCCTCTTTCCGTCCAGTGAGCATTGGTCTCACAGTGGATGGAGTGAGAGCACTTATATTATTTGTCTTTCATTCAGCGAACAGTTGGTCTCTCAGCGAATGCAGTGCGAGACTCTCCTGGGCAAGCACTCATTTTTCCATATTTCAGTTTTCCTCTTTTCATCCAGCGAGCATTTGTCTCACAGCAGATGAAGCGAGAAAGTTCCCGTTAGAGCACTCACGTTTTCTCTTTCATTTCAGCGAGCATTTGGTCTCACAGCGGATGCAGCGTGAAAAGCTCCTGGAGAAGTATACTACAACCGCACCTTGTTCGCAGTCAACAAGGGCCGTCAGTCCAGGCAGTGAGCCACCATCACGGGCCTCCCTGAACAAGCTTCCAGGCCCCTTCTCGAGATGCCAGCCTGCCAACCTTGGCACTCTTTGGGGGGTTTTTAGTCTGGCGGCTGTCCTCTTCTCTTTAGCCTTTTGGGGGGAGTACTCTGGGTTCGGGCAGAATTCCGAGCTCGGAGCCCTCCCTCCGGACAGCACGCCAAATACGCATTGAATCTTACTCACTCAAAATTATATGTAAGTGTGAACTCGTGAAATGAAGTTTTATTAACTAAGTTCGGGAGGAGCACGTTCAGATAATTGACACGAGTGGACAGCAATCCGCAATCAGCAGCTAATGATAAGAGGGTACAAATAGACTCAGCAGTCTTACCTCGATCCATTGGCAGTTTGCAGCATCCCTCCTCCACCCCTTCTCCACACTCGTAGTTCTCCACATACCTTTTTCTAAAATATCACTTACATACGGGGGGAGTACTCTGGGTTCGGGCAGAATTCCGAGCTCGGAGCCCTCCCTCCGGACAGCACGCCAAATACGCATTGAATCTTACTCACTCAAAATTATATGTAAGTGTGAACTCGTGAAACAGCAGCCTGGCCGCGCTCGACTACCCTATTTGCTCAGTGAGAGTGAGCGAGGCAAACTCTGTGGGGCTTAACATGTCTGTGAGTGAATGCGCTGGAAACACCGGCCAGCAGAGCAAGAGCATGGTCTCTGGTCACGGGCTTGATGGCACCGTGAAGCAGCGCAGGTTTTGTGCTATCTGCTGCGAAGCTAGAGTAACGCAGAGCACTCAGAGTCCAGCCTCTCTCATCATGTCGGCCATAGGTGTCTCTCAGCAATGTTTAGAGAGGCAATGTTCCACCCAATGGCCTGTGCAGTGGATTTTGTGGCGCGAAGAGCCAGGTCTGCAGTGCTCCTCAAAGCTTCCTTCCTCATTCAGTTTTCGGAGAAGGTCGGGTTGCAAGATCTGCAGTACGACCATCGAGTATAATGTCGATACAGCCTGCCCAGCGGTGGTATAAGCGCGGCTGTGCATAGTGGAAGTAGTGCGGCAAGCTTTAGAAGGTAGCGTTGTCTTAGCTCGCCGTCCAGCAGAGGGCGGGCAAAGATGGGCCGCTGCAGCTCCCTATACTGGCGGAATAGAGTGTTGGCCTCTGTCTTTAGCATGGAGAATGCTGCTGAGACAGAGGTATGCGGTCCCTTTGCAGGAAACATCCATCCAGTCGATTGTGCACGGGCGCCGCCCACTCAAGGCCGAGGCTCGCCATGGTCTGTGAGAGCAGACGCATCAGCTCAGATTCGATGTTGACCCGTTTCCCTGGCGACTCGCGGGCAAAGGGGGGAAGGTCCAAAGAGCTCGTCCAATCCTCACTGTTCGATGCCAGGATAGGTCGTCATTAAGAAAGTTTCTCATTATTATGAGATGTTAAGTCATCATTATGAGAAAGTTTCTCATTATTATGAGATACTAAGTCATTATTAAGAGAAAGTTTCTTATTATGATGAGATACAAAGTCATTATTATGAGAAACTTTCTCAATATAAAGAGAAACTAAGTCATGATTGTGAGAAATTTTCTCATTATTATGACTTACAGAATTATATGGGTTTTTTTTACTCAACTGTGGCGGAAACAGGCTTCCATTAAACATAGTTATTCTAAAGTGATTGTTTTGAGCAAGTATTAACTTTAACTTTAACATTGTCAAAAATACGTTATTCTAGTTGAAGTATTTGTTTCAATACTTTGTGCCTTTTGTACTGGTGAGATTTTTACCCCAGGTGTGGGTAGAATTTGTTAGATTCTCAAACAAACAAACACAAAATCTGTTGCTCTATCAATGTTCAATAACATTATTGTATATATTTTTTTGTAATCATACTCTATGGGGGAAGTGAAAAGCACATTTTTCGTAGGGCGTGCCTTTAGCCCCATTGTACCCTATATTTGCTCATCAGAAGTTGCTGGAGCGACCTGGAAATTTTTTTTTCCAGGTTTTTTAGTGCAATTTGAGCTTAGGAAACAATGTTACGGATATTGCCTTTTGAATGTTTTTTTTTGTTTGTTTGTTTGTTTGTTTTGTTTTTTTACTTTTTTTAACATGCCAAGAAATTTTAGAAATTTTACAAAACGCCATGGAGAACGTTTTTAAACTTTATTTATAATCTTTAAATGTATTTGCAATTACTGTCAAGCCAAGAGACCAAGCGTATCATTGATATTAATCAAATCAGTACATACACTACAAAAAAGTCTTCTTTCATTTTTAATTATTCTTTGTTGAATAGTTTCCAAATAAAATATCTAAAAATCTTAAAAACTTAAGAAGCAACAATATTACTATGATTTGTATGTGCATCTATGCAGTAAGACAAAACAGTCATAGTCAGTGTTGGGCAAAGTTAAAAGTAATGCATTACGATATTGTCTTAGTCCCAAAAAAGTAAATAATTGAGTTAATAATGGGTTTTGTTACTTCCATGTTACTTTTTTTAACCTTTTCTTTTACTAGTTTATATATTGTGATAAATGCTACGTACCATAATGTGCAGTATAGCTGCAGTACTGCAGTCATCCAGCCTAACCTACAGAAGAAAACAATCAGGGTTAATCAATGAGCAAGACAAACAAATGGAGGCGGAATAAATAGATGTGTCAGTGTGTGTAGTTAATTCACCCCTTATATTATGTCTTTCAGTACTGCTATACAATATAATGTCTGCTGCAGATATCAAGCCTGTAAATCTGTACATTGTATGACAATGTGCATGTTGTACTATTTCCACCTGGCGTACATTCATTTTTCATATTCCCTGCACATTTATTTATGAGAAAATATTTCTGCTGTAGGAGACAATAAAGTTGAAATTGCAATCGATCTTCACCACACTGTCAATGGCTCCCTTCCACAGGGATGTACTGATACAGCAATGAAGCCCTTTAAGTTTTCCCTGAATCACAGACTGGTCCTTACTGTTATTATGTTGTTGCCATGGCAGATGTAAGAGTATACTGTGTTCTGATTGGACCTTCTATTTCCCATCCATAGGGAGGATCTATTTTGGAAAAACTTTCACAATGGCACATGTTGGCTTTTTAAAATGCTTGTGGTTGAGTTTTAAAAATCTCAGCATTCCTGATGTTTCTGAACTGAACTGAACTGTATTTGATAACCCATATTATTAGTCTAGTGTATTAGACGGACACGCACACATATACACACACACACACAGAGAAAAAGTTGGGTGTCCCCAAAATATAAGTCGGTTGTCCCTCATTGAGCAGATAGTGAGTAGCCTATGCCTTAGAAATGCAGTTCATCATTTAAGCCCAATCTCTAAAAGATGAGAAACATTCATCCAGTCTGACTTTAAGACCAGACTTCAATTGACTGTTATAATAAATTTAGCATGTAACTGCTAGTTAAGGTAATTTAAAAGAGCTGGATCAGTAATAGGGTCTCTTGCAGAGACCTGCAAGATGTGCATCGGTTCCCTATCAGTGAACTTTGAGCTGCGTGAAAGCGCTGTGGGAACGCTCAGCATGAGTGTGTTATGAAGCACGTATGAAATCAGTCCAATGGTGAGACGGAACGTCATAGACGGGTGATGTCATCGACCAGGAAACTATAAAGCACCCCAAAAACACAAGCGTGTCAGCTTCTAGGTCTTTAGCAAGCGCTCTGTGTGTGAAATATATCAGTCTGTGTCTCAAAATGTTTTTGTCTGTCCTTAGTATTTGCTAAGGCAGGAGATTTTCACATAAAAAAGAACTATAAAAGAGAATATATATAATATACTTTATATATATATATATATATATATATATATATATTATGCCGAGCGAACACAAAAAGTGTGTTCATCCCTGCCCACGTTACATCACAGATGGGGACACTCACAATCTGTGTGTTGTTGTATGGGAGTGCAGCTGTCAGCTCTCGAGGGAGCTGATTGTGAGCATTGCAAGCATTTGTCCATGAAAACGCTCCGCTCCCACCGAGCTCTCTTCGAGGAGACTGGTTCGGAGTGCGCTCCCCGCGGTTCGGGTCACACTGCACAGCGGAGGCTTCAATCATGGGGTTCGCAAATGGATCTATCAGCGGGGATTGAGATGGGCTCTGCCCTATCTCAGGCCTTACCTGGTAGATCCAGTGCCTCAGATCCAGGTTTGGAAGCACGCGCTGTGGTTTCTTCCACCCAGGCTGAGGCTATTCAGTTCTGAGGAATTGGATGTTGAAAGTGTGGATACACCAGAGACTGGGGACTTGTCACTCCAGTCTCCTGCTAGTGAGGAGCTTATGGAGGTGGAGGTGGAGGCTTATGGAGGGCCCGGGGAGTGGAGACTCCATCCCGAGGTGTTGGAGCTCCTATGGAAGCATTTTGGCCATACCAAGGTTGACCTATTTGCATCCAGGGAAACATCACACTGCCAACTGTGATTTTCCCTAACTCATCCAGCCCCTCTGGGGTTGGATGCGATGGTACAGGAGTGGCAGAGGTCACGTCTGTTCGCATTTCCCCCGATTGCTCTGCTCCCAGGCGTTCTGGGGAAGGTTCGCTGGGACGGGGTCAGTCTATTGTTGGTAGCCCCGTGCTGGCCGGCCCGAGTTTGGTTTGCAGACCTAATTTCTCTCCTCAACAGCTCTCCTCTGGAGATTCTGATCAGGAGGTACCTTCTCTCTCAGGCAAACGGGTTGATACTTCACCCCCGCCCACATATATGGAGGTTGTGGACTTGGCCTGTGAGGGGGCCCAGCTCATAGAATCTGGTCTCTTGACTGAGGTTGTGGAGACCATCCTCCACTCCAGAGCTCCAGCCACTAGGAAATGATATGCCTTGAGGTGGAAGCTGTTCACCTCTTGGTGAGGGGAACACCAGTTGGACCCAGTTAACTGCCCGGTGGGTGCAGTGCTGGAATTCTTTTAGGAGCGTTTCTCCACAGGTTTATCCCACTCGACGCTGAAGGTGTGCATGGCGGCCTTATCTGCTTACCACGTCCCTTTGAGTGGAGCCTCTCTTGGGAGAGTTTTCATCTGGTATGGTTAAGGCTTTCCTCCTCTCTAGACCGGGGTAAGTTCCCAAGATCCCAACCAATGTCAGTGTGGTCATGCCTATTGTACTGCAGACTTTCTGTCCTCTTCCCTTTCTGATGTTGGACCAAGAGAAACTAAATTTGCTCTGCCCTGTTCAGGCCCTAGATGCCTACGTCCACAGAGCTGCCCTGTGGAGAAAGAGTGAACAACTATTTGTTTGCTTTGGACCCCCTAAGAAGGGCTGTCCTCTATCTAAGCAGAGGTTGAGCAAGTGGGTGGTCGAAGGCCATCTCACTTGCCTATGAGTCTGCCGGTCAGCCTTCCCCTATGGCAGTCTGGGCTCATTCATCCAGGATTATGGTTGCCTCCAAGGCTATCTTGTCAGGAGTATCTATTCAAGACGTTTGCGATGCGGCAGGCTGGTCCTCACCGCATACATTCGTAAAGATTTATCATTTTGACTTCAGCTCCACTCCAGTGGCGCAGGTGCTTTCGTCTGAATGTGCACTCTGACTTCACGCGACGGACACTTGCTCGTATGCAGATGTTGGTATTTGAGTTCCCACAGCGTTTTCACGCCGCTCGAAGTTCCCTGATAGGGAACGTCTCTGGTTACTTATGTAACCCTAGTTCCCTGAAGGGAACGAGACGCTGCGTGTATCTGCCATACTCCCAGCATGCCCGTGAGCACTTGCTTCAGTCTTATCAGATGTGCTTGTGTTTTTGGGTGCTTTATAGTTTCCAGGTCGATGACGTCACCCGCCTATGATGTTCCGTCTCGAAATTGGACTGATTTCATAAGTGCTTCATGACGCACTCACACAGGGGCGTTCCCACTGGGTTTTCAAGCAGTGTCTCGTTCCCTTTAGGGAACTAGGGTTACATACATAACCAGAGACGTTATTAGTGCTTCCTCAGATTCAGCTATACCTCAATTTCTAATGAAACCTCTGCACTTGTTGAATTTGTAATTTCCCGGGCGACCATCGACATAATGCCAACCTCTTCACTCTATGAATCAATGCAATCTGAGGCCTGCATTTTTTTCTGCATAATTTCTTTAGTTATTTCTGTTCAACACAATTATTCATCCATCTTGTATCTTGTTGTTCCTCTGTTTTTCAAATCTCTGCAAGTCTTATTCTGGAATCACGATGGGCTCCTCACACCCAGCTACAATTTTTCATAATTGTCAGGGGGTTTTTTTATGCAAGCATGTGCTTGACATTTCATACAGTGATATTAGAAAATAAATTAGAAGAGCAGTAAAGCTTAATTGAATTTAACCCATCTGACATGATTTAATATGCAGCATTCTGAATAAGATTAGTGGTCAAACTACTTAACATAATAATCCATATTCAAATTCATATTAAATGGAAGACATGTCACTATATATGTACATACTAGAGCCCATAAATATAAGCTTGGAAAGTTATAGAGATATATTTAATGTGTGAGCAAAGAGGTGTCCCCTGAGGAAAAGAAAATGAGAAAAATCTTCAAAGCTTCAAAAGATAGTAAATTACAATTCTGTCATAATTTCTTCACCTTCATGCCATTCCAAACCTGTACGTAACAGATTTTGAAAAAAATCTTGGAAAAAAAGCTTGCTGCTGTTCCACCACATCCCAAAACTGCTTTGTTGGATTGGAATCTGGAGACCTGGAGGCCATTGAAGTACACTGAACCCAATGTCATATTTGTGGAACCAATTTGAAATGGCATGTGCTTTTATGACATGGTGCATTAGCTGTGTCCAGTTCTTAGCTGGCATAAATGTAACCTGGCCTAGTCTTCTGATACTATAACAAAATCACTTCAAGGTTTGACACTTTGTCCATTCACAGGTATAATAGGTCTAGCGCCATTGTAACGTCTATATTTCAGTGACTTTTGACTTCCTGTCAACATTAACCAGTCTGGCCATTACTACTCTCTTATTGTCTTCCTCTTAAAGATTTTTTTTACCCAGAGAACTACCTTTCACTGAATTTGTTTGTTATTAGAACACATTCTTCCCCACATTTCTTCTGTATGCTTATTCTTCAAGTTGTGTAACCATAAGATTTCCATACAGGTATACCTCATAAAATGGCCAATGTGTTTAATGGTTTGGTTTAGGGATGTCCCGATACCACTTTTTCACTTCCGATACCAATACCGATGCCACAGCTTTGGATTTTGCCGATACCGATATTAATCCGATATTTTTATTTTATTTTTAAACTAATAAAAAATATAGCAATTTTCTCAATTAACCCCTTAAAATGTACCTCCAGTATATAGTTCACAACAACAGTTGATTATAGAAATAGAAAATGCAGGTACTTCAGTACTTAAAGCTAGCTAGCTACCAACAGGTTTAAAGTTAAAACAATTTAAACAGCAGTATTCTACATTTTAAATACCAGTACAGTTTTTTTAAAGCAAGTAGAATTTCTATAACTGTGTGTTAAACTGATTATCACTCTTGTGTGTGTTAAACACAATCTACTTAATACAGACAGCTTCATTATAAAGATAAACAAATCCCCAAAATATATGATCATATGACAAAAATGCTATTATAAACTAGATTAGTGAACAATACATATTGCTCTTTGTATTGTTGTAAAATACATTCATGAAAAATAATATAACAAAAATGAAAAAGATAATTATTTTAGATATAGCCAAGGTTACTAAAAAAATGAGACATGTTTTAAGTGTATAGCACAGCTATTTAATGAGGCAGCAACATTAATAATTATTAAAGTTAATAGGCTTTAATTGCGTCACTGCATTATGATATGAATGACTCCAACACAGTGCGGCACAAAGCGCTTATGCGCATTCAGAGCGCAGAATGATGCGCTTGAAACCACGTGGAGTTACAGCACGCAACCAAGTATGCACCCTATGGTATGCGCTGCGCGTCGAGTCCGCTTTGAAAAGTTCAAAGCACAAAGGAAATACATATTGATGGACAGTGTATTAAACAGTATCTATCTATACAGTAGTTTATTGAGCCTTTTCTTTAAACAGTTTTAAATTTCAGTTACTGTGCGCGTGAAGAACAATAGCGCTCTGACTCTAGTGTTGTGATCTAACCGACAGCGTCCGACACCTGGTAGAAAGTAACACGATTAAGTTACAGCAATAAAGTCCAGCACGATAATGTTGTTTTATGCGTAAACAGATACCTTTATCTACAGATAAAGTATAATAGTATTAACATTGAATCATCCTGAAGATAGTTTCATCATTGACTGTAACCGAACATGACGCGCTGTTTGAGTGCTGAATGGAGAATGACTGACAGCCGCGAGAGGGAAAAGTTTACGTGATCTTGAATTTAATGACTTAAATATTAATTTCTCTCACACATGTCTTATAATAGAGTGCACAAAAACGTTATGGTACTTTAGAATGTTTTTGTGCCTTCTGTGGAGCTTAACAATAACATAATAGTATACGCACAATATCGGATTTGGATCGGCCTCGTCATGATCGATACCCGATCCCGCAAAAAATGGCAGTATCGAGCCGATACCGATCCTGAGTATCGGATCGGGACATCCCTAGTTTGGTTTGTTTAGCATTGTCTAGTTAGCTCCTGCTGGTAGGTGTTGTAACATTATCTAGTTTTAAAAAAACACGTTTCTCCACTAACGGCTATTAAGTCTCGACTGACGGCCCATCAGTCTCAACTTTAATGCCTAAAAGGTAATGCCCAATTTTTGGAGGGCTTTTAAATGGATTAATGGATAAATGGACTTTTATTATGTATTTTTTACAGACAGTGGTAAATTTCGTCAATTTATGTGTTTTGAGTCATAAAATAAAAGAGTAAAGGGCCTGCAACTGTGCCATAATCAGTATTGTGACAATGTCATTTCCTTGCAAGTCCAGACTAATTAATCATATTGTATTTATGGCTCTGATGACTGACTTGAAATCATCTGTGCTTAGCAATTATGGCAAAACAAATAATAAAAAAGGACAAATGGTAGAGAATTTTTACAAATGGTGAGATTATTAAATCCAGAAATCTACAAAAACAATAGAATGGCACATACCAATGCAGGTCAAATCTTTTCAATTTAAATTATTTATCATATCCTTCTTACTGTGATCATCATTATGACAATGCATATCTCCTGTTTGCATTATATGAGATTTCTGCTTTCACATGGATGTAAAAAAAAGTCAGGTGATGGAACAACAAAAGCGTGTCAGTCAAACGGTGTAGTACAACCACTTAAGATTCTCAGGGAGTGTGAGCAGCAGGGGCGCATAGTCTCAAGGGCCAAGGGTTTCTCTTCAGACATGGGCAGAGGAGAACATGACTGGGATAAGAATGGAACTGAAAAGGTTGCTGCATTCACAAACTCTCATGGGTTACTCAGCAGAGATATAGAGCTTAGAGTCGAGGCAAGTTGGAGTAGCATTCCTTTTCTCAAAAGAAGTATTTGGAAAGGTTTGTCTTGTGAATGCTTTATTTATAGCATGTGTGCGCATAAATTCATCAGCAGAAAGGCACTTTTAGTCTGTCCTCTTTCTATTTTCTGAAGACTCCTTCATTATAAATCTTGGCACATGGGTTTCATCTCTGCCTAGCATAAATTAGCTCGGTATTAATTCACTAAATTCCCCCTGCATAGAGGATTGTAAAGATACTCTAGATGTTTTGCCTTTATTTCTCCCTCTTTCTTTCTGCGTCCTCGTTGCTGTCCCTATCCTCTCTCTTGATGATTTCTGTATCTAGTGATAAACTCTCAATTAAAAATGTTGATTTAAACATTATATGCACACATACACAAATTGCATGAAATTCTGCGACATAACCACATCACACGGCTCGTCACAGAACCAATCATTATGAGAACCAATGGTTATATTTATTAGTTATATAGAACCAATATTAATTGTTATTTGTTTGAGAATGAAAGGTTAAATTTCTGTTCATTATACAGAGTGATAGTAGCCTATTGCATAGAATATACAATTGAATTAATTTCAGATTATATGTTGTTTTTAGGGCTAATAATTTATGCATCATCTGAAAGCGGAATAAATAAGCTTTGCATTGATGTATGGTTGTAAGTATTTATATTTATTTTGTGGTCCAAGGTCACATATGGACCGAAACAGCTGGAATATTCTTCAAAATATCTGCCTTTGCGTTTCACAAAAAATGTCATAAGTTTCGAGTTTGGAAGGATATAATGGTAAGTATGATGTCAAGACTGACCTTGAGTCAGTGCTGACCTTGAGTATCTGTCAGAAAACAGATAATCTGACATTCATCCTATGAAAACCCACTCAAGTCAAGGTGAGGGCTCTTTAAGGTCAGAATGAATTCAAAAATCATCTAAATCTTCCTTCAAGAGCGCAGAGCCCTCTGTATTCGGAGATAGTGAGGAAAAGCCACGGCCGAGGATGGTAGAGACTTCTGACAGCTGTGTGCAGCGGGTGGTGACATTTAAAGTCCAGCTGATGTCACAGTCTGCCTCATGCAATGAATGGCTTCATGAGAGACTATCGCTTCAGGTAGAGACTGACTTTTTGTGCTGATCTTGGACCAGATCTAACAAATACTTGTCAAATCCTTAAGCTTTAATATAATGAGCTGATCTGTGCTGCTTTCTGTGTGTGTGAGCATGAAGAGATGCCCACAACAACTCAAAGTCTATTTACTTTAATTTTAGAATCGAAGACACACTGTAAAAAAAAACAAACAAAAAAAACACTTACCATCAAATTACAGTTACAATGTTACAAATTACAATTATTTTACGGAAATTTCATAAAAAGAAATTCATTTTCTTTTAATATATAGATTTTCTGTGTAAAATAACAATGAAAATATTCATAAAAATGCAATAGGTATCTAAATTCAAATACAAATGTTTGTAAATTTACAGTTTTAATTTGTATTTGCACAGATCCAGTTTCACAACTTTGACCAATCTCTAATTAAGTACTTAATAATAGCAAATTTACAGTCAATTTCTGTTTAACTACATTTATGAGTACAGAGGTACAGAATACCTGCAATATTAATATTATTTTTTTACAGTGTATGCACATTTACAGTATTAGTGACCAAACACTGAACATCAAGATAAGTGATTGAAAGAAAATACAAGCTTGGTATATACCCTCACCTAAAGTATTATTAGGAACACCTGTTCAATTTCTCATTAATGCAACCTAATCTAATCATCTAATCTGCATCAAATCAACCAGTCATATGGCAGTTGCTTCAATGCATTTAGGGGTGTGGTCCTGATCAAGACAATCTCCTGAACTCCAAAATGAATGTCAGAATGGGAAAGAAAGGTGATTTAAGCAACTGATCTCATGAAGTAGCGTGTGTATGACACGCCAATTCGTATTTGCATTTTTGGCGTGCTATCAAGACGCATAATCGCTTTTCAGCGTGTTTATGAACGCCGTTGACTTAACGTTATATAAATATAGGACTTACCTCAACCCTGTCCCTAAACTTAACCGTCACTGTGGTTAATGGCATTTATGACTGTTCCCTTACCATCCTAGGGAAAAAAAAGATATGACTTACCTCAACCCTATCCCTAAACTTAACCGTCACTGGGGTTAATGGCATTTATGACTGGACATTTGACGCGCGTGTTCTGACACGCGGGATGACGCGGACGTTAATGGCGTAGACATACACGTGGATACACGCGAATAGCTCAAAATGCGTAGAAATAATACGCCACTTGACTCGAAAGTGGCGTGTATGTTTACGCAAAAGTCATGATGTCATGTTGCAATTTTGAGTGTGGCATTAGCCGCTTTCCGACCGGAGGGACTTTTGCAGTTCCTAGAACCTAACGTTCCTATAACCCTTTTTTTCTCTTGTTCCGACCGGACTAAATTGGGGATTTTTTAGTTCCTCAGACCGTAGTTCCTATAACTCTTTCAGTACCTAGTCTAGAGCAAGAACTTTTTTAGTTCCCTTTCCCTCGGTCTACGTTGATTGGTTAAACTTATAAGTCATGCCCACTGTCAACACGGAACTTGTAGCGCGCTACCTGCCAAAACATTACAACGAGGATTAAGACAAACATAATGCATTCAACCAGCTAATTGCTAATGCTAGATAAACTTACCCATCGTTTTATTTGCCTCCTGCGCTCTGCTCTTTAATCTTCTTCCATCATATTACTTAATATCATATTACGCTGGAGCCTTCGTCTTCTGTGTTTCTCTGTACAGAACTCAAGCATAATCTTTAAATGCCGCCGTTCGTTCTCCGTTATTAAAGGTCCCGAGAAAGGCAGAACAGGAACTACAATTATATAAATTACAAAGTCTTTCATAGGGGGGTATTGTAAACTTATATAAAGATATTATAACATTTGCATATTTTCAATGTTTTAAATGCTTTTTGCTTCATAGAAAATCGGAGTGAATCAATATAAACCTCAATTTCTTCCCTAAATAAAATAAAATTAGGCTTTTTACAGGAGAATTTGCATTTATGAACATAAAATTTTACCATTAAAAGAATTAAATTAATTAAAATAATTCTGATTGTGCTTAAATGCTAGTTTGTTGTTGTTGTATGTTGCCGAGCTACGTCTAGTTATGACGCTATAAAGACCGACGCCGTGCTTGCGTTACCCCTCCTACCAGTTCCTATGGCCACTTGGCCAGTGCGAATGCAAGCAGCAAAACCGTGTTTGGGGGAGAGTAGTTCTTAGAACTGTTTAGAAGTGGACAGTTCCTATAAGTACTTGGTCGGAAAGCGGCTATTGTTGTTGGTGCCAGACGGGCCGGTCTGAGTATTTCACAATCTGCTCAGTTACTGGGATTTTCATGGACATCCAATTCTAGGGTTTACATAGAATGGTGTGAAAAGGAAAAACATCCAGTATGCGGCAATCCTGTGGGTAGTCCTGTGTGCCTTGTTGATGCTAGAGGTCAGAGGAGAATGGGCTGACTGATTCAAGCTGAAAGAGCCACTTTGACTGAAATAACCACCTGTTACAACCGAGGTATGCAGCAAAGCATTTGTGAAGCCACAGCACACACAACCTTGAGGCGGATGGGCTACAACAGCAGAAGACCACACCGGGTACCACTTATCTCCTCAGCAGGATAATGCACTATGTCACAAAGCTCAAATCATTTCAAATTGGTTTCATTAACATGACAATGAGTTCACTGTACTAAATGGCCCCCACAGTCATCAGATCTCAACCCAATAGAGCATCTTTGGCATGTGGTGGAACGGGAGCTTCGTGCCCTGGATGTGCATCCCACAAATCTCCATCAACTGCAAGATGCTATCCTATCAATATGGGCCAACATTTCTAATGAATAATGCTTTCAGCATTATTCCCTCCGGAATATGCAAAAAAGGGCATGGCCATATTGCTGCTGCTTGTCGAAAGTGTGTTATATTCATCCAGCTGTCAGGTCTTCTGTGTTCGAGCTTCCCACGGACGTTGTAGTTTGTCAACAATAGTACAATTTATTTTTGATTATGTTCCTGAAAATCACATAGCTCTCTGTGCTGTGCATTTTAAGAAAAACAGCTTCAAGAATCTCCACAAATTCAATGCCGGATTCAAAAAGAAACTGTTACTAAAACATGAAGCAGTTCCAACTTTAAAACCAGAGTCAGCAGTTGTTGGGCCACAACCTGGAAGTAGGCTAAGACTCAAAGAGTAACTAAACCCTAAACCAACTTTTTTAAGTTAATGATCTGTAAGAATGGATCTTTATTAATACCAGTCATTGATTCAAGTAACTTTTTTGCCATTTGTGTATAAAGTGTTTTATTTCTACAATATATGGTGTAAAAACGTCTTAGTGCTGCCCTCTTCAGGTTGAACGGTGGCTACTGCAGGTTTCAGCTCACCACGCTCTTGGTACGAGCTATGCCCTTGGCAGTATAAAACCAGCTTGTTTCGTCAAAACCACTGTAGCGTGTCAGGAGATGGAATTGCGAGTATTGAAAACGATCAGGATAGAGTAATTTAGCATCTATTTCGTCCCCTCTATCTCCACTGGGGTCTGCCCACTTTTTCAGCATTTTTCAAATATTGCCAGTGGGTGGAGTCAGGCTCTGACCAGGGGTTTATTTACCCTTTAATAATTTTAAATGTATTTTCATGTATAATTTCAGATGTAATGTTTTAGTTTTATCAAATGCCAATGCTAGCTTTATAGCCACTAGGCTACTAGTTATGCTATTTTGTGTCTACGACAAACGTGTACAAACATTTTGGACCTGGATTTTGTAAATGTACTAATGTTGTAAATGTATTTTAATGTATATATACTTTATGGTGTTATTTTTCGATTTGATCAAGAGTGTAAACCAGTGCCAACCCTGTTTGTGTATGTAGAAGCCAGTTAGTTCGATGCTATTTTGTGTAAGAAAAATGTGTATAAAGTTAAAAAAATATAGGCAAATTACCATTCAGAAACGTTTTGTAAGAGCCGTGTGTGGTGAGGTTCTGCTTGCCTCTCTTCACCGCCACTTTCTGGGTCTGATTCTGGCTCATACTGATACTGCAGTATCGACACCATTATTTACATTTGACATGAACAGCACGCAGCTTCGCCCGTAAACGTGCACTACAGTTTAGCTAATTACCACACACCAGGCCAAACTAACCAATCTGAGCCCACTGCCTGTTGTCCTCCTCCAACCATACATCCATGCACACTAACTCCATAGGGGCAGAGCTCTTGATGCTTTCTATGGGCACACGAGCTGCAGGTTATGGCGGCTTCCCAAACACACATCTCTGACAGCATCTGACATGTGCCCTTACATCCCTCTCCATATCAGGACAGTAAAATCGATGCCTTGCCAGTGAGAGCATACGATCCTGACCATTATGACCTGCCAGATCGTGTATGCCCAACAATGTCTTTTCCTTTAGACTTAGAGGCAACACATATTGAGATCTTCTCTGCTTGGACACAGCATCCCGTCATAGACTTCCAACTTGTTCCATTGCTTGAACAATCTGAGGACCTTCAAATCAGCACCATGCCTTTCCTGCAGATGGTCGCTTCTTGGCTGCAATGAAAGGTAACACCTTAGAGATGGTGGAGTCTTGCTCTTGACTCAGCAGCTCCTGAGCGGAGAACACAGGTATAACATCCTGACCACTCGACAGCTGTTGGACGTGTTGGGCCAAATAGAGTGCCCTGGATTCATCTGCATCAATCCAGTCACAGTGTGCCTGACAAAGAGCTCTGATCTCGGCTGAATCACACACCACCTTGAACATTGGATGGGCCCCTGATCTGTAGCACTGAGACTGGCAGGTGACCCTGAAAGCATCCTGCACAGAATCCTCCTCTATCCCATTAGCTTCCTGAATCAGGGTGGGATATGGTTCTTTCAGCTGCCCCTGACAAATGGGCTTTGCAAAGAGGTCGCGACTCAAGGCATCAGCCACCACATTTCTTTTCCCAGGCAGCTGTTTGAGATCAGAAGAGTAAGACGCAAGCTTAGAGAAACAGTGGATTTCACAAACGTCAAGCTTTGGCTTTGTTAGAAGGTAAGTTAGTGGATTATTATCCGTCCAAACTGTGAAGCTACAGCCTTTTAAACAGTGACTGAACTTCTCACAGACACACCACTTAAAAGCCATGAACTCCAGTCTGTGAGCTGGATACTTCCGTTGTGACACACTGAGGGTCTTGCTTGTAAAAGCAACTGGTCTGGCCTTGGACTCTCCTCGTGGCACCTGAGAGAGCACTGTTCCAAGTCCGTTCAAAGAAGCATCGACTGACAGAATAAATGTGATGCGATCTGGAAAAACCCATCAGATGTCGCGCTGGTCCATTTTCAGTAAAGTCTAAATATAGATTGAAGGTCAGTTTTTTGTCAAAATTGGGTTTTTATTAAATTATTATTCTATAACATCTTGTTTATCATCTCTTAATATATCTTTGGAAAATTCACTTGTTTAGTGCAGGAAAATAGCGATTTATAATGGCCAGCTGAAAAGACTGTGTTTCTCTTTAAGAACATGCAGGCGGAGCGGAGGAGCAAAAAACAATATCCCCCGTTTAGCTCTCCTTCTCTTAACACTACAAAGACACCTAGTTCACCTATCAAAATAAACAACATAACAGAATAAAGTCCAGTCCTGGGTGAACTACAACAACCTGCAAGTAATTATTTATTTGTTTTTATCCACTGTTATCGTGTGGTGTGATGCGGAGCCCAAGAGAACAACAGAGTTTGAAGCTGCTCGTTCAAAAGACCTTGCTCGCCTCTCAATCGTCCAATTTCAAAACGGTTTTCACAGGTTGAATTTTGAGTTCATACGCTTTTGAATGATACCTAATCTATGATTATTACTAAAATATGTGATATGAAAAGAAGGCAATAAAAAAGGGAGCACCAGTCTGGATGAGCCAAGTCTGGATGAGCCAGCACAACATATCCCAACAGCATGGTCTTCAACCATTCTTCAACCGTCGGCAGGAGTAAGCTTGTGATAGGCACCTAGACTAATCACAGAGCTATTGCTAAAACTAGTGTAGTTTGGCTGGGGAAGCATGCACCCTACAGCAAAAGCTCTAACTAGTGACAACAAAATCTGAGCAGCGATGACAAGCATGTTATAGGACTAGTATTAAAACTAGTGTAGTCGGGTTGGGGAAGCATACACCCTGTGCTGTGAGTCATATGCAGTGCACAGCTAAGCAATGAAGTACAGTGTACAACACTAACAGTTGCCAATGGCAACAGGTAACTCACATAGCCAATATGATTGCATGAGCCTAGCAAGAGCGTGTTAATGAAAACTACTACCGCATTTTCCACACTATAAGGCGCACTTAAAAGCTTTTAAAAAAAGCTCCGCGTTATTAAATTTGCCCGCGAACTCGCGCTCGTGTCCATCTTATCGTGTTCATCTTATGCCCGCTTTGTCACACGGCCAGTTCAACCTCGTATAAATCAGGTTACGTGTGTAAATCACGTGCCCGCTCATGAGCGCTCACTCTTAACAGACACACGAACAGACACACTGTCCCTGGTGGATGTTCATAAAGCGCTCCCCGTTCACAGTAAGCGGGTCTTCCCATTCAAAACAGACAGCTGTTGCTGTCAGCGAGCCGCCACACATGAATACTCATCAGGCTGCAAATGTAAGTTACGTGGCCGCCCCAGCGAGCTCACACTAATAAACGCCTATATATATATATATATATATATATACACACACAATTGTATTTTATTTATATATATATTTTTTTTTTTTGCTTTAGCAGCAAATTTAAACTTACAAGAATCTGAGAGGGAACTAACCATTATAAATATTATTGCTCATTAAACGAAAGATCAAATGTGAATCTGTTAACAAGCTTGATAATGAGGTTATATCAATCATTTTGTATCCACTTATGAATAAAGGAGGGTTACAAATAGCTGTTGTGTGTACTGCATTCTCCTGCTGTTTTTGAATAATCTAGGCCTTTTCTTCTATTCATCATTAGGGGTGCTGATCCCAGCACAGCGTAGATGACCAACCACAAGCAAGAAGCAGAGTGGATAAATGAAGAAGAATTCATGTTTTTCAGGTGAGGTGAATCCTTCTTTTTTACTACTTAATTAATATCATACCATCTGTCTGTCTTCACCTCACACTGAGGGAAAACCAGCTGCTGTCTCTTTGATCTCACCTGTCTGTCCTCACAGTCTCATTTTCTATCTGTCTTAAGAGGCCCTCACCTGAAACGGCAAACTCCTCTCATAATGAGTCTAACAGTCAGGTGAAAAGTACTTTGGTTTTTGTAACCTTTGCAGTTAAAGTCACTGGTGGATAAAGAGTACAATGAATCCTTTAAGAATCTTTGAACAAACTGTACCTTCAAATAATTTAGATCAATTCCACTTGACTCTCACAAATCAGAAGGATTTATTACAACTCTGAAAGTGTAATTTAGTTAAGCTGAATGAAATTTCTCTCTCCCACTATGTTTCCAAATGATGCCACCAGCCACAAAGTGTCTCATAAGACAAAGTAAGATGTGATTTACTTCATTTAACAAGAGAAGTTGAATCGTCATAGATCGCGAAAGCTCATGTCTATGACAATGCTGAAATACATGGTCTGCATTTTAATTATTGTTTCCTTGATAGATTAAATAAAAATGGTTACACTTAATTTTACTGTATCCTTATTATTCTGCATCTAAGAACTGAGTATTATTAATAAACATTTCTGGTTACGTATGTAACCCTAGTTCCCTGAAGGGAACGAGACGCTGTGTGAAACGCTGTGGGAACACCCCTGTGTAAGAGCATCATGAAGCAAGTATGAAATCAGTCCAATGGCGAGGAATGCAAATGTGAATGCAAATACCAACGTCACCATACAAGCAAGTGTCCGTTGTGTGAAGTCAAGGCGCAAATCGGACAAAAGCACCTGCGCCCCTGGAGTGGAGCTGAAGTCAAGATGCCACCTCTGCTTAGATGCAGGACAGCCCTTCCTAGGGGGACCAAAACAAACTAACAGTTGTTTACTTCAGGGCAGCTCTGTGGACGTAAGCTTCTAGAGCCCTATCTGGGCAGAGCAGATTTAGTTTCTCTTGGTCCGATATCAAAAAAGGAGGAGGACAGAAATCCTGCAGTACAATAGGTCTGACCTAATTGGTTGGGACCTTGGGAACATACCCTGGACTAGGGTGGAGGAAAGCATTAACCATGCCGGGGATAAAATTCCAAGCACAGGGGAGAGGCTGATAGTGTTTGAAAATCTCCTATTCTCCTAAAGAAGAGATAGCAAGAAGAAAGATGAATTTCTCAGAAACTTCTTCAATGGGCTCGAACGGTGCTAGAGAGAGACCTTCTAGAACAACCACAAGGCCTCACCTCAGGTTGGCACCCTCGTGCGAACTGCTGGCCTCAGCCTCTCCAGAACTCTCCAGAACTCCTGGGAACAGAGCAATCGGGGAAATGAGTATAGGCTTGACCTCGGCCACTCCTGTACCATCACATCCAACCCCAGAGGGGCTGGATGACTTAGAGAAAACCACAGTGGACAGTGTGATGTTTCCCTGGATGCAAAAATGTCTATCTCGGCACGGCCGAAAAGTTTCCATAGGAGTTCCATCACCTTGGGATGGAGTCTCCATTCCCCGGGCCTGACAACGATGAGCCCGAGTTGCCCACTGTAGCCTCACCAGAAGGAGAGTAGAAGAGGCTCTGCTTGTAGAGACCCTGCCCAACAATATCCCCTTTTCTACTGCCGGGCTCGTTCTCTTACGGGGCAGTTGTTAAGATAATGACCCGACCCTCCATAGTAGAGGCATAAACCCCGGGATCTCCTTCTTTCTCTTTTCTTCCTGGAAAGCCAAGCTCGACCCACCTGTATGGGCTCGTGATCGTCGACAGGGATCGTCGATATCACTAGCACTGGCCTGGGGGAGTCCTAAAGCTTTCTAGGCTCTATTTGCAGAATGGATAATAAAGTTTTCCAGCAGATGGCGGCACTGACCTCCTCTTCTACATTGACATATGTATCATCATTCGTATTTTGCACACATGCAAAGAGGACTTTTCCCTCCACAGATGCACGTCAGTAAACTAGGGAATGAACTTGCGCTCCCTGGGCGGGTTGGCGCATAAAGGAGTGGCAGAATTGTTTTCTGGAACTGCAAAATAGCACTAGGCAAGGTTTGCACCGAAACACGCCTCCTTTTTGCTCTGACCCGGCCAGGGAGCGCAAGGTCATTCCCTAGTTTACCGAAGTACGTCTGTGGAGGGAAAAGCCCGCTTTGGGTGGGTGCAAAATAGGAATGATGCTTCAGTGTACAAAGTCATTTGCGCCGGGTGCAAGATTCTGATTAACAAATAATTTTTTTTTGGAGTGGCTCATTTTACAGGCTCATTTTACAACTCCCCCAGAGTTAAACAGATGAGCTTTACCATTTTCGAATTTATTCAGCCGATTTTATGATATTTAGAAGAATATCAGTAACCAGACAGTATCTGGTCTCATTGACTTCCATAGTAGGAATTTCCTATCCTTTGTTTTGTTCTTGGATGGTATGTTTTTGTAACCTTTTTGTGGATTTCTAGTTTTGTCTCTCTGGACTGATGTTTAAGAAGATCTCTTCTGTCTGAATTACTATTTTTTGTATTGCCTCTCAAGGAGAATTTTTTTGAGTTTCCCTGTAGCACATTCACCTAAAGTTCTTGTTATTTTTGTTTTTTCCTTCGAAAGTAAAGAGCCAAAGATTAAACTCAGAATTTTGGTGTTTCACTGTTCTTTAATCCTCTGCATTTGGGTTCAACCTCCTTCAGTGGTAAAGTGGTTAGCATCAAGGACACACACACCGGAGACCTGAGTTTGATCACCAGCTGAATCATAACAACAATTCTGGCTCTCATAGACCTTGTTACATTCTCTTTAATAAGCCCTCCTGTTCTTCACTCATTACCTGTTTGAACCCATTACCTGTATAAATGATGCCTGACAACACACTCAATCTAACTCTCCACAATGGCCTAGACCATGTAAGGACATCAGATAAAATATTAGACCAGTACAAGGCTGAGATGGGCTACAGGACAATAGGCAAGCAGCTTGGTGTGAAGGCAACAACAGTTGGCGCAATCATTAGAAAATGGAAGAAGTTCAAGACGGTGGTCAATCTCCCTTGGTCTGGGGCTCCATGCAAGATCTCACGTCGTGGGGCATCAATGATGATGAGGAAGGTGAGGGATCAGCCCAGCAATACACAGCAGGATCTAGTCAATGACCTGAAGAAAGCTGGGACCACAGTCTCAAAGAAAACCATTAGTAACACAGTACACCATCAAGGATTAAGATTCTGCAGTGCACGCAAGGTCCCCCTGCTCAAGCTAGCACATGTCCAGGCCCATCTGAAGTTTGCCACTGACCATCTAGATGATCCAGAGGAGGAATGGGAGAAGGTCATGTGGTCTGTTAAGACAAAAATAGAGCTTTTTAGTCTAAACTTCACTCGCCATATTTGGAGGAAGAAGAAGGATGAGTACAACCACAAGAACACCATCCCACCTGTTTTTTGGGGATGCTTTTATGCAAAGGGGACAGGAAGACTGCACCGTAATGAGGGGAGGATGGATGGGGCCATGTATTGTGAGATCTTGGCCAACAACCTCCTTCCCTCAGTTCTCAGAGCATTGAAGATGGGTCGTGGCTGGGTCTTCCAGCATGACAACGACTGGAAATACACAGCCAGGGCAACTAAGGTGTTGCTCTGTAAGAAGCATCTCAAGGTCTAGCCACTCTCCAGACCTGAACCCAAAAGAAAATCTTTATTGTCCAGCGACAGCCCCGAAACCTGAAGCATCTGGATAAGGTCTGTATGGAGGAGTGGGCCAAAGTCCCTGCTGCAGTGCATGCAAACCTGGTCAAGAACTACAGGAAACGTATGAACTCTGTAATTGCAAGCAAAGTTTTCTTTACTAAATATTAAGGTCTGCTTTTCTGATGTATCAAATCCTTTCAAATGTCATGCAATAAAATGCAAATGAAGTACTTAAAAAGCATACAATGCGATTTTCTAGATGTTTATTTTAGATTCCGTCACTCACAGTTGAAGCGTACCTATGATAAAAATTACAGACTTCTACATACTTTGTATGTGGGAAAACCTACAAAATCCGTAGTGTATGAAGTACTTGTTCTCCACAACTTCCAGGTTGCACGTTAATGATTCATGGGCTGTTGCCAGTCAATAGGATTACCTGATTTGATTGTGATTTCAGACACCTGTCATGCCTTAGGTGTTCCCCTTAGCGTCAATCGACACAGCAACAGAGGTTACAGTCGACCTAGGTCCTAGACATTTAGTTTTTATCCATTGACATGATGTGCTAATAACCAAGTTGACATTAACTTTGAATATAACCAGTTGTCACTCACCAAAGTTGCATTGATTTGATCAAAATGCAATAAAAGCAGAATTGTTGTGAAATATTAGTATAATTTTAAAGTATCTTAAATTTAATTAATTCCTGTCAACATGACATCATGGCTTTTGCATAAACATGCACACTACTTTCAAGTCAAGTGGCGTGTTATCTATATGCATTTTGTGCTATCCACGTGTATGCGTGTATGTATACGCCGTTAAATGTCCGAGTGAAACGAAGCATAATGTCGATCTACATCTGGGGAGCGATATCCTAGGATGGTAGGGGAAGACTCATAAATCAGGCTGATCTCATGAAGTAGCGTGTGTATGACACGCCAATTCGTATTTGCATTTTTGGCGTGTTATCAAGACGCATAATTGCTTTTCAGCGTGTTTATGAACGCCGTTGACTTAACGTTATATAAATATAGGACTTACCTCAACCCCGTCCCTAAACTTAACCGTCACTGGGGTTAATGGCATTTATGACTGTTCCCTTACCATCCTAGGGAAAAAAAGATATGACTTACCTCAACCCTATCCCTAAACTTAACCGTCACTGGGGTTAATGGCATTTATGACTGGACATTTGATGCGCATGTTCTGACACGCGGGATGATGCGGACGTTAATGGCGTAGACATACACGCATACACGCGGATACACGCGAATAGCTCAAAATGCGTAGAAATAATACGCCACTTGACTCGAAAGTGGCGTGTATGTTTACGCAAAAGTCATGATGTCATGTTGCATAAATGGTATTAACCCCAGTGAGGGGTAGGTTTAGGGACAGGGTTGGGGTAGGTTATATATTTATATGTACAGCAATGTAATGTTAAGTCAACACTGTTCATAAAACACACTGAAAAGTGATTACGCGTGTTAATAGCACGCCAAAAATGGAAATACGAATTGGCGTGTCATACATATGCCATTTCATGAGATCAGTCTGTTCCTGTGGTAACAGCTGAATTTTCAGTAGCCATTACTCCAGTTTTCTGTGTAAGAAAGCATCCGTATTTAGTGCTCAAATAGGATTTCTTATTATTATCACAATTGAAATCGGTCGTGGTGCTTAAAGAGCAACATGCAGGTTGAACACCCCTATATAGCATAGTGTATGTTGACGATAAAACAACAAGATTTTCTGAACTGGAGTAATATATATTTAGCCATTAACGATATTTTGAGAAAAATTGTGATAAAATAACTCCCGCGTCTATGACGCACTAACCGGAAGTGACGATTGGCGAGGGAGTCTGTTCAAGTTCAGGCTCAGGTTACAATGGATGCGAACGACGAAACCGCGTTCTGTGATGTTGACGAATATGCCTATGATGACCCACAGGCAAATAATTATGAGCCTTCTAGGCGAGATAGAAGTCAGGGGGAGATCGGGAGATGAACAATGGGCAGAGGAGAGAAGTAACGTTAGAGTTGTGGTGTCGAGAGAAACCAGTGGCGAATAGGGCAAGTGAGTTCATGTAAGTTAGCACCGCGGCTAACGCTGGTTCATCTACTGTATGGCTATACCTTGGTGTTTTGCAATAAATCTGCTTTAGCAAACATACATTTGACTTTGTTCTTGATTAAACATCCATTTAGATTGTCTTAATTTAAGCCAGCAACATTTTGTCTTCTCATATTCTACGCTGACAGTGATGCAGTCCATCCAAGCTGGTTAGCACTATCCACATTGATCATGCCATAACAACAAATAAATAATGCTTTTCAAATGCAGTTTGTGATACCATTTAAAGCGAGTGAAATGTGCGCCACAAACGACCGAGTGTGTGTGTGTTAACAGACGCGGCAGTGAAGTCTGCTCTATTCACCTGCACATAACGCACCCAAGACCAAAAAGCCTTGTTTTTCCTAGAAGGAAAATGATGGATATGATGTCCTGACAGGCTGGAATTCGTGCAACAACCACAAACACAATAATTTACCATAATGGCATCTCTAAAACTCGATCTAAAACTATATGTCTCTTACTACTGCTCTAACTACATCAACACCCAGCAATGAGAAAGCGGCCGCGAGCTCATTTGTTTTCCCTCGGGCTACGTCATATGACGCGTTGCTTGCGGGAGAGGCGTATTCCAGAGCCTAAGCGCATTTTCATCAAAATCTCTACATCAAATGAGATTTCATTAGTAATTTTTACATAAGTGTTTTTAAAAGACCTCTGCAGACAATTTAAAGTATTAATTCAGAAATAAAATCAACCTGCATGTTGCTCTTTAATATTTTTAAAAACAATGTAACACTGTAATAAAAAATACACATTTTTAAAGAATACTTGCTGCAATATTTTGAACAGTGTCAACTCAAGCTCTTTGAACATCTTATATTGAACTCAGTATGATTTATTTTTTTCAACTTCAGGGATTCCATTTTTTAAGTGATATTTTAATACTTCAAAGTTCTACACTCATCATACAACCATCAGTACCATAAGAGCACCCATCACATTGCAAATTCAGAGGAGATCCAACCTATGTGCACTGATGTAGTACAGAAGCATCTAGCAGTGTGTTATTGAGCTTGGCAGCTCTTAGCTCACAGGAAAGTCAGAAGAGGAGACTCAGAAACCTTCATTTACTCATGTACTTTAAAAAGTATATAAAGGGGGCAACAAAGGACATCACTGCATCATGAATTCAGTTTTAACAGTATTTCTAAATTAGCTGTTTCTGAGTATGTCCTTTTTTCTTATCCCATTACGTGGATTATCATAATTAGCCAGCATGGAAAACATGATTACATATGTTCTCCAGGGTTGGAGGACAATACAAATGTTAATACAGGAGTTTGTATGAAGGCAGAAATTTATAAATTTATCATGGAGGATTTGATAACTCAGCAAAGCTTATTTATCCTACTGTTGTTTAGTGAAGGATTAAAGTATTTGCATTGGATCCTTATGGTATCATTTATAATGGCGGATCATTCATATTCTTGTTGCCAGAAATGTACAGTCTTACTGTGGCTCATGAATGTTAATCACATAATGGTTGTCTCACAGAGCCAGACTTTTGACTATTGGCATAAAGTCTCTCCACAGAATCAGCCACAATGACAAGAAGGAAAAGCCTGACCATGTAGGGCATCCAGTCTTTTTTGTGATGTTTCACAAGTTCACACTTACAAATAAGTCAGATAGAATAAATGCATATTTGGTGTGCTGTCCGAGGAGAGGGCTCCAGACTCGGTATGCGGCCCGAACCCAGAGTACTCCCCCCGTATTCCTAAAGGTGAAAACAAAAGCCAGGAGTGAGGAGTCGGGGTGGTGGAGGGATACTGAAACTGTCAAGGAATGTTAGGTGAGTTGACAGAGAATATTTATATATGCTTCCTCTTGTGCTGATAGGGTAGACGTGTAATTGTTTGGTGAGGAGTTGATTGGAATGATTTATTTGAATGTGCTCCCAATGAACGTTGTTTATAAACATAATTTACGGTTTGTATATAAGTCAGCTGGAGAGCATGCAACAGTTTTTACATTTATAACACAAATAACCAAATAAATATACATATTAACACAAACTGTGGGTGAACATGTCCTCTTAAGCGTACACAGTACATAGTTCAAATTAAGTGCCCAACCAGACTACAACTGAGGGTCTGTTATCACAACACCGTTTTCAACTAAAAAATTTTTATGCATTTTTTTTTCATTCATTTACACTATAATGGCATTTTGAGGGCCTGATAATGATAACTTTTGAAAATGTGCATGCATATTACTGTACATGTTTAGCCTGACTCTACAATAGGCGTGTGCGTCTGTCCCGTGTCTGCTCTGTAGAATAATGCGTTTGTGTGCAAGTGTGCACACAGTCTGCTCTGCTCTGGTCCAGAGTCACGGATCATGTGCACGAGTTGGCGCAGCCGCAGACCGCAAAACACATAGGACCCATGATTTAAAATGTTTTTAAATCAGCACCCAGGTTGATTTCAAAAATGTGTCTGGCATCGTGACAGACATGGTCCCTTTGAACTGATATACCTGTACATGAAAGCATAATTCATTCTTCAGAATTAATGGTGTAATGTATATCAATATTAATTGGCATTGCCAACTGCTGGCCTGGGCCTGGCATGACTACAGCTTTTTGGTTGTTTTCACAGTTCAGTGTGAACATGGATTGTAACGTTGCCATTGTTGTGAACTTATTTCTTCTCAAGTGTAGAAGACCAAGACCAGGAGTCCAGGAGACTCGGGCTGTGTCTTAAGCAAGATAATTTATTGAGAACACGAGCTGTTGGTAGCTGTAGTCAACAAAATCTCGTCTCGAGTCTAACTAAACATTCAGACTGATCTCATGAAGTAGCGTGGGTATGACACGCCAATTCGTATTTGCATTTTTGGCGTGCTATCAAGACGCATAATCGCTTTTCCGCGTGTTTATGAACGCCGTTGACTTAACGTTATATAAATATATGACTTACCTTAACCCTGTCCCTAAACTTAACCATCACTGGGGTTAATGGCGTTTATGACTGTACATTTGACGTGCGTGTACAGACACGCGGAATGACGCGGACGTTAATGGCGTAGACATACACGCATACACGCGGATAGCTCAAAATGCGTAGAAATAATACGCCACTTGACTCGAAAGTGGCGTGTATGTTTACGCAAAAGTCATGATGTCATGTTGGGCATATTTATAAAGTTTTATATACTTTATTTAAACTTTAACTTTTTTTACTTTTAATAAAAAATAGCACAATATTACCCAGATAGAAACATAGTGTCAGCCCAGACCCTGGCCACATCTGGTACATTGGGTGGATTCCATGAGGGTCAGATGCTGTCTGGGTAGGGATAAAATTAGAATCCCACCATTCATCCAAACAGATATGGAGGCTGGCAGATAAAACCAGAGGTTAAAGATATTGAAAGTGAAACATATGAGTTGCAGACTCTTCTCAAACAGATTTAAATACTACAAAAGATTATCTGTAATTAACATATTTTGAGTTAAATTAAATTAAAATAATTCAACTTTGAGATCAAAGTGTGTGATATGTCTTCAGTGGACTGCACTATGACATTATGATGGCACTATCTGATTGCAATATCATTATGCATTGACTTGAGACAAGCAACCCTTTTGAGCACTCTCAGAATAAATCGATTTCATTAACTTTGACAGGAATAAATTAATTGCTCTTTTAGGAGCAGCACTGAGAATATACTTGTGGAAATTGGTTGTGTCTGGAACTACTTTGCTTGATGAGGCTATTCTTTCTTTCTGTTGAGATTTCATACTGGCTTGTG
Organism: Cyprinella venusta; assembly: GCA_038021265.1. Lineage (NCBI taxonomy): Eukaryota > Metazoa > Chordata > Actinopteri > Cypriniformes > Leuciscidae > Cyprinella > Cyprinella venusta. The sequence goes on from CM075866.1 coordinate 26,384,858, forward strand.
TTATTATGATGTCAATGATTTTGTTTTGTGGAAGGCAGAAGGTAAATACAGATTACAGAAATAGAGGAATATGTTATATTAATATACATATTCCTAATAATTAATAATAAGTTAATATGAAGGTTTCGGGGTCTAATGAAAACTTTGTAATATACTTTTATTAAAAATTCTCATTAGTATTTTAAGAAAACACTAATTTCACCTGGTCAAAAACATCTCCGTTCCCTTTCGTTGTCACTCTGAGTTCCGTCGGATGAGGACGAATGGGATTTTCGCTTAGAAAGCCTATCAGCCTCAATCAATATAAAACTATCCAAAGGCAAAAGAAATGCCATGGGTCTGCGGAATTTGCATAGCGTAACTCCGCTCACCTGTGGGTATTTAAGGAGGACGCTGAACGCAAATCAGGCATTTTTTCGCTTCGGAGCCAAGTTCACTCTTCGTTCCCCAAGCACTTCTCTACAGAGACCGTCAGCTTCTTCGAGAGACTCGTATTGGTGTGACGGCAATTTCCCGTCGAATTCACGCTTCCTGCTGTCTGTGCAGTGATTGCCAGAGAGTGTGTTACTCCCCGGGCGCTTCAACACTTTTTTCTCACAAAAGAGCTTGCGCGTGGCATGCCTGTTTAAAGATGCCTCGTCCGTGCAGTTCTGGATGTGGCAGATACGTTTCTGACTCTGATGGTCACGATCGCTGTTTAGTGTGTTTGGGCATTGATCACGCTAGAGCAGTGCTTGTGGATGAGTCATGTTCTCGCTGAAGGAACATGACCATCTCGTCAGTAAGGTCGGGACTCAATGAGCTTGTGAGAGTGAGAGTCCCCTCATCCACACCCAGATCTACTGACTCTAGAAATAGAGTTGATAGTCGAGCATCTCCACACTGGAGATGCTCGATCAGTGTGCTTTCCTTCCTTCAAGAAGGGTTGGAGCAAAGGCTGTCTCCCTACACCCTTAAGGTCTATGTCTTGCTATTGCTGCACACCATGACCTTATCGATGGTATCGAAGTCTTTGGGGAACCCTCTCAGGTTCTTGAGAGGAGTGAGGAGACTGAATCCTCCTCGCCCTACTCTCGTGCCCTCTTGGGACCTCTCAGTGGTTCTAACTGCCATTTGAGCTTTTGCAATCAGTTGGGCTTAAGTTTCTGTCAATGAAGACAGCGCTTCTGATTGCATTGGCCTCCATCAAGAGTGTAGGGGACCTGCACGCATTCTCCGTTGACGAAGCGTGCCTGGAATTCGGGCCGGGTTACTCTCACGTGATCCTGAGACCCTGGCCTGGATATATGCCTAAGGTTCCTACTACTGAAGGTTCATGTTAAGGTTCATATACGCAGTGTTTGAGCGGTTGATGGAAAATAAGCTAATGCGCATTCTAAAAGTCTAAATTTGAATCTATTATTTTTCACAGTATTTTGAAGAGCCCACGATAACAATATCGTGCATATTCATTACCGCGATTTATCGCATTACCGAATACCAGCACATGTCTAACCCGGAGTAAGCAGGTTTGGGGTTAATCAACCAAGAGTTCAAGGTTTATCTGACGGTAAGTTAACCTTGCTTTCTGGACTACACCCGAGGTGGTACTTTAACCATTGTGCCATAGAGAGATCATTTTCTTGGGATTTATGCCCAGTTGCAACAAAACCTTAATTTAAGAAAACATTTCACTGGATGCTAACTAAGTAAAAAAATTCATTACATTTGACCCCTAGCATAGCTTGTTTTGAAACAGCAACAGCATGAAACCCTGTGAATGCATAAGCCACCACTGTGGATGAAGAGATCCATCTATTCAAGCAAAACACAATAATTAAATGTTAAACTAACCAGCACTAATGGCACCTGCAGTCACTGACTCTTACAGCAGCACTGTTTAATTATCTCTCCTGTACAAAATAAATGGATTTCAGGCCACTTTTGCATTTATGAAAGAAATGAGTCATACTTTAGACTATTATTTGAAGACAAAGAGTTATGGATTAGTTCCTGCTTTTTTCCCTGCCTTTCTTTGGGGACCTAGTCTTACAGGGCTCTAGAGTGCGACCAAAATTTGTAAGGGTGTGTCATGTGTCGATGCTTTTAGATGAAAGAGGAATCAAGTCGTCTTGCTGGCAATGAACTGTTTTATTAACTGACTCACTACAGCTAAGTTACTTGAGCAAAGTCAGTCACATGCATTACACGCTTCCTGAGGCGCCTCACAGACGTCACCCATGCGCGACTCCCATAACATGTAGTTCCTTATCACGACAGGGTGCGACCAAAATTTTTCCTAGGTCGCACCAGTGCACCTAACGTTCTCTTATGATCGCATCCGCTCAATTTCCACAAGCGAGTCTTTTGTTCTCTTTGCTCGCAAGTTTGGATCATATCGTGGTCAAACCAATCAGAGATAGAGATTGGGCTGGTCTTTGCCTCTGATTGGCTGTGGTTCAGCTATTCCTGAAGGACTAAAATGTTCCGTGCTGTGTGATACGAAATAAATTGCGACCTGAACATGAACACCAGAGAATCAGTTACGGCAATCAGCAGCAGAAGAAACAGACGACGAAGAAACTTTTAAATATGTAGGCTACTTTTTATGGCTAGGTAAAAATATCCTCATATTCAAAAACTAATTCTCCTTTTACGAACCCGTTGGGCTATGCTGTTTTCAGTTGATGAATGAATGGAAGATTGTAGCGCGCAACGCGCATCCCATCCAGTACATCGCAATAATCTTTGTGCTTTGTTACTATTGATATGAAACAAAGTTTCAGATTTCAAATTAGGTCCGTTTTCTTACGAAATTCAAAAACATAAATAGTGTATTGACGCTGTGGCGTGAGATCGCTCTGTCTCAGCTCAAGTGAAGCAGCAGCGCGGAGCGCACATGAGCTTCTCTTCCGCCTTAATAATACCGGTTACAGCGCGAAATAAACATTAACGAGCATGAAAAGATAGAGTACAATTTATCGAAATCCGTATCTTTCACATGGAATTGCTCAATCAGTGTTTCAACCGTGGAAAGACGTCAGTAAAACGGTTGTAAACAATGTAATTTAACGTCAAATTTACCTCAGAAAAAAACATATCCATGTGACCATAAACTTGTTAGCTAGCTAGAAAAAATAACTCTAGAGGTGTATTTTTAATGTTTTTCAATATTCAATCCATGTTGTTTTAATCCATGTTGTTTATATTTCATTTAACATTATTATTATAAAAATAAATACAAGTGTAATTTAAGTGTTTGTGTACAAATCAGGTCATTTTTTACCTTCAATATTATAGAAGGGTAATGAAACAGTGGACTACAACTGACTCCCAGTTTACAGCATTAGTTGAGATTTGTTTTCCTTGAGAATTGTGAAATTGGTGTCAATACCCTGCCCTAATTTGAACAATGTAAAAACAGCACTTTAATTTTTTTTAAGATTTATATTTTTATATACAGTATAATTGTGCTTAAAAAACAACAACAAAAAAACTACATCTTATTTTTGTTTAAAAACATTTACATATATGAATATATGGTGTGTGATAAAAAGGTGACCTTGAAATTGTGGCGTTAAAGGCGACGCGAGATGAGGAAAAATTTGAGTGCACCTAAATTTTGTGCTGGTGCATCTAAATAAAAAAGTTAGGCGCACCAGTGCAACCAAGGCAAAAAGTTAGTCTGGAGCCCTGTCTTACCAGCTCTATTTACTGTCATTTACGTATTATGCTCATTGGTCTAAACCACAGCTAATGCACAAATTTGGCATAAGTCATTTTGCCTCCTGCTCATTTCCTAACCTAAATTCTGAATTAATTCTGATCTGCTTGCATGTGAAGTAAAGTCTGTCTGTGGATGTTATGAAGTCTCAGACAGGAAATCAGTGATCAGTTGGGAGTGGTTGAAATGGAGCGATGGCGGCAAAATGTTGACTAATCGCTGATGTTTGACGGCTGTGATGCCATGTGTCGGCTGTTTAATCGAGCCTGTTCTCATCCAACAAAATACAAGTCACGTTCTGTCCGTTACAGTGTCAATATAACACGCAGAACCCACGGTGTCATATTGCGTCACCTATATGACGCCAAAGGATGAGAGTGTGTTGGTTTAATCATCTCAATGGTTTGTTGAAGAGAACCTTAATATGAGATTATATGAATCTAGCTTGAGGTGCATAATACATAGCAAATTGCTATGCTAGAAGTCTGCTGCCAAATGTTTTTATTATGTGTTGTTTTGCTTATTAGAGGTAATAATTTGAGATGAAAGCAGGGAGTATTCTCTCAGTCATTACCAGTCGCTTGGATGTAAATGGATTGTGAAGTTCTTAATGTGGTACTGTGATGTCTGCTCTGCTTAAAGGTCAAAGTGTCTTACTGAAGGAGTTATTTAGTCTAGTTTTTTAGGAGGGGGGAAAACGGTTTGGTAATAAAAAAAAAAATCATGGCAAGTTTTTCAAAATCACATTGTTACTCATGATAAAGGACAACTCTATTTTTGCATATGATGGTTGTGCACAGGTACTGCCAACACACATTTCAGTACAATCAACAAAGTGCACGTACCATTATATATTGGTTTTTGCATTCAAAAACATCAAAATGAATAAGTAATAGGCTATTTTGTACCCAGGTTGTGAGCCTACCTAAAAAACAGTCGGTTTTCATGGGCGTGTCCAGGGATGTAGTGGAGGCTAAACGCACGTAAACGCCGTTTACGCACCTCCCAAATTTGGAAATAGCGTTTACCCACCTCCAAAGTGCGTTTATCCACCTCTCAATTGCGTATCCACCTCAAAATATCCTGGATGTATTTCCTAAGACATTTTAAATTAAACTTGTGTCGTTTTAGTTTCATATTGTTCATTATTAGTTTCATAGGTTGAAAAACCTAAGACGAACTCTTTCATATTGCGCTGCATTAACGTTACTGTCAGTGTTTACTATTACTGACGGTAAGGTTGCACTGTTGACGCTCGCGCAGCCTCTCGAGCAGAAATCTACACAAATGAGCGCAGAACACACTCAATTAACAACATAGGCTGCTGCCTATAAAAATCTAAATAGAGTTTTTATAATTCTGACATGTTAAACTACCTAAATTATTTTTCCTGAACACCACACCATCACGATAGAAAATGTGACATTGATTTCCTACAACAGTTCAATAAACAGTAAAAATTAAATCACTTACATTTTAGATGCAATATTGGCTGTTTTGTTCTGTTTCAGCAGCGAAAATAGTTCCAAACAATAATCACAGCAAAACCGTACGGCGCATCTCATCTCACACGTGTTTTCATTACTGAATGATTCAGCATTTTGAACGAATCGATTGAGTCAAAGATTCAATGAGCCATTCATAAACATCGGTCTCATTCTTGAATGATCAGCCGTTTGAACGAATCGTTTGAATGAACGAATCAATGACTCACTCATTAAGACGGTCGCCTAGCACAACCTACTGGCTGTTTAGTGTTATATGTTTAAAAGTAGTATCATTCTTTCCAAGTTTCTTATGTAAATTTAAATAAATTTCATAACATTATTTTATGCAATTGTTATTTTTCAGTGTAAATGATTTAATTTGATCAGCCCCTAGTAACAGCCCATAGTGTCTTATTATTCAAAATAATTGAATTTATTGATCAAATTTAAGAATTTAAAATGAAAGATGAAGCATACATTTACTAAAATTGGGTGAGGGGATGCCCTTTTAAAGGTGCAGATATTAAAATAATGTGAGTTAAAAATCAAAGCTGATTGAACACTGATGAAAATATTGTTTCAGAATAAATGAACACACACAAAATAAAAATAAAAAATCCGGACAAGCAACTTTTTTACTCAGACAAATGAATGGCACATTTACTTGTCCAAAGGACAGGCGTATTAAAAGGCTTAATGTCGAGGCCTCCCTATAGCAATGTTATCAGGATACACATACACCGGTAGACAGTGGCCCACCTTACCTGATGACCACGTCGTGGTCCACCAGAATTTATAGTTTACCCACCTCTTTTTTTACCACTACACCTCTGGGCGTGTCGCACTAAAGACTTGGAAGTAAACGCCAAATGCTGCGAGTGGAGAACATTTTTGCATTTTATAATGAGTTTAACTCACCCGTCGATGCACATGGGGGAAAACGTCCAATGTAAAATGGCAACCGAATTCGCCCAGACATGTTCGACCCAGAGTCCATGTGTTGCACAATTCCTGTCAGATCCAATAAAGACGGCATTGCACCGTTCTTTACTCTTAATCGGTCTGCAAATCCAGTCTTGTTTACAAAACAATCCTCAGTGAAATGAAGCGAACACGATGTTTTACCTCATCAGCTGGAACTTCATTAAAAATAAAGTTTATTCATGCAGTCCTATTGGAATCCACAGAAAGCTTATGCAGTGACTGTCTCACAACCAGGCACTGCACAATATTCTGTATTGCTCAGTTCCTCGATCCAGTTTGTCATCACGAGGTAAGCATGTACATGTAGGCTATGTTCTTAGCTATGTGTGTAATGCGCGAATCGGTGGGCGGGGCTAAACCTGACGTGTTGAAGCAGGCGTTGATCATCTTCTGTGGGGGTGTTTACTCTTTGTCGTCATTGTTCCCCACTTTTAAAAACGAGTCGTTTTCAGAGGGTGGTGTCAATAAAAGCTTTTATTGGACTAACAAGGACGTTTTCAGTTCTGAAACTTACAGGATATTATTATAATGACCTCTTAGATGTCAAAAGCTCAAGGAAAATTTGATGTCTCAGTTCATCACTCCTTTAAGGACAGGCCAACTGTTGTAATAACAGTGGTAGATTTTCATAATATAACACAAATAAATTAACATTTTTAATGTGGTAATGTGGAAAAACTCACCATGTGAAAAAAAAACACCATTTGAACAGCTTCTGCTTTCATGGACGCTTTTCACATTTTCAGGTTTCTCACAATCATTTTTTTTTTTTTTTTGTATTTTTAAATATGCAAAACAATTTAGAGCCAAAAAGTTTAATAACAGTTTAATAAATCTGAAAATACAAGGGACATGTTTGCCACCATATTTTGACCCATTTATTTTTCATAACCTTTTTAAACTGAACACTCACCAGTATTTCCAATAGAACCCTTTAAAAATACTCACTGCATAATGAAAGATAAAGAACCTGATATAGATCCTTCAGAAGTTCCATGTAAATGAAGAATGGTTAAGCTTAATCTATGATAGAGAGCCCCAACCAATAACACTGGCAGTGTGATGTCCAGTGAAGCAAACGCTGCAACACCTTTATAAATAGTATCCTCGCTCACACCACAGAAAATGAGATCTTGCGTAACAAAGGCTGATGCAGAAGATGCTACATGCTAATACAGGCTGCTGTGATGTCCGTTTGTTCATTCGTTCATTCATTCGTTCCTTCCTTCCTTCCTTCCTTCCTTCCTTCCTGCCTTCCTTCCTTCCTTCCTTCCTTCCTTCATTCATTCATTTATTCATTCATTCATTCATTCATTGAAATAGGGGTTTAGTGCTACCATCCTAAAATTATGAATTTTTAAACTTTGATGGAAATGTTCAAAAGAACCACAAACCTTCAGCCTGATTCAGCTTAATTTGTATAATTATAGTTTTTATTTTATATTTTACTGTGCAAAACCAACAACTACACACTTTACCCCATTTTCTGACCATGCAGCCTGAATGAAGTCTCCACAAACATACAACAAGCACAGCAGTGTTTATTTCTCATTTTTATTTCTCAGGACTAAGCAGAGGGTAAATGTTTTTCTCACATAAGAAGTTTAAAATACTCTCATATAATTTCCTCCTGTTCCAGTTATCTCACACGTTTGAACTGAGCACTTTTCTAACAATAGATTTCATAGATTATAACTGCAGGGAAAAAGTCATCATTTGTAATTTATCACATACTAAAAATACAATACATATCAAGCAAATGGTAGAGGTAATTAAATCGTCAAGGGAGGGAAAGAGAGGTCTTAATTAAGTTACGAAAACGGCATACGCTAGAGCCCCAGAGGAATTTCCGATGGAGTTTGACATACTGTGACTTATAATGTAATTATACTGTGGCTCTAATACTGAGCTAAAACCAGTGCAAACAAAACGCTTTGGCTTCTCTGAATCTTTAAACATTTAGACCTGAGGTCATAATCTAAGTTGATAACGACAATGTTAATCTGGTTAAATGTGTGGAAAATATAAATTAAAAAAGAATTGTTCAGTGTCAAAATCACAATCATTTGTAGCCAAAGTATTAAAAAACTGTGTGCAGATGCAAACAAGATAAAACTAACTTGAAATCAGCAGTCATTTGGATAAAGGCTCATGAAAATATAAACATTTTAAAGCTCAATGTCTGTCTAAAAGGTATAAAAGGCATTTTTTACAGGCTTAAAAATATTGTGTAGCCCTTTAGATTAGAATGGCCTGTCATGCATGAAGTAATGCAGGAGAAATGAGCATTAACACTTTAGCTACTACTATTAACTAATATGGAAACAAGCTTAACTAATCAGTAAGTAGTAGCAAAAGTAAGACTGAGTTACTTATTAAAGTGCTCATATTATGGATTTAAAAAAATACCTTTCATGTAGTGTGTAACATAGCTTTAAGTGAAAGAAAACATCCTGCAATTTTTTTTTATAAAAGTGCACCATATATAAAGTAATTGTCTTTCAAAATTTGACTCTGAGTCAATGAAATTAATCCTTTAAGCCGTTTCGTTGTGATGTCTGAAGATGATGCTGGAGTGGAGACTGGAAACGGATCACTGGAGATATCAAAAGCTGATTCAGAAGAAGCTACATGCTAGGCTGTAGTGAGGTCCATATGTTGATTCGTTCGTTAATCGTTAGTTCCTTCCTTCCTTCCTTCCTTCCTTCCTTCCTTCCTTGTTCTTTTGTTCATTCATTTATTCATTCATTTAAATGAATAAATGGGAGATGCCAATAGTTGTAGAGGCAAGGTAGTATTCCTCTTACAATCGAGACCAGACAATGAGCTGTGGTGACGTGTGTGTAGTGGCGATGATGATGATGATGATGAGTTGCAGGTTTATGTGATTAGAACTCAGGTGAGGGAGTGCACTGTGATTGGCTGGTGTAAGAGCCTGACAGATCTGTAAGAGTGAGATTAGCCTCATTAATAACTATCAACTAACTGACAAACAATAAAGATCGACCAATTAATTACTAATCACATTATGTTTGTCTGAGGCGTAATCAATTTTCTTTATTACTCTGAAGATGGTCACATTGCATCACTAATTACCAAATTGTTCAGTCCCTCTGCAGGAACTAATCTGGACCAGGTGATATTTTTTTTTCTTTTCACTTTTCCCTTGGTCCAGATCACTAGTACTTCTGACTAGGTAACACTGACTTTAATAATTAGTGACACGTTTTATTACCATGTTCAGAGTAAAAAATAAAATTCATTACGTCTCAATAACACAATGTTGTGATTAGCAATTAATTTGTCATTCTTTATCATTTGTTATAGTCAATCCAGTTATTTATTGGCTATTAGTAATTAATGAGGCTGATCTCATTTCGCAATGAGAACTTATTACAGTAGTTATTCATTTGTCCTGCATTCCTTCACTGTTAGTGTAACCCCTCCACCCGCGTCCTACTCGACCCGCTCCGAGCGGGCCTCACACCGGGGTCTCCGGCATGAGAGTCAGGCGCTCTAACAAGGAGGCGTTAAAGACTGCAGCCACCTTGTTAGAGCACCTGACTCTCATGCCGTGACCCGGATGAGAATGAGGTTTAGGGGGGTGAGAGTAACGGAGGCCAGCTAGTAGTTACTGTGCAGGTAAACCTCACTCCTCTGATCTCAATAGGTGCTCTAGCGACAGACACAGGCTGCAGTCTTTAGCCTCCTTGTTAGAGCGCCTGATTCTCATGCCAGAGACCTGGGTTCAAGGCCCGCTCGGAGTGGGTCGAGTGGGACCCGCGTGGAGGTGTTACATAAGCTAATTACCTTTACGGACCATCATTGAAAGTGCTCCCAAATATTGTATATTTTGGTAACATATGAGTTTAGGTTCCAATTCTCACTATCAACTTGCTTTATTGCATGCATATTGATATTGGCTGTTTGTTAGTCCTTATAAAACACCTTTTAATGCCTTATTCTGCATGACCATATTCTCCCTTAATCCAACCAAATCCTGCTCCCAACGGTCAACTAGGTACCAATGTGTTATTAGACAAAAGGTTCATTTTGTGCCGGAGTATTCCTTTAATCAGAGTGTCTTGTTAGTTAATGATAGTTTCTAGATTGTATTGTGTTACTCATTGGTTCAACCAGAAAGAACCAATGAGTAACACAATACAATCTAGAAACTATCTAGATTGTACAAATGACCCTCTGTACAAATATCCATTTTATTAATAACCCAGCAAGCAATAGCTCAATAAAGTTCTTTGGCGAAGGCCTGTCCGCGATCTCAGGGTAGAGATTCTGCATTTCCTGTCTGAACAGCAGCTTACCTCCCTTGGGGTATTGGAGGGGACCATCCTGGTGGTGGTGGGAAGGATGAGAGAAGTCCGTCTTGATGGAGGTGGGGAGGATGGTGTGAAAGCGTCAGCATCTGCGAACTCAGACGAGTGTAAGTATGGATCTTTTATACTTCACATATAAGAACACGATTGGACAGATGAGAAGGTAATTATGATGTAACAATTGAGTCTTCCTGGCGGAACTTACGCTACGCCTTCATTTCTTGTGTAGTTATTCATTAATGAAGGAACCGTATTCTAAAGTGTTACCGTTAATTGTTATTAAACTTACAGACATCTCTGATTTTGTAAACACTATAGTTCATCGACTACTAGTTGCAAACTAGCCTGGGAAATGACTACATTTGCTTACCTAGATTCAGTTCTGTGTTGCTTGGACAGAATGCCACATTTACTTAAAGCTCTTGCATAGATTTAGTTTGTTGGCATGCCAACCAGAAGAGACCAGAAGTGTGGGCCTGTAGCATCCCGTCAAGGTCATGAAAAATGTGGTGACAGAAAATGATTCACAATACACACACTTATTCAGCACTTTGCAATTTTATAATCTTATAAAATTGTTGGATATAAAAAATCTGTTGTTTGTGTTTGCACTTCTGAATGGAGCTCAGAAAGTAATAAGGTTAAACATGTATCAACAGTCACAGGCTGACAGATATATATTATACCATAATTATTCTATATAAACATCAGGCTTATTTGATAGCTTTTACTCCGACTGACAGAAACATCCACAAGCTGTTGTCATTTTCATGGAACCAGCAAATTTAGAAAAAAATATGATTAATTACAGTTAATGACAGCTTAGGCAAATAATTGCCTTTTTGCTGTAAATAAAAATAAACTCTTGATTTTGCATTAAGCAGTGATAATAAAGAAGTTAATCATCATTTGACCTCATTTGATCATTAAGCATATATTGTTTGGAAAACTGTAAGCTTTTAGTTAATAGCATTTACACTGATTGGCATTCACAATTAAATCAGTTGACTAATATATGCTGCAAATGTGCTGTTTAGTGCATAATACAGCAGATGCGATTATAGAGAATTGAGTCACATGCTCTGTGAGAAATCTGTCCTTTCATACTGATCCAAGACCTGCTTCATCGACCCGAAGCTACATTTTTAACCATCAGAATAGAAATTCACAAAAGGCGTTATTTATGAAAGCCATGCTAAAATAAAATAAAAGGTCTTCAAATGTAAATCTGTTTTATTAGATTGGACTTGTTGTTTGGGAGTCTGTGTTTCTGTAGTTACCCATTCATGTTCAAAGCTCACATTCTCAGACAGATTAAGAGGGACAAATATTCGGAATGCTTTGGATTCCACAGCTTTTTGGAGCCCTTTAGATCACGGGATGGCTTGAACTGGGGAATGAAATTCTTCACTACAGTAACTATTATTATCTGAATACAGACCTTGGATAAACTGATAAACAACTGATAGCGAGTTTGTACACGTTGGAACTGACAAGCGAGATAAATGAATAGCAATTTCAGTGCACCGAGTTCAGACGTGTGGGAATGTGATAGACGAAGCAGTGATCAGTTGATCAGAGCAACTATTTGACAGCTGGGAGAACAGCTGCACACATTCCATAGCTGTGCCTGCTGGTGCTAAGTCCTGTCCAATTAGACCTGACCTGCCAGCCACTGTTAGCCAGCCTTAGAGTGATGGCACACAATCAGCTAATGTACCTGAAGCTGTAACAGCTTATGTTGAAGAGCTTAAGATAGACTTCTGTTGTCAGTGAAAGCTCTGCCGTGCCAACCCATGCTCTCTCTGTTTACAATATCATTCTTTTGGCAGGCAAACAGACTGAGAGTGGCGGTCTAAATCACCTTTTATCAATATTACATCCACAAACAAAATGCTTTAGTTTTAAGTTGGAAATGCTTGGGTAAGTGTCAAAATAGAGGATTTGTGGGTCAGTGTTGTAATACTATACTGTATATTTAATATGATTTAAGGTCAAAGGGGTCCAGATAGAACAGCAACCATATCAGTGTTGTTTGATCAATAATGAAAGAGAAAAGACAGAGAAATGTGTCTTTTGTATTTCACGACTTCAGAACATTGAAGCTGTTATATACACACAGGAGAGAATAAAGCCTATACAACCATTGTAATACTGAGGGTTGTCATTATTATGCAAAGTAGAGTGCTGGTCAGAATTATTTGCCTCCTTGGTAAATATGATCAAAGGTTGCTGTAAGAAAATTCATCTGCATTAATAAGCTATTGATATTTTATTTTTTTAAATGCAAAAATCGAACCTTTTATTGAAGTAAAAGAATTGAATCATCATGGCCCGTTATAAGATTTCTAAAAGAGGTTGTCAGGTTTTAATTTTTTTGTCTGTTGCTATTTGATCGAACTCAAGATGCCATGAATCTGAACAAGATGTCCAGGCAGAAAATTACTCAAATCCATATTAAGTGTTTGCTGGCAAAAAGTTTTTTTTTTTTTCATCTAACCAGAACGTTTGAAAAGTAACTATAACACTACTGGAACTTCAAACATGATGGGTTATATGGGAAAAAAAAATAAAACTTAAGATGGGTTTGGGGCACGCGTGGATAAAAAAGTACCCCATGAGTTAAACGAAATACTCTGCTTTATCTGTAATGCTGTGGGAGTAATTTTCTGCCAGTGGTCCTGGACATCTTGTTCAGATACATTGCGTCATGGATTCGATCAAATACCTAAAACGTCTAAAATCCTTTATTTCCTTTCTGGACAAGGACAGTATACTGTAGGCTACATACATTTTCACCAGAGGGACAGAAAACTCACGACATGAGGGTGAGTCATTAATGACATAATTTTCATATTTGGGTGAACTAACCCTTTTAAGTATACATATAAAAAAAGTTATTAACAATATAATCATTTTGCTTTTTCTATGTCATTTTGTATTTAAGATTTTGGCAAGCAAGGCAGGGCCTAGAGCCATTGGAACAAAGGAGCTCCAGAAGGATAAAAGGAGGAGTGACGAGAGGGGAAGACAAGAGAGAACCAGGCCTGGGACTTAATGGTTTTGTTTTAGTTTATGCGTCAGAGATCCGTGAGTGGCTGCTGCTTAAATTTCACTTAGTTGTTTATGTTTATTTGGTCAATAAATTTACATTTACTGTTCGCTGGTTCCCTTCCCCTTCTTCCCTGAGCCTTGTAAAATATTTTTGTTTAAATAAAACTGTAAAAAAGTTACAATAAAATCCTGTTATTTGATTAACTGTAAAAAAGATCAATAAATATTGACAACATATATTTTTTGCTTTATCTCATCAACATAAATTGTGCAATTTTCAGATTTTTATGTTATTCAAGATTCAGCTAATTTTTAAAAAGTCTGTTTAATGTAATTTTAAGTTTAAATGACTTAAATTTGATTGTACTAAAAAATGTATAGGCAGCAACTTTTTTAAAATTAAGTTATGGTTTTGAAATTTAAGTTTATGGTAGAATAAATAAATATATGTTAAAATTGTGAAATACCTTATAATTTATGGGACAAGGGCAAAGGAACATTACCAAAATTACTTGTGTGAAGCATAGCATTTTTGTTTTTACTTTTAAAATAAAATTTGGCACGTTTTTTTTTTTTTTCTATTAATGTGTTTAATGCTACAACATACAACATCAAGTTCTTTTTTTTTTTTTTTTTTTTGCATTATTATAGTGCCACATGTGTAATCTAGATGGTTTTGATTTTGTGTGGGCAACATTGTGCATTGCCTATAATGTGACATAGTCTGTGTTGACACCTTTTTTGGAATAGCTCAAATTGGTGGTATGTTAACAATATATTATTTAATGACATGTACCGCTAGGAACTGTAATATATATATATATATATATATATATATATACAATTCTAGCAACCACAACTTCAAACAAACAATAGGCTACTTTTCTCTCTCTTTTTGTCTTTTCATCTTCTTTAATGTTAGATTCCTCCTGCAGATTAATATAGCAATGAGGTCTTGTCACATTTTACATGACAGTTTGTTTTCAGATGAAGATAGGACTGCTGCATTCCCGGCACTTGAGAAAGCCTCATTTTGACTCATGGTTCAATTACTGTATAGATGAGCAAAATCCTCAAGAGAGCATGCAAGGAAAATAAACTTCCTTGAAATAGGACCACAGCTTTTCCCTCCCTATGCTTATGAGTATTATTATTATTTTTGAACAGTTTCAGGGAAAAGTTTCAGAGGAAGAATGTGACTGAAATGTTCAGCTACTGGGTAGAAATTTTGAAAGGCTGCAGATTATCATCTATACATTATTTTTAGCTGTGTGTGCACAAGGAACTATGTCATTCTGAATAATGATTTTCTTATGTTTCGAATGTTCTTAAACATTTATGGCATATCTGATTGTTTGGCTTATGTCTGCACTGGGGATCTAACTGAGGTCCATGTTTGATATCACATGAGTAGACTTTTAATATGTTGGTACTATTTTCCTCCCTACCTCCTTGTACTAGCATTAAACAAATCACAAAGAGTAAACCATTTTGAAATGACTCCATATAAGCAACAATTGATTTAGTAGAGAATGCAACACAGTGAAGTAGGATGTGGTTGCTATGGGAACATACACCAGCTCTCCTCTCTTATCTGACACTGAGTTAAATCTAAAGAGAGATTCTAGAAATTCTTTACAATGAAATACAACAGAGACAGAATCTTCTGACACACATGCACTTAGATGATGCACAGCGTAGCCTGTCGCCATGTCATGAATTTTGAATCTTGATTTTAAAAATTGAAAGCGATAGGAGACACTGGCTGACACACATACATTGTTTAAAAAGAATCTGGAGTCAAAGAGTGGTTGATAAAAGACCTCTTCAGTGTCTCACTGTGATTTCCATGGTGAGGGTAGCAAATATCTTATGTGTACAAATGCACACACTTGAGATGCGCTATGAGTGAGTGTGTGTGTGTGTGTGTGAGAGAGAGAGAGAGAGAGAGAGAGAGAGAGAGAAGAGAGAGAGAGAGAGAGAGAGAGAGAGAGAGAGAGAGAGAGAGAGAGAGAGAGAGAGAGAGAGAGAGAGAGAGAGAGAGAGAGAGGAGAGGCAGGAGAGAACCCGGGGAAAAGGGAACAGGAGAGACGTGAGGACTCATAAGCTGTTTAGATAAAGGACACAGAGGATTTTTTTTTTGTTGCGCAAAATAATTTCTCCTGTCAATTGCAAATGAACAAACACCAGAAAAAAATTAAATACCAGAGAAATTTAAAAGCTCTGAGGCCCCAATTTGCACCCCTCGGTGGGGCTTGTTGCCCTTCCAAACTACCTTTATGCTTGGTGGTGAATTTGTCTTAAAGGAGAACTCCGGCGAACAATGAACCTTTGCATATAATGCTAGTAATGGGGGCATTGACTAAGTAAAAAGAAATCGCTAGTTTAGACACTAACAAGGTTCAAAATAGCCCCACACTAACACAGTAACATAATGAGGTCCATACATGCAAAACGAAGCATTGAGAACTTTGTAAGTGTACAGACCATTTAATAAGAAGATACTTTATAAAGACAGTTCACAATTCGCGTATACAGACAGGAGCCATCTTAGAAAATAGTCTCGATAAGTCAAACCACGAACGTCGTGCTGAGTGAGCTGAACTGTATGAAGTTCAGCGAACTTCTGAAGTGTATGAATGGCGTTCGGGAATCGACTTATCGAGACTATTTCCTAAGATGGATCCTACTGTGTATACATGAAGTGAACTGTCTTTATAACGTATCTTCTAATTAAACGGTCTGTACACTTACAAAGTTCTCAATGCCTTGTTTTGCATGTGTAGAGCCTCATTATTTTACTGCATTAGTGTGGGGCTATTTTGAGCCTTGTTAGTGGTATAAACTAGCGATTTCCTTTTACTTAGTCAATGCCCCCATTACTAGCATTATACGCTAAACAGTTATTAGAGATAAAACTCTTTACGTTGTACATTCGATTATCATGAAAACAAATCTCAGAGAACGGTTGACTAGGTACCGATGTTTTATTAGACCAAAGGTTCATTGTTCGCCGGAGTTCTCCTTTAAGGGCGACATATCATGGTAAATCCATCCACTTTTTTAGCCCTTAAATGCATTTTGTTGTATATATTGAGTGTTTATAACAGTTTATTACAACTTTTACAGAAACTTCATGTCCATCGTTTATATCTTTATATTCTGTTTTGGTCATATTTTGAAACCTGTTCCGATGACGTATTTTGAACAATTACGTCTCAGTAATTGCAGCAGAACTGCCAGGAGGAGTAAGGACATCGACATACCAGCCCAACTTCGAGCAATCCGCTGTTTTTATTTCTCGATCCGATTTTGCAGTCCAAGTTCAAGGATGCAGAAGTTACGAGAGGGTAAGTCGATGTCATGTTGGATGTAGAGACATACACGCTTCATTGCACCGTCTCCCAGCATCAGAACCTCTTTGAAATGCCTGGTTGACTTTTATTTATCAAGGAAATGTACATACCCACATCTGTGGGTAAAGTCATTTTTTGTGTACGTGAAGGACTTCAAGGATTTCAACTTCAACAACCTCGCCAGTATAAAGAAGGGTTTGCCGATCGACTTCGTCTGAATGAGGGGTCAGTTCCTTCTATCTTTGGAGACGACAAACAGAGCGTTTTAATAATCTGTAAATAATGGTTTAGCAGTACTTTTGTCTGTCTTTGTTTTCAAGTAACTTTACACGTCTGCAGGATTATTGTTCTTGAGTTTCATCACGACAATGGTCATTTAGCTGCTGTGTTTTCTGATGCTTTCTAAACATATCATACTATCAATAAAGATTTTTAGTGGTAAGATTAGATTGTAGTCATTTGTCTTGTTAGTGTGCTTATTTTAACAAGAGAAATAATCGACTTTCATTTATAACACAATACAAACCATTGCAATACATCGATATGAAGGCGTTCTGCATGTATGAAACATTTTTATTAATAAAAATAAATCCAATGCCAATGCTAATGCTACGTTTACATGGACACAATCAGATTGAAATCAATATGATTGATGAATCCGATCAAGGTGTTTGCATGAATGATAAATAAAGTGATCGGGTTGATGTGCGCGTTTATAGGTCAAGGTCAAGTTTATTTATATAGCACATTTACAAACAGTCACTACTGCCCCAAAGTGCTGTACAGATACAGAAAAACAGCATAAAACAACATACAATAAAGCATAATAAATAACCAAATAAGATCCTTATAAAACAATACATGCGAAAAAAACAGTAAAAACAGACAACAGATAAAAACTCTTAAAAACAATATTGCAAAAAAAAAAAAGTCAAAAAAATGACACAGCTCAGCTTGTGTTAAAAGCCAGTGCAAAAAGATGTTTTTAAAAGTGATTTAAAACTCTCCATAGAGGTAGTTGCTCTAATATTGAGAGGAAGAGCGTTCCAGCGTTCCAATGTTTATATGTCACAAGATTCAAATCGGAATTGATTCTTTGACATGACATGACATAAATGTATAAGCATAAATTTACTAACAGCCCAGCAAGCAAGTATTGTGATATAAAGTTCTTTGGTGTAGGCTCCGTCCGTAGCTTGCAATCCGAGGGTACAGATCTGCATTTCCTCTCTGATTACTAAAGCAGGGTTGCAGCCGACCCCCTGGGAGGTCTGGGAAGTGACCATCCTGGTGGTGGTGGGGAATAGTCCTCACTAGGTGAATGTAGGCGTCAGTATCTGTGAACTCAGACATGTGGAAGTACCGACCTTTATACTACTAGTATTAGACAACGATTGATAGAGAAGGTAATAAGTGACGCAACAATTGAGTCTTCCCAGCAGAACTTAAAAAATGGTAAAGCTTTAATTTCTGCACTGGCCTTTCCTCTGAATATCAATTACATTCACTCTTTTCAAAATCACCCGCCGAGTTACTAATGTGAAAGCTGTGGACTTAATACAAAACTCAAAGAGGTCCTTACTTAATCTCTCTTTTCTCTCTCCCTCTCCAACTCATCATGCGACAATACAAACCAGCTTGGATGTTCTCTATCTTTAACAAAATGCTGTACACACTCAATTCAAGACTGTCCTAATAAGACATCAAGCATGGGGCTATCATAAACAGGGCATGAAAAAAATGAAGGAACAAAAATTCAGCTGCTCTTCGAAGGAACAAAAATAAAATCCAATTCTCCAGTCATTATTAAATTGCCTTGTCTGTGGAGAAAATATCCTCGATAAAAATACTCCAGTTGATGAATTGATTAATACTGGTGTTTAGAACCATGTGGGATGATAAAGAGGGTTAAGAAATAATGAGTATAATACAATAGAGAGGATCTCTAAAGAGACATTTCTGCTGACCGATCAATATATAAATGCAAGATCAATGTCTGAAGAAAAATTGGTTTGGGGATTTTTTTTCACTTCAGCGTCTCTTTGTCAGAATTGCAGGTATAGCTAGGGGACATTGTGTGCACTGTGCCTGCTGACTTCTAGCACCATGGACAACACCCCCACTGTTTGGTTCACTCTCAGTTCACACTTTCTGTTTCAGCACCATGGGCAGCTATTTAAGTCAGATGACTAAAGTTCACCTGAAAGGAATTAAATTTTGAAAAATGGAAAAAAAACATATAACATGTAATTATATATTTATATAGTTTTAGATAATTTGCTATATATATAATTTCGGATTTTCTAATTGCGGAGTTTGGTTTGACAGCCCCAGCCCCAAATCACATTATATGTTTATAATGTGATTTGGGGCTGTGAAACCAAACTCCGAAATTAGAAAAAAAAAAATATATATATATATATATATATATATATATATAAAATACTTCTTAGAAATACAATTTCTGTGTTGTATTCAAGGCCTTATGAAGCCATACAGATAATTTGATGAACAGAGTGTTAGTTAAAAATGAAAATCCTGTCAGCATTTACTAACCTTCATGTCGTTCCAAACCCATAAGACTTCCATGCATCTTGGGGACACAAATAAAGATATTTTTAATATTCTCTTGTCACTTTTGTCCATGTATTGAAAGTCTAGGTAATCAACATTTTCAAAAAGTACATAAAAACACCATAAATGTAACCCATGAATCAAGAGGTTTAATGCAAGTCTTTTGAAAAGACGTGACCGCTTTATATGTATTTTATTATTTACATATAAATGTTGATCTACACACATACACAGAGCACATCAAAACCTCATTGGTTATTGGGCATCGCACACATGTTTGTCTTATGACTTTGGAACGGAGTAAAGGATGACATTTTCATTAATGGTTGAACTAACTAACTAACCCTCTTAAATTCTCTCTGCCAAAGTTCTGAAATAGACAAGCCACAGACTACGAAAATAGTGCTTTGACAACTTTTCAATGCCATTGATGGCAAATGTCATTTTCTTTTATGTGTCTAATGACACAACATTTGAGAACTATAGGGGAGGTAAAGAATTTCAGAGAATTTTTTTTATTGCCTTTGACATCTGCTGTCTCCGTTCACTTTCATGAAATGGCATTCAAAAATGTAATTTTATGTTCCACAGATTAAAGAACAACATACAGTTTTCGAACAACATGCATGAGCTCAGTAAATATTGACAGAATTTAGCTTTTTGAATGAACTTTTATACATTTTTCAGTTAAACACTTTAATTAGGGTAATGAGAGTGCTCAACTCATTATAACCTCATCAGGAATGAGGGAATCATTGGCTGAAACAGTAAACAACTAAACATTTGAACAAGCTGTCACAGTGTCTGGTTGAATTTCCCTCGGTTAACACTAGAGATCCTCGTTATTATGGTGTCTTTCACATTTGACTTCATTTCCCAGCATTCTGTCTGTCACTGTCACTCATCAGTTCATTGCACTCAACTGTTCAGCTGTTAGTCTTGCTAGATCTGTGTATATATTCCCTGTCTGTGACATCATGTGTACGGAATCGTTGTTAGATGTCACCACTTCTTTGGTCTGTTTTTTTTTTTTTGACAGTGAAGACATTTATTTATTTATTTATTTAATTAATTATTTTCAATTAAACAATCAAACATACATACAAACCAACATAGTGCAGTAGTGAGCAATCTTGTATCCCAGAAGTGACAGAGTGATTTAAGTGTTTGATCTAAGTGTGTATGTGAGTGGGTGTGAGTGTTGGTATGTGTATGTGTGTGTATGCGTAAAAAGGAAGTATTCATTTATCCAACCCGGTCTCATCCCAATTCGTCATATAATTGACGTTTTGGGACGTCTTTTGACCATTCGTCAATATACGACTTTTTAGGGCCCCCTTAAACGTCGGTAGATGACGTTATGGGATCCTAACTCTACCCCATACCTAAACCTAACCCTAAACCCAACTCGTCACCTAACTGACGTTAAAGGTAAAGCGTCAGTTGTATGACGACCCGGGATCGTCATCTACCGACGTTTAAGGGGGCCCTAAAAAGTCATATATTGACGAATGGTCAAAAGACGTCCCAAAACGTCAGTTATATGACGAATTGGGATGAGACTGTGTTAATTTATCATTTATTGCCATTGTCATTACCATCACCACCACCACTCCCCACTACCACCATATTGCCAATATTGTATTAGTTGATTTTTATCCTTTCTTCTATGTACCAATTGCCACTGTCAACCCCGCATAAAATAAAAGATGATATAATAAGATAATATATGATAACATGTGATAACCTTCCCCCACATCTCTTCAGTCCCTATCTTCTCCATTTTTTTTGTGTGTGTGTGTGTGTGTGTGTTATGTGCAATGTCTAAAGTGCATTAAAAGAGGGAGTACAGTGCGAGAGTGTCTCAACTTGGGACAGAGATGTTGTCCCGCTGAAACCACTTCTCGCATGCCTTGCCTGCCCTGGTGTTTGTGAGGTTTTCCATATCTTTATGCCTTTTTTTTTCCCCTATTCTATGTTGTGGTGCATTAAAAACCCATGAAAAGATAAGGGGGAAATTATTTCAGTTATGATAGTGATACTTAATTCCAATACAGCATTGACAGTGGCAATATTGATGATTCTAATAGTAATAATAGGAATAATATTGATATTAATATTGCCATTGATATTAATGGCAGTGGTGTTCTGTGGTCTGTTTTATAGCTTGTTTGTGTTTTGTTTTTTATGTTTGGTTTGATTTTTTGGATTTTGACCCCTGCCTGGAAGACTACAATTTTGGATGACCCTTATTTAATAAACTGCTGCAATTGATTTCTGTCCCCTGTGTGTGTTTGTGACACAAGCTTACATGTGTAATTTATCATTTTCATAATTACAATGTTAAACCTCTCCAACATATCTGCCAAAGCACCATATGCCGAAGGCTAAACGATACACAGTTCCACCCATCCTTCAGTCTCCTCTTCTCGCACAGTAGGTGGCACCTCTGTGAACCAACTGTCGTTCAAAGTGAAGAAAGAGAGGCAATTGCAACGGACCAAAGGATTTGGCTGCTTGCCCTGTTGTTAATATCTCTCTCTCTCTCTCTCTCTCTCTCTCTCTCTCTCTCTCTCTCTCTCTCTCTCTCTCTCTCTCATTAAAAGTATAATTTGGTAACAAGTACACACAAACCAAATGAAGGTAAGAAGCCATAATGGTCATTGGTCTCTGACTGAAATCCAATCATTGTTTTTCTATTTCTCAACTATAATTGTCAGGCAAAAAAAAAAAAAAAAAAAAAAAAAAAACTCACCAAGCAAAAGAAAGTCAATAATAAAAAATAATGTAATTTTCTCTCTATCATGGCTTCTGAGGGTCCAGAGAACAGATATCTTATTTTGTAAGCTGTAAACATAATGGTGGCGATTCTCTATAATAATTCAATCGAAAAGCTAGACAAATATGTTTGATTGATCCTGAATCATTTACCACAAACTGCCGCAGAAGAAAGTTTCTGATTCTACATGATCATCAAACGCATATGCTGTTTGAATCTCTTTTCTCAGTCATAATTACAGAGCATGTCAAATTTGACTTAAGAGGAAGTTAAAAAAAATATGATCAAGAGAAAATGTCATCTGAGGTGATGTTTAGTGCTGCTTTAACAGTCGAGGTCTAAACTTTCAGACAGGGTTTGGAATGAATCTCAGCACATGCAGTCCAATAAAGCAGAAGATATAAAACAGTTCTGTTTGCGAGAGTAATTATAAGCTTACATTCAATCAAAGACTTTCAAAGGCTGTTATACAAATATATTTCAATTTCAAATGTATGGCATAGAGTGATTTCTAAAAGTGATTAATGGATAGAGGCATCCATTATGACATGTTACAATATTAGCTTAATAAATATAGACAATCTAGGAGGAAAAATTGACAGAAAATGTCCAGTCTGGGATATTTAGGCCCAAACTCATTTTTAAAAAAGGGAAGAATGAGGGAATATGAATTATTGCTGTAATAAGAAAAAGTGACAATAAAATACTTGTCTTTTAATTGCAAATCTATAATACTGAAAATTTTACACCTAATGCAATTCTTTAAAAAAAAAAAAGAATAAAATAAAAAAAAACTTTTCTCTCTTGTTGCATGTCTTGTCTGTTTTTATATTGGGAAGAAGCTGCCTGTGGGTATCATCAAAAAGCTTTACATTTTTTATATATTTCCCCACATGCAAACCAATTAAGATAAGAGCAGTCTTTGAAAAGATAAACTAACCATGCTTCAGGGACACAGTATTTGTCTCCGTGTTGATTCAGGCCTCCAAGGACTAAATAGAGATAATTGTGTTCATTATGAAAGGTCATTCAATTAACTTTAGAGACATATAGACAGGGCTGATAGATAATGTTCAATGTGGCTGGCTTCTATCAGCATTCATTAGGTGACACACAACACCAATCAATAAATTAAATTACACACGCATGTGAAGTATACACAGAATACTTCAAATCAAACTGGTACAGGCCAAGCGTGTTTACTTAGCATAAAAACTAAGTAAACTGCATTAAAACCGCAATAAAAACCTGTTTTAAACCTGAGATGAACAGAAAGGTTTAGGTTTAGATTTAAAAAGATGATATAAAATGTCATTAATTAAGTGCTTTAAACAAACCTTTATGGACAATAATTTAATTCATATTAAGACTTTCTAATTTTTATACTGTACAAATTGCATATTATGTTCCCTAACCCTAAACTTACCTATCACAGAAAACTATCTGCATTTTTACATTTTCAAAAAACATAACTTTTTTACAGGCTTCTTGTGTGCCCTGGGATATTGCCGTCAGGTGGAAGTGTTCCTTCTCCAGTCTGGTGATTTCATCCACCACCATAGTCTTCTGCTGTCTCTTGGTGGCTGCTCCCCAGCCCAACCCAGCCCAGCACGACTGGTCTGGACAGCCCCCATCACTTCTCGATGTTGCAGACCGGAGATCGCACGATCCGCTTCTGCCTGTGTATTCCATTTGCGGGGACGGGGACATTCGCACTGCATATGAGCGGGTCTGCTGAGTTCTTTAGCTCCAGCTCAAGACAAGCCAAGACATGCTCCGACCAAAAAGACCTGCATCTGAAAAGCACCGGGGCAAGCCCTAGCCACTTGTGGATGTAGATGTTACCTAGGCTATCAATTCTGCTTATTTCTGATGAAGCGATTTCCCAGACATTTAGGGGCCACAGAATACGTTGGTACAGGATGTGCTGATAGCACCGCACCTTGTGCTTCCCGGGCAGTTGACTCTGCTCAATCTTTGCCAGACCTTCTGCAATTTGATGTTTGGTTATCTTTCTCATCTACCTATCTGACAAGTCTGCCGTGTGCTGACTCCTCAGGCTCCGCAGTGGTTTTTCGTCCAGCCATGGAATGGGCTGTGCCTTTCTGCATTTTCTTATCGACAGGCTTCTTGATTTTTACGACTTTCATCCTCGTCCATGTGAGAAGCTCATCAAAACGTCTAAGGAGCCTGGTTGTACAAGGAGCCGTTCGATGGATGCTTGTCACGTTGTCCACGTAGCTCCTCAGGGATGGCAGCCTCATGCTCGATGGTAATTTGATACCTCCAACTACCTGCCTGGCCCCTATGAGGATTACCTCAAAAGCCATCACAAAGAGGATGGGGGAGATGCTGCATCCCATTGCGATTCCATGTTCTAACTGCAGCCCTCTTGCATGAAACACGTGCAGGTTGCTGAAGTATCTGGCAATAATGTTCTTTACACAACCCGGGACATGGAAGAACTCCAAGGGCGAAGTCAACCTGTGTGGAACTGAGGCATATGCGTTGGCCAGGTCCAACCAAACCACATTCACATCGCTCTTCTCTCTCCTGGCGTGCTAGATCTGATCCTAAATCAGAGAAGAGTGATCAAGGCAAGGCATCCTAGAAAGCCAGGGATTCCAGCCTTTTGGCAGCCTGTGTCGATGTACCCATTTGCCATGAGAAAGTTGGTTATTCTCTTTGCCAGAATGGAGAAGAATCTTTCCCTCTACATTCAACAAGGCAATGCTTCTGAATGCTTCTGCTCCTTGGGAATGAATACACAGACGGGTTACACTATCGCAAAATATACTAACAAAAAATAGTACTATTTAAATATATTAAAAGTGTATTAGCATCATGCTTGTTTCACCTATTTTCACATATAACTTTTAACACACTATAATAGTACTTTTGTACTGAAAATTCTGTTTATTTAAAAAAAGTGTATTCATTTACATTTTATTTTTTTAACTGTGTGCTGAAACTAACAAGAAACTCTGATTAACAAACTAGTAAGTAATAGCGCACAGATGAACGCGGTAGTTCACTATTAACTAATCAATAACTACTATTTTTTAATACTTTCCAGAGAATTACTGAAAAATTTTATTATCAATCTAGTAACTACTATTAACTAAAAGAAACTCTTATTAACACATTAGTAAGTAATAGCTCACAGATGAAAGTGTCACTAGTGAGTCACTACATACTTCTGTGGGAATTACTAATTATTTGGATCCGTATTATAAAGTGAAGATCACTGGAACTAACTAGTAATGACTCAATTACAACAAGATCTAGTCATGATTTTTGCAACCAAACACTAAAGCAATTTCAGGCGTTTGAGATTTTTGGTATTAATTTTTGGTATTTGGTAACTTTTGTATACTTTTAGAAAATTTCTTTAGTAACTTGAGTCATTACTAGTTAGTTCCCATGGTCTTTACTTTATAAAACGGATCCAAATAATTAGTAATTCCTAAATAAATTTTCTAAAACTATACAATAGTTCACCAAAAATCTCAAACACCTGAAATGACTTTAGTGTTTGGTTGCACAAATCATGACTAGATCATGTAGTAATTGAGTCATTACTAGTTAGTTCCAGTGATCTTCACTTTATAATACGGATCCAAATAATTAGTAATTCCCACAGAAGTATGAAGTGACACTTTCATCTGTGAGCTATTACTTACTAATTCATTAATAAGAGTTTCTTTGTAGTTAATAGTAGTTACTAGATTGTTAATAAACTTTTTCAGTAGTTCTCTGGGAAGTATTAAATAATAGTAGTTATAGATTAGTTAATAGTGAAGTACCACTTTTTTGTTAGTTAATAATAGTTACTAGATTGTTAATATTGTGTTACTCATTGGTTCTTGTGTAGTTATTCATTAACAAAGGAACCATATTCTAAAGTGTTACCGTAATAATTGTTTATTAATGTTCAATTGTTATTGAAGACAATGTGTACATTTTTTTTTTTTTTGTATTTGGAATAAGCCAAAGGTATAGTTGCAAATATAATACACTTATGGTATATGGCTTATATGTTTTAAAGACTCTCGTACTGAATTTGTACTTGAAACACAAATAAAGTACAATTCAATATCCCTAGCATCTAATTAGTCCCTACACAGGTATACACTTAAAATATACTAAGTATACCTGAAGTTGTTCCAGTTTAGCACACAAAAGTACACTAAATTCACTTAAGCTAGACTAACTTCCAGCAGACGGCCGTACGCAAGCCGACTCGTGTCAAAAGAGTAACACTAGACTATGTATGATGTAGGATGTAGGAGTAGCGTTCGTGAGCGTTGTAAGTCAAGTTCAAGGGTTAATCTTTCGCTGTAAATCGATGCGTACGGCCGTCGGCCGGAAGCTAGTTATTTTAGTCGATAAAGTTTTAAATATAGTTTGATATTTTTCTTACACAAACGCATCACTTCAATCCAGAACCCCCGGAGATGCGTGGAGTGCTTTGGATGGGCAATCATGTTTGGATGCGCTTTGATGGACTTCCAAAGACAAAAAGCCATTCACTCCCAATATAAAGCTTGGAAGAGCCAGGATATTTTTTAATATAACTACAAATATATTCGTCTGAAAGAATAATGTCATATACACCTAGGATGGCTTCAGGGTGAGTAAATCATGGGGTAATTTTATTTTTTTGGTTGAACTATCCCTCAAATCTGATCACCATTTGCTAATGCGCACGCCGTACCTAAGAATGCAATTGACACCTTCCCCATTAAAACTATTGTGGGCATATTTCCAACATTTGTTCAACCCCCTTTTTTAGGTTTTTAATGACTTCTTTTTTTATTATTGAAAGTGACACTGAGAGTAAAAAAAACAGGTAAATCATAAGGAAATCCTTGGCAGGCCTGTGCCGGTGCTAAGCTAATTGCTAGTGCTAAGGTCCTAATACCCAGTCTAGTGCCACCACTGAGAGAAACACACAGCAAAATGAAGCCAGCAGGCAGTTTGCGTCCTTCCCATTGATGTTTTGCTTCAAAGGGCCAATAAACCTCAAATGATTCAAATCTTTCAATGTGTGAGATTCTCAGATCCTAACAGTACAGTTTTCAAAGATATTTGAATTTCCATACAGGATAGTGAACCTTATCTACAAGGTTTAGATTTTAGCACTGATATGGACTAAGTGCACAATGTTACATTTCTCTTGCATGATGACTGAGTAATATTGTTGTTATGGTAACTGTGGAGATGAGTTACTTATACAGAGCCAAACTGATTGGAATGACCAGAGTAGAGGAAGACCAGAGAGAAAAATACAGCAGAGAGTGAGTTCCCTGTCAGTGAATGTAATTATGACATACACTGAGGGACTGGGAATTTGATCAGCATGCTTCTCTGTTGATCATCTCTGTTTGATGCTTGACGGACTAGACAACGTGATCGGGGTGACAATGATTGAGAAAACAACTATCGAACATTTATACATTAACCTAATCATGCTAGTTTAAATTACTGTAAACTTAACTTGGTCTTGTTGGATATATCATTCAACTGTTAGTGTTAGTAGTGCACGACTAAGTGCCCACAAAAGATCGATATTGTTGTTGACAGAGAGATAAAGGCTAAAGGTTTATAAGGTAATGTTTACGAGACTTACTCTCCGCCCCTGAAATGAACACATAAAGGAAGCAAACTGCTGGGCATGTACATATACAGGAATAATTAATACAGATATAAACTTCAAACCTGGACTTATATTAGCACTAAAGCACCAACTTTATTGCTATTGATGGAACTTTTTAGTTCAGGGTGTGAAATGGGATTTAAAGGTTTTTTTTTTCTTCTCGCAGCCAGCCACTGCCAGCAGGATTCTCTGACATTCATGATAGGGAATATAATTAATTTAGCACAGTGGTCTCCAACTCAAGGCCCGCGGGCGTGATATTTTGTGGCCCCCTACTTGACATTAAAGTTTAATGTTAGTGCGGCCCATCGTTGCGTGTGCCGCGTTTTATTTATTTATTTATTTTCCCTCATGGGCTACCAATAATGTTTGGTAGAAAAAGAATGTTTGTAAAATGAAGTATCGCAAAGATGTTGTGTATAAGGAAAATAATTGTAACTGTCAGAAGGACAGCTCATGAAGAACTAATCATGTACAGAAAGGAATGCTCAAATTCAGAGGAAGAGTTCAAAAGAAACGTCAATCATAAATATTGTGAAGATTGGATCAGTTGTGCTCCATTTTTTGGAATACTTGAATACTATTTTTTTTTTTGTGGAATACTTGATGCGGCCCAGCCTGACCCAGACTCTACCTCCAGCGGCCCCCAGTTAAAGGGACACTATGCAGTTATTTTAGCTTAATTTAACAGCTTCAGAGTTATTGAAATGGTTATATGACTTATTTCGGGTTGAATGGGGGGCGTCTCGGCCCCCCCTGGTGCCTGTGAGAGGAAAAATCGCACTTGCAGTTTCAGGCCAACGGCTCGCCGCCCGGAAGTATCGCGTGATATCAGCTCTCGTGATGTAACATATTCCTTTGCGGTAACACTGCCCAAATCCAGGAACAAAGTCGAGAAGGATGGAGTTTGTCACACTATCGTCATGGCGGAGCCGGCATATAAGATATAGAAAGCTAGGAAAGTATTGTCGGAGGAACAGAGAATGAGGAAAGAGCATTCTGACCGAGCGAGGAGTCAGACGCGAGCATAGCCGTAATGTGCGTGTGATATGTCCCCATTGAAGCATCTCGCAGTACGGATGTACCAATAAAAACAAATAAAACATCTCCAGGTAACTCTAGTAGATTCATTTATTTTGTCTGTTAAATAAGAGGCGATCTAAAATGTGTCGTTTTTGAAATCAAGTGACCAAAGTGCTCGTTGCCGCTGCGATCAGTTTCAGTGGATTCAGTGTTCATTGCTCAATCCGTTTGAGACTCTGGTAACTTGACCATCAGACCAAGAAACCCATGAATTGATCTACTAGCTGGAACTCTAACTTAGAGTTCCAGCTTTTTTCAATGCTGCCTTGGCGTTTGTCACTCTACTCATTTGAAAAGCCCTGAAGTAAATTCTGACCTTTCTATTGCTATTCAATATAGTGATCTGGCTAAAGCGTTCAGTGAAATGAGAAACTGCCCATGTTAACAATATAAAAAAAATCCTTGGGAGTGTATGTTTGAAATAGTGGCAGGTACATCACAGAATCTGGTGTACAATTAAGGTACGCCAGACCATC
Organism: Cyprinella venusta; assembly: GCA_038021265.1. NCBI lineage: Eukaryota > Metazoa > Chordata > Actinopteri > Cypriniformes > Leuciscidae > Cyprinella > Cyprinella venusta. The sequence goes on from CM075866.1 coordinate 26,414,347, forward strand.
AACTTCCCCTAAAGAATGCAAGTTTTTGCTTTGAGTTGAAAAATGGGGACTTAATGCAATTTCAGACAAATATCACTTTGCCTTTAGTGTTCTCGGGTTTATAAAAGATAGATGAGGCTTGGGTATTTACAAAAATGATCTGTTTAACTTTTCTATAAATGAAGTTGAATTAAGGTGAGGTCAGTGATTTCTGGACCATGTTCATCTCAGACACAATTCTCAATTCATTGTTAATGCCATGTTTTTGTTTTTTCTCTCCCTTGTTACACTGTTCTTTATATGATAATTAGCTTTATTAATACACTACTACATGTTACACTATTACACTAGTATTATAATAATATTGGTAATTGCTTCATGTTATGTTTGCATCTTACAAATGTCAAAAACTGAGGGTTTTGTGTCATTATTTACTAACCTGATTTTTGAAAATTAAACTTGCAATTACTCAACATTCATTAATCCCAAGCAGATTCTCTTCAGATGGACCAGCCATCAAAATAGTGTCGAAATTTAAAAAGGATTAAAATTTATATCAGATTGTGAGCAGAACCTACAATGGAGCTGAACCTTAGACAAACAAAAAGATTGTGATGGGTTGTGACAGTCTTCACTACACATTTGTGACAATCTTTACTACACAATGAAGAAATGTCAATCTTTTTGGTATGCTGTACCAACCTTGTTTTATGACCCATGAGGTCTTTATGTTGTGCTTGTGTTGTTGTGGGTGTTTTCTGTCTCTCGCCTGCAGATGTGTTCCCCTGTTCTGAGTCTGACGCTGTATGTAATCCCACAGCTGGAGCTGATGAGCAGCAATTAGTGGAGCGTATAAGCTAATGCTCTCGCTCTAACACAATGTAACACCTGTTAGAACAACCCGATCACACTAAATGCGTCTTTATAGCACGCATGTGTATTGTCGTGTAATATATACGCTAAAGTGAGTTTTTACGTGCATATGATACGCATTGGTTGGTTAGGTTAAGTTTAGGTGTGGGGTTGGGTGCGTGTGTATTATACGTTTGCATAGAATTAGTGGTGTGGGGTGCGTGTGTATTATACGCAAATGAACTGCGTATCAATTGCACGCGAAAAACTGCGTCTCATATGCACGTAAAAACTCATTTTCGCGTATAAATTACATGATAAAACACGATGCGTGTTATAGAGACGCATTTACGTGAGAACAGGCTGGTTAGAAAGATGTTAAAGTTGTGTCAGTGGTCTGTGTTTGTTTGGGTCTATGGGAATCAGTTATGTGTCAATACCAAGTGTGACTTCCACACCACCATTTCATTCATTAAAGGGGGGGTTGACTGCGATTTCTCTTTTTGAAGTTTGATTATGTTCCTGAAAATGACGATCGTAATCTAGCTCTCTGTGCTGCGCATTTTACGGAAGACAGCTTCCAGAATCTCCATGAGTTCAACACCGGATTCAACAAGAAACTGTTACTAAAACATGAAGCAGTTCCAACTTTAAAACCAGAGGCAGCAGTTGGGCCACAACCTGTAAGTAGGCTTAGACTTAATCATTTTAAATGAATTTGCATGTATAATTCCAGATGTAGCCTTGTTTTTTTTTGTTTTTTTTTCAAATGCCAGCGCTGGCTTTATTGCCACTAGGCTATTAGTTATGCTATTTTGTGTCTATGACAAACGCATACAAACATGAATTTTAAGTACTAATGTTGTAAATGTATTTTTCATGTATATATGTTTTATGACGTTATTTTCGATTTAATCAAGAAAGTAAACTTGCCACCGCTGTTTGAGTATAACATTAGTAGCCAGTCAGTTGCTATTGTTGCCAGTCAGATGCTATTGTGTAAAACAAACATGTATAAAGTTAAACAAAATGTAGCAAATTATCATTCAGAAACGTTTATTAAGAGCCGGGTGTGGAGAGGTCCTGTTTGACTCTCTTCATCGCGGCTTTCTCGGTCTGATTCTGCCTCAAACTGATACTGCAGTTCGACGCATATTTACATCTGGACCAGAGCTCATGACGTGCCCGTTTCGCCCGTAAAGGTAATGGTCGTTAACTTTCTGGACAACGTAAGCATCAGTTTAGCCAATCACAACACACCGGGCCAAGCTAACCAATCTGAGCCCACTACGTGTTTCTGAGGGAGTGGTTTCATAGACTCAGGAAGTCAACCGCTCGTTCGAGGACAGAGGAGAGCGCGGCTGACAATAAACGTGAAGTTTATGAAAAATAAGACTTTTTAAAAACGAAAAACCACTAATACATGTTATATTGCACCCCATAAACACAATCATGCAAAGAAAAAAAGCAGTCAACCCCCCCTTTAAGGTATGTTCTCAGTCCCCAAGGAATTCATATTGGTCTGTTTAGGTCCAGTTTGTAACCAATTGACAACAACCAAAATCTGTGAAGGAACTGTAGACGTTCTTGGTATTTGTCAACATTTAATAGATTTATCTGGGGTTTGAAAACAAAAACAGCACCTTTGACTGCTAGTCTCTCAACATCTCAATATCAGTCTAACATGTGGTTAAGGCTTGTGATGTTCCTGATTTGTAAGTCAATTTGGATAAATCCAAAAACAATGTCTTATTCCGACAATAATATTGTAGCTAAAAAGTAACATAAGTGCATTCCTGCACTCAGTCGAATATGACTCACCAGCTGATCCTCAGGCCCTGCTTCATTTAATTCCATACAATATTTTTTTCATGGTCAGAGGAAGTAATGGCTGGTGTCCCGTGTTAAAACTGCTGTCTGCAATAAAATCTTAGGTGCACTGCTGGGTCTAGGATCTGCATAATTGTCCTGCAGGTCAGTTGGTGAACCTGAATATTAGCTATGCTCTCCTCTTAGAATTTTTTTTTTTTTTTTGGATAGAAGAAGAAATGTACAGTAACAGCTCTGGGACTTGGCAGCACAGCTTAAAGCTAATATATTGCTGAGTCTGACCAAGTACAGTTTTGTTCGAAGTGTGCAGGGAGGCTACCAGCTGGAAGAGGAAACGCTAACAGGAGCAATGGGCACTAGTTATTTTTCTTATATGATTGTGCTATTTAAAGTGTGTTTATTATGTTGTTTTAAAGGCTCTTCATTTATCTGGAGGTCTCCTATAATAGGTTTACATGCATCCAAGGTCATCAAACACATTCATTTGGTCTTAATAAACATTGCAGCATCACCTCATTTCTCACAGTGTCTAAAACATCAGTGTATGAATGAGTGGGTGAATGCGAGGCAATATAAAGCACTTTGGTGACCATGGGTCTGTTGAAAGCACTATATAAATGCAGTCCATTTACCATCAATTCGATCAAGGATCCAGTCACTCTAAACCCTTGTTTCTGAGAGTCTACTCTGCTCTAATTGGTTAGATGGCTCAGTCTGTTGTGATTGGCTCAAGTCAGAAACAAAACACCCTCTAGTCTACCTTATCTGAATTTCATCTCTGGAGGCTTTCTCAGCACTTTTATAGGCTACACAGTGATACAAACAGTAATGATAGTAGCGTTTTTACTGTATCAACTCAAGTTTGAGTCAGATAATGAAATGGTGTTTGGACTGTAGGAAGAACAAGATGATGATCAGGGTCTAAAAGGCTTTAAAGGGTCATGAAACCCCCCTCTTTCAGCTCAAGTCTAGCTCAAAATCTTTTTGAAAAATGCAACTGAAATGGGCGTGGCTAGCTGTGAGAGGAAGGGAGGGAGTGGGTGTTGTATGACCATAACTGTCACTGTCACATGCATTTCGACTGTCACTAAAAAGCAATGGTTAAACGTGAGGAAATGCTAGATTTGTATATAGCTGTCAAAGTTAAAGTCTTATGAAGTACACTGACACTTTATTATAGTCCTTTCAAAAGTAACTGAATGTCCTGCTACAAATATTAGCCCACAGTAATCGTAATTCTAATTAAAACATATTAATGTAGGCTACGTAATTATAATGTCATTATAAAATATATAGTGGTTTATATAGACACCAAATACATTTCAGAAAAAAAATATTAATTTTCCGCTTAAAAAAATCGTTCCGTGCATAGTCATAGACAGTAAAAGAAAGTGCATAGTCTACGCGGCCTCTGAAAAACACATAATAAATGACTTCTCATTTTAGACACACACACACCAGCGCAGACACACCTCTGAAGGGATAGAAAGTCCTCGGGATACCGCATCACTCGCAAGACGCAACTTGGATTAGCTTGTCAACAAGGCAAAGTCCATCATTCTCCACTTGTCGAGCTCTCTCGCGAAAATGTTTAGCCGTGTCCATGTTTGATGGCAAACCAACCGTCTAGCCCTGGCAGCATCGCGGGGAACATATTCAACGCACTTGGACTTTGCACCATGAAAACAAGTAGTTTGCGTCCCATGATTGCCTCTCTCATCAAACGTTATTACGCGATATCACAGTTTGTCATGTCTGTCGTTGGAAAGATCCACGTGGGGTCATGAATAATTAAGAGGCCGTGTCTTCTCATAGGATAAGACCGATGAGTCATCAAGGCACTGTGTAGGGCACTGCCGCGTCACCCGCTACAATGAAGATTTTAAACCCGGAAGACGAAAAAAGCGGAAAAAAACTCAAATTTAACCATTTTAACCTTATTATTAAATCTAACAGATGCTAACATTGTCTTCAATGGTGTTCAATACACATACCTCTGTTATAATCTGGTTTGGGGTTTCATGACTGTTTAATAACCCATATGAGTTAACAATCCAAAAGGCAGGTAGGCGAGCAAACATAACTTAACATTAACTTACCAGAAAACTGAAAACACAGGAACTTAAATACACAGGTAAACAAAGTGATCAACGACGACACAGATGAACGTAATGGCAAATCATAGTTATGATAACAAACGAGAGGCGGGAAGGCTAAACAAAGGAAAACAGGAGAATGCAAGAATGCAAATTAAAAGTCAATGAACATGAAACTAGACTCACAGATAAAAGGATAATATCTAACTCTTCCCGAAACATTGGAAGAAGTAGCGGATCAAACCGAAACACCATAGCAATAATGTCTTGAGCAGGATGTTTTAAAGTTATTTTTTCATTTGTCATTTGTTGTAGTTGTAGATTAGACATAGGTTGTAGAGGTAAACTGCGGTGGTATCATTGTAAAAAATATTTTAATGTGCTTAGTGTTGTCACAAAATAAAAATTTCAGTAGTGAAATTTTGATAGCACAAACGATAAGAACACTCTCTCTTTAACTATATAATTATAAGTATCTATTTAAACATTTTGAAAGTGAATTTGTGTTGTGGGAAAACTCTGATTCGAAAGGTATTGAGAGGATTTTGACTAACACAAATGCGATCACACACTCTACAGACATGTCCATTGACTGCAATACTTAAATCTGCGAAACATAAATATAAATCTTTGACACTCTTCAGAGCGCAAACACAAATATGATTGGGACCATTTGAAAGATGGTACTCTATACTGGTACTGCAAAATGTTGGTATTGTCACATTTTTACAATTTCAGATCGTTTTGGTATCAAACGTTAAAGTTATGCTTCATAACCTTATTCAGTAAATCGAGGAAAAGGAGTTTCCAAAGATATTTTTAGGCTATGATAAGAAAAACTACTAATTAAAAATATTATTTTTTGCACTTGAAAGAAAATTCTAGAAGTCTTGTTTATCATTTCAGTTTAGTTTTCATTGTGCCATAGTTGATCTCCTTGATTACTGATTACGTTCACCTATTAAGCCTTGTTAAGCCTGTGTATATACAGGGGTTGGACAATGAAACTGAAACACTGGCCAATGTTGGAGGTTTCACATCTATATGCCTGGTGGCCAATCTTCAGAGTGAAGCACGGGTGGATCAGTGATGGTTTGCGCTGCAATATCATGACAATCCTGACTGTGTTTGATGGACACGAGTCAAAAATCATGAGCTGGAGGATCATGAGCACCTGATGCTCAAACCGCGTATCTGCATGATCATGCACCAACACACACAAGACATGTGACAGGAGGGTTTGATGAAGATGAAAGTGACGTTGAACATCTCCCATGGTCTGCACAGTCACCAGATTTGAATATTATTGAGGTGTCAGAAAACGTTTTCCTCCACCAGCATCATATAGTGACCTGGACACTGTTCTGGAAGAGGAACGCCTCATAATCCCGCTGGTCACTGTGAAAGACTTCGATCTGTCATTCCCAAGATGAATTGGTGCTTTATTTGGATGCAAAATGAGGCCCTCACCATCCTAATAAATGATTGTGTTGTAAGACCAGGTGTTTCAGTTTCATTGTCCAACCCCTGTATTCTCCCTGTTCTGTTCAACCCCTTGCCTGTTCGCATCTATATGTAATGTGCTAGCTATTCTTTGTGCATTCTAGAGTTTATTAAAGTGTTTGTTATTACTTGTATCATCTTATTGAAACTATGAAGTATGTGACTTATAGAGAAACATGCAAATTAAATGTCACATTAATTTCTCTGAAAGGTTCTTTAAAACAGCAATAATAGCATTCCGTTAGCCTAGTAAATAGTAAACTGCATCATTTTATCTGCAGGAAGGATTTTTCTTGTGTATCTTAATTAAATTAAAGCACCCAACTGACATCCACTAATGATTGAAATATTATTCTTATACGTATCAGTTCTGAATTAAATTAACGTTGACTCAGGGGTCAGGGGGTTGTTAGCATTATCTTAGTGCAGCAAGAATATTATTTGGCTATGCACATCACGTACAAAGGTATTAAACTCCCGGCAGATTGAATAATAAGCAGAGTACACATGTAAGCACATAAAATAAGTGAAGTAGCTATGTTCTATTTCTTAAATCAGATTAAAATGATGAAATGAGTTACTTAATCCAAACCATTCTTACTACAAACTATTGATTTTCCCATAGTTCAACCAAAGAATATTATCATTTGTGCTGCATGGTATTACCATGGTGAATCATAATGTGTGATTTAAAATTCATTTTGTTTTTCTTCCATTAGTCCCAAATACAAATTTACTGAAAATGTTTTTTAATATAATTAATTAAATATCACACCTATTAAAAAAACTTCTGATTTAAGCCAATAATAATTGATCATTAGTCTCTATCTTCTTATAAGTCTCTAGCTTTCAACCTTATCTGTTGAAATCAAGATTATTTAACAGTAACAGCAAGCCAGTCATTTCTCCTACCAGTTTGCTGTCACTGTTGTTTAATCCCATCATTTAGTGATACCAAAAAGAATTCTGATGCCTAGGTAATTGTAGATCATTTTATTAAACTATTCCCCAAAACTAACTACACTTTCTAAGAATTTTTGTCAACTGGTGTGATGTGATTTTTATTGGATTTCAGAAATCGGTTCTCAAACTCACACAGGTATCATGAACCACTAACATTTCTGCCACAATAACATTTGTTTTGGCTACTTGCGTTTTATCATATGCTGCGTCCCAATTCGCATACTATCTTAAATACTATTCAAAAATAGAATTAGTACATCCCAAATTGTAGTATGTTGAAATGAGTGTTTCAAAGAGACCTGGATAGTTTACAATATCCGTTCAGAATCCGAAGTGCAGATTGATGCACAGTCTAACGGCTGATACAACCCGATGCGTTGGACAAGGATTAGAACTACAAACACGAGTGAAAAGTAAACGGACGCGTGAATCCGATGGTTGTTTAGAGAAGTTTAGATAAAGGGGTTTAAGTGATTAATTATCAGAATCTAACCTGACAAAAATGTATTTATTCAGTGTTGTCTATTGCATCTACAGCAGCATTGTGAACTTTTGTAAAGATACGTTTAAAGCCATTAACTGTTAAATGCATCATTATCCATCTAACGGAGGATACCGCCGTGATGTACGAGCCCGCACCCCCAAGAGTGACTGAGGATCACATCGCCACAGAGCCCGTGTAGCGCATACCTGAACAAGTGTGTTAGCCTGCCAATCCATCCATCGCTGAGGGAGTGTGGGTGGAAGTGAAGCTACTGAGAGTGAGTTTTTGGCCAAGACACCTTTTGATTTTGAGTTTAGAGAGCAATTTTTTTTCTAGCCCCAGTACTAATGCCGGAACCAGTCTGTCTTCTGTCTGTCTTGCTGACCCTGCCCAGACCCCCACTGCCTCTCTAAACGTTACAAACGCTCTATTTTTTTTTTTTTTGTTTCTGTGTTGGTCTTTATTCTCGTCCCCAGTATTCAGCCATCTGTGCAACCCAGTACTGTCTCCCATCAATCCCTCTGAACGACCTCTGCCTTCTCTCAGTAGCATGGAACCACCTCGATCCTATCTGAAGCCATCTCCTCCTGGACATGAGGAGACCGAGTCTCCACGTCCAGCCTTAGTGTGCTACGATCAGCCTTGTCCCATAGGCCTGGTTCCTGCGCCTGCGTTCCTTGTGCCCTCAGCATGGACCATTCGGCCTTGCAGGACTCCCTTGGCACTTTTTACTCTACCTGGGTCAGACAAAGTTTCGCCTCCGTTACGGACTGTCTGCTGTTCTCTGTTCCTCCACCCCTTCAGCTGTGGCTTGCTCCGCCCTACCTCAGGCTCTAGCTCAGACTTCAGGGTTCTCACCTCAATCTCAGGAGGACGTCGCTGTGGCTGTGCACTCATCAATCACCATCATCACCTGTATACATGTTTTGTTTCAGTTCAGTGTCCGGTGTTGTCTGTTATGCTGTTTTGTTTTATTCTCTTGGATTTATCTGTGGATATTTTGAACTGCAAAATTCCCAGTGTTAAATTAACACTCCTGGTGTACATATCAACCCTGTATCACACGAAATACGTTCTGACGAAACTATTTTGCAAATCGCAATTACGTTACATGCCAACATATAAGCAGTGCTATTACGTTGGTCCTTAACGTAATATGTCTCATTGTTAATACGTAGATACTAATACGTAATTTTCAAATATGTAAAACGTACATATTTTACGTTTTGATAGATGCTAAAAACATATAATATGGACGTATTTGTAACATTTAAACGTAACATTATTACGTTTTTACAGCTATAAAACGTTAACTATTTACGTCTATTTCATATCATAACGATATCTGTATACTTTCACTTTTAAAGATAAATGTAACAAGATCCCTTAATCCTACTCCCAAAACCTAAACATATTCATTTTATACAGAATATAAAAAGGATAAAACATAATAGACATAGATGAGTTTTAGCATTACAATATATTTTTAGCCACTAACCCTAATCCTACCCTAAACATAACCATTCCTTAAAACTACTTCCTTAAAAATAACACAATTATACAGAAAAAAAAACATAACAGACAGACGTTTCACAATAATTTATTTATTGGGAAAATGTCAAAACCGCTAACGTTAACATTACCAAAAGTCGTTCACATCGCAGTCCTCTGGCAGTATTATAGTAGTTGTGTATGAGATACAGTGCAGAATTAAAGTTATTAATATTAATCCATGGAAATGTTAATCTGATTTCGGTTCGCTCTCTGAAGGCGCGCGCTCCTCCGTTTCAAATGTACTGCACCGACTGAAACACGGCATGTCGCAATCTGTGACGAAGGAGGCGAGAGCCAATGAGCGTTTGATATGACTGCCGTAAAACATGTCGTAACGCTTCTTGAAGGCGCACTTTTTGAATTTGAATTCATCACCAGCGCGGATTTGCTTGCGGTCGCTGCTGAGAAATGAAGAAGAGATCACTGGATAAAATACTGAATTTGGATCTGTTTCTTGCAACCAACGTATGGATTCTTGAATTTGGTTTACATCAAGTTAATAAAATGTATGTCTTTTGTGAATGTATCAGTATGTTGCGTTTTATTGGAGAAAATGCTTTTTGTGTAAATACACTAAATACTACAAAATGGTTAAACAAGGTATTTTTAAGGTTAAAAGTGTATCAAAGTCAAAAATTTAATGCCACGATTATGCATAAATTGTAGAGAAACCTGCTTTGGATGTATTATGTTCAGGACAAACGTAATAGCACTGCAATAGTATTACGTTAAGGACGAACGTAATAGCACTGCTTATATGTTGGCATGTAACGTAATTGCGATTTGCAAAATAGTTTCCTCAGAACGTATTTCGTGTGATATATAGTTGGTACATATAGGTCCATATAACACCAGGAGTGTTAATTTGGTCCTATATGTACACCAGGAGTGTTAATTTAACACTGGGAATTTTGCTGTCATCTTTCTAGTGCAACACTAGCTGTTACAATTTCACATCCAGTGCCCCAATACTTACTTTCTTTCTTTCTTTCTTTCTTTCTTTCTTTCTTTCTTTCTTTCTTTCTTTCTTTCTTTCTTTCTTTCTTTACTTGTGTTTTTGCTTTTATTTCTTTAAAAAAGTAAAGGTCATTTGGTTTGGTTATGCAGTGAAATTTGAGTTTACAATCGTGTTTCTCCATAGACCTTTAACAGTTAAAACTACCATAGAGTAATATATTCCAATCAGGCAGCACATTATGAATGATTACAGTGTTGTTAGGGTTCAGATTTAAGCTCTTCCTCAGTGCCCCATTACGTTTGAGGAGGAACAGATCATCTGCTCTGCTCTTCCATTAACAGGCATTACCCTTCATAGATCAAAGCACAATATCTCGGAGAGGATGAGATAGCCATTATGCAAGGCTGGATTGTGTAAGGTATGCCAATCGATGCCTTTTAGAGCATTTGAAGTGAATAACATTATGGCACAAAAAGAGATCTAAAGGCCAGCCATGAAGACGATGCAGTGGTGTGATTACACACGCTCTTTATTATCTTGTTTTAAATGTACAGGTCTGATCAGAGGGATACTTGACTGTTCATCAAAAGAAAGACAGAAAAGACCTGTATATCATGAACAAAAACCCCAAAACTACACAATACACTAAAAAGCATGACACACACTTCCATTTCAGTTAATTCAACATCAAAAATAATTTACTTGCTTGTTTCACATTTGCGTTAATTTAATCTACATTTTAGAGAATTACATTAATCGGGGAATCAAGTTTGAAAGAGAAACACAATTTTGTTGTGTAGATCACAAATTATGTTTATAATATATTTCAATGATTATTATTATTATTTTATTTATTTATTTATTTATTTTTATTTTATTTATTTTTTTGCTTAATTTTTCCATAACAGCTAAGAATTTTTACATAAAGGGGACTGTTAAGGAGTTGGATTCTCAAGCTAAACATGGCCAAAGTTTCTAAAAACGAGTTGGACATATGATTCACGTTGTTTATTTTTATTTATTTATTTTAACAGTCAGACATACAAACCACCATAGTGCAGTAGTGAGCAATCTTGTAATTCCATAATTCCAGAAGTGACAGTGATCTAAGTGTTTGATCTAAGTGTGTATGTGGGTGGGTGTGAGTGTGGGTATGTGTATTGTGTGTAAACAAAGTAACCATTTATTATTTATTACCATTGTCATTACCATCACCACCTCCACTCCCCACTACCACCATATTGCCAATATTGTGCCAATATTGTCTATTTTTATGTCCATCCTTCCTCCTATGTAACAATTGCCATTGTCAACCCTGCCTAAAATAAAAGATAATATAATAAGACAATATTAGATAACCTTCCACCACATCTCTTCAGTCCCTATCTTCTCCTCCTAGTTTTTTGTTTTGTTTTGTTTTGTTTGTGTGTGTGTTATGTGCAATGTCTAAAGTGCATTAAAAGAGGGAATACAGTGTGAGAGTGTCTCAACTTGGGACAGAGATGCTGTCCCATTGAAAACACTTCTCACCTGTTTTGCCTGCCTAGGTGTTTGTTTCCATATATACATATTCCCTTCTTCCCCCCCCCCCCCCCCCCTCTTTCCTATTATACGTTGTGGTGCAATAAACACTTAATTCCAATACAGCATTGAAAATGGTAATGTTGATGATAATAATAGTAATAATAATACTATTAACATTAATAATAAATGATAATGATGATGGCAGTGTTATAATATATCTCTCAATATATAAATTGTTTGTGTGGTGCAGAGTATGGCGAGCATTTGATCTTATAAAACTTAAACTTGAGATCGTTTCACTTATAAGACCCTTATTCATCGTCTGGAATCGTCTGGTATCGTTTAAAGCCCTTTGAACAGTTTGCAGTTTGCACTGAAACTTAAACAAGGTCTTTTGGTTATCAGTAAAGTGCATTATATGGAGACAAATCCTGGAATGTTTTCATCAAAAACCTTAATTTCCTTTCGACTGAAGAAAGAAAGACATGGACATCTTGGATGACATGGGGGTGAATAAATTATCAGCAAAAGTTTTTTTTTCAAAGTGAACTACTCCTTTAAGTTCAGACAACCTCTGCAATTATTACAAATGACTAGAGGTCACCAGGTAATACTTATCCCGTGCGAATAGGGCTTAAGTAAGGAAAATAATATTTATTCTGAACTTGGACCTTACCATTAATAGTGTAGCCTAAAGAGTATAATGACCCACTAATGGAGAAAACTATGAAAGGCAAGTGAATTAGGCATGAAGAACATTTTTTTTCTTATTTAACAAAACAGGAAGCAGCACAGTCCTGTTAATTGACATGTTTTGATGAGCTGTGTAAAAACATTAAAGCCAAGATGTCAAATGGATATGTTGGATTGAGCTATTGTGAAACTTGTACATTTAGTCAATTCGATGGATTTATAGTTTTTAATTTGTCTTGCCAGTTCACAAATGTGGTGTATTTTCAAAATCTTTTAAACTCAGCAATTTTCTTTTAAAGCTTGATCTTGTGCTTTCATTAGTCATGCATATTTTCTTCCACATAATGATTGTCTTAAAACTCTATGATTATTGTAACAACAAGTAAACTTATTTAGCTGTAGAGATACCAATTAAATTGTTCCAATGGAATAAACCTCACAAATGTTGATTTCAAGAATGACAAAATTAACAAGAGCATAGCCATTCAACAAATGTATTGAGATTAGATCTGGTGAAATGGTCAACAGGAAAATTAAAGATCTGACCCCCAAAGACATATTGCGCAACCGCATTCAACAATATAGCCTACAGTTACTTTAGATTTTTTTAATCATGCACAAGGTCAATTGGAAACTTTCTACAGGAAAAAAAAGCTTCAAAAAGAAGCTTTGATCTGACAAGATGAGGCTTTACAAAAGGAAAGGGCTAAGGTAGTAATTGTGGAACTCTGACATCATTCCTCAGAGCGATTCCTTATTGAACCTGGGAAGAGTCTTCTCAATATGTGTCTGAGAGAAAACCTTGCCAAAGATAATATTGTCTGTGGAGAGAGCAGAATATGATGCATTATGTATAGTACCTGAATACTTCAAAGAAGAATGAATAGAGAAGCCCTCTCTGTTTCATCTTCAACAATCAATAAAACACAGCTCTTTTGGTTCTCAATATGCAAATACAGAATGTGTAGGATCACTGGGAGATTGTTTAAGTCTGTGTTGGACAATCAGCTACATTCCATGTTATCTAAATTTTGAAATCAGATTCTATGGAAGAATACTCCTATCCTTGGTAATGGTGTGATTCATCATGAGCTATCTCTGTGTGCTATGAATAGGAGGTTATAGGAGGTCATTCCTACAACAGCAATGGATGAACATGATCAATGTGGCATGGCTGGAATGAACACTGTTACATTTTCTCAGAGAACTATTTTGAGGTTAGAGTTTTCTCTGAAAGGAGAGCAAAGAGAGGCAGAAAAATGTAGGGTCAAGGACACTGTCAAAACTTTCTGATCCAACTATAAGGATTTCTAAATCTTCTGAATAAACCTTGTAAGCCTTTACTGTTCAGTTGGAAGAACAATGGCACTCTGCAGAATTGTGAAGAGCCTGATTAAAAAGTTAGAACCACAGTGCTTGAAAGCCATTAACCTCACACACCACCACATCAGAGAACATTTCACGTTTGCTTTAATCTTCTGACACAAAAAGAAGTCAGTTTTCAGCATACCTTCTTCTACAACCTTGTTAACTGAAAATTCTTGGAAAGAAGAGTAGCAAAATTTATCTTAAGACATCATCTATTTTAAGATGTCTAATGTCTGGTTCGTTCCATAAGTTATCATTTCCTTATTCTTATTGTATTAATATTAAACCACTAAAATGTTTATTATTCAGAATGAACTGTTTGTAAATGTAAAACTCTATTACAAATCTGTAGAAATCAAGATAATCGTGCAAATTTATGGACAGTGAGAAACATTTAAAAAAGCCAAAACAAATGTAATTTATAAGTAGCGAATCCTGCAATATCATACTTATGCAGATTTTCAAATGTTTCTGCAGTCTCATCCCAAGACGTCACATGACTGACGTCTTTTGACCATACGTCAACATCCGCCGTTTTAGGGTACCCTTTAACGTCAGTTACATGTCGATCCTACAACTGACGCTTTACCTTTAACGTCAGTTAGGTGACGTAGTAACGGGGTAGGTTCAGGGGTAGGTTTAGGTCTGGGGTAGGGTTAGGGTCCGATAACGTCATCTAACCGACATTAAAGGGTACCCTAAAACGGCGGATGTTGACGTAATGGTCAAAAGACGTCCCAAGACGTCAGCAGTGTTGTGCAAGTTACTTCCAAACAGTAATACATTAGGTATTACTTGTTACTGTTATTTAAAAGTAATTCATTACCTTACAATATTACTGTCTCAGAATTGTAATGTGTTACATTACTCATGTATTACTTTTGAGTTACTTTCACCAAAATAACTAAGTAGAACTTAACTTTGGGGCTGTAACGATATGCAATAAGAAACCGAAATCGCGATTCGCCACACGACTCAGATTCACGAACCTACAGAATCGCGACACACCTCTTCCAACTCCAGCGTTATTCTCCTTACCGTCCAGATCCAATGCTGCCTTATCTTTAAATTAGGCTAATATTATTTGAAGTTAACATTATAAAATACGTAGACCTACACCACATAACTAGTTGAGGATAAATTATTTAAAATTGGGGAAGTCCAGCATTATGGACATGACATTTGCAGTCAAAATTTGAAATAAAAATTCTCAGAAAATACATATTGAAACGTATATAGGCTATTTCCTTAAAGGACTCCAGACATTAGACAAATATCAGTCTTTGTTTTATTTTTAATATTAGGGAAAAGACACACATTCATGCGTGACAAAAAAAATAGGAGGCAAAATATATTTTTTGTAATTCTGTTAATTACACTGCGCAAATCGGATGAGGAAGGGTTGGCTCTCCAGTCTCCATAGAACTTAAAATATTCATTTTATTTTAGTTTTCGTGTTCGCATTTATGAGGAAAAACAATGTGACAGACGTGACCGCTCTGAACTGGCACTAAAAGACTGCTTTAAAACTTTCACATAGTCTGTTGCCTTTAAGAAGTAAAAGCAGACAATACACTGTAATACAACTGTAATACAAGCCTCACTGAACATGTAACGAGTAAAATATTACTGAAAATTGATTAGTAATGCCTTACACTACTGCGTTACAGCAAAAAGTAATATGTTACTGTAATGTATTACTTTTGTAATGCGTTACTCCCAACACTGGACGTCAGTTATATGACGTCTTGGGATGAGACTGTGATGTTTCTGATTTAGAGGTTGACCCAATCATAGCCACATTATAAAAAAAGAAAGAGTTTTAATTGTGCATTACAACAATAAGTTTTTATTTATTTTTTTATTTATTTATTTTGTCTGGTTGTTTAAGGAATGTCTAAATGAAATGGCATAGAAATAAACAAATAGAAAAATCCTCAAACATGCCAGAGAGATTAAAAACGAACTGATGCAGTTTGAAATCACATCATCACATACAAATTGTAGTCTACTAATCGTTTTAGAATGTCCTCCAAATTAACTTTAGTTAAATTTCCCAAACATAACACAGCAAGAACTAAAGATGAGAAACTGCCAGTTACTTAAAACGTAATTATCTGGAAATGTTCCTTAAAAAAAATGGAGACCATACACTTTGTCTAAGGATCAACACTCACATGTTCTTTCTCTCAGTAGTCTGGCCTTCCATCTTCATTTCCAAGTGTTCACATTCCACTGAGAAGAAGGTCAGAGAAGAATTTTATGTTGCCCTCTTCTTTCTTCTTTATCAGGCTGTGATTGCTCTGAATAAACTGTCACAGCTGATAAATAATACTGTGAAACAGATTTGTATATCCTTTGTGTGTTGCAGAGTGACATGGTGGAGGACACTAATTAAAATCTCATTCTGAGGGATGTTTTCTTGCACACACAACTGATGTTCCAAACGGGCTAGAAAAGTCAATGACATCCCATTTTCATCTCTCTTCGTGCCTTTTTCTCTCATTGGAATTCAATAAGAAATGACACTGTGTGACCTGCTGTATTATAAGCATATTCTACTCATATACTGTACATTCATACCAAATTGTGTATTGTTCTGACAAGATTCTGTGGTGGAAATGATATTCAGCTGAATCAAATTAGCAGACTTCTTTGTCATACAAAGGCTAATTTCATAGGCAACATTTTATGTGCATTTTCACATATACTGATTGGAAGTAGCACATAATAAATATATTCTGATTTTATATTTAAAATTTCTTCTCAACCATGCTCTTTTAAAACTTTTGTGTTCTTAATTGTAACCGAAAACTGAAACTATATAATTGACAAAATTGTGACTGACCACAGCTGACAGTTAGTCGTCTACAATTTGTAAAAATGTATAGGCTATACATTAGAAAACGTTCATGATTATATCAGTCTTTGTTTAGATTTACATTTTATAGTGTAATTGTCTCAAGGGTAAAACTGCATGTATATATATGATATATAAATGACACATGAAAATATTGTGAGGGTAAAATAAAATAATCCATAGTAAAAGTAGCATGCATACAACATTGTTTCCTTTATTTACATATGATTAAAAGAATAATCCCTTTCTAAACATAAGTGCAATATATACTACCGGTACATGCACTGATATGCTTTGTGACACATGATGTGGTTGCTGTAAGTCTTTCCTCAAACAGTGAAGGCCATCACCTGACATGCCCTTTTTTTAAAGTTCCGATTCTGATACTGGAAAAATACTGAATATTGCCTGATAAGAAATCCCGATTCCAGTGTTATTGTTTTTGTAATCATTGTAAAATATCTATGCGTGCATCACTAAATACCAAGGCTGCAAATGTGCTACACCAGACACATCATTCTATATTCACATGCTTAATTGTCAATCTGTCACATTACGTGGATGCTGGCCGGCAGACGAGGAAAGCGACCTCAAACCAATACAGGTTTATTAAACAAAAACATCAAGAGACAGATGAACAAGAAGCAACATACACTTTACCGACGTAGGGCTGAACAGAACACTAGCTGTGTCCCAATGTGAAGGTCGTGGACTATTACCCCTCCAGCACCAAGCAACGATGCAAGAGTACAGCTGCCATCCTCATCATTCATTTGATCTATATAAAATACTAACAATAGCCTAGATACCAGGCAGCCAATAAATCGTTAAAAAGCCAGGAACAATTCAGTAACCCTACACTAGAGAAAAATGTTACTTCAAACGTTTCCATACGTTATGAAATGAGATTGAAATAAAAACCTGAAGCCTAATGTTTGGTCTGTTTATCTTTTCAAACCCACAGCGTAAGTGACTCAAACTCACAGCGCGTGCATATGACATTTACTGAAGCAATCGAGCTGCTCCAAACTATGAAATATTATTCTTACCATATTATACATATCTACGTGTGAGCAGATATCCACAAACACAGTATTTAATAGTAAACACAGGTCTAAACATTATAATATTCTCCATGAATAAATACTCCTACGAGCCTACTGTTATATTGTGCTGTGTTTAATTATTGAAAAACATTCTCTTTTAGTTTGGTTTTTACAATCACATTTCATAACGTACATAATAGTCTGGCACCAGTTTAACTAGTAGCCACAATGTAAAGTTTATGCAACAATAACATGCTACTAGTGTCTTAAAAATCGTTTTCATAATTAAATCGTGTTCTTCTAATTCTTCTGAGGTAAATCCAAGGTAAACAGCACAGCACAAACAACTTGATGAAAAGCAGAGCAGCACTTAAGTAGCTGATTCTTTGTTTTGAGGTGATGAGGGAGGTAACAGCTCTGTGTTCCTCCAAATGGAGGTCGTTGCATTTGAGCAACTTGTGCGCTGTATATTTGTTAATATTTGTTTTTCATATGATTTACATCATTTAAAAATGGAGACTTAAAGCTTCATAAATCATGCGTTTCATGTCACAGTGACAAACATTTGCTGAGTTACAGGTCATTTTCTGTTGCTTTTCAGAATGAACTTCATATTGAGAGAGACGAGAGAATGCGCATCGTTTATTTTCTTTATTTTAGGAAAAACACAACATTTTGTTTTTATTATGAGTGTACACAGATAAAAGAAGACATTTAACAGTTTGAATGATGTGTAACACTTATATGTAAGATCAAAGTATTTTCAGTTTGTTTTGCACTGATAAGAAAAAAAAACGAGCAGATCATGCAGCGTTTTTCTATTTTCTATCTGCAAAAAGACAAAAGAAGATATTTTTGAAAAATGTTTTATCCATATTATGAAATTGGATCCAAAACTTTCAAGCTTCAAAAAGTATGTATAGTGTAAAAACAATAATTAATTCTAGACTTTTGCAGTGACAGTGAAGAGACTGAATTTAATAATTACAATAATAGCTGAAACATTCTTCAAAATATCACATTTTGTGTTCCGTAGAATTTATTCAAAGCCATGCAGTTTGGAATTACATGAAGGTGAATAAATTATGACAGAATTTGTAAGGTGGGAAGAACTGTTCCTAAGCACTACAGATCCTTCAGTCTGAAAAATACTTTCAAAAGCTTGACGACTGAGCAATAAAAAAGAAAAAAAAAACACCAGTGTCAAATCTAAATTCCATCAGCAAAAAGCATTCAGCCTTGAAAATCTTTTTTTTTCTGTATAATTCAACTTTATATGCTTGTACAGTCTTGACACAGCCATAAAGTAACTTCCAGTGAGAAGGACGTCACCGCAACGACTGCATATACCCAGAAGAGAAAGATTTTTGATGTGAGAGTGGCTGTTTCCCCTGCCTGTCTTTCCATCATTAATTTGTGCTGACAGCTTTATTGCATGTCACAATTCTTCAAGGGAGCCAAAAACACCAAGTTAAAAAGCACTTAGAGACCATGCAATGTTGGGAGGAAGAATGTTGTGAGTGTCAATGTTCTTTCACTAAATGGACAGAGGATAGGCAGATGTCATTGAGAACAAAAAGAGGAAGAAAGAAAGGAAAATTACCCTCTGGTGGCGGGCTGTGGGTAGAGCCACTATTCACAGATGATTCTGACATGTAAGTGTCACTGACAGTGGTCTTCTTCTTATTCTGTCAGCTGAAACCAAGCCCCCTGGGAAGAAATTCAGCTCCAAACTAAAATAAAGACACCAACTTTTGTTGGAATCATTAGTAGTTTGTAAAGTTGGTCTATGAACAAATGGTGAGTTCTCTTACGAGAGGTTTTCTCATATTGCGTAAGTTTAGCTTACACTACGGGAAAGATTCATCTTCTCGAAGCCAAAAATTATCCTTAATTTTGTATCTATTATCAGCGCAGTGCAGCAGCTAGCAGACCTAGAGGCTCTCTAGCATGCTTATTGGCTACCCTGCTGCAACTGCAGCAGCCTACTGGTGAGCCCGACGTGACGCTCAATGTGTCCTAGCTCGGCAGAATGGCAGTGCTTAGCGTATATAAGCAGGGCTCGGAGGCTGAATCTCTGATTTCATCTCTTCAGCAAAGCTCTCCGCATCGCTGGATCTTGAGAAGCTGTCGCCACCATTGAGAAAGCGACAAGCCAGCTCAGGAGAGTGCCTGAGGAAGCCAGCCCTCTTTGCCACCTTCAGCCTTCCACGCGAGCTACGTCTCAACGGACGCATAAAGCTTGCCACAAAGAACCGGCAAAAGTAATGACTAGGCATGAAACATTTCAACTGTTCATTAATATAGTGTTTTCTGTCAGTGTCAGCTGCAAAGATAAAGTTGACGATGCTGACTCGCCATCTTCGCAGTAGTGAACGTGTATAGCCCTATAGAGAGAAACGCACACTTTGAATTAACCTACATACGCAGAGAGTAGCCAATTCATTTTCGTTTTTAATTGTTTTGTTTAAAAGTAGACATTTAAAGCTTTCTATAGTTCTCAGGTCTGTGAGGCAAGTATCGCTGTTTCGGTTCATTTATGTGACAGTTCCCCAGTTCACGCATGGGCACCTCTGTGTCCTGATTATATTGTCTGCTATATTTGTTTCTTATTTATTATATTTGTTTCTTATTTATTAATTTATTACAATGTTTCATCAGTCAATTTGTTGATGAAACATTGATTAAAATGAAGATACAATTTATACAAAATGAAATTCACTTTACACTGCTCCACTTTGCTCACATGCTATGTAGCCTATACATATGCATGTGTGTGTGCATGTGGTTGAGGGGTGCCCATCCCTACTTTTGAATATCGTTATCATTATTGAATATTTTTAATAATTCGTTTTTTTTTATGCATAAGTAGTTGACAAATTGGTCCTTCTTGTTACAGGTTTGACACTTTACTAAAAATGACTCTGGATGAATTACTAAATAATGTATTGAATATCATTAGTTATCGTCACTTTTTTCAAGTTCTGCACCAAATGACTAGTAGCCTAAATCAGAGCCATATATTGAGGGAGTTACGACACTCCCATAGACCGCTATTGTAACTTAGGAATGCGGAAGTAACGCGCGACGTGTAGCCCGCCAATAGGTCCAACCACTGATAGTTCCAGCATTAAACTCCATTCATTTTCAGTGCTTCCGAAGTACGCTAGCGGGTAAATTAATGAAATTACTGTATTTATTACTTTTACACACATTAGCCGACCTCTCGTGAATTTAGTCTGTAGTTATATTTTATGTAGCCAGATCTAGTAAATGTTTATTGGAAGATAATAGGTTAATTGCAGCGATAGCTTACGTGACCAACACTTCACTAACGTTGTTAGCTAACTTATGGTAACCTGATGTATATAATATTTTTTATAACATTATATTATATACTGTATATATATATGGTATACACAGTACATCGCATAAATGTATTTGTGTGTGTTTTCTGATGAATGGTTTAGTCTATGATTAGGGTAGGATGAAGGGGTACATTAGCCATACTGAACTGAATTCCAACAGTTATGGATCGTATTTAGGAACATAGTTAATTCACTCATTAACTCATCATCATATCTTTATTCAGGACATACATATAAAATGGTCCATAGCACTATACAAAATAAAGTACATTCAAAATAGAAGGAAAAAAACAACAAAAATATTTAAAAAAAAAACTGTAAAAAATGACTGCACAGTCAAAATTACATCTCTATAATAAGAAAAATATCTATCTCTCCGGTTTCATTTTATGAAGTTATGAAATTTTATGAATTTTATGAACATTGCTGTAAATATAGTCGTTGCTACGTTATGGGAGCAGTCTATTTCCCTCTTAAATCATTCATTTGTACATGCACAGCATAATTATTTATATTTTATGTTGGTTGTCATGGTTGTAATCCTGAACGGGCCACCACGGCAGACCTCTTTGCGTGATCAAGAAAGTAGGCTAATGGCTGAATCAGAATTTATTAGCAAGATCACGGGAATCAATAACCTAATACAGCCCAGTTGTGCTAAAATAAATATCATGAGACGTCCATCATCAGAAAAGTTAAGCTAGAGCCACTAAAGCCAGTGCAACTACCAATGCAAACATGAACACTGAGCTTTTCCCTCCAAAAATATAGCCTAAAACTAAGTATCTAAGTTGTCACCCTGCCTCTCCAAATGCAACACATCAACCAAATGCAATAACAGCTTAAAAAGTACTTGGATGTGTGTTTTATTTTAAATTTACCGTTTAATAATGCAATCGCTGTTGTCTGTCCATGGAAGAACATGACAGCCCGAGTCTGTTTTGGAACTATTGGGGCTTCCATGTAGGGATCGACCGATATATCGGCCGGCCGATATATCGGGCCGATATTTGCGGTTTTTACGTGTATCGGTATCGGCCGATACACGGCTGAGCCTTCGCCGATAGTTTTTTTTTCCCCCGACGTTATTTGTAAGCAGGCGTTCACGGGCAGCTCTGTGCTGCTGCTGGAGAATGTAGTTCACGTGCCCCGCCCTCACCCACTAGCAGAGTGCAACCTGCTCTTCACAAGAACGGTAACTTAAACTTTCAAAGCATCTTATAAATGTTTGACAGCTGAAATATTGTCAAACACTTTGAAAATGGAAACACGTTGCTCTATAACTGTTATGTGCTTGCATATATATAGCTAAGCAAGTTTGTGAGTCCAAATGAAAAACGCGAATGCCTCGTCTATAACTTCAATGCTTGCCATTGTATTAGGGAGCTGCAAATAGCTAAGGTGTAGGCTATCCGTTCAGTGTGCATTAGGGCTGTCTATGAATATTCTAAATTCGAATATGTATTAATTTTGAAGTTGAAAATTAATATTTGAATGTGGAAAAACACGCCCGCGGTTGCAGACTAATAACGTTACCACAGCTGCTCAGCTCGCTCGGAGCGCTCACTGTCGGTTCAATATACTGTGAAACTTCAATGAATGAATGAAGCCTGCTATATTTGGGACAAGAGTCGCGAGTCACAACCTTAAATTGCTTGCACAAAACTCTTGATAAGCACTCGACATTTGTTTGTTGTTGATCATTTAACTGACGCGCAGAGAGCGCGAGGGCAAGGGAGAGCGAGTGCCCGGGCGAGACGGTGAGTGAGCGAGAGAGCTCTGCGGTCTTGGCCATTAGTTGATTTACTTGCTTTTTAATACGTTGTTAAATATGTCTAAACTCAAATAAACTATCTAATACTAGTAGTTATGTCTCTTTGTGTTAATGTGTTTTGTTATTGACGTAATGCGCGTCAATAACAAAATGCGCAACGGGAGGTTCGAATATGTTTTTAGAGGGAATATGCAAACGCCATTTGAGCAATTTTGACAGCCCTAGTATGCATACGGGTGCTATTACGAACACCGGTCATAGGATTAATGCCAACGTTGTTCTGTGCTTTTTGAGGGAGATTTATTCAGCACCCACCTGGCTGAGGTTTGGACGCGTGTGGTGTGTGTCTCCCTCGACATCGCAGTGATATTAGAGACTAGAAATGCTCATTTCATTTTATGTTGAAAAAATGAAACCATGGCAGTACATAGTTCGTTTCTTTTAAAATGAAGTACAATGTGCACTTTATGCTGGTTGCTACTGTGTGCAATAGTGTAATTATTTAATTTATGCTTAAATATTTATTTTCAGCACTGAACTTTTTTTGTTCTACCTCATGTTTTTAATATTTGTTAAATCGTGTATCTACTTGTTCTTGTTCTACCTCACATGTTTTTACTATTTGTTAAATATTAATTTTTGAAGTTAATTAAATTTTACTTTTATTAAATTGAGACCTGTAACATTTGTTAACATCATGTATTTTTATGATGTAAATTGAGGGAGTAAAATGTATCGGCTTCAAATATCGGCTCAAGAAAATCGGCAGCCCGTATCGGTATCGGCTAAGGCTGATGGGAAAAAAATCGGTATCGGTATCGGCACTAAAAAATCCATATCGGTCGATCCCTACTTCCATGAACCACGTGACAGCCTTGTGGCGACATCAAAGCGTGTCGCAACTCTCTCAATATATGGCTCTGGCCTAAATGTGTTACTAAATTTAATTTATATTAATATTAATTTATATTAATTTATATTTTTTAAGACAAACTATACATTTTTGGAAAAAAATTATGGATTTATATTGTTTTGAAAAAAAAAATAAAAATAACTTTTAATTTATTATAAACATTGTTGTTTGATTTAATAATCATTGTTAAACATGTTCAGACTAAGCCAATAAAACATTTTAACAGGATAAATTGAATATTCACAAAATGTGTGGGTCTAGGTAAAAAATTTAATTTCTCTAAAACTATTGAAATGGATTTATAGCGTTTTGGAAAATAAAACATTTGTAAAGATGTCTTGCACTTCCTGTGGCTCGTGTAGAGCCCCGCTCAGCGTTGGAGACTGCCACTTTATCTGCGCTCTCACATCACATCAAACCGTGCAAATTATACTTTGTTCTCGAATTGTTAATATTAACAACATCACCATTGTGTGACTACATTTAATGCCCTTTAGATACATTTGATGCCCTCTCTTTTTTCAAACTCTCAGTCCAAATTCTTTTGCATTTTACAAGGGCGAATTTCCAGTTGTCACTTGTGATTGTCATTTGAACCTTTCTGGAACCGCCATCAAATTAATAAGTTTAATTATAATTTTTAATTGACATGCTCTAATTTCCCGCGGAAATGAATTAAAAAACATTATTACAAGCTTATCATTTTAAATTGAGTTAAGACAAGCATATAGTTTTGAACACTGGCTGGTTATGTACTTGCTCAAATTATTTTGGATAATTTTTAAGCCCAAAAAGTTATGGACTGGAGCTTTAAGAAATAAATAATTCACCTGTGCTGTTGAGTGTTGACAGGTTCACGCCTGTCAATGTATTGAATGGCTGAGATCCAAAAAATCAGTGGTGAGGTGACAGTTTCAGATTTTTTTTTTTTTTTTTTAAGAGTCTGGAATAAAGAACCCTAAACCCTCAGCCACACACACACAAACAAAATTCAATTTCTTATTAATATTTTGGACCTCATTAATATTACATCTCCATTGTGCCAACCTTAAGGCCAAATTATTCATTTCTCAAAATCTAACAAACAAAACACACAAACAAAATTCAATTTCTTATTAATATTTTGGACCTCATTAATATTACATCTCCATTGTGCCATCCTTAAGGCCAAATTCTATTATTCATTTCTCAAAATCTACACAATGTCACAGTAAAACGAAGTAAACTCACAGTTATACCAATGCAGCTCAAAGCATTGTGGGAGTTCTCCAATCAGCAGTTTGTCAGCAAAATGACTTGACTGTATTGCATTAAAATGCATATCCTTCATAAACACAGGTTTAAAGACTCTCTTATTGGGCACCAGGAGCTGCGTATGCAACAAACAAGCAGTATCTGTGGTTCAGTAGTGGTACAGAGGCCCAGACTGAATAATCAGCCTCTCTGTTAATATCCTGCCAGGCAGAGCATTGAGCCAGAACCAAACTCCCTTGCACATCTCAGAGGGAGGGAGCTTTTCTAATTATTTGCATTCAGGGCCATGCCTGATCTCTCTTTTTGGATGATATATTGTGCCGTTTGATAATTCATTGTTGAGAGGGAAAAACTTTTGTATGATTTCTTTTATAACATGAAACTTTTCAAAAACTGGAGCCACACGTGGAGATTGCAAAGATCGGGACGAGGGTGCCATAGGGCGCCCCGTCTCGGAGAAAGGGTGGTTCCTCAGAGGAGGAGAACCAGGTCCGGCTGGACCAATGAGGCGCAACCAACATGACCTGCTCCTCGTCCTCCCTGATCTTGCACAGGGTCTATGCAAGAAGGCTCATTGGGGGAAACACATACTTGTGTGCCAGAGCGTTTGTGCTGAGTGTGCCCTCGGTCAGGGAGTAAAACAGGTTGCAATGGGACGAAACGTGGGAGGCAAACAGGTCTACCTACGTGTCCCCGAACTGATCCCAAATCAGCTGAACTGAACTGGGGATGGAGTCGCCATTCTCCAGGAAGAGGCTGAAACTGTGAAGCTCGTCGGCTGCACAATTCAGGGTTCCCAGAATATAATGGCTCGAAGCAACCTTAGATGCTTCTGGCTCCATAAGAGGAGGTGGCGGGCAAGTTGCGACATACGGCGGGAGCGTAGACCACCTTATCGGTTGATGTACGCTACTGTTGTGGTATTGCCTGCTTGGAATAGTACTTACTGGTTCTTGAGCAACGCTCAATAAACTATATATTGTCGCAGTCGTATGTTTGTTTTTTTAACGCAGTTTGTTGTTGTGGGAAGGAGGCAGGAACGTTCAACAACTTTAATGATGTAAAATAACCAAACAACAAAACAAAAGTAAAGACAGAATCCCCTCACATGACTGCAGTCACATATAATAAAACAAAACACACCATAAGTCCAGGCCTGTTCCTCTCTCTTTCTACTCTGTTGTCGCTCCTCTGTGAGAGATACGAGCGTCGTGCAGGTGTCGCTCATAAGTAATCATGCCACTCGTCCTGCTCGCCATAGATATGTATATAAAGGCTAGATGTGTCGTCAGCGCTGCTGGCCAATGGAGGTCGTCGTCTGCACCTGGCGGCCATCTTGTCTCAGGCAGCTCGCTCACTCGTAACATTGTGGTAATGGTACATGTACTATTTAAAGAACCATAACTTGCTCAATTTTCTACCGATTTTCAAACGGCTTGGTTTGTTATAAACATCAGAGATGTAGCTATGACACTGCATACTTATGAATAAAAAGTGTATAAATAAATAATCATCCAGATAATTATAGCCACATTAATAACGTTTGTAAGAAACCAAAGCGTTTGTAAATCCGTCAAGATTTCAACGAGATAAGAGTATTTGTGTTCATGCTGACCACTCATCTTACATCAGCTTGCCTGTGACAAGATGGCCGCCGGTGATGACGATTGAAACTCCGCCGTAGCACATCTAGCCTTTATATACATATCTATGCTGCTCGCCACATCTTTATACTTCATATCCTGGAACATCATAAGTGACATTACTTCTGTAAGGCATATTTGGACTTTTTGGTGAGGGCGCCCTCCAGCTTCCAGTATGAATTAAACATAAACAAAATTTCTAATAATTTATAGTTATAGCCCACCTGCATTTTGTTCAGAAAATTTGAGTTTTAGAGTAAAATTATTATTATTATTTTATGAAAGCCTACAAGTAGGCGCAACAAACCTGGTGTTCTTTATATTCTTGTGAATTTTAAATTAGATTTTTTCCCCCAAATCGTGCAGCCCAGTTGCTCCCGAAAGCAGTATGTTCACAGTTGTTCTATTATTTCACCAGGATCCACTGATGAGTCCTGCTAACTCAAACTTTCACATACTCTCTTCAAACTGTTTTTCATCAGAGCTTCTGAGCTTCTACGTCAGCGTGTTCTTCAACCCTGCTCCTGAAGGACCCCCAACACTGCACATTTTCTTTGTCTTCCTATTCAAACAAACCTGATTCAACTCATCAGCTCATTAACCCATGTGATTATGCACTGAGTTGAATCAGGTGTGTTTGATTAGGGAGACAAAAAAATGTGCAGTGTTGGGGGTTCTTCAGGAGCAGGGTTGAAGAACACTGGTCTAAAATGACAGCTATGTTGAACAGGAACTGTTTCAGGAATGGCACAAAGATGTGTCTGTTCAAATCTCTGTTTAGATCAGTGTGCTCAATAATGTGCCTTTTGTCCTTCGTTATGTATTTGTTTGTTGTATTGTAAATGAAATACAAACAATCAAAAAGCCATTCGTTTAATCTCCTCATAATCTTAGCCTTCCTGATACAAAAACAAAACAACAACAAAAAATGTCTTACAGACTTTAGATCAATATTTTGTTTTATGTGAATGTAAGGATGGTTTTCACAGTTTTGAAGAAAAAAATGACACTTTTACCTTATTGACGAAGTTCATTAATTAGTGGTCGTGATAGTGGAATTTCTAACTTCAATATAACACCTTTAAAAATGACAATATTCAGTATCATTTTCAATACCATGGGGAAAACCACCACAAACTCTGTATACTGCCATATATCTCTCTTTTTTTAAACAGTTTTGTCAAGGCAATTATTTTCAAGCCTCAAAAAGCACAAAACTCATTGTAACAGTAATCTATTTGAAACAGAGGATATACAATGTAAACAGGTAGTAATGGAGAAGTCTATGAAGACATGGGCAGATGAATGCAGAAATACCATAGTCTTTCTTTACCAGGTTTCAGATATATATGGACTGTTACTGGAGCGGGGAAGCACTCACCTCTTTAATGACAGCAGTAAAGTGCTAGGTGAGTAAACAGGCAAGTTGGATTCACAGGACAGGAGATCACTGGAGTATCATAGGCAGATATTGGGAGTCTTTTTTAGAGATCGCAGGAGTTTCACAAGGAAATCACTTATGGTGATTATCAAGTATTCTCAGGTGAGTATAGAAGGTAAGGAGTTGGTAATCCACATTGGAAACCAGTCAAATTTCCCTTGGAAAATGGTGAATATTAAGAAATATTAGGATGGCACAACTGACCAAACCAAATGAAGTATTCGAGAGACCTATTAATAATTACTGTTACATGTATAAAAGACGTCAGTGAATATAAAACATTTTTGTGTACTGCATGTGTATTATGTATCATACCCTATGGTTCTTCTTGCATATTTATGTCTATCCATCCAAGTCCATTTTGACTGTTTTGACGAGTCATATTTCTCTGAAGTGTATTGTCCTGTCGCACCAGAGGGCAGATATCTCTCCCTGAGGCTGTGGATGAAATCTTGGCTCTCTGCTGAGTTCTCTCCTCTGCTGTGTTCCCATAACTCTGTGTGATTTACAGTGGCTCTGTCACACTGAGGGGTAATAAGCAGTGTAATTTGCTGGAAGGTGTGACTGGACTGAGTAACTAAAGCTGCAGCCTCTACGACACACTCTATGCTTGTCTCACACATGCAGGTGAGTGAGAAACAAACACAATCAAGCTGCCACATTTCTATTTCTTTCTCTAGCTTCTTCTGTAATAAGCGCTCATCCGTGACCCTATTCACTTTCCATGTCTCTCTCCCTGATTGTGTTCTTTGAAATCAAATACTTCAAATGAGCACACTCTGTGGTGTTGAGATCTATACCAAATTGCACTCTGAGGTGGTTATTGTAGAGGTCCAGCAGCAATAAATGTACAATTATAAATTATGTAAAGATTAGAATGCCTTGTGTTACGAACCCCTATTTAAATTCGTCAGTAAGGGGAACATGACGTGAAACCAAAATACAATGCATAACATTTAAGTAACGAAAATATTTAAACACGTAGGAAATGCATATCAAAACAAGGCCAAATCCAAAGTATTGAAGCAACAAATATTAACAAAACCAAAATTAAAAAGATCTATTAACTAAATAATATCCGCTCTCCTGCCATGCTCTGCTTCAGTGTCCTTAATATACTGTAGTGAAAGGCACACTGAATTGCCTTGGAATGCATAGCTTTGTATGATGCGTTGATATAATTTTCACTGAAACAGGAAGCTAAGGCAGGATATATTGAATGCCCCCCCCAGGATACAATGCCCCCAGGATATATTGAATGAGATGAAGCGGACACACTTAGCGCTAGTGTGGAATAGAGGTGGGTATTGGCAAGGACTTCACGATACGATATGCATCACTATGCATGGATCATGATATGATTACATCACGATATGATAAATATTCTGAAATTCCACACAGTTAACTAAAACTAAAATACGGTAAAATACTAAAAATAAAATAAGTTATTATTAAAAATAAAATAAGTTATAAACATAAATAAAGTGCAGATGTTCAGGTACTGTCCATGTAAAAAATTAAGTGAAATATTATAAACAATAAAATAGTTAGTGTGTTGTACACAAATACAACCCAAATGATTTTTGCATGCGTCCATTAAATGTTTATGAAACCTTGTTAAAAGCATTGGTTACATGGTTGGCCTATTTTGACTTCAGATTTTTGTTTAGGAACAGAATCTGATCAACATGTTCTGGGGTAAGTGCACTCCTCTAAGCTGTAGAGAACACTCTCTCTGAGGACACACTTGAAATCTCCTCCTTTGCCTAGTCCTCTGCAGTTTCCCATTTCTTTGCAGGTCCCAGGGCTTAAAGTGAAAAAAAATCTTCTGACTGAAATTTTTTTCAGGCCAAGTCATATTCCTGTAACTTTATTTAAATAGTCGAGACCAATAGCGTTTTAAGGGGAGATGTTTAAAACCGATCTAATATTGCCAGTTTGCGTAATTTAAAAGCTATTTTAATCTATGAAAAACAATTACTTATCTTGACAAATAATCAACCATATACATAACTTTTCAGTGCATGTTATTTATCTTATGAGACCAAACAATGCTAAACTATATTAATATATAGTTTGTGCCATGGCAAATCGTTTTGGCTGAGGGCAAAGTGAAGTTTTATAACTTTATTATGTAGGCTATTTAACTTTAACTTTGTAGCCTATTAGAGAGCTGACTTATGTTTAACTGAATTGTTTGCTTTATTTCTCATTGTATAGCTTATTATAGCCTACCTATTAGGCTACTTATACTTTTGAACGGGATATTATCATTAAAACTGACATTTAACAAAAAGACATGGTTGTGTAATTTTATATATTCTAAAATACATAAAATATTATATTACTATGCATTCTCTTCACTGTATGTGTACGCATAATACAATAAAACGATACAACCCTGTCTGTTTGTTAAATGTCAGTTTTAATGATAAATAATGTTTCATATTTTTAAAATGAAAACAAAAAGAAGCAGGTTTGTGTTTTAGCTATATTTCGTGTTGTTATAAATATATGATAATCAATGTGCGTTGCCTGAACCACATTTGTGTGGCCATTTATATGTGTATGATAATAATTATGTTCATTTATAAATGAAAAGAGGCAGAGTGGTGTTGATGAAAAAAGGCAGAGTTGATAACAGTAGCCGCGTGATGAGGCCCTGTTTACACGAGAACGCTCGCGGGTGAAAACGTAAAAATATTTTATCGGATGTGCCTTTCGTTTACACGGCGAGGGCGCTTTTGAGGCTCAAAACGCAAAAAATTGTGAAACCACCCTCCAGAGTGGAAATCTTAAAAACGCTCCACCGTCGCGTTCCCGTGTAAACAGTAAAAACGCGAAAGTCTGCTTGACAGTGAAGGTTGTACGCAGGCGCGTGGACTTGGTGTTGTTGTAGTATTCACTCACTCCTAGCCGCCTGAAGTGCATACTACATTGAATTTCACACACTTTTGCGTCTCCATTTGCACGCGGATTTCCCACACGAAACGCTCGTCTAAACGCAAAATAAAAAAAAAGATGACGTAAAAGATGGCCACTTTTGCGTTTTCTCTTCAGAATCGTTTCCGTGTGAAAAACATAGCCTGAGTGACGCGATCAAGAACGCGCTGTTAGCAGCGTCCTCGGGAGTTTGTTCTCCCGAGTCGAACTTGGCAAGTCCGAACTACCAAGGACGCAAGTCCGAAGTTTGCGTATTTGCTATTGAGAAACGACCAATATTGACCCGCGTTCTGTTTTCTATCATGACATGGGACCGCAGCAAACGAGCTGTAGCCTCGCCTGACAAGATTGAGTGTAAAGGGAGCAGTTTTTCCGTGAGCGGTTATTGGAAAAGCCGGAGTGGACCATCAGCAACGTGATTACAGAATGCTTAGAGTGGAGAGAGGAACGTGCTTTCGCTCCATTCCAGGCTTTATCACATCCCCCCTCAGCAGGGCGAATACGCATCATCTTTCCTTAATTTAAGACCTATTCAAACTAAAATTAAGACATTTATCACACTATTTGCGAAATGAAAGCCTATTTACGGCCTTAAAATTATGAAACGTTATTTAAGACATAAGGACAGACGCGAACCCTGCAATTGACGGATATCCGTCCTAGACTCGCTGCAATTAACGGAAATCCGTCGTAGCGACGGAGAACTTTAAGCCCTGAGGTCCTGTAGAATATGTTGCACCAAGTAGGTCAGCTAGAGAATGCCTTGATCTCTTGGATGGTACAGCAGAAATGTCTTTTTGCACAGGACCTTGATTGCCGTCCTCATCCTCTGTATCTGTCTCCACTGAGTTCACTCCAAGCTCATTCTGCTGAAATAAATTTAAGGCAGGGCCTTAAACCTCAGATCCATAGTTGTGGCCACATAAAGTGTCTCCTTGTTCAAGTAACTCTTGTTGAGATCCTGGCACATGGCAGATATGATTTCCTTTGTCAAGTTGCAATCAATTGGACTGTCTTGTAGATCATGGATAAGCTGGACAAGGAGTGGTGCTACAACTGAAAGTGTTGGAGTGGTCTCTTCTGACATGACAAGTGTAGCTACCTTAATTGGCTTCATAGCAGTGACTTCTTCAGCAGCTGATGTGTCTGCCTCACTGAGGGTGCAGATGTCCTTTTCTTTCTTCCTCACCTCAGCTAGGAGGACAGCATGAATGGTTGGCTGCTGTTCTGCTCTCATTATCAAAAGTGGCACTCTATGGTGGGCGGCACCCAGCAATTTGAGGGAAACTAAAGTCTCCGTACTGCGACATCTACAGGAACAGTTGTAGTTCACACCTGTTCAAAACGTGATTTATTTTTTTAACATTGATTTTTTTGAGCTGGAATTCGATGTAGTATATTCTATATTGATATAATATATTGATATAAATCCTGATATAAATCGTGAAATATCGTGAAATATTGTGTTGATTTTTTTAGCACACCACTTCTCCCCGAAGGGGCCTGCCCTCAGAGGGCTTAGGATCTCTTTCCTTCCCAAAGCCTTCTTAGAGAAAATGATGGTCCTCAGATTTCCCCTGTAAAGGCTTCGATCACTGCTCTCAATCAATATTCCATAATGAAAAGCATGAAAACTCCCTGGTAATGACTGAAGTCATTAAATTAAAATTCTGACATAATTTACTCACATTCAAGTTGTTTCAAACCTGTATGATTTTCTCTATTCTGCTTAATGAAAAAGAAAATATTTTGAAGAATGTCGGTGACCAAACAGTTGATCAACCCCATTGACTTCCATAGTATTTATTTTCTTACTATGGAAGTCAATGGGAATTTATACATTATGGATTATTCGGTAACGCTTCCTTTTACAGTACAGTACTTACAGTATACTTACAGTGTACTTACCTAGAAAGTACTGGCTAATATAAGGCAAGTACATGGAACAGGGTTTAGGGGTAGGTTCAGGGTAAGTACTAGTTATTACCCAGTATTGTAGTTACTAAAATAAGCACATAGTATTTACATGGGTAACTGGACTGTAAAAGGAAGCGTTACCTATTATTCACATTAATAATGAACCTGTATTTAGTAGTTATTATTAGTCCTCTGGGAGGGAAATAATGTTTTTATTTATTACTGTAATTATGAATTAATGATAGAACAATATTATAAAGTTTTACCCAAAATATATTTGGTATTTGAAATACATCAGCACAATTTTTGCACTTATCCTCTTTATAGATCAGCAATGAAACAGTCGTTTTGTTTCTGTGTTTCTAAATGATTTCTAGGAAGAATAAGAAGTGTGTTTACCAATTGAACACCAACTTAAGATTCTCATGTGCTGTCTCAATGTAGCTTGTGCTGAAGATTCTCAGCTCAACAGCTTTGACATTTATTCACGCAGCATGAACCTTTTCTACCATATAGGTTGATGCATGAACTCAACAATCTTTGAAACAATTGGAATGATCATTCCACTCATTATGTAAGGCGAACCCATGTTTAGACCCCAAGCCTTGAGATAGTTTCAAGAGGGACCCCCTCCTGGGTTGAGGATGCAGCTGTCGCTCTGTTCTCTCTGGCATCAGTGATCTACTTTCTTCTGTGCCAGCGAGCTACTGGTTTGTAATTGCTATTTTGATGAGAATAAATGTGGATAAATAAAATTAAAGAAATTAACGAGTTAGAGGAGAATCGGTGTGTTTCAGGCAGACAAAAGCCTGTGTGCCAAGAGAATAGAGCTAAGACTGATTTCCTGATTCTTATTAAAAAGAAACTAAATGAAAATACTGTGTTATTACTGTTGTTGTGTCATGGAAAGTGGAAATTGCAGCATTTGACATTTACTCATTTAGCTGACACTTTTATCCAAAGCCACTTACAATTGTTACAGCCTAGATGTCAGAGGTCGCATGCCTCTGGAGCCACAAGGGGTTAAGTGTCTTGCTCAGGAACACATTGGTGTCTTGCAGTGGATTCGAACCCAGGTCTCTCACACCAAAGGCATGTATCTTATCCACTTCACGATCACCACCCCCAAGTATTTCCTCAAATATCTACTGAAAATATATAATTACCTGAAAGCTTTTACAAGTTTGAAGCATTGGATTTTGAATAGTGACAAATATGCTCTATCTATGTTGAATTACTATTATGGACACATACCTATGGCACCCCTCCTTAAACTGCCACCTTAACGAAGCGGCCGCTCGGAGCTGTGGCCGTAAGGTCTCCGGTGCCTGTCGAGGCAGCAATCCCCGAACCTGGTGGTGGACACCAGAAGTAAAGGATACCGCAATCTGAAGAAGGAGTCCTATCGGGCCTGTTTGGCTTGTGGGACTCCTGAGGCAGCTGACTGGTACCAGCAGGCAGCCTGGGTGGTTGTGGAGGCAAAAACTTGGGCCTGGGAGGAGTTTGGTGAGGCCATGGAGAAGGACCTCGGCTGGCCTCGAAGAGATTCTGGCAAACTGTCCGGCACCTCAGAAGAGGAAAGCAGTGCCCTACCAACGCTGTTTACAGAGTCATCTGTTGACCTCGACTGGGGATGTCGCCGGACGGTGGAAGAAATACTTTGAGGATCTCCTCAATCCCGCCGTCACATCCTCCATCGAGGAAGCAGAAGCTGAGGGCTCAGAGGTGGAATCATCCATCACCCTAGCTGAAGTCACCGAGGTTGTCCAGAAACTCCTTGGTGGCAAGGCACCGGGGGTGGATGAGATCCGCCCTGAGTACCTCAAGTCTCTGGATGTTGTGGGGCTGTCTTGGCTGACACGCCTCTGCAGCATCGTGTGGCGGTTGGGAACAGTGCCTCTGGAGTGGCAGACCGGGGTGGTGGACTTTCTTTTTAAGAAGGGGGACAGGAGGGTGTGTTCCAACTACAGGGGGATTACACTTCTCAGCCTCTCTGGAAAAGTCTATGCCAGGGTATTGGAGAGGAGAATACAGCCGATAGTGGAACCTCGGATTCAGGGGGAACAGTGTGGTATTCGTCCAGGCCGTGGAAAACTGGACCAGCTCTACACCCGCTACAGGGTGCTGGAGGATTCATGGGAGTTTGTCCAACCAACCCACATGTGCTTTATGGATTTGGAGAAGGCATTCAACTGTGTCCTTCGCGGCGGCCTGTGAAGGGTGCTCTGGGAGTATGGGGTCCGGGGTCCTTTGCCAAGGGCTGTCCGGTCCCTGTATGACTGAAGCAGGAGCTTGGTTCTCATCGCCGGCAGTAAGTCAGACTTCTTCCCAGTGCATGTTGGACTCCGGCAGGGCCGCCCTTTGTTGCCGGTTCTGTTTATAATTTTTATGGACAGAATTTCTAGGGGCATCCAGGGGCCAGAGTGTGTCAGGTTTCGGGACCACGTGATTTCGTCTCTGCTTTTTGCAGATAATGTTGTTGAATTGGCCCCTTCAGACCAGGACCTTCAGCATGCACTGGGAAAGGCTCAGTCGGAAAAGGCTGGCTTGCCCAGTTCAGGTTGGTGGAGAGATCCTGCCTCAAGTGGAGGAGTCTAAGTATTGGGGTTTTGTTCACGAGAGAGGGAAGGATGGAACGGGAGATTGACAGACGGATTGGTGCAGCTTCAGCAGTAATGCGGTCGATGTACCGGTCTGTGGTGAAGAAGGACCTGAGCCGCAAGGCAATGCTCTCGATTTACCGGTCAATCTACGTTCCTACTCTCACCTATGGTGATAAGTTTTGGGTCATGACCGAAAGGACAAGATCCCGGATACAGGCAGCCAAAATGAGCTTTCTCCGCAGGGTGCCTGGGCGATCCCTTAGAGATAGGGTGAGAAGCTCGGTCACTCGGGAGGAGCCTCTGTGTAGAGCCGCTGCTCCTCCACATTGAGAGGGGTCATCTGAGCTGGCTCTGGCATCTGTTCCGGATGCCTCCTGGACGCCTTCCCGAGAAGGCGTTCCGGGCATGTCCCACTGGGAGGAGACTCCGGGGAAGACCCAGGACACGCTAGAGGGACTATGTCTCCCGGCTGGCCAGGGAATGCCTCAGTGTCCCCATAGAAGAGCTGGAGGAAGTGTCAAGGGAGAGGGAAGTCTCTGCTTAGAAGGGCATCTCTGCTTAGAATTCTGCCCCCGTGACCCAGCCCCAGATAAGTGGAAGAAGATGGATGGATGGATCTATGGCATACAATCACTGAAAATTACCTTTACTCATATCCTAGCATGAATCATCAAAACAAGCAAATGCCTATAAAACTTATAGACAACAAGAGTATGTAAAACAGCTTTGAATCAATATTTAAAAAAAAAAAAAACTTGATGGCCAAAAATTAACAAGTATTCAATTTCACTGGCAGCCTGCAGCCTCTAATACATATATATTAGAATTCACAATATTTACATTATTTCTCTGAGGGACATTGCCCACTGTTTTGCGGTATAGCTGTTACTGTAAAAAAATTGGTTATTATTAAAGTAATAATAATAATTATTTGTATTATTAGTAGTCGTATTGATGTTGTTATGTAAAATTAACTTCTCCAAAAAATGCTCAGAAGTGCAGAATAAGTGGAGTCTAAAATAAAGTAGTAACAAAACACTGAAAGTCCATGTGTGGGTTTTTGTTTGTTCTCTTGAGATTACTTTCTCCATTCCAAATCAGAGAGCATGGAAAAAGACGAGAATGTGTCAAGAGTGTTCCCAAATTGTGTTTGTTTGTTTCTATTCTTGTTAAGTCGGTTAGAGATGTCCTATTAAGACAAGTATATTCATAACTCAACCACTCAAAAATAATAATTTCCAGTGTTTCTCCTTTTTTTCTAATTAATTTCTGCTAATTTAGCAGCTATAGCCAATGCCTACATACTTTTAAATAAGATTTTATTGTATTTTTCCCACTGCTGCACTATTTTACATACATACCACAGAACAATCTTTAGATCTGTCTTCATAACATTCTAAGATAAGGATTTTGTTCATTTAGTTATATTTCCTTTTGTGCCATAAAACAAGATATAACAAAACCATTAAACTGCTTACAGTATGTGGAAATGATTGAAAAAATGCAGATATTAATAAAAATATACAACAGAAATTCAAAGAGAACCTGTTGTGTTATGTTTTGTGTGTGTGTGTGTGTGTGTCACTTATTTTACTTTTTTAGATTAATTATGATCATGTGACCAGATCAGGCTCTTTGTTTCAATGGCCTTCCATTGGTTGGATTTGTTTCATTCATGCACCATTGTTTCAGCATTCAGTGTTTGAATTATAGATGGAGGTCATGTTTTGTTCTGTTTAATCAGAAAAGACATTACGGTATCCATGGTTTTCAGTGAAGTGGGGTAGTCTGTGTGTATGTGTGTGTGTGTGTTTTGTGTAGGGCGAGGGGTGGAGGCTGATAAACAAGCTTCATGTGTGAGGACAGCACTTTAGTTCACTCCACTTTTTTCTGCCTATCCCGCTCTCTTTTTTCTACCCCTTTATTTTTCTCTCAGCCCTTTGAACATGGAGGCCTTGGATTTGTGAAGAGTTGTGGGAACAGCAGGGTTCTGAATAGGTGGCCTTCACTCTCTGGTGCTCTGAGCGGCCCTCTTCCACAGGGAGCGGAGCCAAAAAGAGCTTTCACTATGACTCTGAATGGAAAAACGAAAACAGATCCCACGAACAAGAGAGGGCCCATCATTGGGGCCTTACTGTAATTAGTTATCTTTTTACCTGGCAACCCTCTTGCTCACAGTGCACATTCTATTGAGTGTAGTTCAGATGTGGAATAGAGATTCACTAATTCTCCTCTCATTTGTACCACTGGGCCCCCTGAGAGAAATCAGCAAAGACCCTCGGTGGGCTGATTTGTGTCTTAATAAGGCAGTATTTAATTGCTATTTAGAGCCCTGACAGTCATCGGGGTCCTCTGTGGTGAGCGCCCTCAAGTGGATGCCCCACTATATTGCACGCCAGTGCATTGATATTTAGACCTCAAATATGCGACTTGTATACAAACATAGTGCCTATTTGACCATTTGTTTAGACGTTTTCTATATGTGTGCTCCAGGCCGTCACCTGCCGTTCAGCACTCGTACCCGCCGAGAACAGCTTCAACTTGGCCAGACCTTCTGGAATTTGCCACTGGCTTTTTAAACATGAGGTATAATTCATTTTGGGTATGTCAAATGGTCAATCTTTGGTCTTATTAATCTATTACTTGTTCCAGAGCAAATCAATTTGGCTAAGGGCAAAGTTATGTTTCATAGCTTCATATTTTTATTTAATTGAATCCTGTATAGCTACTTTTGTACTTTTGACTGAACTGTTTGATTGTGTTTATTTAACACAGTCTCATCCCAATTCGTCATATAACTGACGTTTTGGGACGTCTTTTGACCATTCGTCAATATACGACTTTTTAGGGCCCCCTTAAACGTCGGTAGATGACGATCCCGGGTCGTAATACAACTGACGCTTTACCTTTAACGTCAGTTAGGTGACGAGTTGGGTTTAGGGTTAGGTTTAGGTATGGGGTAGAGTTAGGATCCCATAACGTCATCTACCGACGTTTAGGGGGGCCCTAAAAAGTCGTATATTGACGAATGGTCAAAAGACGTCCCAAAACGTCAGTTATATGACGAATTGGGATGAGACCGGGTTGGTTTATTTCCTATTGTACGAATTTCTTCTACTTATTTAATGGCTTATATTGTTCATTTTGAATACTTTGTTGTTTCTTTTTCATCTACATTATGGCGTCGAACTGTTCTGTACACAGGATTGCAGGCGTGCTATATCGCACTACTACTCTAAATCAACTATGTTGTATTTCAACAATTAAGTTGAATAAGTAATGGCAAAAAGTTTCCCTTTAAATGTTAAATGTATACATATTTAATTGCCCATATTTTTTAAATTAAGATATGCCATATTTTCAATTATTTTTTTAGAGAGAGTAAATGATCTCGCATATGTTGATATTCAGATGAAATTGATTTCAGAAGCAAGTAGACATGCAGACAAAATTGAGAAGAATTTTGCCATTCCCCTGAAAGCAGCAAACAGAGAGATGTCTATATTTACATCTGCAAGGCATATTTTTTTAGTTTATCTGTAATATGTCTTTAAGACCTATCTTGTTCACAAAGTGTTTAAAATCTGCTCCAGTCTGTATGTCACAGTTCTGCTAGAGATAGGATCTGATCTTGTCTGATACAAGACAGCTGCTCAACAGTTTGTGGTCATCATTGTCCGATTCTCCTCTTCATGATGGGTCATACATTTTCAATAAGAAACAGATCTGGACTGCAGGCAGCCAGTAAGGCATATCCCTTCTATGCTGTAGAGTGTCTAGAAACCACTCAGTTTTAGCATGTGCTGAAGGAGGCCTGCAAAAGATGTCATCTCGATGGCAGTGTATGTCTCTGTAAATCCAAATATATGCCTCCAAGTCAGTGATTCCTTCACACAAATGCAAGTCACCCATACCGCTTGCACTGATGCATCCCAATACCAGGACAGATGTTTGCTTTTGCACCTGTCGCTGATAAAAGTCTGGATGGTCCCTTTCGTCTTTGGGACTGAGAAATCGTTGTCTGTTTTTCCCCAAAACAAGCTGAAACAAGGACTCGTCTCACCACCGCACACATTTCCACTGTCTTTTAGACAATCTGAGATGAGCTAAGGCCAAGAGAACTCAGTGGCATTTCTGTGTAGAACTGAAGTATAGCTTTCTGTTTGCGTAACAGAGATTCAAGTGCCATTTCTTGATGCAGCGTCAGACGGTGTTAAGTGAAAATGGCTTTCTAAAGTACTCCTGAGCACAAATGACTGTATTTAACACTGTTGTTTGATAGTTTCGTATGTATGCCATCAGAGGGCTCAAAGGTCACGCACATTCAAAAGACCTCTCCTGTCTTGCCCTACACAGACTGAGATTTATCTGGATTCGCTGAATCTTTTCACAATGTTATGTGTGGTAGATGGTGAAAGACATACATTCTTTGCAGTCTTGCATTGAGAATGTTATTTTTTGCATTGTTTGACAATTCTGTCATTATATTTGTCACAAAGTGGTGAGTCATAACCCATCTTTGCTGGCAAAGACTGAGAAGCTCCTTTTCCACCCAAACATGATACCCTCAACTATTACCAATTCACCTGTTCATTATGGACCGTTTCAAAAGTGTTGGATAATCTAATCTTTATAATCTTTTCACTTTTTTTAGCCTTTTTTGTCACACCTTTTTTGTAGTGTTGCAGCCATCCATATCAAAATTTGTTCATATTTACAAAATACAATTACGTTGGTCAGTGAAAACATTGTAAAACTTTTCTTTATACTCTTGTCAGTTAAAAAAAAAAAGGTTCAAGAGAATTAACAAATCACAGAATGTGAATGTAATTGCATTTTACAAAATGTCCCAACATTTCTGGTTACTGGGTATTATAATTCAAATCTGGAAAAAAGGAAAACTGCAAGCTGGTGAGACTCAAAATGTGGAACTGAGAGGAATGAATTTACCAAATTAAAGGGTTAGTTCACCCAAAAATGAAAATTTCGAAAAGTTATTAAACAAAAATAACGACTTTATTTCAACTATTCACTTCCTTCCTACAGAGAAGGAAGTGAATAGTTGAAATAAAATCATTATTTTTGTTTGTTTTTGCGCACAAAATGTATTCTTGCTGCTTGATAAAGTTAAAATTGAGCCACTAAAGTCACTTGGACTATTTTAACGATGTCTTTAATAACTTTTCGAGGCCAGCAAGTTTCAATAGGCTCTATGCACAACTTACTTCCACATTCTGTTAAAACAGGTCTCATCGCTTCCGGTCCAGGTCTTTTGTATGTGCTTCATGAAATTTTTTGCGGTTTTACTCAAGATAACTTAAAAGGAGCGAGCAAAGATTAGCATAACCAATGTCCCTCACATGTGAAGATTGATATTTAAACGTTAAATATTTTTTCTTCTTCACAGTAATGTTTAGATATTTAAATGGAATAAAACGCCAATAACAAAGTGAACTAGGTAGGTTAGCTGATTACCTTAAAAATCCATAGATATCAGTCAGTTCTTACGGCCGTTAACACTTTCTATGACAAGCGGATGCGATGAGACCTGTTTTCCGGTTTGGTCACGTGACGCTCCACATAAAGCCTATTCCTTAAGAAGCCTATGGACTAGTATGGAGGAGTGATCCAGCTCTCAGATTTCATCAAAAATATCTTTAATTTGTGTTCCGAAGATGAACGAAAGTCTTACAGGGTTGGAACAACATGAGGGTGAGTAAATATTGACAGAATTTTAATTTTTGGGTGAACTAAGAATAGCTAATGACAACATCAACAGCCCCCCCAAAAAAAGCCATACTAGATCAATGATGTTTTTAACCCTTGTGCATCAATTTTAAAAAGTTACACTTAGGTAAAAAGAGGACAAAAATGTCCATGTCAAAAAACTGTCAAAAATGTGACGCTTTGGAGCACAGACTTAAGTTTGGTATCGTTTTAAAGAAGACCCTTTGCAGATTATTGCTGAAGTAAAAAAAAAATAATAAGTAAATCCAAAAAAAGTTATATAGGTATAAGTTTATGAAAATTATTTATAAAAAATATTTTATATAAAATATATATTTTATAAAATCAGGTTGAACTCAAAACTGCAATAAAATCAAAGCCATAAATCTAAATAGGTTGTGTTCCAAATTTGAGGATGATATCTCAAAAAATGAGCTTTCTGGATCAGTTTGTTTGGGCGTAGTAACATATTTTCCCCATTGGGTCCCAGCAAAACACCACTGGAGCTTAGACTGATTGGATTATTTTTTGCAGTTTTTCTCTCTTAGTATTACAAACACACACATGCGCACACACACACATATTTTTTTATAACACACATACTAACCACACTCTGACATCCATACCAAGACACCCACACAAATATCGTTGCATAATTTATCCAGTTGGCTCTATAGTATGCCGAACCAGAAAACAGGAATAAAGCGATATTTGTTTTATAGGCCAAACTTAAAAAAAATGACACCATCTGATAAAAAATAGTAAAAAATAAAATTTTGAAGCCTTGCCATCAGAATGAAAGCCTCTTAACAAAGATTGCATAATTTTATAGTTAACTGAACCGGGGATTAAAAATGGCAGTTTTAATGGGTTTCAATGGGGACATTTTTGTCCAAAAGGTGCTGAGAGGGAGTATTTTTGTACCTAATGCAAAAAATATTTTTTTAAGAAAATGACGCTGAAATAGTAAAATTCCAATAAAAATACACACCTGAGCCAAGTTTTTTGCAGTTAGCTTTAACACAGGCAAAGTGATCAAGAAAACAAAACTGAAAAGGACAAAAATGTCCATAAGGATGCACAAGGGTTAATAATGCAGCTTTAAGCAACTGTTCAGAAAATATTGCTTAAAGACTTCATAGATTCCTAATTTCCAACTTTCCCAAATTACACACTATTTCCTTTAAGAACACACTTAAAATCATTTTTTTAGCTCCAAACAAGCACCAGTTTCCAGTGACTATAGTGAGGACCAACAAACTTCAGACAGAATAACCTGTAAAGTCAGAGGGACATCTCCCCTCCTCATGCATATCTGAGACCAGCCACACTCATCACAAATTCATTTTACACAGATGAAATGACTAATGGGCCAGAAGGCTGGGGAGTAAATGAATAAAAACAACCTTGCAGCAAGAGGAATGTGCTGCCGAATCTTGTATTAAGCTGAATAGGAATGTAAAGCAAGCATGAAATGAAGGCGGGCAAGCAGCATTCAACAGCATGCATGGAAAGTAGGTCAAATATGCTCAAAGAGACTCATTTCAGGATTCAGTTCGCTGTTAATCCGTGTCCTCTAATTTCCATATGTAAACATCGGAAGTTAAACACCTAAGGGGGAGAGCAAAATTAAAAACTATTTGTTACTAATAGACACTGAAGACCAAACAGCCTACTTTACGTTGAAACTTCAACACGATATTAACGGTAGAATTTTTGACAAGTATCTTCGTTATAACCTGCAAAATTCCAAGAATTGATTCAGATGACAGCTGATTATCAATCGATTCCACCAGTGCACAGTGCAAGAAAGCTTACATTGTCCATGAGAATTTGGACCACTTTCAGCACCTCATAAGAGTGTACATGATCCTTCTTTTTTAAATTTAATATAAACTTTGGTTACACTTAAAATTAGGGTCCAATTCTCACTATTAACTAAGACTCTTGCCTAAATAAACACATAATTAATGCTTATTCATAGTTAGTGAGGTAGTTAACCTGTTAACTTTAGGTATGGGATGTAGAATATGGTCACGCAGAATAAGGCATTAATACACTCCCATAAAGGATTATTAGGAACACCATACTAATATTGTGTTTGACCACATTTCACCTTCAGAACTGCCTTAATTCTATGTGGCATTGATTCAACAAGGTGCTGAAAGCATATAGAAATGTTGGCCCATATTGATAGGA
Organism: Cyprinella venusta; assembly: GCA_038021265.1. Lineage (NCBI taxonomy): Eukaryota > Metazoa > Chordata > Actinopteri > Cypriniformes > Leuciscidae > Cyprinella > Cyprinella venusta. The sequence continues at coordinate 26,457,839 of CM075866.1, forward strand.
TAGCATCTTGATGTTGATGGAGATGGAGTTGATGGAGATTTGTGGGATTCACATCCAGGGCACGAAGCTCCCATTCCATCACATCCCAAAGATGCTCTATTGGGTTGAGATCTGGTGACTGTGGGGTCCATTTTAGTACAGTGAACTCATTGTCATGTTCAAGAAACAATTTGTTCGAGTTTTGTGACATGGTGCATTATCTGCTGGAAGTAGCCATCAGAGGAAGGGTACATGGTGGCCATAAAGGGATGGACATGGTCAGAAAAAATACTCAGGTAGGCTATGGCATTTAAATAATGCCCAATAGGCTTTATGTCGAGCGTCACGTGACCAAACCGGAAAACGGGTCTCATCGCATCCGCTTGTCAGAGAAAGTGTTAACGGCCGTAAGAACTGACTACGATATCTATGGATTTGTAAGGTAATCAGCTAACCTACGTATTTCACTTTGTTATTGGCGTTTTATTCCATTTAAATATCTAAACGTTACTGTGAAGAATAAAAAATATAAAACGTTTAAATATCAATCTGCACATGTGAGGGATATTGGTTATGCTAATCTTTATCGCTCCTTTTAAGTTATCTTGATTAAAACCGCAAAAAAATTCATGAAGCACATACAAAAGATCTGGACCGGAAGCGATGAGACCCGTTTTACAGAGAATGCGGAAGTAAGTTGTGCATAAAGCCTATTGCCACTAAGGGGCCTAAAGTGTGCCAAGAAAACATCCCCCACACCATTACACAAATGCTTTGCTGCATACCTCGGTTGTAACGAGTGGTTATTTCAGTCAAAGTTGCTCCTTTTTCAGCTTGAATCAGTCAGCCCATTCTCCTCTGACCTCTAGCATCAACAAGGCATTTTCGCCCACAGGATTGCCACATACTGGATGTTTTTCCCTTTTCACACCATTCTTTGTAAACCCTAGAAATGGTTGTGCATGAAAATCCAAGGAACTGAGCAGATTGTGAAATACTCAGACGGCCCGTCTGGCACCAACAACTATGCCATGCTCAAAATTGTATAAATCACCGTTCTTTCCCATTCTGACATTCAGTTTGGAGTTCAGGAGATAGTCTTGAACAGGACCACATCCCTAAATGCATTGAAGCAACTGCCATGTGATTGGTTGATTAGATAATTGCATTAATGAGAAACTGAACAGGTGTTCCTAATAATCCTTTAGGTGAGTGTACAGTACATTCCAACGCGTTCTCATACCAAGGCGTCATCTAACTGATGCTTTAGGCACCCTTTAGCGTCAGTTAGATGACGCCCGTGTCTAACCCTACCCCAGACCTAAACCTACCTGTGTCATATAACTGACGCTTTACCTTTAGCGTCAGTTAGATGATGCCCTAGGATCGCGTCATGTAACTGACGCTAAAGGGTGCCTAAAGCGTCACATACTGAAGCATAGTCAAAATTGTCAGTTAGATGACGCCTTGGGTTTTTTTTATAGTAGCCTAAGTTTTATTTGAGTCAGAAGTATGTGGTAATTCTTTATTAATTACTATTGGGTTCCCTATATTTTCACTTTAGACCACTGCACACCACGTTTGAGCTTCCGCAAGAACTAATGAGGTTTGTTCTCGCACATTTAAAAAGGTTTGTTTGAGTTTCTGTTTACAGTAAGTTCACTGATCAACGTTTAAATGTGAGGACTAAGGGACTGAGTCCCTACAGAAAAATTTGGACTAAACCGATGTCTATGGAGGGGGAGAAAGTATCAGATTTCATCAAAAAGATCTTCATATGTGTTCCGAAGATGAACGAAAGTCTTACTGGTTTGGTGAGGTGAGTAATAAATGACATAATTTTCATTTTTGGGTGAACTATCCCTTAAGGTTTTATGACAAAACGAATGATTGACATTTTTGGAAAGATTCATTTTAAGCTTAATTTTAAGCTCATTTTAGTGCTCATGTCAACAGAAATCAGGCAAATCTGATGCAATTCGTGGAGGAGTCTCCTCAGCTATTTTGTCTTCCTTCCTCTCTGTCTGTCGTATCACACCTCCATGTTTTATTTTTCGCTCTGGCCACATCTTTTCCTGGCTACCTCATCTTTCTCCTAATCTGACAGGTCATTGCTTATGCCATATCGGGGCAGGAAACCTCAGACATCTTCCTGCAAACACGAACAGTGCAATGAACCAGCAGCATGGCTTTGATACCTGAACAAGTTTCCTCTTCTCAGCTTTAATATATTGGCAATGCATGTAATTTAACCTACTGCCTAATTGCAGCGTGGTGCGATTATGTCTTCTCACCACAGCATGTGCAATTCCTCAAGGGGCATGAGTAATGCTGTTTTTTCAGCATGCTATTTTCAGGGATAACAAAAAAGAGGTCCCTCGTCAATTTATACTTGATAGTGAAGTTAAATCTCCCATATATCTGCTGGAGATTTGGCCACTTTGCCAGACGTAAAGAGCTTAGCTTGAGAACTTGGTGTGGGAGGGATTCACTGAGATTGCAGATGAAATGGGAAACCATTGACCGTGACAACAACTTTCGCTGTGGAACTTTATCTGCAGATGCTAAAAGGTGGAAACTGTGAGCTCAATCTTTAAAGGCAACAAAATTTTGCTAATTGAAATTAACCATCCCTAGTGTGCATAAATCATTAAAAAGGACAGAAAGTTATGTTAAGATTTTAGCAGGGTTGTATGCATGCCAATCAAAATTAAACTGAATATCAAGGTAGCAATGAATGCAAAAAGGCAATTAGCATGTGAATGTATTGAAGTAGAATTAAAATCTAAATAAATTCATAGAAATATCATTTGTGGTAACACTTTAGAATACTGTTTCTTACTTACTGCATAACTAATAGGGAATTATTGAAGAACTAAGTAATTCTTCATTAACTACTTCTTCACTGCTGTTAATTACCAAGTGAGATGTGTTAACTAATCAGTATGTACAATATTAGAATTTTATGATTGTGTTAAGTAACAGTTAGTGAATCAATAACTAATGAATTCTGTCATACCTCCTGAAGAACTACAACCAATTATCTACTAATTAAGGTTAAAAAATAACTAAGAAGCAACTTATGAACAGTCATACAAAACTACATTGAGTTTTCTACATTGTCCTTTCTTATTCACTAATGTTATTAATAGAAGTAGCAATTTTAACAAATACATATAATGTTAAAGTTAAATATTTGCCTGTGTGGTTTTGTGAGTGGGTTAAGAAATCAACTTCAGAAAGGAACCCCACACAAGTGATTAAACATAATTAACCTCAGATTAGTTTTATATTTTATACTGTGTGTCTGTTTTCCTCATCGAATATTGAGTAGATTCATGCATTTCAGGCAACGACTGAGGGAAACTGAAAATATTGAGAACTTAAATAAATGATTAGAAAATTCTTCAGGAATGACTTATAGAACCTGGAACAGTATTCTAAAGAGAAAATATAGAGAACCCCCTTAATAATTAATAATAGCTTCCATTTTTTGATGAATTTTTATGTGTGGATAGAAAATAAACAATGAAATAAAATAAAAATAAATTTAAAATTCAAATGTTATCCTTCAAATGTTTTGTTATCCTTAATCAATTAAATGTCAGTCTGTTAATATAGTTCATAACTGAAAAGATAAGGGGCCAGGGCAAAGAAATCAAATTATTTAAAACGAACAAGTGCATACATTAAAAAAAAAAATAAAATATTTGAAAATAATAATCAGATTATAAAATGTGTCAGTATGTTTCACTTAAATGTCAAATGCCTATTTACCACTTTTAAAATGAGTGTTACCACTGTAGCCGGCATGCACACCTTTATTGCAGCTATGAAAAATAGAAATTGCTTATGCAGGTATATGACATTTTCCTATGTTTATGCTGGTTTTTTTTTTTTGTTTTTTTTTTTACAATTGTGCTCTTTTGTTCAATTGTACTCTAGATGCAGTTTATTTATTTCACAGACAGCTACATTATACTCTCTTCGATTAATTGCAATCTTTAAAATATAATGATCTCTCAAAAACTGATTGGGGAATTTGGGGGACCAGTTTAATCATTTCAGAGAGTGAAGGGATATGCTTCCCCCAATTATAGTATTTGCAATGCAAAAGATAATTTAATAAAATCTGATTGTCTATTGCATTCTGCTGTGTTCTGCTGTATACTTGCATTGATGACTTCTACTGTATAAAACTGTGCTGCCTATATACTTTGGTATTGATCACTTCAAGCACATGAACTGCAGTCCTAGAGAGTGTATTTACTGTGAGGGTGTCCATTTTTCATCTGTATTCATCTTTAGTCTCGAGTAGCATAAATTCTACCTTCAGGCCCTGCTACCTGAGTGTTCCGAGAATTTGCACTATGCACACCCTCAGTTGTTCATACACACACACACACACACGCACAAATACACACACACACCACAGATGGATGAAGTGTGTAAAGGCCATCTGTTTTTGACAACTGTATTTTTTATGGTGATAATGACATTGTAGAGGTTGCCTCTCTCTGGAGCGACAGACTATTTAACATGCGCAACCTTAAAATTCATCCCAAACCATTGGATCTTCAACCCCCTACAAGAGAAATGAGCACAATCCTTTATTTAAAAGGGAAAATGCACCATCTGTGATTCAGCTGCGTTGTTACTGATGCAGTGCACTCTCACTGACAAGATACTGTGCCATAGACAGCTGCAATAACAGGTTTTATAATGTCTGTGATAGATCTTTGCAAATCAGGCATGTGTGAGTGTGTTAACAAAGTCACTGGATTTGTATGTTTCTGTGTGTGTATTCAAACAAGTGTCTTAATGTAGAAATGCAATATTCATTCACACGAGTAAAGCAAATATCTGCAAGCAAACTGCATATATGAATCACAAACTCAATTCATTTCAGTCTCACAAGCAAAATGTCACGTGTGAAAAATGCCCTCTGGTGGTAGTTTTTCAGACGGTATTGGTCTGTTCTGATTGCTAGCACACCAAGTCAATTGGAATCTCTTCCATAGCAACAGTCCTACATGGCAACAACTATCTTGAATACAAGATTGCCATTATGGTCTGCCGCCATCTCAAGAGAGACGTCAGTTAGAGTCTTTCATCCTAAGAGGGAAACTGCAGTAATAGATAAAAAAACAGCTCTCTGTATATGCATCACAAATATTAACAATTTCAGAGATTAGGTTTTTTCCATTTCATTTCATTTCATTTATAATAAATACAGACAGAACCATAATAATAAAATCTCATAAGAAAGAAGATATGGCAGGAAATTTAGACAAATCAAAGGAATAACTAAAAAATAATAAATAAACAGGAATGTGTATTCATGATAAAGAAAAGGAAATATAATCATTTTAATTTCAACAGTAATTGTGTCAAGTTCTTAGACCCTTTGTAATCAAGTTGGTTTCATTTGGTTTTCCAAAAACATTATACCATTAAACTTCTGTCATTATTTAATGACACTCAAGTTGTTCCAAATCTGTATAGAAAAAAAGTACCATATTGGTCAATGGGTTCCATCAACTGTGTGGTTACGGTGAACGTGATTTCACCAATTACCACGTTCCTAGATCGACATCTTTGTTCCTGGATCAACTTTCCAATCAACAATATCAGATTTGAGGGACAAGTTTACAGTTTATGTCAAGTTTAGACTTAGAACCAGGGTGAAGTACTTTTGCACATGCGTAATAGGTTGTATTTTAGATGGAAGCAGTAGTCAGGCTATTACAAATGACTGAAAAGCTACACTTGACCCTAGTTTGAACCTCAAACTTTAATTCTCTTTATAGATATCAGCTATTGGCTTCCATTAAATTCAGTTGCCTCTCTTCAGACACGACTAATCCCTGTGCAGATCTGAATCTGTTGTTCTGGGGTGCTGTCTGTATAGTTCCAATAGTAAAACCTTTTCCCACAGGATGAAAATGAAAGACAAAACTGCACTTTGTAACATCCAGTCAGGTAAATCAAAGTGCTATACTGTGGAGATGGAACAGTGCTGCATGGGGAAAAAGGAGTTAGTGAATTTCTCACAATGACACTAAAGTGCCACACATTCCCACAGCAATAATATCAGCACATTTTGAGTAATGGGTCCTATGACTCAAGCCTTTGTATAAGTGGACCAGAGCGTGGATGAGTGCACACAAAACTCAGATTCTATCACTTATTTTCTGCAAAACCTTCAAGGGTGAGGTGAAAAGAGGGTCAGAAAGAAGAAAGTATTAGAGTATACTGCAGTGTTTTTATCAGAGATTGAAGTAATACAAAGACCATTCTCCTATAAAGTTCATGTTTCTCAAAAAAAAAAAAATATATATATATATATATATATATTTTATTTTATTTTTTTATATTGAACCCCACTTCACCGGGCCTCTCTGCAACCCCCCATTTCTAACAAACCACCAGCACTAAGTAACAAGTAAGACATGGTCCTGGATCAACATTTCTGTCCCAAAATGTAGTCCTTAACGAATCCCTACCCCTAAACCTAACCCTATCCATAACTTTTCCCTATAATCACAGGCTACTGATAGGTGAATAACACTGATGTTTAAGTACTTCACCCTGGTTCTAAGCCTAAACTTGATATAAACTGTAAACTTGCCCCTCAAATCTGATTTGGTTGATTGGAAAGTTGATCCAGGATCAACAAAGATGTTGATACAGGAACATGTGGTTCTTGGGGAAATCAAGTTAACTGTGCAAATGGTTTAAGACAAAAAAGGAGACACTATCCATCTTAAACATTTTACTAACTCTATAGGTAACTTTGCAACTGCATGTCAACTAAAGTATTAGTAAATCTCACTAGAGTATTAGTAGACTGTCTGCTTTATCTCTGCTGTCACTTATTTTGATGCTCCCCCAACAGACATTCTACTGGCTAGAAGTAAATTTGCGAGTAGGCCTACATGTCAATATATTCGAACCATATTAGTAACCCTAACCTGAACCCTAATCCTAACCTAACAGTCTACAACTCTAATGAGAGTTAGTTGAGCTAGTTGCAAAGTTACTAAGCAGATTATCTAAAGTGGATATTGACATTTTTGAGCAGAAATCAAAGAGTGACAAATGTGTGGGTCTTCCATACATAGGCCACACTCAGGTCTGGGCTGGACTGGGCATACCGGGCATTTTCCCGGTGGGCCGACGTGCTTTGTGGGCCGATACATCTCATACTTTTATTTTATTTTATTTTTGTCTGAACGGCCTATAAAACTCGCACATTGGTGGCCCATTGCTTTTAGTTTTGCCTAATAGCTTGTTTTCATATGACGTCACGCCACTGCGTTGTCATGGCGCGAAATGCAAATGGGCAGGAAGTGATTTGCTGTATTTAGAAAGCACTATAACAAACTCAAAATGCCTATGTTTTGCGTCATTAATCATCACTTAAATCGATCAAACCACAAGGAGTTTTTATCGTGTACCAAAAGTTGTTGTTCATAAGGGGGGAAAAATTATTGACCGAAAAACTCCGGAAAAACCTACGTCTGCGGTCGGAAGGAGCCGAATGGGTCACTTTGTCAAAGATGAGTTAATACAACTTAAGTGGATATGTTTTTGTAACGTGTAATGTTTCCGAACATTGTAAAGTCAAAGTATGTCTGCAAGACGAGGTAGTTGCTGATATCTACCACCTCGATGGCTGGAAAATCTTTCAATTCAGTTGAAAAATTACTCCTCTTCATAACATAAGGATCACATCCAACATATGTTTGATTTTTTGTTTATATCATTCTCTTCTAATAGCGTGTAACGTAGTACAGTACGTAGGCCTACTTTCCTCCATCTCTTCCATTGCAATCTTAACTCCCTGCCAAGGGTGTAATCCATCAGCCGGAAGTTGAAGCCTCGCGGGGGCCGCCATTGTTGCAAAACTTCACCTGCTGTTAGCATCCCATTGACTCCCATTCATTTTGGCGTCACTTTGACAGTGATTTACTTTACCTCTGAGGTGTCCAAAGACTTAATTTGTACATTATTTATTTCTAAAGAAACACAACAATGGGACTTACGGTTTGAGCGATGACGGAGTAGGTAGCAAACTGGGAGAGCTCTGTTGAAATCCTACACAAATTCGATTATTACACGGTCTATTTTCGCAGTTTACCTGAACTAACCTGTGTAAAAGAGTTCTAAACATGGGGAAATCGTCCAAAAAGCAAAACCAACCTGCTTAGGGCTCATTGGAAGACAGCCAAGAGGTCGGAACAGAAGCTAACCAAAATGAACAGCATGCTACTAGCAGTGCGCCGTTAACCTTGGCTGACATGGAGAAACTTCTCAACTCAATGGAGGACCGTATTATTGCCAAACTTTCAGTACAACTCTCGGCTGACCGAGCAACGATTGACCGGCACGACCAGACCATCCAGCAAATGGAAACATCACTTAATGATATGGAATCCAGGCTACTAACCCATGAGTCAACGTGCGTGACCCTGTCTAAAGAAAACGAGGCCCTCAAATTTAAGACGGATGATCTAAATAGATCGAGAAGCAATAATATCCGTGTAACTGGCCTACCTGAAAAAGTTGAAGGTTCGCACCCAACTGCTTTCATGGAGGTATTCCTGGTAGAAACATTTGGTGCAGAGGCCTTTCCCTCACCCCCATCCGTCGACAGGGCGCACAGAGTAGCCATCTCTCGCAGGAAACAGGATGACCCTCCGCGCCCGTTCATTGCCCGGATCCATCGGTATCAGGATAAAGAGCGCATCCTGAAACTGGCCAGAGAGGCGGGATCCCTCTCTTTCCGCGGTTCCGAAATACACATCTACCCCGACTTCAGCGTGGAGGTCTCCAAGAAAAGAGCAGCGTACTACACTGTTAAGTCACAGTTGAGAAACGCCGGATTCGGATATCGGATGTTTTTTCCCGCTAATTGCTCCAAGTCACCGACAAAAGCGGTCAGAAAATACTTTTCTCCTCCCCCGAAGAAGTTTCAACCTTTCTTCAAAACAACCCTCATAATCCCTCTACTCCATGAAACATTGACTCTGATGGTGTTAAAACTATGTTGAGGCGGTCGCAGCCATCCCGTTGCTGATGGTGAGTTTTGTTTTCTTTGCCCCGCGTCGACTCGTTCAAGTCTGTTGTCAACCGTGCAGTCTCCGGTTGCGTCATTTCTGGTGCGTATTTTGTTTGGATTTTTTTTTTATTTTATTATTATTTCTAATTTTACTAAGGAAGTTTTATTAAAATTACTTAAATTTTAAGGAAGACGGGAAAAAAAGAGATAATGTGTATGTATATGTGTGTGTATGTGTGTGTGCGTGTGTATATGCGTATATGTATGTAGATTTCTTTTTTTTATCATTCTCTTCTTATTTGACGTTATACTTTATGCTTATACTTTGAAGCTGTTAGACTTATATGGGTTGTGTAAACTTGGAATCTAAGATATAATTTTCACACTTTTGTTGTCTGTTAGTAGACATGTTGAGTCATATAGCGGCCCCCCTTTTTATTATTTATTTATTTTATTTTTTTTATTTTTTATTTTTTGTTCTTTCCAAACATCAATACAGCTACGCACTCACACGAATATGACCCAACGTGTGTACACTTGCACGCATTTATGCACTGGCACAGACGCAAGTCCAAAGAGCACGGGCAGAGGGAAATATGGAATACTTTGCAGTATCCTTTGCGTCTGCTGCATTTCTCTCTTACTGCTACTCTGGGTATTACTTATAAATATATTCTTATGTTGTTGACTGCAGCTTTCAATTGTTTCATTTGCTTATACCTGACACAGTGTCTTTACACAGTTACATGTTAAATTTGTAATAGTCTAACTGTTTTGTTCCGTTGTTAAACAGAGTTTTAGTGTAAGACTTGGATCCTCTAAGGAACTGGGATGGTTGGTTGGGTGGATGGGTGGGCTGGGTGTGGGGTTTATTTTTCATTTTGATGAACATCTGTATAATACAGCTGTAATATGTTTGTATAGTTTTGGCCCAACATGAGCTGTAGTAGAAAATGTTACATGGTTTAATTGAAATTCAATAAAAAATTGTTAAAAAAAAAAAAAAAAGAAAAGAAACACAACAATTAAAATGCTCCATTACTTTGTATCTTACGTTACGGCCCTGTAAAAGCAATTTTTTGTACAAATAGGCTAAAGATTGCGTCATAACCACGGGACTTTCTGTCGCGCAATAGAGACATTACCGTATAGACAGGAGGAAAAGCTCGCAGGCAATCTTTTACTGTCTATGAGGCAATCGAGGGGACATGGAGGCACAAAGTCAAGGTAGAAACCCATGAATAGAGAGTCCATAAAAGCAACGGGACAAAATATTTCAACAACGTTTTTGAGGAATTAGTTGATTCAGATTTGTCCTGCCACAGCTACTAGAAGATTTTCAACTGTCAGACTGTCGTCATGCTCAGTTTGAGCCTGTGCAGTCGCTCAGACATCAGACAGGAAGTGCAATAATCGGGCTTCAATCTTCTCCGTTGAAATCAATGGGGTCGCTCTGTCCATTTCTTTTACTCTCTATGCTCCCTGCCCTCCATCTGAATTTCGTGCGTCATCATTATCACGTGACTGAAACCCATCTATTGGTGGATCTTTGTGCCGGTGTAATGCATTGGACACAGCAGTTTATTTTTCTCACAGACCGGCACATGAAACGCGTAGATCAAAGGCCCATTGGTTATTTTGATTGAAACTGGGCTGGTCCGTTTACATCTTTAAACACCTCCCCCTTTGAGCTCTGAGTGAGCAAGCAGTGTGTGTCTGTCAAAATAGTCAGAGCGATGGAGAAAAACGCAAGGAATGTCCAGAGAAATAGTGTGGAAAAACAAACAAACTTCAAAGGCCCTTCAAGTGGCAGATGAGGATAGTGAGGAGGATAAGGAGAGAATTAGTGAGTGAGTGTAGAGAACGGTGCAAGTAGAGCTAGGCAGAACCCACTACCCAGTTACGCATTATTTCCACATCTGCATGTTTGACAATCACACATTTTATTAGAATTGTGATGAAAAACCATGTGAACAATGTTTTTTCGCTAAAATAAAAGATTGATGCCTTTTCCGTCAAAATAAAAGATCATGTGCTTATCTCTCTCAAGTAGACCTATAGAAATTAGTACGAAGCTAATTATGAAAGTTGCTTTTATTTTTCAGTGCATTTGTTTTAACATATGGCTATTACCGCCATGGGATTCATATTAGGCTATAACTAGTATTAGTGTAATGTAGACAGACATCACAACTAAAAGAATTTTGAGTTTTTCTTTGTTCAATTTGTATACTGAATATGGGTTGGAGCTCTTAATTTTGAACTCTCAAAGTGCACCAGATTGATGAATTTAACATTAAATAGCACAAAATATTCTTACGAGGGAGCATGCCCCCCAACCCCCCTAGAGGGACAGAGTTGCACTCACCACAGATTTCCCAAAATCCTGTGGGGAAAAAAAATCAGTATTGCTATGCCACTGCAGCTTTTGGCTTTTCAGGATTACTGCGGAGTATAGTTCAATTGAGAAGTTATTTCATCTGTTAACTCTTACTCACCCCTATTCAATAATTCAATAACAATAATAAAAAAATAATGTTTTTTACTTTATTTATCGCAGTTGACCACTTGAAATCTGCAACTAATTTTACATTGAACAGGCTTCTACTTTAAAGCCTGTATTAGCTAGCCTAACTAACCTGCTAGCAAGTTCATACATATGGGCTGCATCCGAAATGGCATACTTCCTTACTATATAGTAGGCGAAAACAGTATGTGACAAAAGAAGTTTGTCCAAATCTACAGTACTCATAAAAGAGAAAATTGAAAAGAGAAGGCAAAAAGTACCTGCATGGATGATCTACTACTTCCAGATTCTGAAGTGTGCATACAATGAACACTTTACTACGCCATGAGGCCATGGGAGAAAATTTGTGAAAAGCAGTGAAGTGATGCAACTAATGCTAGTAAGTCAGAGACATAAAGACAACATGCTGAATGTAGTATACACCCAGATTACATTCATACTACACACTTTCATACTATAGAACCTACTTTTTTTAGCAGTTGATGAATAGGCCTAATTTCTTTACCAATTCAAAATAATTATAAAGGAGTATGCGATTTCGGATGGAGATTGAATTTTTAATTATAACAAAGAAGTTTATGATGAAAAGGCATCCTAGTACTACATTGATTTTACCACCTAACATCTATGTGTATCAACCTGTGAAGTATCCATTTTGATCAGTATTTAAGTGAACTACAAACCTTTCAGGATGGGGCCCGGCCCTCAGGATGTTGCATTATCATGCTTACTGTTATTCAAATTCACAATAAAAACTACTGATTTTTATTGAATTTGTTCATGGGAAAGGTTTCAAACATAATGTTAATTTCTTATTAAAACACTATCTTAAAAAAATTTCTGTTCATTCGCACGAACACTTGCATCATCTGACATTTTGGGGGTTTAAGAACCCAAAACATAAAATAATATTTATAATTTGAATGTATTAAAAATTAATTCAAACTAAATTGGCTTTTAGAATAAAGTGATACTTGTCATGAATTTATCAAATTATTTTATAAGGAAATAATGCACTTGGACAGAATACGCATGTCATGTCACTGACCCTTATCGTCAAGCTCTTGCACAGTATTTTAATTCTAATTGAAAATGATTTTTCTGAACTGAATTGACTGAAACTGTTGTCAGAAGACTGGTTGTTTATTTTCTACAATAATCCAAAAGCCAATATAAATAAATGATATTGGGCTTTTTTTTGAGAGCACCAGGGTGATACAAACTTGTGGGTTGGCCCACAAAAATATGCCAACACTGCAGCACTCAATTGGCTTTATGCACAGCTGCACTACTTCCCTTCAGCCAGCTCCTTCCTGTCTTCCATTATTGGACAAACTGATTAATCCAGGTGTGTCTGATTGTAGGTGTTGTGACTACTGAAGTTAGGCACATCTGGATTAATCAGTTTGTTCAATAATGAAAGACAGGAAACAAAGGAGTTGGCTGAAGTTCAGGAAGTAGTGCAGCTGTGAATAGAGCCCATTGGCTTTGGGTTTTATTATCAGGTGTGCAGGAGGATGAATACGGCATTTATGGATTATTCCAGCAAATTATGAAGATCAGTATAAAAATGTTTTGTTATTGAATATCAATGTCAAATTAGACAAATTACCTAATCTTACATTAGGTGTAAAGTTGGCTCATTTTCAAAACCAAGATTTTTCTCAATTATACTCATTTTGCAATGCCTGGAACAAAAAATAGCAAATGTTTTTAATGCACTCCAATTATGTACCATGACATTAAACCTAGATCGCATTCGCTTGCTGCAGGTGTTTGATCAGGACCTTGAGGACCAGAATCAAAGATTTCTGTATGAGTACAGCTATATGCCAGTTTGGATGTTGAAAATGTCAGTTTGGATGTTTCCAGAGTTAACAGCTGCACAGAGACCATGTGTGCGGCGAAACAGTTTACTGTGATGCAAAAACACTACAAAAGCACAAAGCAACTATATAAGCTCTGTTGGGTAAAATAAAAACATAAGATCTTTAAAACGAAGTTGCTTACATATGTAAATGTGCAAACATTGCTTCTTACGTACAGATTCTTGCATATAAAAGCTTAATGTAAAACCAAGGATAGTAGTGCAAAACTATACTAAAACAAAACAGCAACTAAGAGTCCAGTGGAATTGTACAGTTAGAAACTTTGAGGCATTTAAGGCATCAGTTCCCTCAAATATACTGTTCAGTAACGATCGTCTTTGGCTAGTACAGCACGAAATCATCCACACCACATCAGTCCTTGTATTCCGTGTATTTCTTGGCTGATCCATGAACTTTGCTGGCCGGGTACTTGAGTCGATTGAGAGCCATTTTGCGCAGAACAGCTTGAGGTAAATCAACGTGGCATTTCTCGGCCAGTTCAACCAGATAGATCAATACGTCGCTGAGTTCCTGAGCCAGATGTTCCCGCTCAGGCTCGGTCCAGCCCGGTAGACCTTCCGCCACCTCCCCGCGCCACTGGAACAGCTCCGACACTTCCCCGACCTCTCCGACCAGCGCAAGCAGTAGGTTCCTCGGCTGGTGGAACTGGTTCCAGTTCCTTTCGTCCGTGAACTCAGCCTGCATATGGCGGATATCTTCAAGTGTTGGTTCGGGGGTGAAAGTGAATCTCTCGGCCTGACTGCTCTTTATTTCTCCGTTCCCATTTAAAGCTGGATGATTGCTGGAAGTTTCGTCTTTGTGTTTGTGCATTTTGGATGCGGTCCCGTTTTGTTGAAGTGCCATTGTAACTGAGACGAGCGAAAGGCTAGTAGTACTTAAAATTGAGGGGTGATCAAAAATGATCATTCACGTGGTGGACCATGCGTGAATCTCCCGCCAGCAACTGCCCCACAGTTATGAGATTTCGCGGTTTGTAAATGCCGTCATAAAAAAAACGCCGGAAACATTGCCGTTACGCCACTGGCATTGTGGGAGATGAAGTTTTTTCTTCATTATCCTACGGTCCATCGGCGGGTTCCTGGTCTCTCTGTAAAACTACATGCACCAGCTGCCTAAACACAAACACAAGCATGGCAGCCTCCTCTTCTGGATACAGCAGAATGCTCTTTAGCCTGAGAAAATATACTAATAAATCACAAAGTTTGTATCATATTGATACTTTTAATTTCGTTATAAGGACAATATGGACATCCGGATCAAAAAACCAACTTAAGCCCAAAGTACAGAAAAAAAGGTAGGAATAAAAAAAACCCCAAAATGCATTCTAATGTAAATAGGAGGTTCATAAATTTGGAGACGGATATACAGGCATTCTGACATTTGTCATCAATATGATACACGGAATTTGAATAATAGTCTTTCTCTGGTTTAATCGAATTAATTAATGGAGTGTAGGTGTGCAGACTGCAAGGCAAGCCCACGTCTTGATTGCTGACCTTGACTTTACATGTGTGCTCTGAAAAACGTACAAAATGTAAATCCCATTAATAACAGATAATATAAAGAAGAACACATGGTGTTTGATAATAGTGGGTTTGTTAAAAAATATACAAAATAAAATAAAACAAACTGATAAGAATAATTCAAATGAAATAAAGTAACTGTACATAGAAATTCTATGAAAAAATATGAATAACAGCAATATTGTAAAATATTATTGCAATTTAAAATACCTGTTTTCTATTTAATATATTTAAAAATGTAATTTATTCTTGTGATGACAAAGTGTTACATGTCTACATGATCATTCTAATATGCTGAATTGGTTCTCGAGTAACATATCTCATTATTATCAATGTTGAAAACATTTGTGCTGTTTATTATTTTTATGAGAACATGATGGATTTTTTTTTCAACATTCTATGACATATAGAAAGTGCAAAAAACATAATTTATTTGAAATATAAATCTTATATAACATTAAATGTCTTTACTGTCACTTTTGATCAATTTAATGTGTTGTTGCTGATTAAAAATCAGCAACAACACTTACTGAGTACTGATGGTCACACTTACTGAGTACTGACCGTTGTTTTTGAACGGTAGTGTGTATTAATTTGATACCAACATACAAATCCAGTTATTGGACTTCTGACTCAAAGCATTATTGTAACTGAGATATACATTTTTACTTGTCCTTTTCCTTTTTATAATTACATATTTTTAATTGCATTTAAAACAAAATAAAACATAACATAACTCTCTCTAACTAGTTTGACCAACTAGCAGTTAGCCAAGGGATAATAATCAATCTTATTGTTTGGATTTAAATTAGACCAATCTACCTTTTATTTAAACTTTGACTTATGTATCTTCATATACCGTAAACTCATAATTTAATCGAATTGAGATGCTTATTTTTAAAGCATTATATCCTATGGATTAAAGTAACTGTAGAGAGTCACCAGTTCTCACCAACTCTTCATCTCTTGTGCTATGTTTTCTAGTCTTCCTCAATTGGTTGGTGTTGTGGGTCTGGAAATCCACGCTCAGATTCAGTCCACATCAAAGCTCTTTTCTGGATCTCATGTTAAATTCTTGGCTCCACCGAACTCACTTGTCTCACATTTTGATGCTTCCTTACCAGGAACACTGCCAGTAAGTACATCAATTGAATTACCATAAAAATGAATAACAAAATCGATTCCCAATTATATATTAATATAAATCTACACTATATATGCCATTTCATTGCATAAATGCTATTGAATGTCTTGCTGCTTCGTTTCTTAAGGTGCTGAACAGAAGATGTGTGGAGGCTGCTGTATTGACAGGCCTTGCTTTCAACTGTACCATCAACAGGAAGTCACTGTTCGACAGGAAGCACTACTTTTATGCAGACATGCCTGTGAGTTTCCTTGGCTGCACACACATCTGGGTGCTTAATTAATTTGTCTGTAGTTTTATCTTCGTATTCCAAAGCATAGAAGTGCTGATGATACAAATGCAATAAACAAGAACATCTTTCTTATGCTTCCAACTCTATGTGGTTGTTATTTTTGATTAGCTGCTTTATAGATCCATCGTTTGTCAAAGAGACATGCACATATATCCAGAGCATCACTCTCTCTTTCCCTTAGCTTTAATAAAGAAGTGATGGCTGTCCATGCTGAACAGGCAGGAAACAGAATAGCTGCCACTAATGTAGATGAATAACAGGTGTCAGCTCTTAATAGCTTAAAACATTCAAGCTCTGGTTCGAGCAATGTTTCAGCTCTGGTATTTAGACTTGTGAGGCTATAGTTGTACAAGTGGGGGGTAGACATTTAGGAACATAGATATGTTCTTAATACTATCGCCACCAAACAAGCGCTACAAACCCATCGAGTATTATCAAGTGCTTTATTTGGATAATATTTTCCCTTAAAATTTGGGTTCGAAAATCATGAGGGGGTATTACTGATGTATTTTATGCTGTAGAATAAAACATAAAATATGTTGAGCTTGTGTAAACCACAGATCTTATTCCAGGCCTTTAACCTAAAAAAAATTGATTTTGATTGATTGATTGATTTCATTGATTTCCATTGATTTCAAGGCGATGGAAGTGGAAGTGATTAAATGCTAACTTGTTTTCATGTTTTGGCCTACAAAAAATAGAACCGACAAACAATTAGCTATAAGTCATCATTATAATATGCAGTATATACAAATAAATTATTTGTTTTTAAATGTAGAGAGATTTTCATGTGTTGGATTACTATAGAGTGAGATTGCTGCATTTCTTGCTTCCATGGTAACAATGCCTTCTCTTATTGGTAGATCTCTTTTGAGCAGTGTGGGTAATGTAGTTCTCCTCTGGGAATTCTACAACTGAATATGATGTCCTTAAAATGAAATTGTGTAGCTCGGTCTGAAACTATCTCTGAACAACCCTGGTGCTTAAGATGCTCTTCTTGAAAGGTTATATATTTTTTCATCATTAAAAACCTAATAATAAATTGGATTTTATTTCCTCTGGAACACGATTATTGTGCTCTCAAGTCTTTTCAATGATCATTTGGCTAAAGTATAATGCATAATTCAAGAAAAGAGGACCTGCCTCACAAATCATTTGTATAACTGTTCAAATATATGCATGAATTCAAAACATATTTTCTCTTGTGGTTATTTTGTGTCAGAACAGATTGATTTTTGTTGTATCAGCGGAGCATAATTGAAGACCAGATACACCGATATCTCTTGTGTAAAGACACAGTGTTTAAAATTAACATGTAATTAAATAGCATTATTAGACTAAGTGCAGATGTCATTTTAGTTCTGACACAAAATAACCACAAGACAAAATATGTTTTGAATTCATGCATATATTTGAACAGTTATACAAGTGATTTGTGAGGCATGTCCTCTTTTCTTGAATTATGCATTGACATTACCAAATGGATTGCTAAGCCAATTTTAAGCCAAAATTAACAAAGGTAATCAAGGACTTGCTTGAAAAATCAAAATCAATTTGGCATTGAGAAAGCTCAGATATTGAAATGGAGGAGGGAATCTTTGACTTCTGAGGAATCTGTCACTCTTCATTAGTGGTAATTTAATTTCTTAAGTGCTTACATTTGTTTGTTTTTGTGCTAGTGATGAAGTAGTTGATCAGGTACAACACACAGATGGTAATGGATAATTGCTTCTTCCCCTTTCCTTCATTCTTTTGCATGCCAATAACTATGATACATTTCTAGTGGTTTTTTTGGTCATGGTGTTGCCATAGCAACAGTTAGGAGTGCTCTGTTTTGCTTCACAGTTAAACTGAAGGAGGTTGAAAATGTAGCCAGATCACAAATATCTGTATGTGGTTTCATTTAGTCATAACCCCAATCCTGGCCTTTTAACCCTATCCAACCCCAGATTTGATCCTGATGATGGTTCTTCACAAAAGACTACTGTGACTATGCAATTTTGATGTTTTAAGGTCATACAATAGATTTCGAGTCAAATCTGAAAGGGGTCCGAGGTCTGACCCAAAGCACATCATTGGCTTTGATGCTACAGTCACCCAAATATGACAATCCCCTCAAATACAAAAGGCAACTATAATTTAATGTTTAAAGAAAGGCCTCATTTATACTGTGTAAACAATTTACATACAATACCCTTCAAAATTTTGGGGGAGCCATGTAGCAGCCATGTAATTTGTTCCACCACTAGATGGCGGTGTCATCTGTGGTGCAGGTGAAAACCACACCTGTTCCATCACATGGTATTTAAACTGACGTGGGTTGAATCAGAAGGGGGACAGGTGGCTGGAATATACGTATATGGTTCTTACCATAGAACCACTGTTATGTAAACTTCTTAAACATCTCATTAAAATGGACAAAAACGACTATTTCACTGTGTGAATCGGTTTATTATGCGTGAGGAACACCTTACCACCTGTCTTCGTCTTATAGACCATTTCACAAGATGTAAACAACACTGGTCCAGAAGCACTTCCTGTTTCAGTTTTTTAACACTACATAAAAGCTAGGATAAAATACAACCAACAGAACATTTAAAACTGAATCAAAAAGTTAAACAAACATCTTTAAGATGTTTTCTTTACATGTGAAATAAAAAAAACAGTTACAAACTGAAACAGGAAGTGTTTCTGGACCAGTGTTGTTTACATCTTGTGAAATGGTCTATAGGAAAGCCACTACATGGCTCTTCTAGCACTTTCCTTCTGTTTGGAAACCCCTGTCAGAAACAGACGTACGTTACTGTAACAGATCTATTTAGGTCTAGATAAACTTCTGTGTAGGAATTCAAATGGTCTCGACACATACCGATGTGTGTTTTCAGGCAGGCTACCAGATCACTCAGCAGAGGCTTCCCATAGCAGTGGATGGAACACTGGTCTATAGTCTTTTTGACGGTCGCAGAAGGAATCAAGTGGTAACCAAGAGTGTGAAGATCAAACAGATCCAGCTTGAGCAAGACAGTGGAAAGAGTCTCCATGATAATGAACGGAGCCAGACTCTAATAGATCTCAACCGAGCAGGTACTGCTTCTTTACTCTTATACAGAAACTTAATGACTGTATCTTTGTGGACAGTGTCTGATATAAAGGCTGTGTGTCTCTGTCTGTAGGTGTTGGTCTGATGGAGCTGGTGATGGAGCCTGAGATGTGTTGTGGAGAGGAGGCAGCAGCTGCCGTCAGAGAGCTTCAGCTCATCCTGCAGGCTCTGGGCACCTGCCAGGGCAACATGTCTGGTGATTTAATACACCCCCTACAGCTAGCATTGATCACAACCTTTAATGTCTACACACATTTATTTCCATGAATTGGTCTCAGGCACAAATCGGATTGCTTGTATCAATGTTATCTGAGTTAGTAATCCACCCAGTACCCATAAGGATGGGTCATATGGCTCATAATCTTATATCAGAAGAACCTTCATTTTTACCAAACAACCTCTGTCACTAGATAAATTTATGTTGTAGAAGATATTTAATGCAAGATGTGAAATACAGGAAAACTAAATATAAAAACTCAAATTAAATCTTGCTAATATTAAATTAATATTTTAACCATTTAAAGGGATAGTGTGGTAACCAAACAGTTGATGGGACCCATTGACTTCCATAATATTCATACCATAGTATTCCATAGTATTCATGGGGTACGTCAACTGTTTGGTTACCCACATTCTTCAAAATATCTTCTTTTGTGTTTTGTGCAGAAGAAAGAAATTCATACATGTCTGAACAACTCGAGGGTTTTATTTTTAGCTGAACTATCCTTTTAATACATTAATTTGCCATGCAAACATTTGTGAGTAGACAAATGAGTTGTCGAATCAGAACTAATTTTCTGAAAAGGTCAATTTGAACTAATTCACAGAGATTAATTGAACCTACCGACTTGATTTGGTCCCTGAACTTTAAATTAAAGATTTGTTTTTAATAAGACTAGTAAAGATTGCAAAAGTTGTCCAATGTCACAGTGTTTATAAAACATTATTTTCACAATTATCACAATAATCACAATGCTACTGAATTTAAATGGCAGCACAATCATTGCTGATAAAGTGTTAATATTCAATATATCGAGCCGACCAGCCCAGTACATGGTGTTCCATACGTCACCAAGATATCTATTAAAGGTCCCATGATATGGGGTTATTTTATTATTTTAATGTTTCCTGGGTTGCCCTTATAATGTTAGTATGTGTTTTAGATCAAAAATAGTCATAATTTAGAAATAAAAGGCATTTTTCCTAGCCTGATTTTAGCCTCCGATTTGAATGCTATGTTTGAAGGGGCGTGTCTGCTTGTAACACATTTTTTCAGAGCTAAGTGAATAGCCTATATAGCATAAAAGGATTATAGGTGCCCCACCGACCCTCTTTCCCCAACTAATTTGTAAACACCTTTCCGACTTCACTAGTGTTTGTGCTTTGGATGCACTGAGATGTTCTTGTGTCTTAATATGAGTAAATCATAGTTTCAGTTACACACTTTAAGTAAGAACATTAAGGAAATGTAGTGTTTATGTAAGATACACAAATTCAAATAAGAAAAAAAACTGACCTGTTCCTCAACCCTTCTTAATGTGTCACCGATCAATAAACCTGTTGTCTTCCTGTAATGAAAAATTCAATAGGTGTTGTTTAATCAAAACCCCTTGAAGCAAAATACAGCAAATTGTTTATTTGTTGCAGACTATTCAACGGTGCTCTCAGAATACAGTATTTCATGCAAATAAATCATTCAAATTCAAATGTATGCACTGTTTGTTAAGCAGGGGTTTTGAGAGCTGTGGATGGTTGAATTGTAATGACTGTTCGGAATGATTCCTCATTAGATCCCTCTTTCTCTCCTCTCACAGAAGGGCAGCTTAGAGTTGATGCCAATGTGTCCGTGCATCGACCTGGAGAGCCTATGGGAGTGAGGACAGAGGTCAAAAACATCAACAGTGTCAGGCACATGGCCAAAGCCATAGGTGAGGATATGTCTAACTGATACTGAGAAAGAATTTGATGGATATCAAGATCTGCCTGTGGGTTTGGAGAAGGTTTTTCTGGTTTAAGCATAAGCATACAGTAAAATCTCTTTGCCGCTCCCCAGTACAGCAAAATGTGTCGAGGGAATGAAATAGATTTTTAGCCAGTGGGTTTCAGAAATCTTTTAATCATGCTGCATTCATATTCACACTCACACACACGTACTTTAGTAATAGCTGGAAGTCACTTTTCTTGTGTGGTAGTCAGATTTAGCCCAGCATCAGTTGGAGGGAACAAGTGTCTGTGTGTAATTATGCCAGAGCTGAAAGTCAGACTGCAAACTCCAGATAAGAAACACGAACAATAAGCATTCTCACCTCACTCCATCTCTGTATGGTGTTAAATGCTCTGTCAAGATGTGCGCCGTTGAATAAAGGCTGCAGAAGCAATCATCTCTGCTGCATTAACACACACACAAACAGTACACTCACACAATCACAAAGTTGTGTTTTTTAAATGAGGAGTTTTACATTTAAAAGGAAATCTGACTGATGTGAGGATGAGAAAATGAGTTTTGAAGACCCACATAAACATTCCTGTCAAGGACAAAAAGATTAAATAGTGCTGTCAATGAAAGCAAGAATATACACTGAAAATATTTAATCGCCAAATATGACTTTGTTTTACACTGTTCCCACTGAGAGAAAGTTGTGCGATTTAACTATTATGTATAATGCATTTTGTTTTGATGTCTTGAATAGTCAGCTATTATACTTGTTTAGTACTGCACATTGTCCTAAAACTAAAGGACTACCAGGGGTTTTTCTACACTTGTACAATTTCCCCCAAAAGCATGTTTAAGCAGTCATAGGGAAAAGTGCTGATGTGCTGCCTTTTCAAAAGTACTTTAGGGTCTTTTTTTGGCAGAAGGTTGTGGTTCGAGTTTGATTGGTCTTTGTATATGTTCCATAGACTATGAGATCCAGAGACAGATGGAGATTCTGCAGAGCGATGGGACGGTTCTTAATGAGACCCGAGCATTTGACAGCAAATCTGGGTAAGGGGGCCCAGAACAGGCAGATTTCTACAAGAGCTGCATTCTCCTGTGATATCAGCTGGAACAGGGCAGTGCAATTAGATGAGTTTTACATGGTTTGAGTCTCAGATTCTATATTGTTTTTTTTTTTTTTTTTTTCCCCACTGCCACTTTAAATTATTCATGTCGGATTAAATGTTTTGTGTCTCATGGCTGATCACACACATTGAGCTTCTACTTCATGTTTAGTCAGTGTTTCTGACAGAATTCTGTTTTTGCAAACCAACCAATTTATTACCGAAAACTTATTAAAAATCAACACTGTGTCATACGAACAACCAGTCATAATGCTGCTAAGTTTCAAAAGTTATTGCTTTGATTCAAGCAAACGTCACGTAGCCCTCAAATCATATTCATTTTATAGCCCTTAATCCTGTAATTGTGGACAAATGTGGGCACAGAGGACTCAGGTGTGGTCCTAATTTTTTATTTATTATAAATGAATCACTGTTTTCGATAAAGTTTTGTCTATCCATTTATGGTGTTTTTTTTTATTTTGGGGGTATTTTTTAATTTAATTTACTTCAAAAAGTAGCATATTTTCTATGTAAATTATGCTTATTTTTATGTTTTATTTAAAATAAAATATAATATCATTCCAATAAGTTCTTAGAGCTAAAACCTAATGATGAAGTGTCTTTACTGTCACCTGGTGTCTTGTTTTGGCTTATTTTAGAACGCTCTAAATTACAGTTTTCCCCATTCATTTCTATGGGTGTCCATTTTTTGACCCAAATACAAGATTAAGGAGTTGTTTTTTTCACCCACTTAACATTGTAGAATTAAGTCAAAAAAAAATGTGTGTGTGTTCAGGAGGCAAACTTAGGAAAAGTAGCCAAGTCTTGTACCACTCAGATCAAGGGAAGTATTTTTTTAAAAATAAATCAAAATTTTACCCACATTTGTCCATAATACGGTTTTAGGGTTAAAACAAGACTTGTGCTTCAGTAAGTACACAACCGTTTAAAAGTTTGGGGTCTGTAAGATTTTTTTTTTAATCAAAATTAACGGTAAATAGTTTTACGGAGTTATTATATGATAAAATGCTATTTCAAATAAATGCTGTTCTTCTGAACATTCCATCCTAGAATCCTGAAGAAATGTTGGAAAAGAAAGAAAATCAAGTTTCCATAAAAACATTAAGCAGTACAACTGTGGTTATAATTAATAATATTTCTTGAGCACCAAATCAGCACTTTTGAACAACTGTACAAGTCAAGAACCTTAAAGGATCCATCATACTTATTCAAACCAATAACATTCATTTGTTTGTGAATCATGCTGCACTTGTCATGCTGTTATTTGTGTGCAGCCAGTGAAGACAACAAAATAGACAGACAAGTTGTCTTGTCATTATTTCGTGATACACTGTCTTTTATCTCGTGTTCAATTCAAACTGCAAACGGTTTTCTTTAGTGGCGCTGTAGATTCTGCAGCACTGGCAAATAGTGATTCTGGAAATGTTGTGTTTAGTCATGGGCAGCATACTTTTCCCTGGTCTTTTTCCTGTCCACCTCTAACCAAAGATGAATGTGGTCATTTGACCTCAAGTCATGTGTTGACTTGTACACATGGCAGCACTAGACACACACACACTAACTCATGTTCTCTACAGATGACAGAGCAGTATTATTGTGAGCATCTGCCCATGAAATAAAAGTCTCATCTCACAGCTGTGTCCTCCTGCTCTTGGATATGATCTGCTTGCACAGACCACCAATACATAAGAGCTTATAGATATCTTTCTATAATGGCCGCAGAACTAATTTACTTTTCGTTTCTTCTCACATAATTTAAACAAAATATTGAATCCATTTATGTTTTATTTGGTTTGTAGTCATTCAATTTACAGGATAATGTGCAATTAGGTAGATGTTATCTCTAAATTGATAAAAAAGCTAGGTGTGTCACACGCTTATTTTTGGTTCCATGGGCAACAAAATAGTTTTAGAATAACAAAAAGGGAACGTGGGTTCAAATCCCGACTGTCAAAAGATTGGAAACTTTAAATTTTCATAAACATAAAATTTTAATTTACAGTCTCTTATGCTCACCATTAATTGTTCAACTGTTTGCTATCCATTGAAAAGGCTATCAGAAGAATTTGTAATTGACAAAGAAAGGAAGGGAAAGGAATTATAATAGGAATTAGCTTGTAACTACAACTTGTAAACCTGTAACTTTCTGAGAGCCTCGACTGGTACCACCTGACCGGCAACGTCATTCATAATCACTCAAAAGGCAGCAGTTTCAGAATTAAAATGTAGTTACAGTAGTTAGCAGCTATTTAATAATTCCTATAATTGACTATTGTTCATGTCTTAATGCAAGATTAATCTGAAAATAAGACATACAATACACATTACGTAGCTTGCATAGTTGGATAACTAATGTCCCGCTTAATAAGCTAAATAAAATGTAAAAGTTTATCAAAAAGGCATTGGCCTAATGACTGTTACTTGTTTTATTGTGGCTTTGTCTGCTGATTACTGAAATTACACATTCATTTTGGCATTAATAGTGTTGCCATTAAGTCCTGGTTTTCATCTAGTAATTACTTTAATTATGACACGCTGTGAGCGCATCACAACTCCTGCATTGTAATAATGTCCAGCTGACTGAAAATGTAAATCAGAACTTCTATCAGAACATACTTTGCTTATAACTTTTTATTTTATTTTAAGCTATAACTTATTACCATCTCTCTTTCTCTCTCACCAGTATCACAATTCCGATGAGGGATAAGGAAGGCCTACAGGACTACAGGTGAGTGTAATGCTCCATTAAACCCTGCAGGTGAGTGAAATCTTCTCCATCCTGTGGAGTACTACAGGGAGTAAAGATAAAGAAAAACAGGAGAGGACGCTGGAAAGAGTGATGGAGTAAAGGGAAGCTGGACGGTGCAGGATAAAATGAAAACGGGTAAAAGGAAAGCAGCAGAAAATACTGAGTTTCTGTGGACAACAAGGGAATAGCAGGGGAGACAAAACCGACAAGGAACAGGACATGAAGACTAGACAAGTGGTGATATGAAGGACTGAATATGCATCAGCTGTGCTGTGATAATGCGGCTGTAGATCCACATGAAAGAGGAGGGAGGGAAGAGTGGGTGTTTGTACTAGAAATGAAGCAATGCAGTGCCATCTACAGACTGTAACCAAAATAAACATTTATAAATCATTGAAAGCCACTTTCCATCTACACACATATTTTAATTATATATATACAGACAATATTTGGGGGTCAGTACATTTTTAATTCAGCAATGATGCATTAAATTGATCAAAAGTGACAAAACACACACTGTTACGCAAAATTCAGTTTGAAATCAATGCTGTTCATTTGAACTTTCTATTCTATACTTTCTATCGAGTCCTGAACAAAAATGTATCACAGTTTCCACAAAAAATACTTAGCAGCACACTGATTATAACAACAACTAACAAAGTTTATTTTGAGCAGCAAATCGCCATATTAGAATGATTTCTTAAGGATCATGTGACGCTGAAGACTGAAGTAATGGCTTCTGAATACCGTACATGGCTACTGAAAATTCTGTTAAACTTTAAAATGTGTTAAAATTTAAAAGTTATTTTTAAATTGTAATAATATTTCATAATATCACGATTTTATTGTATTTTCAGTTAAATAAATGTAGTCTTCTTTCAAAAACACTTTTAGAAAATCTTAGACTCGTACAGTATTTATGATTGGTTAACTATGCAGAAGGAAGTCATTTCTCAGTTTTGCCTTTTCAGCTGCATTTTTTTTTTAGAGAAACAAATGTAAATGTGAATATCCATACTGATTGGTCATTTTATTCATCTGAGATGTGTGCTCTGACATTCATGCAACAATCAGAACTCAGCTACAGTTCGATGCATGAAAACATTTATATTAGGGCTGTCAAATGATTAATCACGATTAATCGCATCCAAAATAAAAGTTTGTGTTTACATAATATATATGGGTGCACTGGTTATGATTATTTTGTATATATATAAATAGACACACATGCATGTATATTTAAAAAATATATACTATTTATATATGAAATATTTATATTTATAAATAATATAAATGATATATAAATTTGTATACATTATATACATGAAAATATTTCTTAAATATATACAAGCATTTGTGTGTGTATTTATATATAAAATAATTATACACAGTGCACCCACATATATTATAAACACAAACTTTTGTTTTGGATGCGATAAATCGCGATTAATCGTTTGACAGCCCTAATTTATATGTGAGTTATGGTTATTTGTAAATCGATCACAACTATTTTTAAAGGAAGCTCAGCCTCCATTGCCTCTGGAGAGGATGCTCTCAGACACACGGAGGCTGGACATGTGTGGCCGGTTCAGGTTGAAGAGATATATGAGGAGGGTGTGACAGAGAGACAGAGAGGGCTGGAGATTAGGCCTTGAAATGACACACGCAGTCTGAACACTACAAACACTGGCTTATCTTTGCACCTGATAAGAACACGCTCTTGTGTTCCCCCACATGACCTGCTTGAGTCACGCCTTCTGTTGTGTTGTATGTACATATATTCTCTCTTTATCTCCCAGGTTCATGCCAGAGCCCAACTTGCCGCCACTGTTTGTTTATGAGAGTGAAGCTTCAGTGCCTGCTGGTGTTGACTCCGCCCAGGTTGTGGTGATTGACAGGCTGAGTGCCCAGTTGCCAGAGCTGCCGTCTGCGAGGAGAACGAGGCTTGTGGAGACGTACGGTATTCTGCGAGAGCACAGCTTCACGCTGGTGGTGAGAAAGTTCACATTCAAGATGTGCACGCTTGGCTGTGTTTATGAAAACGGAAAAAAATAATAATAATAATTCTTACAGTTGCTATATTATTTTATTATTATTATTTTTATTATTTAAATTGTGAATCATATCGTCATATCTCACAAATGTGACTTTAAAGGGATACTCCACTTTTTTTGGAAATATTCTCATTTTACAACGTCCCCAGAGTTAAACAGTTGAGTTTTTTAGAAGAATATCAGTAACCAGACAGTTTCTGGTCTCATTGACTTCCATAGTATATTTTTTTCCTACTATGGAAGTCAATGTGACCAGAAACTGTCTGGATACTGATATTCTTCTAAATATCAGAAAATCGGCTGAATGGATTCAAAAACGGTAAAACCCAACTGTTTAACTCTGGGGGAGTTGTAAAATGAGCCTATTTCCAAAAAAAGTGGAGTATCCCTTTAATTCTCTCAATTGCGTCATTATTTCTCACAATGGCAGCTATTTTTTGTAATTGCACATCTTTTTCTTAGCAATTGCAACTTTATTTTAACTCTGACTCTTACAATTGCTTCTCATAATTGTTTTTATATCTTACAATTGTGACCTTCTGATAATTGTGACTTTATTACTTGTAATTGCAACTATTTCTCGTAACTTGACTCACAGTTGCAGCTTCTCATAATTGTGAGTTTATCTCACAATGGCAAATATTTATTGTAATTCTGACTTCATCTTACAATTGCTACTATTTCGTGGAATAGCAACTTAATTCCTCTTAATTTCATCTTTATTTGTATTCCTAACAATTGTAACTATTCCTCGCAATTGTGACTATATTTCTTGTAACTGCGACTATCTCACAATTTTGACTTCTAATTTGTCTTTATTTTTATTTTTTTATCCTCTATTTAACCAGGTAAAAACCTATTGAGATTAAAAATCTCTTTTGCAAGGGAGACCTGGCCAAGATAGGCAGCAATAGTGACTTTATGTTTATGTCTCACAATAGTGACTTTAATTCTCATAATTGCAACTTTATTTCATAATTGTCATTTAATGTCTCACAATGTTAATTTATTTCTTAAAATGTATCTCACAATAGCATATTTGCTTTATCTCACAGTCTCATTTTTTTACTCTGAGTTGGAAACATGCTTCCATAGTTTTGGGTTAATCTTGTCATTTGTTATTTGTTTTTTTCATCACAGATATGTAATATTAATATAAAAGATAGTTGTTATTATTATATGATAAATATTCTGTTTCAGAATGAGGACGGGCTTATGGACTACTTTGAGAGTGTTGTTCAGATGACCAAGGCAGAACCGAAGAAGGTGATTGGCTGGGTGATGAATGATCTGATGGGAAATCTGAATCTTCAGAATCTGAAAGTCTCTCAGAGGTGAGACAGCATTGAAAACAATCATTTGATAGAGCCAATACATCCAAAACATTGGAAAGTTAATTAGAATAAATAATTCCAAGAAGTAGGGAGAGAGGAAGTGTGCATGTGTGCCATAGGCTTTTTCCAGTCTGTTAGTTATTCCTTCTCTCCAATATTGTTTCCTGCCAGTAAATAATAAATAATGGCGATTGTGTTCACTCCATGCCTAGGGATATATATATATATATATATATACAGTGTGTGTGTGTGTGTATGTATGTATGTATGTGTATATATATATATATATATATATATATACATATAATATAGCAAAATAAAAGTTTGTGTTTACATAATATATGTGTATGTGGTGTGTATAATTAATTTGTATATATAAATACACAGATGCATGTATATATTTAAGAAATATTTGCATGTATATACTTTATATATATTTCTACATAATTAATATTATATATAAATATAAATATTTGACATATTAATAACACATTTTTCTTAAATATATACATGCATGTGTGGGTATTTATATATACAAATTAATTATACACACTACACACATATATTATGTAAACACAAACTTTTATTTTGCTAACGATTAATCGCGATTAATCGTTGCCCATCCCTTATATATATATATATATATATATATATATTCGGGATTGTTTTTCTGGGACTCCTCCAGCTCAGTGATCAGAGACTGCCTCAATGATCATCTCTTGTTTTCTTGAGTTCACCAATATGTGAGTGGGGGCAAATTGTGAGAAAGAAGCCATGTTTAACCCATCCAGTAATGAGTTCTCCTTGGTCATCATAATGTTGCTAATTCTTGCTCACCAAATGATGTATTGTGAGTGTGAAATCTGTTCTTTCTAACTAATCTCTCCCTTTCTTTCTTAGTCCCATAACTCCATGTGCTCTTGCTGAGCTGATCAATCTTGTGGAATCTGGTCACATCTCATCCTCGATTGCGAAACAAGTAAGAGAGAAAAACAATCCCCAACTTGGCTAATTGACAGAAGTACAAGCCATATAATGTGAGGTTCTCCATAAACCACAGGCCTGTTTTGTGTTTCTATGTGGTGAGTGCAGGTTTTCCAGGAGATGTGGAAGTCAACAGAGAAGACCGTGAGCCAGATAGTGAAGGAGCAGGATTTGTGGATGATAAATGACAAAGAAGAGATACGAAAAATCTGTCAGAGGATCGTGGACCGTCACACTGAGGAGGTAAATCCAGACATTATTCCTCCTTAAAAACTATTTTCAGCTAGTAGAAATAAAATAAAAGCATAAACTATTTATTTATTCGTTTGTATATAAGATTAACTGCTAGCCAACTATAATCTGTACACTATTTTTCTGAAATGAATTCTGTTTTTACAGCACGCATGATTTTGTACACACATGATATGATTGTGAAATATACAAATAAAATAGTTTGTTTATTTGAAGATAAACTATTTGGCAAAACCTATTATCTTGCACACTAATTTTTTGCAAATGAATTTCGTTGCAGGTTCAGATTATCAGAGGGGGTAATAAGAAAGTACTGAACAAATTAATGGGTGAGGTTCAGAGAGAAACTAAAGGCAGAACTGACCCGGTCCAAGTCAAAGCCACTCTAGAGGAAATAATCTCATGAACTGCCCAGCATGCCTATTTTGTGGGTTAATGGCTGCTGTGTTCTGGACAAGCAGCTTAATGGAGCAATGAAATTTACATTTGATAGCCTCTGTACAGACGTTCCAGAAAAGTGTCTCCACTGTAAAAAAAATATTCATCAAACATTTTGATAAACAAAAGTGTTTCATGCAACATTACTTTGTGTTGTTTTACTTCTAAGGTTTTCACTATTTAATTAATCACAGCTCAATTCTGGACTCTGAGGCATTTATCACTCAGTGAGCCACGATTCCCCAATAGTCAAGCCTTGTGAGAAAATCTTGTGTTTGCACAAAATCTTTCTGTGCTGCTTTAAGTTGTTTGCGGCTCTGTATGGATTTTCTGTCAGAATTTGGTTTTGTGGGATTATCCGTCACTTGTAGAATTGAGCAGGTCAGGCCAAGGTTGCCTGAAACTTCTGGTGTGTAATCAGCATTAGCCATTGCTAGCACAGACCATGTCTGCTGGCATGAGTGTTTGAAATAAAGGGAATGTTTTTGTGTACTACTAAGACTTGCTCTTTTGCTTTTTGGCAGACTCGACGTATTTAAGACAGCAAAAAAAAAAGAAAGAAATTAATTTGAGTTAACTTGATGGTTGTCTGTATCGTGTTATATATATGATTAACTAGCGCCCTCTGGTGGAGGATGAATTTCATATACCGTTATGTCAAGACCTGTGAGTCATTGCTCAGCGCTATGGTAAACATACTGTCAATTTTGAATTCAACTGAATTTAAAATGTCTGTGAAATTTGTTCATGTTACTTTTTATTTTATTACAAATTTCTATACATGTTAAGAAACGTGCTAAAAAGCAGTGTGGTATTTTAAAGGGATACTTCACTTTTTTTGGAAATAGGCTCATTTTACCACTCCACCAGTGTTAAACAGTTGGGTTGTACAATTTTCGAATGTCTTCAGCCGGTTTTTGATATTTAGAAGAATATCAGTAACCAGACAGTTTCTGGTCTCATTGACTTCCATAGTATATTTTTTTCCTACTATGGAAGTCAATGAGACCAGAAACTGTCTGGATATTCTTCTAAATATCAGAAAATCGGCTGAATGGATTTGAAAATGGTAAAACTCAACTGTTTAATTCTGAGGGAGTGATAAAATGAGCCTATTTCCAGAAAAAGTGGCGTATCCCTTTAAATAAAGTTGTCTTATCCACAAAATAAAAGATGGATATATAAATATCACAATTAGCCCTTTAGGCAAAAGGTTTGATGATAGAGAGTTCTGCTGCTGCCATTAGTGAAAATGAATTGAGGAAGGACCCAGTTTTAAACAAAAAACTGCACCTTCGGCTGAAATCTGGTGAACAGAAGTTAAATTGTGTCAACAGTGCATGTGCATACATGAGTATCCTTGAGTTAACATTACTAGACACAACTTCACCCAGAGCTGTACATGTTGTAGGGTAATGTTCACAGTAAATTACAATACAGACATTTGATGCCACTACCAGGCCTTAAGATCATAATAGCATTATTTGGGAGTAGGCACTTCAAGTTCATGGACAATTCTATAATGTTCTGTCTATTTATATACAGTATATTTATACAAAATGTACACACCGAGCAACCTAACAAAGGAGAGAATTTGTGTGCTGTGATTATTATATGTATTGGAGCTGTAAAAACAAGTATATTAAACAAGCAGCAGAAAATTGATGTTCATATGAGTTAAAGCACAGAAGATTGACAATGTTATTGCCCACTAACTCAAATGACACTTCTGTTAGTGGACAAGAGATGTCTTTATTCAAGTCATCATGCCTTACATTTCTGACATAGAAACTATTGCCTGCCATTTGAAGGTGAAAATATGAGCTTGTGACATTTCTACAAATTCAGGATTTCTTTTTACAACCAAGGCATACAGAGCTGTACAATTTAAATAATGCTTACCACCAGTAAAGGCAATTTAATCTAGAATGTCTAATCTAACCCTTGTTCACACCCCCATACAAAAAAATGCACTTGCATTACATAAAACTGCATATAAATATCTTTGGATTGAACAAGCTACATTGTTGTGGCCTCTGGATGTTTGGTAATCAGGTTTTGATTGACATAATTTGTACAAGGGGGAAAGCAAAACATCTACCTTCAAAAAATGACTACTGAATATGTTGAAGATATTTAATCAAATATGTCAAAAATATACATACAATTTTTTAATCTTCTCGTAAAACTATTTAAAGCATAACCACCAATTTTGATCACCTGCTTGTGGTGTGTTTACAAATTCCATGTAACGATCAGTTTGCACTAAAAACAAATGTGCTCAGGAATCAGGTGAACTTTCAGAGATTCAATATACAAACATACAAGACACCTGGAGATAGTAAAAATACTTTCAAATCAAGACAACTTTTATACTAAAGGTCACTTTCTCTTTTGCATATGGGGTGATTAGATACACTGGAATTGTATATCATTGGCTTTCTTTTATTTAAAATATGTGATGTACAGTATGCAGTCTCTCTGACTGTGTTTCAGCTAAATGAATGCCATTTATGACCATTCTCAGAGGCCATGCAAACTTAAGAGAAAGAAAAACAGTTGAAAAAATGAAATGTCATGAATCATTTTTGTGAAGATTTTATGTAACTGTACATAATACACTATAGTTCAAAAGTTTGGTGTTGGTACATTTTTTTATTTTGAAGAACTCTCAACAATGCTGAATTTATTTGATCAAAAATAAAGAACAAAATCAGTAGCATTGTGAAATATTACAATTTATTTTTTTAATTATTTAATTGTTTATTTTAATTACATTTGTAAAATGCAAGTTATGTGAAGGCAAAGCTGAATTTTCAGCATTATTGCGCCAGTCTTCAGTGTCACATGATCCTTCAGAAATCATTCTAATATGCTGATTTACTGCTCAAGTAACATTTATTATAATTATTATCAATGTTTAAAACAATGATCCATTTTTTAAGGATTATTTGATGAACGGAAAGTAAAAAAAAAAGAATTTATTTGAAATGTACTTAATCAAAATTTAAAAATTTAAATTTAAAATTGGCTTGCTTGCTGAATAAAAGTATTTATTTATTTCTAAAAAAAAAAATCTTACAACCACAAACTTTTGAACAGTAGTGAACAGTAGTTTTTAAAAAAAAAGAAAGAAAGAAAGAAAGAAAGAAAACCTCATCCTGATTTAGAAGTAGGCGTGTTGCTACTTTCAAACATGTTTGTTAACAACTTAGTACCTTTCACATTGTACCAAGTTAATATCAGTGATGCCCTACAAGGAACCAGACCAACTGTGTTTCTCAAAATACCACAAATGTTCAAAAAACAAAAAAGTTGTCTCTAATAACTATATATATGTAGTCTTTCTATGTAGTCTATATGTAGGCAGTCATGTAGTCTTTCTTTACAAATTGACCTCAACAAATGTCTAGCCAGAATTTTGTATCGCATCCGCGTAGCCATGTGAACCGGAATTGTTTTGACAAGTTTTATCTATGAAGGGAAAGGACGGGAAGGAGGTCTTCACAGTTGTTGTGTCCAAGCGCAGGGACTTCGTCAGATCTAGATACGGCCTGGATCCGGCAGACTGCGGTAAACCAACAGAGAGACTAACCGGCAGCAGTCAAAACTGGCCAGAATTTTGAGATTGCAATAGACTACAAAAGGACGAAAATGCGTTAAGAGCTCGCTCAACTACTGGGGACCTAAACCATTTTGTGCTTTGTAAGTAATCAGCAATATTTTTAAATTTATACGATGTTTAATTGGGAGCAAATGCAGAGGAGAGAAATGCCCAATGCAGTACAAATACTTCCTGGTTCTAGTAAGAACTCGAGCAGCTGAGTTTTGAACCAGCTGTAGTTTATTTATTAAGCATGCAGGGCAACCACTCATAAGAGCATTACAATAATCTAGCCTTGATGTATTGAATCCATGAAATAATTGTTCCGCATTTGTCATTGAGAACATATGACGTAATTTAGAAATATTTCTAAAGATGGAAGAATGCAGTTTTATAGATACTAGAAATGTGACTTTCAAATGAAAGATTGGTATCAGGTCACTTAGTAAGTTGTATAAAACGTTGATCGGTGTCCAAGTTTACAGAGTATGTTTACTGTATAGCAAACTACAGACATATTTAAAATTAAGTACTAAAGGAATAGGCACTTTTAGTATAAGGCCATCAGGAGAACAATCCAGCAAGAGACATCAGCATCACTCAGTCGTCAAGTGTCGTTATTAATGTCTGATTCTCCGTCACCTCCTAATGATCATGGCTGTATGACCGTCACTCTTTGGTTTTGGTCTGAAATTTCAGTTAGGCAGGCTTTGTCCAGTATTTGTCCAGTCTGTAAGTCACTTTAATAAAGTGAAGGCACATCAATTCATTGCCTTATGGCAGGAGACACCGGTTTTATGAGTGATGATTTGTGCTGTAACTGTATTTGCTGTGAAATGAGGCTTGGTATTGCATAAATAAATGATGGAAGTACAAAAAAACATGCTGAAAGTATCCCCCATCAAAAAGATACATTAAAAAATTGTCAAAAAAAATGCCACACTAATTTAGAGGTTTAGTGAGCTAAAATTCCTTAAAAATGTCAAAGGTTTCCTGGAAACATTAACAACAAACAAACACAGAATCAAAGGCTACTGGTCTGTGGGGAAATGAGATAGAATGGAGTGTTCTTGTGCAATGGCTGCCAGTTCTTTTAGGAACTCTGTGAAAAGAACTGTGGCATATACCTCAGTTTTGTTAAGGGGAACCACAGTTTTAGGTCGGATTTGGTTCTTCTTGATTCTGTCTGCTTCAGAACCATGGAGCCAATCTCCAGTCTGTGGACTCTGAGAGTCTAGATTGAAATGAAAGAAAAACATAGTCATTGTGCAATATTTAAGCATTTTCATAACGTCTATCATTCAAACCAATAAAAGGATGAGTAACTGAACAACTCAAATAAATAAATATAATCTTTATTATATTATATTATATTATATTATGTAATTTGCCATGATCGAACCAGCTATTTTCAGCTATATGCAAGTAAAACAATAGTAAAACAAAAATGTACAAAAATTATGAAACACAAAACAATAGGACTTTCATTTAAAACCTTAGCTAGCTACTAACCTTAGCAACTTTTCTTAGACTATAAAGTTTTTTTGTTTTATCTCGATTATTTTCATTATTACAGACCCTGTGGACTGACTACAGTACACCTCTTAAGACATACAGTCTTCTTCAGAAAACATTCTGCTGACACAGGAGCAAACGCTCACTGTGGGTCATGTTTATGAAACACGTACATATTGTTCTTTCTTAAAATGGTTTTATGTTTATTAAACTTTGATACACAGTGTAATATATAACAACATGGCTGAAAGGATATGAACATACTGACCTCTTAGTGAACTCTCTCTGGCCAATAAGCAGTGCTGAGCAGCTGTGAGGAGCTCAGGGAAGTCTTTATTATTCACGGACCACTGCTCTATCTGGTTCTTCACAGAGGCCAGAACCTACAATTAAAATTGGAAAGGCAAGAAGGGAGAGAGAAATGAATGAATAAACAGATTCCACATTCCTACTGATACCATGTATAAATGGCAAAGCTTCACTGAGATTTTGAGGGCTATATGCCTATTTTGGAGAGACTTTTCCACTCTTATACTGACAAAGGGGAAATTCTAAATAATACCATAAGTATTGAGTACAAAACCTTGCATTAACACTATCATTCTGAGATGTACCACTAAGTACTGTGCATCTGTATAATATTAGAGTTATGCAATGCATCTTTAATGACTGAGACAAATCAGACACGATTTTTTGTTATATGTAACAAATCCTTATAACTCACTCTGGGATCTATGGTCCCATCCCCCCAACAAGGGCAAGAAGGGTCTTAAGTTAGATAAGTTGGATTTATTGCTGTTATATGCATATTATCATAAACGAACTGATCTATAAATGAACATGCATCCCAGAACATTTGTGTGAATGATTTCCTGTCTTGTGTAGTGTCTTTTAATTTTATTATTTTTATTTTTGATACTGTGTATTTTATGATAGAACCAACGGTCAATGTAACCTCGATGTAACAGAGAGGTTATTATGTGAGTATATGAGACCATAGGTCTGAGTGGACATCCATGACATGCGGATGAAGGCCCCTGAAGGCTCAATTCTTGCGACACTCATATTCAACCTATATATGCTCCCAATGAGCCAAATAATGATAAAGAACCAAATTCCTTACCACAGCTATGCAGACGACACACAGCTCAACTTACTGCCCTATCGTCTAACGACTACAGCCCCATTGACTACCTGTGCCAATGCACTGATGAAGTAAACAGTTGGATGTGCCAAAACTTTCTTCAGATAAACAAAGACAAAACTGAAGTCATTGCGTTTGGAAACAAAGATGAAGTTCTCAAGGTGAATGCATACATTGACGCTAGGGGTCTAACAACTAAAAATCAAGTCAGGAATCTTGGCATGTCTCTAGAGTCAGAACATAGTTTCAGTAGTCATGTCAAAGCAATAAGTAAATCAGCATACTATCATCTGAAAAACATTGAAAGAAAATAATAATAATTTGGGCAAAAAAATATTGCCTTACTGTCCATGTCAAAACATAGAAGAACAGAGATATGTATGCAAGTAGATCAGGTACTGTATGTATTTCAGTACCTGGTATAGTGAGCGGACACTGGGCTGGAACACCATGTTTGTGTTGAGAAGGAATGAGCGCAGCAGGGGTTGAGGATAAGAAGCTAACTGAGCCAGGATGCCGGTCAGAAGCAAGTTCACATGGAGCGCGTTACTCGGCATGTTTTCTAGACGAGACAGCAGTACGCTCACAAACGGCCCTAAAAGAGACAAGAAGAGTAGAACTCAAACAAACAGAACACAAACCCAAATTTCATACAAAATATTAAACTGAAGCTAACACTACATAATTCCAAAACTCTGCATTGTAGTTTATGGGGGCCAGAACTGAAGTCACACTTCATGAGATATTGGGCCTAATAATGCAATGCATAAGCTTGACTTTAGAATAGAATCAGCAACATCAGTTGCAATCTTTCTTGACTCGTGCTTTGATTTAATTGCTAGCAAATGTAAAATGATTGCACAAATGGTGAATAGATCCTAATTGTTGAGTTGAAAAGGCCATGTGACATCAGAAGCATACTACTGGTGAAATTATAGCATACTGCATACTGTTTTACATGAGCAGGCAATATACAATAATGCAGTATTTCCAAACCCTGTTCCTGGATGCACACCAACAGTGCACATTTTGGATGTCACCTTTATCTGACCCATATACAGTATTCTGGTCTTGGAGTCTCTACAAACGAGCTGATGAGTTGAATCAATTGTGTTTGATTAGGAAGAGTAGGAAAATGTGTAGTGTTGGTGTGCCTCCGGGAGCAGAGTTGGGGAACACTATATTAATGTACAGTGCAATATGCTAGGCTGGTATTCCATGTCTAATACAACATTTGATAAGCTGTATCAGGTGTGTTTGATTTGGGTTTAGAACAAAAATGTGACTCTGGATGTATCCGAAATCACCCTATAAGCCTCTTATTATGAGTCCATATCAAAATATGTTTTCCAACCTGTAAAAGGCACAGAATGACCCTTGCTCCCACTGCGAGGTTTGGTCCCAAAAGGAGACAGCAATGTTTCTGCCTCTGGTGTCTCAGGTGAGAAAGAGTTAAAGTCTATCTCATCTTCCTCATCATTCATGAGGTCTGTAGGACTCTTGAGTTCAATGTCTGCTTTTGCTGGACTACTAGGCTGTGCACCCAGAGTTCTAATCAGTTCCTCATACTGGGCCATGAGGTCCTCCCCTTCTGGACCCATTGACTTGTGGTTTGATTGGGACCCTCTCTTTTGACTGTCCATTTCATCTACTGAGGAGCTCAAACCATTGCTCATTGAAGATTCTGAATTTGTAGTATTTTGATCAGTTACTGGTCCATCTAACACCTCCAGCTCTGCTGGTTCAGTAGGTCTGGATGAGACATGATAGTTGCTACCAGAGTCATTGGCATCCTTCTGAGCTACCAGGTCATAGACCATAACATCATTCTGAAACTCAGACTCTTCAATGTAAGAGCCCTTCACAATCATAATGGCAGTTCTCCTTAGTTCTTGAATGTGCTTTGGGGGTTCCTCAGGGATGGGACGAGTCTCCGGATCTTCCTCTGGATGCATTTGTGTTGGACAAGCATCATAGCTATCATCCCACTCCAGCTCCAGCATTCTGGGAGTAGCAGTGAGATCTTTGAGGAGTGGACCGGAGCGATGCAGTTGATTTGGGGTTTTCCTACTGGCAATTGGTTGCCGAGTCCTACCTGCTTCTTCCAAGGTACTACGCTGGTATTCCTCTGGAGGAGGGTTCTCACCGTCATATGGGGCGGACCACACACGGCATGCTCGCATACAGTGACTGATGCCGCTTTGTGCATCGTACAAGTAGTGCAGGTAACTGACATCCAGGTAGATCTCGGAGCCAATGACACAGGAGTTACCACAGTCGTCCTCCTCTGATCGTACCTCCTTTGATTCTAAAGGAAGATATAAAAGCAATTTCAAAACTCTCAGTACATTTCATGACCACTTTTTCACAAATACTGATCCTAACAAAAGCAGTTCTCTGGAATTTGTATCAGCTTGTAAACCCTTTAATAACAGGCACAGACATTAAGCGGATTACATAGTCTGGAATGAAGAAATTAAGTTGATGCAAGTTCAGGAAAGTATGTTGCAGATTTAATCCATAAGACGGAAGTCACTAAGACGTGAATGGCATTTCAGTCTACAAACAGCCCACAGAACAACCAGTCCAGTCATCTGAACCAATTTTGGTCAAGTCTGATCTTTGTCAACAAATCTTCAGCACATTATTTATTGGAGACCAACACAAAAAGATGCATGAAATCTTGTTGTCTGACTTTTGACATTGAAACCTGGAAATACTTTGATAAAACAACTTTAACAATTACCACTTCTAAGGCTATGCAATAATCTAGGACAGGAGTGTCCACTTATGCCATGGACAGTTCAGCTTCAAATTCAACTTGCCCCAACACACATGCCTACAACTTTCTAGTCAGCCTAAAGCCCTTAAAGTCCCTGTAAAGTCAAAATTAAGTATGTGTTCTGAGTTTGTCACACCACAGAAAAATGTGTAATTAGCCACCCAGCCAAATTTGAATGATAAAAAAAGCCGGGAAGTACGTAAAATAAGCTATCAAAATCATGAAAAAATGAGCAGATTCTCTGCTCTCAAACGCTGGGGGCGTGTCCGCTGGCTGCGCTGAAACCACGCCCACTCACGGGAAAGCTGTTGACGGGGATATTAGCTGATTAGCTTTTGGAGACGGGAGGATGAACACTGAGGCGGGAGATCGTCGTTTCGGCCTCGTTCACCAGTAACAGCGGATTATCAGTGAATCCAAGTTGTCTCTGAGGAAAGTTTATAAAACGATCCAGTGTAAAACGATCACTACAGAGGCGGGTGTTGGCGGTTATCCTCAGCTCTTCATCAAGGTATAGGCTCTCTAAAAACCTCTTCTTGATGTGATCGTTTTTAAGGGAATTTAAATGAAGATACCGATCTGTTTTGTACATGATCGCATCCAGGTAGTAGCCCATGCATGTCCGTGTCGAAGGCATAGCTAGCTAGAAAACTGTAGGCTCAGCTGTAGTAACTAATTGTACTGACAGTCATTAGCGATTGAGCGGTGAATGCGAATGTGCTCGGGGAGTGTGTGTGGAGAGGGGGAGATCAGACAAATCGTCATCAAATAGGGGGGTGTCCAGCAGCTCATGGGTTCCAATGCGTCACGGAGCCCTGTTTTAGCCCCGCCCAATTAATCCGTAAAATTGCAATGGTGAAAAACTGTTTTACGGTCTAACTCCACATTTCAGTACTTCACAGTTCACAGACTTTGTAATATGCTTTAGCAATACATATGTAACATTTATAATGTGTTTAGAACTTTTTTGTAGAATTGACTTTACAGGAACTTTAAATTAGCTGGTTCTGGTGTATTGGGATTGAAACTAAAACAAAGGACAGTGGCCCTCCAGGAGCAAGATTGGACACTAATGATGTCTTGTTATTACAATTACACATTATGCACACTGAAACCCCAAATTACATGACATGGCAAACAGTTCCACAGGAAGTAATGAAACTACATGATACCTATTGTTCCTGTATGGAAGCCATCAGTGACTTTTGACCACATGATGGAGTCCAGTTTTCTAAGTGGCGGGGGGATGCTATCTGGAGAGCAGCAAGAGGGTGTAAGGGCTAGAAACTTGGCAGCCGATACAGAATAACAGTCTCTCTCTCTCAGGACTCTACGCTGACTCAACATCATATGGTTACAGGGGATCAGGTACCTGTAGGGGGAGAAGAGAGACAACTTATAGTGCCCCAAGATATGCACTTCTACACCCAAAAGGGAAAGTGATTAACATGTCACTATGAACAACAAATACTGTGAGACTCTGGTTTACAGAACAGAGACTATGGTTAAAGGGATACTCCACTTTTTTTTTTTTTTTTTGGAATTAGGCTTATTTTACCACTCCCCCCGAGTTAAACATTTGGGTTTTACCATTTTCGAATGTATTCAGACGATTTTTTGATATTTAGAAGAATATCAGTAACCAGACAGTTTCTGGTCTCATTGACTTCCATAGTATTTTTTTCCTACTATGGAAGTCAATGAGACCAGAAACTGTCTGGTTACTGATATTCTTCTAAATATCAGAAAATCGGCTGAATGGATTTGAAAACGGTAAAACTCAACTGTTTAACTCTGGGGGAGTTGTAAATTTTTTGAGCATATTTCCAAAAAAAAAGTGGT
This sequence comes from Cyprinella venusta, assembly GCA_038021265.1. Taxonomy (NCBI): domain Eukaryota; kingdom Metazoa; phylum Chordata; class Actinopteri; order Cypriniformes; family Leuciscidae; genus Cyprinella; species Cyprinella venusta. The sequence goes on from CM075866.1 coordinate 26,499,118, forward strand.
GTATCCCTTTAAGTTCACACTGCAGCATTTGAGAATAATAAAAATACATGTGATAAAAATATTGTCAGAAATATAACAAATGTGTAAATAAACATGAAGAGGCAGCAGAAGTATACTCACTTGAAAATCAACTGGAGCATGACATCCTCACAATATAAGCCAATGAGAGTGCGGAACAAAGCCAGAGATACAGTGCCAAGCTGTAACATAAGCACAGCCTATAAAACACAATTCTACAAACAAAAATAGCTTAATGAAGACACTGAATGTTTAAAAACAATAAATCTAGTTGATGTAAAACATTATTCCAAATTAATCTAGGATAAAACAAAGTTGACTTTATCGTGGATAACAGGATGCTTAAGGCTCAGTGCTGTAGGGCGTTTTGTTTGAATACACATGCTGTGAAAACTAATATTTGACTTCAAATATTAGTCTCATGTATTAGAAAGAGTCTGCAATTGGAGAACCTTTATTTTCGTTCCTCTACCCAATATACCAACCACTTCTTACAGGGATAGTTCACCCAAAATTCATCAATAAGTCACCCTAATGTCATTCCAAACTCATGACATTAGACTTTATATGGCACCAGTGAAATCAATGAGCATGAGAACCAATGAGGTTTGTTCTTGTGTATCACACAAGCACGTTTGAGCTTCTGCAATAACTGATGAGATGTGTTCTCGCAAGACATGCAATTTACCCAAGTGATGTGCTCTATGTACTGTATGTGCATTGATCAATTCTTAGATATAAGTGTATAAAAACACAACTTAAACCTGTTTATTATGTAAATCGATTGTCTCTTCAGTAGACTTTTAGTAGATTAAACAACTTAATTCATATAGATCACTTTTATTATGTCTCATGAAGCCTTTGAAACTTGAAAGTTTTGGTGGAATTAACTTTCAATAGTGGGACAGAAATCTCTCAGGTTTTATTAAAAATATCTTCATTTCAGTTTCAATGATGAACAAAAGTATTTCGTGTTTGGAATAAACATGAGGGTGTGTAATTGACAGAATATTTATTTTGGGGTGAACTAACCCTTCAATACTTTCGTAGCCGGACTTCACCCTTTGTTTGAAGTATAGTACAGTAGTACTAACAGTTGTTCAGTTGCCCATTCTCAAGTATGTGCTGTTTTTTAGATCGTTTAATGTAAATGGCTGACATTCATAATAAAATTGATTACCTGAAAGGGAGTGTTGATGCGGCTGACTAGTGTGTCCAAAATATGTACACTGTCATGGCGATGGAGTAGGATGAAGCTGAGGAAGGTGTGCAGTAATGCAGGTTCAGAAACACTGCGTATAAACAGGTCCAGGTATGCTGTTGTGGTCATCACCTCTTCAAGTGTCATCTAAAGAAGATAAGGTTGCTTGAAATTAAATCTTTATATATATATATATTAGCTGTTGCATCTAGAAAAAAAATTCTCATGGCTCACTAACCTTATGTAATGCTGGTGCTAGAACAGGTACCAGAAAACCATTATGGATGTAGCCAACCAGCTGGTTTCTGATGGAAGGATGGGCCACCTGGACAAAAGCAAAGCAAAGCTAAACTGTGACACAATCACACTATATAAACGTGTTTTCATTTCCTTTTATCAACTTGGCATATAAAGATAAGGGACCAACAATAATGTTTATTTAAAAGCTCAACCTTTGTCTCCGACATAAACTTGCAACATTTTTAAACATTCTTCCTGAAGTCTTGTGTCGGACTGTAAAGTGATTGATCATTTTTGCTATAGACCAAGGGTGTCCAGAACTCTTGAATAAGGGCTTCAGAATCACTAGAATCTTCCAGGAAGGGTTGCTAAAGCTAAACTCTGCAGGGAATGGACCAGGAGCAAGACTGGACATCTCTGGTATGGACAAAAACTCAGTAGTACAGTAGAAATGACGTAGAAATAGCACAAACCTGTATGACAGCGTTGCAGAACTCCAGGGAGTTAAGAAACTGCACAAGAGCGGGCAGCTGCTGCCAGTCTTCACGGTGCAAACAGTGCCACTCCTCACTTGGTACATCTAACTTGGTGGGCAAAGACGAGTAAAGCCCACTCAGACCTGTAGCCAAAACCTTTAATCAAAACAAATGACGTGTGTTAGTCCATTTCATTCATCCGCAAAAAATAAAATCTTAACCTGGGAACAAACTGACAGTATTTTCTTCTGCAGGCTTTGAAATCAACGAGAAAACATAACTGAATGAGTTATGGATGAGCGCTGTCATGGATGCCAGGTTTATAACGTATGAATATTGAGTAAATGTAATAGCCAAATAACTCAAAATGCAACGTGTGCACATTTGCAGAAAGACAATTATTATGTACCAGCACAACAATCTTTAGTTACATGCTTCTTGTCTTTATTTACGGGCAGATGCATGTGAGGTTAGATAGGGCTGAGAGTGCATGTGAGGCTGAGAGTGCATGTCTGCTGCCAAAGTCTATTGAAGTTGAGGGTGATGTCATCTTAGCAAGAAGAGTACTCATCTATGGTGTAACGGATTATGCAATTATCTCTAATCACTTTACATAAGCACACACAGTACTGTACTCCAGGAGGCCCACGGTGGCAGATACTCAAAAGAAATTCAGAAACAAATCCAGGCATTCACTAAAGCAGTTTGACTGTCCTGTTGGCTTTATTTACTGGACTTCATTGATTTCATAAACAGCCAGGGTTTGCTCGTTCATATCATGGTGATTATGATGTAGTCTACAGTATGTGTACATTCAGTTCTGGTTTTGTATTTTGTTCTGTCACATTTAAAAAAAATAATTAATTTATGCATTTAAAATTTTCAGACAATACCAATAAGTGTTAATTTTTTAAAAAGTTGTATCGGTATCTCAACATGCATATTCATTTTGAAGATTACGTTTAAATGTTGTTATTAAAAATGTAGCTTTTTATACGAGAAGAACATGATTAGAGCATGTGATTAGAGCATATCATAATTATGATTATAAGAATAAAAAGTCTATTTTAGGGTTTTGAAGAATTTGATGATGAATTGTCGGTTTTTAAGGCTTTGTCGTTGTTACGTCCCGCACGTATGCGTTTTATTTGCTATTTTTGTGCTTGTCTCTCTGTACTTTTCCTTGTTGCTCCTCCCACTATCTACTTCACAGGTCTGGGAGTGCCACCTGATTTGTGTTCCAGCTCGTGTGCGGTGTGAGTGGAGCAGTGTATATAAGAACCCAGAGAGTGCCAACCCAAGAGAGAGACTGAGGCTTCTCTGAGAGAATGTCATCTTCTGGTCCCAGCACTTGTTGATTCAACTGTGTTTGTGGTGTCAGTTAGTGTTTAGTGAACGAAAAGAGGGTATGCTGTGTGCTAACTTCTCTATAACTTGGTGGTAACCTTGTGTTTGTAGTTAACATCTGGAGTTTCCACTGTTTGATTAATTATTAGGATAATTGTAGGGAACTGGATGCCAATTTATTTGAGATTCAGTTTTCTCCTGTGTTATATAGAGAGGAAGTAAGGGAAGTGTTTGTCTTTTGGTTTATTTTTTTTTAAGCTAGGTAAGTTATTTCTAAAAAACTTTTAGAAAGAATACTTTTTGTTTGTTGTTTTAGCCTTTTCCTCTCCTACCCTTTTTAATATCCCACTTATTATGTAAAATTTTGTGAAAAAAACTTGTGAAAACGATTTACTTTAAACTGGTGTTGTTGAAATTTTTGCTTGTCCTGGGACCTGGAGAAGGGAGTTCTTTCACTCTCTCCCCGCAATCTTTTTATCTTTCTTTTCTGCCCCTAGACTTAAAACGGATCGTAACAGTCATAGTTTTTGTGCTCTTCGTTTATTAAAAAAATTGTCACAAATTATTTTAATTAAATCCTTTAAGTTATTCAATTTTGTAAATTACTGAAATATATCACAACAAACTAACTCCAGAAAAAGGACATTATAAATGGTCAAATCGACAGCTAATCATGATTAGTAGCATCTAACATTAAACTTTTTGTTTATATAATATGTGTGGGTATATGTAAATTCTTATATTTATGAGTGTGTATAAATATACATACACACACACACATATATATATACATTATATAAACAAAAACTTTTAAGTTAGATGTGATTACTCGTGATTAATCATTTTGACAGCACCAATTATAATATAAATGTAATAACTTTACTTTTCATTTATTACTTAAAGCAAATGTTAAGCTCTTCGATACCACAGTAAAAAAAAAAAACTACTTGCCTAGCCTTAAATAATTAAACATTTAAATAAAATCTAACAGTAGCATTCAGGGACAGAAATGGTACAAAGCTGTGTTTTCTTTGAGTAACATTAATGACAAAGTGACAGCAGCCTATGAATATCTCGAGCTGTCTATGACCGACTGCACGGATCAAATATAATGATTGACAACCTATTTCTTTCTCAACGGTTTACGTTCTCTTAAGACATAACCAACTGTTTACGAGAATACTCGCTGAGATGTTTTTTTTTTACCATGATTTTGTGTTTATGTGTCTATTCAAGCGATATGAGATGCAAAAGAGGAATCAATTCAGTGTTGGCACACCATCTAAAACATGCCTGTCTCTGTGTGTGCGGCTCTCGCGTTTCAACTGTGATCCGTTGCATCCCCAAATCTGCGTAAGCCACCAACTACAGATGTTGTCTTACAACATGATAATGTGTATATAACAAGACTACAACATCTTATGAGGCAGCAGAAACACGTGAGGCTGCCATATGTGGCTTTTATTCCCTGCTACTGTGAAGTGTGTAGTAGACTAGGCTGACTAGCAGTATATTGTAATATTTCGCTCGACCTGCACTTCACAACAACTTTGTTTCTACAATTACGTTCAGTGTGTTTCTTACATGATTACGCATATGTGTCAGAAAAGTCATATATGCAGAAAAGCTATGTGGTTTGTGATATTTTTTTGTCACTCACACAAGCTAAATATAATTGGATTCAAATTGGTTTGACAGTATGAACAAGGCTTTGATTACACTGGGATTCAATACAGTGTGTATTGGTTATGCAAGCCAAATGGAAATTCCTTTTTATGCACTCAACACTTCAGCAAGCACCAAGGTCCCTAGAGACTATTTAATTAAATGGTAATTTAGGCAATACACGGCATTAAATAAAGTAAGCCTACCACAGCAGTTACTTGGATTCTGTCCAGAAGTGCTCAAGATTATCCAAGTAGCTTAAAGAGAGAGGAAAACAAATAGAAATAGAGAAAGACTATAAATAGAAGAGGACGACCTACAATAAGAGACTCATACCGGACAGAAATAGGTGTTCTCCGCAATGTGTTTGGCCACAACATTGTTCTCAGCAGAGAGAGCCATGATAAGCAGAAGCGCATCCCTGGCCTGCTGTCCGACTGACCCTTCCCTGTGTATGAAGGGGATGAGTAAGGAAAAGATGAGGAAATTAGCTGCTCCTTGGTCCTCACTTGTATGGAAAAACAGCTCCAGTACAGATGGGTCTTTAGCCAGGACACAGCACAGCTGGTTCAGGAGCAGCACAAGTTCTGTCTCCACAGCTGAAGAGCTCGGACCCGACGGGGAGCCAGAGCAGGATGACAAGAGCATCATCAAGGGCTTCAGTACAGGTTTATGATGAAGTAACGGCTGACTGGCTTGTCCGATCAGCATCTCATACATCTTCAGTTGCTCTATTTTCATATCATCTGTGAATTCTCGCCTCAGGCTCCAGATAAACAGTCTCTCCAACACGTTCTCCATTACCACAAACTCCAGGATGGGCCCCATGGCTCCATTTTGACCACACTCCTCCTCCATGAGAAGGAAGAGCATGTGCTCTACATAGTTCTGCACAGCGCTGGCCTCATCGCCAGGGATCGGACCAAAACGGAAGCTGCCGATTCCTCCACCCCCACCAAGACCGTGACCTCCACCCAGGCCACCAACATTATTGCGCAGTGGATCATGCTTCTCTAGAATCTTTACCACCTGAGAAAATGTCAAGAGATCAGAGATAGTTCAAGCTGGAGACAACGGTCAAAGTTAACATTTTAACATACTCATGCTCAGTGTTGGGTGCAACTAATTACTAAGTAATTAGTTACTGTAATTTAATTACTTTTCCCTTGAAAATGTAAAGTAAGGGATTACTCTTCATTTTCTTCACTCTTCATACTTCTGATGTAATTGAGGTAAATAATGTGGTAACGCTTCCTTTTACAGTCCAGTTACCCATGTAAATACTATGTACTTATTTTAGTAACTACAATTACTGGGTAATAACTAGTACTAGGGCTGCACGATTAATCGCACAATGTTGTTATGCGCATCTAATCAGTAAAGCCGGTTCCTTGATTAGTAGTAAATCACCTTCACCTGCTTTCAGATGGAGCGGCATTTATTACAAAGAGCCGTAGTTAACTGACCAGCTGAGCCATATCGCATTAAATATCATTGGTGATATGTCGTCAATTTTAACGCGATATGGCTCAGCTTGTCAGTGATCTACGGCTCTTTGTAGTAAATGCCGCTCCATCTGAAAGCAGGTGAAGGTGATTTACTACTAATCAAGGAACCGGCTTTACTGATTAGATGCGCATAACAACATCGTGCGATTAATCGCGCAGCCCTAACTAGTACTAACCCTGAACCTACCCCTGTTCCATGTACTTACCTTATATTAGCAGTACTTTCTAGGTAAGTACACTGTAAGTACCCTGCAAGTGCTGTACTGTAAAAGGAAGCGTTACCAATATGGTGTATAAATCAATCCAATCTCACAGTGATTCGTATGCATTTTATGAGGTGTCTAAATTGTACGACCGCACAAGTACAAATTCGTATGAATTATTGTAAAATATGTATGAAAAAAGTGTGAAATGTCATGAGATCAGACATAAAACAATAGTGGGTTTAAAATGTCAAAATGTATTGTCTGATGTTAAAAAGTATATTTTTATAATGTAACCTTCTCCACCTTGGTCAGTTTAAGGATAATTAATGCAATTTTATAGTATTTATTTGAAAGAATTAAAACAGATTCATGTCTATCCTTGTATTATTCAGCTGGTTGAGATTGATATGGGATTTTGAAAGTAATTAGTAATTAAAAGTAAATACTTTTTAGAGAGAGTAATTAGTACAGTAATCTAATTACACTGTTGAAGAGGTAATTAGTAACTAGTAATTAATTACTTTTTTAGAGTAACTTACCCAACACTGCTCATATAGAAAATTAAGAAAAGTTCTCTCTTTACAGTATGCAGTCATCCAAAGTGTTCTTAAAAATAATTAGATGAGTATTTTTGTTATTATAATAGTTAAAAGTTATTATTAATCCTGTAATATATTATGCTAATTAAAGTAGGTGAAAGGTGCTTATCCTGATCAAATGAAACAATGAGCCCCCTGTCCTTGAGCTGATCTATTAACATTGCGATAAAACTCCCAGTCAGGGGTGTCAGACTAAGATTTCGACATTTACAGAGCCAAGGAAGAGGAAGTGCATAATACTCTCATCAAAATGTATCATTCATCAATGCAAAGTAAGCAGGAAGAGGTGAAAGAGTGAAAGTGTGCAATGGAGTACTGAACTATTCAAATGATTTGATATGCTGTTACGAAACATACTAGCTTGCTTTCAGAAAACCACCCTAATTTCTGTCCTTAGAGTTTCTCTAATGGCCTGAACTTGTCTTCTGTACCCAAACAATGCCTCCTATGTTCTGGAGCATTCTGCTGAATCAACAGGAGAGGTCAGGAGCCTTATTCACAGTGTAGCATTACAACAGGATAGCCTGTTCTAAGCCCAGTTCAATCCAGTTTAATTTACTTATTTAAATGATCGAAAATTGTATTATTCACAAAATAATACCATTTAAATGTAAATATTATATTTTAATTGTATTATTTTATCATGGTGCTTCAAAACTCACTAATAAAAAAACAGCACTATTTCTATAATATTTGGTTTGTACACTTTTCAACTAACAACTTATTTGTATGAGACCTGTATATATGCTGTATATTCACAATCTAATTTTATACAAAACAAGTAGCAAGCAGGTTGTTTAGCGAGTAGTAACAGTTATCTTCTGTCTGCCAGTTATATACTGCATAATAAAACAATATTTCCTGTACAAAATTATATATATATATATATATATATATATATATAATAACTTTCATTCTTGAGAGTTCCTTAGCAAAGAATTTTGAGAAAACAAGTCATTCTCATTTGGAGGTCATCACAATGATTGTGTGTTTTATTTTGCCAACAATAGCAAGATGTGTACATAAAACAGAAGAGAAATAGCACTGCATAGTTGAAGAGAGTGCTGTTTATATTTATGAAGAGCACATGCAGAAAGATATTGCGTACCTGTGCCCAGTGGTTTTTGAACACAATCATGCACGTTTCAGGGTCCACTCCTTTCAGGACCAGTGACTGGCCGTCTCGGATCCCATCGGCAACCATGGATGTCATTGTGGTGCCCTCACTAAACCATCATGTTCAGGTTGAAGGGTGGCGGTGATGCCAAATTTCAATGTGGACAACTGCACGGTACTGTAGCATTAGACACTGATCACCTGCAGATTAATTAACACAGAAAAGCCTGATTAAAAAAATGTATAAAAAATGTATATAAATCTGAAATTGAATGTATTAAATCATACATACACACCATAAGCACATAAAAATAAAATATAAACATCTATACTTGGAGTTCCCAGTGGGATGAAGTACTTGCACAGCACAAACCAAACACTAATAGTAACATTTCAAATGGGCATCGCTTTCAGTAGATGTCTTGGCAACAGCATTGTGTTATTAGAAAAATCAAAGCCTTCCAAGCAGGATTTGCTGGGATAAAGTGGCTGCCTAAACCCTAACCATAAGAGGGACTTCTTCATGAAAGTGAATGAATGCACTGCCATCACTTCTAGATGTTAATTAACAGCATGTGGATGTGAGTGTTATGCAATATCATAGCCTACATGTTATGGCTTATGTAATGCTTTCTAAAAATATATATATACATAGCAATACTGCATAGCTTTCTCTCTACTGTATATGCCAAGCTATTTTTATCAAATCAATAAGCAAATCCACAGCCTTAAGCATGTAGATAACAGCTATTTGCTTAAACCAAATGTGTGTGCACATAGATTAGTGCTTCTAGATGGACACAAAGAGAACCTTTGTCTAGTCAAAAATGCATGTGGGGAGTATTATCTATAGATTCATGGTGTGTGTGTGTGTGTCTAAAAGATGAGCAAAGACATTCTCCACAATCCATGTCAACTGGAGTTCTTCCAAAAGAAAGATCACACCACCATGAATGCAGTTGTGAAAATTAAGTTGTGACCAAAAAATCGTATATATTTGAAATATATTATTGCACGCTCTGGGTATTCTCTCAAGCTTTGTGAGGTGGATGTTGGGATGCCGTTTAAACCTATAACGAACGTTAAACATTCTACTGTAGGGTGTTTGGCTGTTTTCCTTTCACAGTCATTCAAACTCAATTTAAAATTAAAAAAAAAAAACATTTCTTTTCTAGAGTCATGGATATGTAAATCTGTGTGATGGTTGATATGTTTTAGACAAACTGTTTGAAAAAAAAAAATACAGTTTTTCTTTATGAAGAGACCACTTTAATGTTTTTCCCTACAAATAAATACACAATGATGCAATTTGAAATACAACACTATACTACAAAATAAAACACTATTAAAAACATAATATGTATATTTTATTTTCTTCTTATTAACAATGGAAAACTGATCAGTCTCTCTTTACATTCGATTAAAGGGGTCATGAACTGTCTTTTTAAACAATTTTATATTGTTGTCTGAGGTCAACTTATGACGTTTGCTTGGTTTTTACATTAAAAAGCATCAAATTGAATAAGTAATAGGCTATTTTCTACTCTAGTTTTGAGCCCAGCTCAAATATGTTTGATTTTTATGGGCGTCTCGCATTAAAGAATTGGAAGTAAACGCCCACTGCTGTGAGTGGATAACAGTTTTACATATTATAATGAGTTTCACGCTCGATCCGGTTTGTCATCACGAGGTAGGCATACTGTATGTTAGCTATGCGTGTAATGCGCGAAACCCATGGGCGGGGCTAAACCGGCCGTGTTGAAGTTGATCTTCTCCTGCGGGGGTGGTGTTTTATCCTCTTTGACGTCATAGTTCCCCACTTTGAAAAATGAGTCGTTTGCTGAGGCTGGTGTCAATAAAAGCTTTTATTGGACCAACAAGGACGATTTCAGTTCTGAAACTTACAGAATATTCTTATAATATGATGACCTCTTAGATGTCAAAAGCTCAAGAAAAATTTGATTTCTCAGTTCATCACCCCTTTAAAGTTTAAGAAGTGTTCTCAGCATAATCATGTCCACCACTACAAACAGGACCCTAAATGAGTGCATCACACACCACAACTGAATCTTTACACTACACTAACCAGCCAATCGGTAGCCAGAAACCATTACCCATGCCTGAATTAGAACCAATCAGTGCAGAAAGCTCAATCTATCTCAAACATAAATGTGACAGAAATAGGCAGAGATACACGTGGGGCTATCCACTCTCAGTAAAGCACAGAAACAGAGCGGATACCTTCAGAATGGATTTTAAATTTCCACCTACCTCAGTGCTGAAAGCTGCTGCCGGAGACAAAGTATTTCGTAAGGCATAAAACATCCACATCTTCAGAGGGTTCAGGAGTCTCTTCTGAGACATGTAGATTGAGATCTAATCAAGGGGCTCTGAAAAAGATTTTTTTAAAAATGGGAAGAACAAGCTTAGCTGTGCTAGTGAGAGCAGTGTGAGTGAGACGAGCAGGGCCGGGAAATGACTAGATGGATCAGAGCAGTGACAAAGAGCTTTAGAATGAGACTGCAGAAGAGCGGGAATGAGAATGAGGAAGACACCAGAAGAGGTGGGAATTCAGAAACGCAGAGAGCAGGAGAGAGGGAACTAGTGTCTGTGAAAAAATCCATATAAATAAAGAAAAATCCATATCCAAATAAAGTTAGCCTACTCTCAAATCCCATTCAATAAATGGACAAACACAAAGTGCATGAAAATACTGATCACATGAGCCAATGCAGCTTCAGGAGATAATGGTTAAACTGTTGGGGATAATTTTTCCCTTCCTTTGTCAGGAGTCAAAAAAAAAAAAAAAAATCCAGGTTCCCATAGGGCAAGTTATATATCTTAAGCACCAAATGAGAATATTTGAATTAATTCTGAAGGATCAAGGGACACTGAAGACTGTGACCAAAGACTATAGAATAACATATAACCGATTGGGAAAGTCATGAGATGCGGATGGCACTGCGCATGAGCTCGATCCAGCCTGAAAATGTTCACTTTCTGTCATGATACTAGTGTTTAGAAACTAAATTTATGAGACCATTATTGTCAGATTTCAAATATGACATTATAGTCATATAGCCAATATTATATATTGCGTTTTGTAGCAGTGGTTCCCAATCCTGGTCCTGGAGCACCCCCAGCACTTTTAGGGGCCTCCCTAAATCAAACGCACCTAATTTATCTCAATCGGACGGCTCATTAGTAAATACTTCAAAGCCTTGTTCAATCCAAATACGTTTTGTTTTTTTTTTGTATATCCATTTAATAATCCAATCAGATTTAGCAAGTGTGAATGGCAGAAAAAAAAATGGAATAGAGCCACACATACCAGTCTCCTACAGTTCTGAAGATGTTTCCTACGACGCAGTAGTCCAGGATGGCGACTACACATTGTTTAAGTTGTGAATAAGACAACATCTGTATTGCAAACCCCATCCATGTTGCGGTTGTCATTTTTGGCGTACCTACCAATCCAACGTCATTGCCATAGAAATCAATGCAGATATTCCAGGAAACGAAAGAGAGGCATGGGACACACAAATCGGATCTGAACAGTTGTGCTACACTATGTGGCAGTCAATAATTTTAGATCATATTACAATTGGATACACAAATACATTTTAGATTTGGACTGTATTTAGATTTGGACTGACAGTGTGAAAGTAGCCCAAAGACCTTAAAGTGTGTCTAAGAAAAATGGGTTGGAGGTACTCCAGAAAAAAAAGAAAAAACAGAGGGTGAGGCCTGAGTTGAGTCAACCATGAAAAAAATTGTAAGAAAAATTAGTTTTTTGAACAGTAAATTATGAAAATGCATTCTAATAGGCCCCTTAAAATTATGAACCAGTGAATTGGAACAATAGGAGCCCTTTAAAATAAAAGAATACATGGATAGTAAACCAAACAAACGATTTTCATATCTTTATATAATAACATGGTCCTCTTAAAAGAACAGATCACTTAAAAATGAAAATTCTGTCATCATTTACTCGCCCTCATGTCGTTTCAAACCTGCATGAATCAAACATGTACATACAAATATTTTTAAAGAATGTCAATGTTCAGCAGAAGAAAGAAATTCACAGGTTTGAAACAACTTGAGGGTGAGTAAATGACATAAATTTTTAAGTGAACCATTCCTCTAAGTTCACTTAAATGTGTTGCAGATCATTATACACAAGGTTATGATACCTTTGGAAGTTTCCTTACATAATAATTTCATACAAAAAGACTGTCACTTAAATCATTGACTGGATAGCAAGGCAGCCATCTTCAGTTTCAGACAAACTTCAACTGTGTATCAATGCCCAAACAATGTACCAGTGTGTGACAAGTGGACAAGTACATCTACTATTAAGCATATGAACCTGGCTATTGACTATTCAGCCTTATTATGTCACGACTCTGACCTTTACCGAGTGATCCAAATAACAAGACACAAACCTCATTCAGTTATGTCTGAATGCTATGTAAAAAAACAAACAAAAAAAACATTCATTGCAATAAAGGCAGCTTACTTCCCACTTCATAAAGTAAGAGGTGGTCCAGATCCAGTATGCTCACAGGAAATGACCAGGATAAGTGTTCTGTTATCAGAAAAACACGACCCAAATTGCACACAAACTCATTTATCAGAGTGAGAGAGAGGGGTGGACAGAGTAAACCACTGGAGAGGAAACTACACTGGATTCTTGATCTTGTTCTACTTCTTCAAAGAGATCAGAGGAGATACTGGGACAAAACTGGAACAGTTGCACTACAGATATTAGGAAATGACTTTCCTGACTGAGCAGCACAGATGTCTTATCTTAGTAATGGTCTAACGTGGGTGTATGAAAATGAGGTTATTCATGATGAGCACACAGGATCTGTGTTTACCTCAGATTAACAGCACTTATCCAATTAAGGTCATTTAGCAAATTATGTTAATTAGATACTTTCCACTTCCTGAGAAACTACAAACCACAAAAAAAGAATAATTTTAGGGTAAATGTATGATCCAAAAAGACAGTCTCACAACACTTCTCCATTTTGCCTGCTTAGGACTGAGAAACTTTTTTTTTGCTTTTTTATCTGAGCACCTATGCTGGTCACATCCAATAAAGCAGGTCTGAAATGACATCACCGTTTAAATGTCATGCCACACCACTGAAAAACAGGTTCCATGTGTTTGTAGTCACGCCAAAACTCACAGGACCTCATAAGAGCAACTGTTCCCATTCAAGACAAAATAAAAAAAAAATCTAACCATTTTCAAAGTTTAACGACTCAGATACGGCGGAGCTCTCTCTCTCTTTTTTTTTACAAGGTCATCACTTTAAAAAGTAATGTGATATTGGTCATGGGGCTGGACTATTTGTTTGGAGTCCCTTTGTTATTGACTCTCCTTTGAGAATAGGTTGGGTTTCACGCCCTTCAGGCCAAAAGGAGTGTCCATGGAGCTTTTCATGCTGAAGCGAGAGGTTGAGTAAGACAGTCCCACCCAATCACAGGGCTGTCGTAACTTGTGTGTGAGATTGTGCGCATTCATTTACTAGCACTTGCCTGGCACATTCCACACCATATGTTTGACTGCCATAAGTCAGATCAGTAGCTCAGAACATTCATTTGAAGCAAGGTTGAAATGAGGTCGGTTAAATGAACAGCAGCATTACTCAGAAAAAAAAAAAAAACTCATTAAGATATATGGAGACTTTTACAAGTCATTGACATTTGGCACTAGGTTAAATAATGAAATGGAACAAGAAAACATACCGAGTAAAAAAAGCTATTCAATAAAACTACACTTCTTAAAAATGTAGTTTTAGTGCATTGAAAACTACAATTACTCATTTTAAATGCTACATGCAAATTAAAGGGTTAGTTCACCCAAAAATGAAAATTCTGTCAGTATTTACTCACCCTCATGTTGTTCCAAACCTCTATGAGTTTACTTGTTCTGCTGAACACAAAGGAAGATATTTGGAAGAATGTTTTAATCAAACAGATCTCATTCCCCATTGACTACCATAGGATGTATTTTTTCCTACTAGTCAATGGGGAATGAGATCTGTTTGATTAAAACATTCTTCCAAATATCTTCCTTTGTGTTCAGCAGAACAAATAAACACATAGAGGTTTGGAACAACATGAGGGAGAGTAAATACTGACAGAATTTTCATTTTTGGGTGAACTAACGCTTTAAGCATTGCATGTAGTGTGAAAATGGGTATTGACTGAGATTTGGTGAAGAAACAATACATTTAACAATGGTACTTTTATTTAAAGATTACATTTAAATGCGTGGTAAATTATGGCAATATAATTTAAATGAAAATAGGGGCAAATGGGCAAGTATAATTAAATATTCAATATCCAATAATTTCTGATTTTCTGTAATAAAAAAAAAAATCACTACGGGATGATAACAAATACGGTACATTGATAATATCGATACAAACTTAACTGTAAAATTGCACACTTTAATTAGACATCTAAATAGGGACATTCCATAAACGTCTATTGTTTTATGTACTGTACAGCTAGGCTTGCCTAGCTGAACCCAAAAAATGTATTCTTTAAACCATTTTTACAAAACAAAGACATTCATAAAAGGAGGTTTTGTCAGATTTAGCTCAATTTGGGGTACTCATTTGTTTTTGTTTTTTTATCCATCTATTTATTTATTTATTTATTCATGAGGACTCTACAGACATAATGATTTTTATACTGTACAAACTGTTTAATTACTATATATATATGGTGGCTATGGCAGCATCTACAGTTATTCACGGGAAGCCCATAGAGATTGTCGAGGAGTACAAGTACCTTGGGACAATTTTTGACAATCTGTTAAAATTTACTTCTAATACAGAGGAGATATTGAGGAAATGCCAGCAGCGGCAATATCTTTTAAGGAAGCTTAATTCCTTTGGAGTTAGTAAGAACTTACTCACTATGTTCTACTACTCCTACATTGAAAGTGTCAGTACATTTTCCATCGTCTGCTGGTTTCACTCTATAAGCCTTCAAAATAGGAATAGTCTGGAGCGCACGGTTAAAGTCTGCTCAAAAATTATCGGCCTCCCGATCAGGTCTCTTTCTAGCATAAGTGAACAGCAGACACTGAGGTTGGCAGGGAGGATCTTGCGGGACACATCACATGTGATGTATTCTGTTTTTGAGTGGCTTCCTTCGCGGCGACGGCTTCGTTGTCCATGTTGTAGGACACAAAGGAGGAAGGCAACCTTTGTTCCCAGATCAGTGCAACTTTTAAATTCTCAACCATTTTTAGCCCCTCGTTGATTATCTGTCTGGATTTAGTTATTTTTAATATATTAGGTATTCATTAATATGTATTTATTTATACTGTGTTATTTATTTAACGTAGGTTGTTACAATGCATAATGTTTCGTTACTATATGTGGCCTCACAAATTGCCCCTTGGGGACAAATAAAGTGTTTTGAAATTGAAATTGAAATTGAAATAATTACATATATATTTAATTAAACAGTTTGTATAGTATAAAAATCATTATGTCGTCCTCATGGAAAAAAATAAATAAATAGATGGATTAAAAAAACAACAAATGTGGTTTTCTTAATGAGTAAAATATAATAACCAAAAGTTTGTACCCAGAATGTCAAAAATATTAGATTTTACTATTCTTGTGGGGAATTTTTGGAACCAAACATAAACACATAATACACAGACACGTCTAGTCAACAGTTTAACTTATCAGCTGCCACAATAATGTCTTTGAGTTATTAATTTCTGTAAACATTGAGCATAATTAGCTCTTGCAATTCATTTGATTAAATAGACTGAAAGCCATAGGCATGAACATTTCAGAAAAATAAAACCACTAAAACAAAATAAAAATCTATGAGTAAAAATTACCAACATCACAAAATTGCCCCATTACCAATAGACAGTAATTCATGGTTTTTGATCTCGTATGACTTTGAAGATGGGAACACCTGGCCCTTCCTCTCTGTCTCTTTCACTCGCTCTCTTTCTATCACACACACACAGTGAGGCACGTACACATGAAGGACGCCTAACCAAATCAAAGCAAGGACATTTGTCATGATCAAGCACTGTCTGAAGACACACAAGGGAATTCAACAGGAGTCCTGCATGGTGCCCATGGTGACTGTGACGTGACGGCTACAGTGACAGAGTCTACTGAAAAATTTACAATGGATGCAATGAGACAACTACAGCCTCAGGTACTGTTCCCAATTTCTGACCTGAAAGCAAACCCACACATAAAAAAACTCCTATTCAAAAGCTACACCTTCCCATGGAATCATAAAGGGCAGCAATGCATTAAGATCTTTAAATTATTTGTTTTTGATATTGATGTCCAAAGGCTGCAAAATGCAGCAGATAACCAGAACCCTTATCATAATTTTATTATGGCCTGTGAAGGTTTTAAAGTTTCACACTGAATCCAAACACGTGCTGTGCGTTTATACTATACTGACTGTTCCCTACCCAGAGTTCAAAGCACCTGATCTGCATGAATATTATCAACACACCACCTGTCTCCATCTCCTGATTGTTGGGAACTGCACAGGCCTAGAGGTAACTTGGGACCAGTAACTATGGAGACATTCGCAACCCGAGTGTTACTTGCAAACAGGGAAAAGGGTTGGGGAGGCAACGACTTTACATAATGCAAGAACCCATGCAAATATGGCATGTTTTCATACTAATCATGGTTGGTGTTCATCTTCTGTTTACACTCTTTCCACACTCACAAGTAGTAAAGAAAATCGTACAACAATCCTGATGAAACACACAAAATATATGACCCCAAGCAAGGTAATCCTTCCCAGTTCCCACAGAAGAAAGCTTTTCAAAAGGAAAGGATTTTATGGAGCTGCCTGTTACACTGAGATAAAACAAAACTATGGTGGGCCCGCCCCATTAAGTCAAACAAAGGAACAGCAATCAGGTGTTTGCCTTTTGTGATCAAGTACACCATTGTGTGAGAAATCCTGCAGGCTTGAAGGTGTGCTATTAAAAAGTAATTAAAAGTAGGTTTATACCACACAGAGTGGTTGTTCTCTCATGGGAGCAGGCATTTACAATATTTTTTTTTATGGAATATTACAGCATTTATTTTAAATTATTGATCCATGCACATCACTTTTTTAATTCATGTGCCCCAATATTTAATGAATAACTGAATAACTTCCCCTCCCTCTTGAAAACATCTCTTCTTTTCTTTGATGATGTGTTTACTGGCTCGAGGGTGGGACATCCTGTCACTCACATGAGATCACAGCAATAGCAAACCTCAGCCATCCAATCAATCAATTCGCAAGACAAAATCAAGTCCTACCCTATACTTTTTTTTCTTGTTGTTTCACTCGGATATACATCACAATTTCTGTTCCATGTTGACTTTAAGATCACATGACCAACTGTAACATGCAATTGGCTGGGCTACTCTCTAAAAGAGAGACTCGGTGTCAAAATTTGAGCCGCGTAACGTAGATAAAATGTCACGCACTGTGCAAAGCAACAATTGAAACCTGCTAATTCGCTAGCTTGACATGTTGCTGAAATAATGTACTAACAAACCTTATCTAGCATTAGGCCTACATATCGCTAGAATAATTACTTACATACTGTTACGTAAGTTATCGTCATATTATCTTACTATCTATTTAGAACTCATAGAAAGGGTGCAATGTTATAAAGTTACATTACATGTATTGCAAAACACTAATGATTTGAAGACCATGTTTCTAGTCAAAGTATGGGCAGGCCTTGGTCATCAGTGTACCTTCTTACTAAAACGACCTATTGCAGCTTTAAACAAGGATTTGATCTGCTGTAAAGTGTAACAACAATCAGCTGTTGATGCCCTCTGCAGGCATTTGTTATAATTTGTAATATACATAATATGATTGTTTATATTACTGTATGTATAGCCTCTTACATCATGCATTTTTATTATACATTTATTTTAAGGAAAGGCTAAATGCTATTATTGTTTGCATAGGTCTATTTTTAGTACAATAAAAAATATCTGATTACTCGATTAAAGCTACACTGTGTGATTTTTACCCCCATCTAGCAGTGAAAAGGTATATGACCATCTAGTGAATATTAGTTTCTGTTCCTCTCAATTCCGATTTCATTTTAACTCCTACGGTGGCCAATGTAGTCCAAGATTAACATGGCTTCCAGTTCGACCTCGTTCATGAGTGTTAAACGTAAACACGAAAGGCGAAGCTTGAATTATCGGGTATGTCCCTCTTTGACTAATGTACTTTCAAGATGGAGGGGCAACATGGGACCAACATTAGAACCCCTTACACGTATGCATATTATACACTCACGAGAATACTTTATTACTTGAACGAAGTAAATATACATTAATGAGCACATGTATTTGTGAAAGAACTAAGTGTTTTTAGCTAAGAATAAACTAAAAGAGTTACATAGTGTTGCTTTAATTGTCAAAATAATCGACCAACACGATACCCCAAATAATGGTCACACAGCCATAGATTAAGTAAACCATTTTAAAGTGCACCTGCATTGTCTTTTCCCAGTATTATATTTAGTTTAGAAGATTTCTTAAAAATAGTGTTAAAATATTGTGAAGGAAGAGTATTGTCACACCCCTAAATGCATATGTACATTTACATTTATTATTTCGCTGACGCTTTTATCCAAAGTGAATTACAATTGCTATATATGTCAGAGGTCGCACGCCTCTGGAGCAAATAGGGGTTAAGTGTCTTGCTCAGGGACACATTGGTCTCTCACAGTGGATTCAAACCAAGGTCTATCACATTTACATTTATTAATTTAGCTGACGCTTTTATCCAAAGCGACTTACAATTGCTATATATGTCAGAGGTCGCATGCCTCTGGAGCAAATAGGGGTTAAGTATCTTGCTCAGGGACACATTGGGTTCTCGCTGTGGATTCAAACCCGGGTCTCTCACACCAAAGGCATGTGTCTTATCCACTGTGCCATCACCACCTTGGGAAAACAATCAGAAAAACAAATGGTTGCAAATCCTCATAAGACACACCCAATTCAACAGCGTAATCTGTCGGATGACATGGGTTTGAATGAGTGCCATTCACCAGTCCAAATAGAGTAAGTGTAAACAAACAGTGCCTGCTGGAGAGATGAAACTGAGAAAACTCGTAGCTCCCAATCCCAAGCTACAGATTGAGGATAAACAGCAAAACATCCAGCACAAACAGGACAGCTACAGTGAAATGCAGCAGCCAACTGCATTAACCATCAAGAATATACATTGCTTGCTTGCGATTGAATCTAAAAATGTCCTTTATGTGTTTATGGGTGGGAACAAAACCCAAAAGCAAACACAAAACCCCATTTGAGGGAAAGGGTAAAAAGAGAAATAGGCCTACAACAAAAGCAAAATGTAAGTTTATGTGAAAGCAGAAAAATGGGGAAGAAAGGGGTAAAAACGAAATGTAATTTGAGAAAAAAAGACATCGATATCAAGCCACAGCAGTTGATAAGTTTCATGCATCCAAGTGTAAATGGACGGCATTAAAAATTATGTTTTCAGTTGAAAACGGTGTCGTGTAAGGTAAGCGGCCCCAAATAACTAATGATTTTTACAATGGAAATGAATCAATCAAAAACTTACTTAAGCTAGAAGCTTCTTCTAGAGCAGCTATACAGCCAAAACTATCTTTGTTGCATTCATTTCCTATTATAACAGTTAAGCTGCTTTGAAGAAGAGAAGGCGAACAAAGGCTTACTGAAGGCACCTTTAAAATGATTATTGGCCTTCTCTTGGCATTAAACTTAGGCAATTCGAGTTCAGGATGTGTTCATGAGTACCAATCTCGTACTGTAATTAAATCATCTTCTGAAAATGCCTAGGAAACAACATAAACACTGTCCTGACATGATTCTGATATAACAGGCATCATCATTGTTGGCTTACTAGCATTTATCAAAACATTAGAGATGTTTAAACTTGACATGTACCAAATGAGCAAAGGGCTGTTTGATTCAAAGGGGAAGGGCAAACAAAATGAGGCAGATCATGAAAAAATGATAGAAAGAAGAGGGAATGTTTGCACACAGAAAACCCGCACGACATGGTTTGTCTCACAAAGCAAAAGAGATGCACGCATGCTCCAGTTACACGAGTCAGATCAAACGCAGAGATGAGAGAGACACAGAGAGTGCTTTTTGAAGTCTGAACGCTCTTTACAGTCCCATTGAGACATTTTATCCTGTAAGCATTCAGCGCCACTCTTTCACCAGGAGTCTCTGATGATTCTGTAAACACGATTTATGAATAGAACACAATAAACCAGAAATTAGTGAAATAACTGGAGGCAGGGATTCAAAAAATATTTACCCAACATCGTGACATTCATAGTTAAAGAGATGTAATAATCAGTCACTAATTCCCCCAGCATTCCCTAGTGAGTCTAATGTCACAGCTATGCAGTACTGAAGGTTGGTGTGTGTGTGTGTGTGCTTTAATCTTCAGCACAAGACAAGGCTGAACCAGACGGGGCCATAGAAAGGGGAGGAGCTATGGCTGGAATTGTACACTGAAGTTTAGAAACAAGTTAAAGCTGTTAATCGGTCTTCTACTATGAATCCACATAAAAGTGATTCAGGTTGGCATAAAATCAACCTCAAGGTTTTCTCCGTCCAAAGACCATTGGAATCCATTATATTCAGCTTGACAACTACTGGAATGCATCATGGATAAGTTTTGAGAAGACACATTTCAGCGTTATTGAGACTATCTATGACAGGCAACTGTTGGGATGATAGCAAACATACGCCAGTGGTTCCCAACCCGGTTCCCTGAGGCACACCAACTGTGCACATTTTATGTCTCCCTTATCCGACCCATGTATTTCTGTTCTTGGAGTCTTTACAAACAAGCTGGGTTGTTTCGGATGTGTTTGATTAGGAAGAGTTTGAAATGTTGGTGTACCTCCAGGAACAGGTTTGGAAACCACTCGTATATGCGACAACAGTGTTTTTTTGCTGCTGCAAGCACAAGTAAAATTTATATATATATATATATATATATATATATATATATATATATATATATATATATAAAATGGCATCTTGGTAAAAACATGCAGCCTTAAAGATACATGGTTCTTCCAACCAAACAAAGGTTCAGATGTGCAACTTCACTTGTTGCTGAAGAATAACATCACACAGAGGGATCTTCTCATGTGTACGAACAGCCCTCCCTGCAGAGCATTCTTTGAATTCTCACACTTTCATACTAAATCTAAACACTCCCGCATTTCTGTCATATATTTTGGTTACTATGTCCGTTCATTTCTGCTCAGCTGCCCTTTAATTTTTATTCCCACCATTAGCGCTTTCTTGACTCTCATTATCAGCGCATAAACGTTTGAATTCCAACTTTGTTCAACCAATCCCAGCATACACACTGCATGGCTACGTTTTAAAATAGGCCTAATAATAAAAAAATGATCCATGCGTAATATAGGCACTTCATGTATGAACATTCAGACACATCTGTTGCATTTTTCATGTCATGTCTAAAGAAGCCAAACTTCGTAGGCAACACACTACACAAAAGTAAGATCTTTAGAATGGACAATGGGCTGAGTATGTGTAGCCTATAAATAAGGTAGGTTATTAACTATGTGGTTACGTAAATAACTGAGTTTTGTTTTAGTAAACATCGTGGCTGCTCCATCAAGAGTCCACGCATGTTTTTAACCTAGATTAATCTGTTCATATTCGGGCTAGATTATAAACAAGTACAAATCCGAAAAATCATAAAACATAAGAATAAAACAGCACCACCATAGACAGCATAGTAAAATAGCACATACTTTACCTTTATGTCCAAACGCTTTTTTTGCTTCGACACCTGTCAAAACTTCGACTAAGCAGCTCCTCTGTGTTAGTTATATCCCTCTGTCGTTGAACCAATCATAATACCGTCTCTTTTTCGCTTTCATAATTCATAATCGTGGCTCGGTGCAATTCGCCGCGACGTTTCTATTTATCTGTCAGATCTCACTTTAAAGATCCAGAGAGCTCTGACGCCATGCCTCTTGCTCGGTCACCTGAGCGTGGATTAGAAAGGTGAGCTTGAACACAAGCCCCGCCCCTACTTTCTACACCGACCTGGATTGGCTGGTTGGGCGTTTGCTCACTCCTGTACGTTTGAATAATTTATTCGTCTCTATCTGTGCGTTTTAAAATGAATAAACAAATAAATACCGGAACATAACATTCATTATACTGTGTCTATAGACACATCCCGAGCAATGGCGTATAGCCTAGTCACAAACAGTAACAATATCCACAAGGGTAGCCTAAATGTTTTACGTAATATATTTATTTTTGCATAGGCTATAATGTTGCCATATAAATAAATGTAGATTATAATGCATTGATTATAATTAAGAATAATGAATTCCAACCTGATTTTAACATACTCTTGTTTTAATTTTTAAATATAGAAAATATTCGATTAGCTACATCTTCAAATTTAGATGAAACATATTATTCAGTATACTACTATATATATATATATATATATATATATATATATATATATATATATATATATATATATATATAGTAGTATATATATAGTATATATATATTATATATATATATAATAATGTTATACCTGCCATCCTATAGCAGGTCTCTCACAGCAATACATTTCCCAATTTTTTTTTAAAGTACAGGCCTGCCTATCTGTATTTCAACAGAATAATAATAATAATAAAAAAAAAAAAACAGTTGTGTTACTCTTCACTGGGTGGAGGATATTCAGCCATTCAAGTGGACAATATTGTCAAAAAAAATATATAGGTCTAACATATGAAATTATTTTGAGTTCCTTAAGAACCACAAAATGTCATGGCATATGTCTGTTCTAAGGATATACAGCCAATGGGTGGGGTAATAAAATTGTTGAGACATAGGATAAAAAGGCTTTATGGCAACCCACCAATTCCTTTGATTAAGTCAGAAACAAAAGGGAACAATCACTAAAGTGGCAAGAATTAGCCTCTTCAAAAGCAATTAGTAGAGGGTCGTTATATTATTATCAAAACAAGACACTCGTTTATATCATTACTACATATATACATAAATCAAGAGTATGTTTATTGCAATTAAGTTGGCAAGAGACAGATGAGCATGTTACAAGCGATTGGGAAAGTCAGCCTTACAATGCTAAATCTTCTTAAAATGGTCCAAGACAAGAAAAGTTATGCATGCCACATTAAAGTATCTCAGAGTAACATATTTAGGCTAGTAAAACTTTATCTAGCAGCTTTTTTCCCTTCCTTTGGCGCTCCCTACTCCTGCCCAGTTAGTGGCGCTATATGTACCATACATGCCTAAACCAAACACCAACGGCGAATAATCGAAGAAGAAAGTAGACGGAAACCTGTCATCACATCACCAAAAACTTAAAAAAAACAAAACAAAAAAAAAACAACATTATGGCTTCGCTTCGGGAACCATGATGGAGATTAATGTAACATTAGATAATGTCTCACGAAGAAGGTATAAACACAATATCTAGCTGATTGGTTTGTCGATGTAATTCTGTTTTTGGTTATGGTAACACTTTTGACAGTGCAGATTAGAAAGAAATTATGTAGGAAATTAAAACACCAGTCTTATAAATCAGGAAGATTAATATATGTAGCAGTGATGGGCTCATGGGAGAAACGAGGCTTAGTTTTAGAACGAATCAATAAACATATTGCTTGGTGAAATAATTGTCTAACACTGTATCTGTAAATGTGACGACCATGGTGACGACCAACGAGAACAACCATAACATGCATGCATTTTACAAATCAATTAATAATATTTTTTTATGAAAGTGTATGTTATTAAATGTAATCATTGCATATGGTATGATAATTATGAAGTGTCGGTATAATTTGCCTTTTGTTAATTTGTAATGCTTGTTTTATGTGCTTTCAGAAAGGGTTTGGCTTATTAGGCCAAATAAAACACCTGCCTCTGTGCTTTTTATGATACACGTGTGTTTATTAAAATTAAAACTAAACCGTGTAAAAAACCTTCTTTGTCATTATTTTACTAAACGAAACTTAACTTAACGTTTATTTGAATTGGCAAAATAATAAGTCATCTTTTGAAATAAAATAAAATAAAATAAAAAACATAAGTTCAGATATTTTTTTACAGTATTGTAAAGCTGACCTAAATCAGTTAACCTCTGAAACCTGTTGCGGTGCATTACTGTGCTGACAGGGGGCGCTGTTGTACGCAAACAAAAAGTACAAGTTGCTTGGGCAGAACCAAGTTTCATTGTTCTACTACATGCAAATGAACATCATTCAAAGAACAAACGAAAAGTGAACTTTGAACTGTGATCATATCTATATTTGTTAGTGCAATTTGAAGACATCACAAATGTGTTTGAATCAAGAAATCAAGCAAATACATTGTTCTATGCTTCAAATGTGAAATAATTTGTATTGGATTGATTCATAATATCACTTTAAATTTAATATCATACTGTAATAATCAGTTTAATTAGAAATGAATGTAATTTGTAAAATGATGGGTCCAAATCAAGTGGTGGTAGCCAGGTAACGAATCCACTGCCAACACATCCATTCATATCCAATTGCAAAACCATTACAAAAGACACTTGTCTCCAGGTGACTTTGAGTTATGTTGTAGGGAAACATACAGTTATAGTTTTATGTGAGTAAATACATTGTTTGAGTTACAGTTATTTATGCATAATGAGTATGAGCCAATCGTGGGTATGTTGTTACAGTAATATAACGATAACTGTTCAACAATAGGCTAGCAAAAATAAAAATAGTCCTATCCTCATGCACTAGGCTAATCATCAGATCAAAGTATGTCATGTGCATGTAGGCTATATCTATACAATTTACATGTATCTTTTCAAATTAAATATGCCATTAAAAAATGCAGAGTATATTTAAAAAAAGATTTACACTATGGACTATAGCTAGTATTTTTAATAACATAGATTATCTCATTGTTTCCTAATTTTAATTAGACATCAATATGTTTAATATATCTGAGAACAACTGACAGACAAATACAGTAGCCTATGTTGGCTATTCAATATCGTCAGGACAAAAGTTGGGCTATATTATTTAATAATCTATAAGCATTTTGGAGATCAAATTTCTTTACAAACTAATTCTAGGCTATATAAAACTTAAAAGATAATCGTGTGTAGGCTAGGCTAGGCCTATTACAAATTAATTTCTATGCATTTTTAGTCCATAGTAGTGGTATATTTAACCTTCCAAAGAGAGACCATAATGGATTTCTTATTCAGGCGTCTGGTGGACAACTTTAATATTGAAGTGTCTTTCCTTTCATTTAGTAGTGTGGAGTCATGTCATGGCATGGAGTCATAGGCTACAGGTAAACTGTAAAAATAATAAAATATTAATCTTATTTTAAGTATTTTCTAATTTCTTATTTAATCTCATAAATCTTTTTTTAACCTAACAATGATGACTTTTTTATGTTTTCCGCCCTCTGCTGAACAGCATACTGACGCGCGTGCACAGATGCTCGCGCAAAGAGCGCCAACCGCATGTGTTGAGTTCATCAACAGTTCCCGTTTAACAGGCACAGGTCTGCGATAACTCAAACTATACAACTGACTTTTTATTCAAACAAAGCATACCGTTAGAATTTGTTCAGAGAATTCAGATATCTTCTAAGTTTTGTTTAATAGCCTAGCCTACGCAAGTTAAAGGTCTGCTGGATTTTAAACACGGACATGGCTGAAGCACGGAATGATGGAGATGAAGAATTTCCAAATGTGTCTGTTACAAGGAGAAGAGATTCAACAGGTAGGTAGGACAATTATTACTGTTGCAATTTGGCTACTTATCTAGGTATCTGTGACAGATGTAAGATTCGGTAGTTTCACATCACAAGACTTTCTTTCTTTGAATTATCAACTTCTCTTTGTGTCTATTTGTCTATTTTTGTCTATTTGTGGTTTCTAGACAATTTCTTTCCAAATCCTAGTTAAATAGGTTACAACGGAAAATGGCTTCTGCATGTCTGAAATAAAAACACTACTATTTAAATTGTTAAAACTCAAATTAATTCATTTATTAAAGTGAGTGCAGCTTTTGACAATATCAATAATAAATATTTGTCTCATTGTTTATTTATCCAATGCTGCTGCTGACCTATAGTAGGCTAAGGAAAAGGAAAAAAACATTTTGTAGGAAAATTGAAGAAATTTCACCCAAGCATTGGCATGTACCTCTGGTTCACAATATTCAAGATTTTTTTTAATGTATTATTACTATTTAGCATATGCAATTTGGCAATAACATTGAACAAAAATACCAGAAAGTAAAAACTGATCTGTGGAAAGTTCCTCTTGCTCTCCTCAGCATTAGTCTGGGTGTATATCGCTGAGTCAGCTGTGAGAGGGAGGAAAAACAACAGGTTACAGCTTTCCCCCTATGTTGACACACAACAGGTGACACAACTGAGGAAACATGAGGCAGCAGTTGTGCTTGCAGCAGCCTGTGTGAAAGAATACCACCTGTGCAGCGTCATATGTGTGTCTGTCTGGACAGTTGGCATACTCAACATATTAAACCGTCTCACATGTTGTTCAGTCTTTCATATGATTTTTTTAATGCTGGTCTAATGGTACAAAAACATAGGCTGAGTTTTGAGCCTTGAAGCATTGTTTATAGAGAAAAAATATGAAATTGGTGGTCCTTATAACAAGTGTCTGAAGCCTTCCTGCTTTCTGCCGACCCCTAATCTCATCTACTCAAAGTCACCATAGAATCAACGTTCTATATACAATATTGCAGTATTTGTTTTGAAGTATTTATCCTTGCACTCTTGCATCATTATTAGTAGTTTTATTCATGTGCCCTCCTTATCTTAAATCAAAATAACTTTTCTTCTCTCTTGCAACAACATTTGTTCTCTTCTCTAATGATGTGTTCAGCGGCGCAATGCAAATCCTGTCACTCACATAGCAAAAGACAACCATCCAATGAACCAGTCATTCCCCAATGGACAAAATCAAGTCCCAGCCTACATTTTCTTTTTGTTTTCAGTTTTCTTGTTCGTTTTTTTTTTTTTTAGGTTTCACCTGGATATACAACACATAGGGAAGAAAAGGCGACTGCAACTTTCATTTCATGCCGACTTTAAAGGTCCCCTGACATGGGTTTTTGGTATTATTTTAGAATGTTTCCTGGGTTGCCCTTATAATGTTAGTATGTTTTTTAGATCAAAAATAGTCATAATTTAGAAATAAACGGCATTTTTCCTAGCCTGATTTTAGCCTCTGCTTAGAACGGTCTGTTTGAAGGGGCGTGTCTGCTGTGGGATTCAATGTAACCGCCCACTGCTGTGATTGGCTGACATGCTTGCATATGAAATAGCTACATATTACATGTGAAACTCTCTTGAATACGTTTTACTACAGCTATTATACGTTTTTACTATTACAGATATCGAGATTACTGATTCGTGAGAAGTTTTTGAAGTATTTAGATTCTCATCACATAAAATGTTGCTGTGATGAGCAGCAGATGACAGTCTGTCGATCACGAGAATGAAGATCTTATTGTATAACGCAGTTTTTGTACTCTCTGCTTTCACCAATGCAGACACGATGATGTACGTACAGTAAGAGCTTCGTTGTGCAGTGTAATAGGGCTGTCAGTCTTCCTCTATAATACTATTCGAATTCCATTCCTTATTTTATGTAATATTCGAATATTAAATGCTCAAATTTATCCTATTATTAATATTTACGACATTACACATTCTTATGGATCGTCAATGCCACTATTGCCTGTGGTTGTTGTTACACGTTCGGCCCACTAAAGGGACATCTAACATTACTACAATAAATATTTAGGGGCCGTTTACACCTGCACTTCATGCGTTTTCTCAGATCGGATAGCTCTGATTTATCAAAACCATAGACCTTATTCAGACCAGCGCCATGACAGGTATGAAAGTGAGGCTGTGAGGGGTAGACTTACCGTGTTTCCAATGGCATCCGCTGTAAACAGCTGAATAAAGCTCCTAGATTACTTACAATTTTCCACAGCTTACATTGTCGGGAGTTTTTTGTCAACTGACATTTCCTGGAAAGATATTTTTTCCAGTGTTTCATGAGCAGAACATCCGAAAACACATTAAATTACAGTACAGCCCATTGAAGAGATGTATGTCTATCCCTCACAGCCTCGCTTTCATTCTCATTAAAAATCAAAGATGGCGCTGCCGTGAATAAGGCGTATTCCATTTACACCTGGTCACATAAATGTGTTTTTGCAAAACAGATATAAACCCAGATATATATGAAGTGCTCGTCCCCAAATGTAACAGATTTGAGCTGCGTTTTATTGATCATCGGCTAATTTCAAAATCAGCAAAGACAGCAATAAGGGAGAGCGGCAACAGCCCTGGCCTGGTAATATCATTTCATTCCTTTACATTTAATGAAGATTGTAGTGTTAAGCGTGTAAAGACATGTAAAAAAATGTCTTTTGAAGTCATGATGAAATGCTCCAGTTTCGACATGTTCCAGCAGACTGTTATCATATCAATCTCTACATTGGGCAGCACCTGCTGGAAAGTCCCGTTTTCCTTAAAATTATTTAACCGTACAATAGTTCAGCATTGCACAATAATTCCGGCCCTTGAATTTGATTGGTCGAGTGTTCTGATATTCACTGCTTGTTTATTGACTCTTTCTGCACATTACATTATTCCAGTAGATGGCGAGATGTAACAGTCTTTGAGTAGACCATTGATTATTTACTTAACCAATTCAAGCACTTAGTTGAACAGTGATTAATTCAGGGAAAAAACACCACTAATGTGTGTTTTTCAGAGATGTGAACTATCATACAGGAGTTTTGCCTGCTTTCTTTAACACAAACAAACATGAACACAATAAATCACATGTGTTTCTCCAACAAAATCAGTTACCTTGCCAATCACCTTATGCCTTTTTGCATCTTATGATGTTTTTGATGGCTTTTAATTGTGGACTGTTTTTCTAACAGGGAAGTTGTGCTGTGTTTAATTTGACTGCAGGCATACTGTATTAAAGTTTTGTATGCCAGTACATTTTTTGCAGCTCATAGATAATCATTAACCCAGCTTACTTTAGTAAAGATAATGTAAATGTGCTGTAAGTAATATAGTGCGTGTGAAAGTATGCATTTATATTTTTACAACTTTTCCAGTGTTGAACTGATTGTAAGAGTATGCATTGCTTGTTTAGTCTTTTGGGAATGTTTTGTGAGATAGAGTGCAGTGTGACTCTTACTTTGACATGTTTAGTCATCAGTGACCTAGTCTCGCGTAGCCAGACCTTCAGACTGACGGCTGAAGGTCTGGAATTCATAGCAGCTTTCTTTGGCCAAGGCCCGCCCATAAGGCCGTTTGACCGACATGTCAAACAACCAATTACAGTTCGTTTCGTTCAGCGTCACGTTTCGGGGCGTGGAAATGTCTCCACAACAACAGGCCGGCGTGCAACAAGTCAGCAGCAGTCACCGGAGCGCCTTATACTGTATATGGATCAATTGGTTAGCGTTATTAATTTCGCCCACGAACTCGCGCTCATGTCCATCTTATGCCCGCTTTGTCACACGGCCAGTTCAACCACGTATAAATCAGGAAATGTGTGTAAATCACGTACCCGCTCACGAGTGCTCACTCTTAACAGACACACAGCGCTGCTCGCGCGTCACAGAATGTAGCGCTCCCCATTCATCGGGTCGTCTCATTCAAAACAGCCTGCTGTTGCTGTCATTGAGCCGCCGCACATTGAATACTCACATGAGTCAGGCTGCGAATGTAAGTTACGTTCCCACCCCAGCGCGCTCACGCCTACTAAATAAACGCCTCACCTCCGGCGCCGTGCACTCGCTACATTCCCTGTAGCCTTTAGCACATCTAGTGGATGCATAACGCAAACCCAGTCAGTATGCCCTATATATGAATACTGAATCGGCCAGCTGCGATGTCAGCGTCTTGTTTCATGTTTGCCCACAAACGCGGTTGATATCCCCTTCTTAGTTAGGTACTTCACTTGATCTTCCATAATAGATAGGAAGGGACATACAACTACGTTTAGCTGATCTTGATAAATGCTCATTGTCACTCATATAAACACAACAGTTTTTCTTCCGCAATCACACGCCTGCGCTTTGTTTCCCGGCGGACCGAAAATAAACGCGACACTGACGCCCCCCGGAAATCCGAAAAATTCAACCAATCAGATAACGACTTCGACATTCCTGAAGTGTTTCCAGTTAAGTGCACCATATGCATCAGACGTTTAGCCAACGTTCCGTGGGCGTGACGTCTGAGGCTGAGACTATCAGTGACCTCATCGGCCGCTGTGTCAGTGGCATTTCACATTTAGAGGACTTACATCTGTGCTTTTGCCTGCTGGCTTCTCTCAGACTTCTCTGTCAGTATGATCTTTTATTTATATAAAAAATAATAGTAATAGTACAAAAAAATCACTTACAAGTAATATATATATATATATATATATATATATATATATATATATATATATATATATAGTATATCTTTCTTTTCAAAAAATATTTGACTGTGCACACTGTTACTTATAATGGGAAACCGGTAGTTTGTTTATGTGGACACATTAATATCATCTGTCATCTGCTAAACTCATCTACTCACTAGTCCGCTTTCACGGCCTCGTTGTGTTGATAATCATAATCGTGCAAACTATATAACTTGAACTTTCAGAGAAATAAACTAACTGAAAGAGTTGCCAGACGCTAATTGATGGTGACGCTGAAGTCATGAGACCATCTTTCGACTGGTGATTGTATTTCAAAATTCATAAGTTGTGTTCATTTGTGAAGTTTATCACGATGAACAAAACATAATCTTTTGTTAGACAACATACCTTATTTTTTCCTATAGTTTTTCATTGATTTCAGTGATTTTTTTTTTTAGGTTTAAAGGGGTGCGTGGACAAAAAAAAGATTGAGAACCACTAAGGTGTGCAAGTCTGTTGTTTTCTCTATGATTTGGAAAGAGCTGTTCAAAGTGGATTTAGCTTATAACCTGTGCTATTTTGGTGCAATCTGATTTCAGGTCAGTGTGAAAAGGTTTTGTCTCTCAGTACAATGCGTGAAAGTGTTGGCCTACACAGACAGGCTCAGAGACACTCTGTCAGCACAAATGTATCCTATAGTCTGTTCACAAGACCTTCTAACTTGTCTAAACACAGATCAGTATCCACAAAATAGTGTCTCACAAAAATGTCTCACATGTTTTCAGCTGAGAATGGAAATCACTTTATGTCTCTATTTTTTCATGTTAGTTTCAGTGTCAAAAATTTCAGAATGGGAGCTTTCTTTTTTCCTCCATAAACTCTGCTTTGTATTTTTCCAAAAGGCAATGTTTACACTTAAAGGAATACTTGGGGATTTAGCATTAAGCTTTGTATTTGTAGAAAACCTGTAGTATTTTCCAATTACCATGCTTTCCATCCTCATATCCCCCTGAGATGAGAGATTTACGTATTTTTTGTCTGGAAAAAATCCTCAGATGACGCAATAATCGTCATTTTGCGTCATCAGAGGATTTTTTGGCCAGAGACTAAAGACTACAGTCAGTAGTAGGGGCTGTTCCCCATGTCTTCAACCCGCCCATAGAGGGTGAGATCTCGCTCACAGAATGTACACATAGTGTCAGCCATCTTTTATGGAAACTAAGCTAGCAGGCTCTTATTCTGTGGAGAAAGCTGAGTGTAGTGGTTACCATCCTCTTTTTCCCACACATTTCCGGCCGTCAATGCTTTCTGCAGTCGCCATTCATTGTTTACATGCACACCTTTTGTTTCAGTCTTACAGAATTCATTCCGATTGGTGATTCTGAATGTAGCGTCTACATGAACGCTGAACAAGTGATCGGTTGACATGCGTTTTAACATTGCTAAGAAAATTCTCACTCCTCTCTGAGAGATACGAGACCGGTGCGTATCACAGGTGTTGCTCATTGGTAATCACGCCACCTCTCTCCCGCAGACCTCCTTGTCCTGCTTGCCACAGTAAACATAATGAATAGGCTAGCTGTATAACGCAAAAGCTGAATCCTGGACGTTTTGGGCGATCTTGAAACACATTTTCAGGCAGATTCATCACAGACACTCACTAGTAGCCTAGACTTGTTGTTTAACTACTGCGCTCTATTACCAGTAGGCGTGCCCTTTTAGGGCAGTGAAGCAAGTAGGCCTACATTCTGAGTGTTGTTGTTTTTCATCCACATAAGCCAAAAATAGATTTTCTGGCTTTTCTCAGTTTAGAAAGCTCCAAATTCAAAAAATAATTTCTCATTTCTTCTACATAAATGACCCATTTTAAATACATATTCATCTTTCCAGAGGTGAAGTATCCCTTTAAGGCCGATTACATAAAACGCTTGACAATTATAAGTTAGTCATCTAATTTTTTTCTTTAAGTCTTAATGTTTTAAAGCCAGTTACATAAAACTATAGATTGGTCTAATTTGAATCCGAAAATACTGATTACCATTTTGGCTAAATGCTAGTTGGTCAGATGTTCTTAAAGACTTAATGCCCCCCTTTGCTGGAAATCAATATGTTTTAATATTCTTTATATGTCTTTGTGGTGTTTTTGATATGCTTACCAACCAAGTCAAAACCATTGCTGAGTATGTTCTCTTTAAAACTGCAGTGAACCAAAGATAATCTCAAAAACATGGTTTGAAATCGCTGGTGTTTCTGATGTCACAAACTAAACTAAACTGTTTTCACCTTCTGTCTGAACGTTTCTTCAAAACCCACCCTCTGAAATGGTAGCCTAGTCTGCTTTAATTGGTGATCTTGCCCCAGTCTGTTGTGTGGTCTACTGCTTAGCATGTGTCAAATGTAATGCCCCACAATAACAGTGAGTCCTGAAGCTTCCTGAGGCACTGTAAATACTACTTTAACTACACTAACTATCAGTATTGCCATATCAGTTTAAACCCGAGTCCTAAAAGGACAGTCAAGAAGAAAAAGCTAAATGCTGCATTTTCAAATATTGAAAAAAAGGTATTTCTTTAGAAAGAATTTTCTTTAGCTGTTTATATTTGTCTTTCTTTAGAAAAAATCTAAAATATAAGCCGTGGAAGTTTCCGAAATGTGACACAGAATGGCCCTATAATATTACTGCAATAATATATATTTTTTATTAAATATTACGAAATAAAAACAAAATAAAATACTATTATGAGTTTAACAACAATAATAGCATCTATCTATCTATCTATCTATCTATCTATCTATCTATCTATCTATCTATCTATCTATCTATCTATCTATCTATCTATCTATCTATCTATCTATCTATCTATCTATCTATCTATCTATCTATCTATCTATCCATCCATCCATCCATCCATCCATCCATCCATCCATCCATCCATCCATCCATCCATCCATCCATCCATCCATCCATCCATCCATCCATCCATCCATCCATCCATCCATCCATCCATCCATCCATCCATCCATCCATCCATCCATCCATCCATCCATCCATTCATCTCTCTGTCTGTCTGTCTGTCTGTCTGTCTGTCTGTCTGTCTAAGACACAGAACAATGAACAGAGTAATCTCTGGATTTAAATAAACAGAGATAACAAGGTGACTAGGGGCTGTTGACACCGTGTTCAGTTTTATTGTTCAAAACAATAAAACTTTTTATGCGTTTTGACTCTTCATTTAGACGAAAGTGGGGTTTTGGGTGTCCGTGTAGTCTCTGAATACAGCGTTTTAAGTCACAAAAAGTAGTAGTAACCACAAATCAGCAACTTGTTGAACATGTGAACATTTTCAACATTTGTATGTGCCAGAAATTCAATTTGGACCTTCTGTCTCTATACTGATCTATGATCAGTTTTGCACCTTTGTAGTGGTTTCAGGACTCTTTTACAGTAAGTGAAAGCTGGTCCTATCAGGACGAAATCCATATAATCTTCTATATCACAGTGATAAAGCTGATGTTTTTTTTTTCTGATATCAGGATGTAGTTTGTTACACCAATCGCTAGCAGGCTACCAAGGATAGCAGGCAGAAACATTTGACTATTGTTAATGTCAAAAAAGAAATACTTCCTGATTGGCCGCATTCCTGCATGGCACACTGGCTGTGTCAACATACCTAACTAAAAAAAAGAGACGTCACTTTTACTGGGAGTTGTCCTTTCTCACAGACACATTTTAATCAGGTGGGCAAGGGACTCTGTCTGAGTCACTTATATTCTCTGCAACATATGCAGGTAGGACTGTATATTTCCTATTAAAGCTTGCTGATAAGTAATGTATCAGATTACAGTATCATTTTTAAACTTAACTTAAATAATACAGTGATTGAAATGATTTGATGAACTCAAATCAATTACTTCACGTCACCAATTCTATTATGAATGAGGTAGGCTATTTCACTTTCTCATACTTTAACACACAAGAGCAGAAACTGAATCCAGCAGGTGTGTCTGGGGACATTGATGGGTCAGTAGTCAACTGCAACAAAGATGCACAAAGACCCCTTTTTCAAAGCAGTCATTATGTTTTATGACTTCACTCTCATTACCTGAGGAAAGTTAAACATTCTCTATGAATGCTTGATGTTGTCGGGAGAAACAAGGATCCTACTTTTATGTAGTGTAGTCAAATTCTTGTTCTCTTTGTAGTTTCATATAAGCTTTAATAAGATGTTAAAAGTTACTAAATTACTATGGTCAAAATGTGTCCAAAAATGATAAAAGGAGGCACCAAATGAACCTGCTTTACTGAAACCATAACCTGCTGCTCAACTGGGCCTGAGTGATGTGAATGCGGAGCGTGGTTTCATGAAAAACGGTGCTGTTGGATAGCTTTCAGTTCTCTCCTAAGCTCTGCTCTTTAAAACAGGTTTATCAGGAACATACCATACAGTTTAACCAGCCAAACACACAATGTCACGCTGCCAGTTGTGCCTGTGGCCTAGTCACTGAATATTGCAAATGTAGAATCACGCAGTTAAATAAAATTTGTGCTACAAAGAAATTTAGCTCATGCTTTGTGTTTTATGTTTTGCAGACCGCTCAGAAAGAAATAAACAAGAACACTTATATATAAGGTAAGATCTCTTTATTGAAACACTTAAAGATCTAATAGTCTCTTTGACTTATGTGCTCTTTGCACTGATAGAAGGAGAAAAAGATCAAGTGTTTGTGAATTTGCTGCTGTCAGGATAAACTGATTCAACATCTCTGAAATCTAGTGTCTAGTTTAGTGATACTATGAATATTAATAATCTAATTTAATATTGTTAATATTGTGCGTTGGATGTATACGCATTGGCAAAAGCGTCAGTATATGACGCCTTGGGATGAGAAAGGGTTAGTTCACCCAAAAATGAAAATTCTGTCAGTATTTACTCACCCTCATGTTGTTCCAAACCTCTATGTGTTTATTTGAAAAAAATAAAAGAACTAAGAACAAAAAGAACTACAAAATTCGACTGCTTTACATTAAAGGAGAACTCCGGCGAACAATGAACCTTTGGTCTAATAAAACATTGGTACCCAGTCAACCGTTCTCTGAGATTTGTTTTCATGATAATCGAATGTAAAGAGTTTTATCTCTAAAAACTGTTTAGCGTATAATGCTAGTACTGGGGGCATTGACTAAGTAAAAAGAAATCGCTAGTTTAGACCACTAACAAGGCTCAAAATAGCCCCACACTAACACAGTAACATAATGAGGCTCCATACATGCAAAACGAAGCATTGAGAACTTTGTAAGTGTACAGACCGTTTAATAAGAAGATACTTTATGAAGACACTTGACTTCACGAATACAAACAGGAGCCATCTTAAAAAATAGTCTCGATAAGTCGAACCATGAACGTCGTGCTGAGTGATCTGAACTATATGAAGTTCAATGAACTTCTGAACTCTATGAATGGCGTTCGGGGATCGACTTATCGAGACTATTTTTTAAGATGGCTCCTGTTTGTATTCGCGAAGTCAAGTGTCTTCATAAAGTATCTTCTTATTAAACGGTCTGTACACTTATAAAGTTCTCAATGCTTCGTTTTGCATGTATGGAGCCTCGTTATGTTACTGTGTGAGTGTGGGGCTATTTTGAGCCTTGTTAGTGGTATAAACTAGCGATTTCTTTTTACTTAGTCAATGCCCCCAGTACTAGCATTATACGCTAAACAGTTTTTAGAGATAAAACTCTTTACATTCGATTATCATGAAAACAAATCTCAGAGAACGGTTGACTAGGTACCGATGTTTGATTAGACCAAAGGTTCATTGTTCGCCGGAGTTCTCCTTTAAGCACTATAATAGTCATTATTTTGTTTTTCTTCGTTTCTGATGTCGCTATACATCATCCTTTCATGAAATCATGTAAAATACTCTACCTTGTCTGTGGACATCGTTCATTCTAAAGCCGGTGCTGGATAAACAGCGAGCGTGCGTGCAACAGTAGGCTAAATTATTTACGACAGCGGCAATGGACAAATTTCGTTTCCAACCAGTAGGGCGACCTAAGAGAAAAAGTTAGTTGGTGTTACTTTAACCATAGAAAAGCATTGAAAGTTTTTCAGTTTTCAGCCGTTTTATTTTGATATAACAATTTGCATGCAGTCACTTCGAACAATGGCATAAAGCTGTTCAAAACATCATTCAATGTAAATTGTGATGATCGTAATTAATAATCACAATTATAATTTCAAGGCAATAATCGACAATTATGATTTTTGTCATAATCGTGCAGCCCTAGCCTGTTACATAAATCAGAACTAATGGATAGTTGTGTTTGGCTACGTCCACATTAATCCGGACACATTTGAAAACGGGGTTTTCGTTTAAAAACGCTCTTCGTCCACATGAGCGTTTTCAGGCGTTTTCCAACGTTTCAGTGTGGATGAGAAACGTCTAAATTCAATTTACTGCGCATGCGTGAAACTTCACAAAAGCTCACTGAGACGATTACAGAGGTGGAAATAAATAATAAAGTAAAGTTATCGCGCAATTCTTCTAACAGAATAGTTTTATTTAGCAAAATATCTCACCATCCCTGATGCATCCAGGTCGCATTCAGTCACCATATGTTTGGTCTAAAACGCAACTGCTCTCCTGGTTTGCCGCAGGACAGAATGTGTGAGTAGGGGCTACATTATCTGTCATCTTTGCAGTACTGTGCTATGAAGAATAGCACATATTACTGTAAGTAACATAGAAAGTAACACATTTTAGCAACAGTGTAAAAATGAATAACATATAACGGGCACAATACCGATAAACATGAATATCTATTGGTACAACATGGATCACATGACTAAACTTACATCATCGTTTTGAAATACCTCCGGTTTCACTGTCCACACTACAACGCGAAAACGGCGTTTTCAAATTTATCCACTTTGGAGAGCGTTTTCCAAACGATACGTTTTCGTTGACTTAAAACGCCGTCTCAGTGTGGACGGAAGGCCAAAACGGAGAGAAAAATATACGTTTTCAAACGAAAACGTATTAGTGTGGACATGGCCTTTGTTTCTTGCTGAGCTAATCATGCCTGTACAGTGAGAGACATTAAGGGTGTGAATCGAACATGTCAGCTGGTTCTCATTTGAATCAGAGCTAAAGCTGCCTCTGAGAGCCTGCTGGTATGCTGGACTGGCCTGACTCTCTCTCTCTCTCTCACTCACTCTGTGCTTATGACACATCACTTCAGCTATGCAGAAAGCAGCAGCTTTAAAACGTCCACATAGTCAGGAAGTGAATTCCAAGTCTTGAGCATGAATGATCAAAGAGCTTTTAACTAATGATGATCACTAGTTTTTGAAAGGAATGGCGTAATTTGCTGTAATGGATTCCTTTAACACTTCATATATCTACTAATGTAAGGTATTAACCGCATGACTTCATATCTTTGATGTCTCTTCATTTGCATTTAATGCTACAGCTTTGTACAGTGTGAGTGTTCAACTGTCTTTTGTTTGCTCTGTGTCTGACACTGTAGTTTTTCTGATTTAGTAGTATTGTTAGATGTTTCACTGTGCTGTTGAACAGGAGGGTATACAGAAATGAGCAACAAGTTGTAAAAAATCATTACGTTAATTGAGATGTAGAGTAATTAAAACAGCTTTTATCTAGTAATAATTCAATATATACTAATAATAACTTTCACCATTATCTGTTGAAGATATTGTGGTTATAAAAATGCTAATTAGTTGTAATTGGATGTATGTGTTGTTGAATTTGCTACTGTTCAAAGGTTTGGGGTCAGTAAAATTGTATTTATTGTTTTTGAAAAATGTCTCATACCAATGCTGCTTTTATTTGATCAAAAAATATTGTTACATTTTATATTTACGTTTAATAATACCTTTAATATTAAAATAACAGTTTTATCTATTAATGTGTTTTTAAAAAAGTAATTTATTGGCAAAGCTGAATTTTCAGCAGCCATTAAAGGCACATTTAGTATTTTTTCACCGCTAGGGGTCGCTAACCTCTTTTCAAAACAATAACAAAAGCATAGATAGATGAGCGCAGTGAATGGGTGTGTAATCATGGAACTTGTCATCATGCCAATGGATTTAATAATGTTTATGGGGAAATAATGTTTAGGGATGAGTGAATGCATTCATGTTTTTATAAACATTAAACTATGGTATGAAGCAGGGTGCGATTGCTAATGAGAGATAGATATCTGCACCACATGTGAGTCCCAGGGGATATAAAGGAATGAGGGATGACATTAAAGTTTTAGAAAAGAACAGAATTTATTTGAAATAGAAGTCTTTTGTTATATTGTAAATGCCTTTGCTGTCATTCTCATTCAATTTAATCCATAATTGTAGAAACAAGTATTAATATCTTTCAACCCCCATTTAAATCAGAATGACACCACTCTTTTAAATTATATGTGTTTTGTTGTTAATGTGTTCACTCTGTCTGTCATATGATAATGTGAGCTAAAATAATCCAATGCGATGTATCTTGTCAATATCTTTGTTTGTTGTTTTATTTTGTTCTCAATTTTGTTCTCTTTTAGTTTAGGACCCCTTTCTTCAATCAAAGCAGCCTTTAAGAGAAGTGAGTAGGTTGTGATGTAAATCTAGGTTTATTTTAATTTCATACATGGTAGAATGTATAATTACAGGACACATTGTCATGTTTTTACAATATATACATGGTCAAATGTGTCATAAAATGCTGAAAACTGTCAAATCTTCCAGCTTCTGCAAGAGCTCTCTCACAACCAGACCACTCCAGGGAAAGAAGGTGAGCTTATTGTAACTATTTTTTTCCATTTCTACACTTTTATTTGTGACTTTTGTAAAGGAAGTGATTGGAGGCTGATATGCCAAAAGCCAGATTTAAGCTCACATCTCTTTGTGAGCAACATTCAATATTTTGGAAAATATGTGTGAACTGCAACTGTGTTGATATGAAACCCTTAAAGGGATACTCCACTTTTTTTGGAAATTGGGTCATTTTACAACTCCCCTAGCGTTAAACAGTTGAGTTTTACCGTTTTTGAATCCATTAGCAGTAACCAGATAGTTTCTGGTCTCATTGACTTCCATAGTAGAAAAAAAAATATATACTATGGAAGTCAATGAGACCAGAAACTGTCAGTAACAGAGTTTGCGATTTCGGACGCAGCCGCTCTGCTCGTACATTCTTGTCTTGGATACAGTTGCCACCATAGATAGACAATAATCTATTCGAACATGTGGTTACAATTGGCTTTATGCACAGCTGCACTACTTCCTGAACTTCAGCCAGCTCCTTGTTTCCTGTCTGCCATTATTGGTCAAATTGATTAATTCAGGTGTGCCTGACCTCAGTAGTCACGGCAACAATAATCAGACACACCTGAATTAATCAGTTTGTCCAATAATGTCAGACAGTAAACAAGGAGCTGGCTGAAGTTCAGGAAGTAGTGCAGCTGTGCATAAAGCCAATTTAGAATATTAGTAAAAAATGAAATAAAAATAGTAGTATTAGCTGAAAATTTGTAAATAGTCCTTTTTTGTCTTACGATGATTATCCTTATAGTCCTATAAAAAATACTTCAGTATAATAAAAAAGTGGCAAGCTGATATATAGTGGCAAGCTGACCACAGAATATTTCAAAAACATTTATGCCAATATGAACCTCTTCATGTGTTTTATACAAAACCACAAGCCCGGATATATACCTGTGCTTTGAAATTGGTGTACATTACATTCATACCTATTAAGAAGAATCTGTTGTTGTTTTCAGGCGTTCAGAGATAACCATCCTATCAGCAGAGCCGTTAGCAGCCACTTCTTGGTATCCAGGGGCGTCTGGCCAGTTTTCATCCACATCTTTCAAAACACAACCAATCTGGAATGAGAGTGTTCTGACGTCTGTTCAGGTACAGTGATTTATACCACTATACCCAATTCAACTGCTGTCATTAACACACAGTTGTGCCAGACAGGTGTGTGGATTCTCTGTTTACTCAGCATGTCTTTACTTTAACTTTTCAAAGCATGGCTACTTTGTCCCTGAATTTGTTTGACAGACTAACACATGGATTACTTATTTACCAATAAACCATTGTCATTCTAGAACGTGTCCAACAATGTAGTATATAGGCCAATTCACACTGCACCGACAGACGGCAACAGATGCTTTGTTTGTTGGATCAGTGTGTTACCCCTGTTGACGTCTGTTACCATCTGTCAGAGCTAGTTTTCACTGATTGAACATGTTGAATTGGCACTTGTCTGGTCATGGAATGTCTAAGAATGGGCAAACTGTAATCTGGTGATTTTCCCGTGTTGGTCAGCATCTATCGGTGCAGTTTGAACTGGCCAACTGTGTTATGGTAACTGAAACTGTTAAAAATGTGAAACAAATAGTGCCAATGAAAACTGAAATAAAATATAAAGATTTGATAAAAAATTTAAATAAAAATTAGAAATAAAGCGGAACTAGCTGACATAAAATAATTGGAAGTACTACAATTACTTAAACCAAAACGGAAATAAAATAAAGCTATCAAAAAATAAAAGCTAATTAATATATATTATAGTATTTCACAGGTTAATTTGTCCATATAATCTTTCAGCTACACTGTAAAAAAATTAAGTAACCTGGTTGCCTTAAAATTTTAAGTTCATTGACATGGAAAAAGTGAGTTAATACAATGAAGGAGAATGATTTAATCATCAGAAACTCAAAATTATATGTTATCTGAACTAAATAAATTATTTAAGTTGATTTGGCAAAAGAAAAAAATGTTGTGATTACTAATCATGAAAACTATTAAGGTGGCTTGCTTTCGGCAGTGGAGGGGCTCGAGGAAGCAGCTTCAACCCGAGTTTACGCACTAAAAAATACTGGGTTGTTTTAACCCAATTTTGGGTCAAATATGGACTAACCCAGCCATTGGGTTACATTTTTTTTACATTACATTTTTAACCCAATGTTTGAGTTTTGTCCATATTTGACCCAAAATTGGGTTAAAACAACCCAGCATTTTTTTGAGTGTAGATATACCCCTCTGGGACAACTAATGCTTGGATGATAAGTGTGGTAGCAAAATGCCTAAATTATGTTGGTGAAGTTGAGGAGGTGAAGGAATGCCAAAACAGCTGTAAGGCGAACGGCTGCTTATGTGCTCCGGCAGTTAATTGAAAGATTAGATGGGTTAACTTCTCCCAAAATTACATTTAGAAACTTAAAAATAATAATACTAAAAATAATACTAAAATAACACTAGGGGATATCTGCTCATGTAACATTTTTTTAAATATTACCATTTTTGTACAAAGAAATTTCTGTCAGGATTCAAGGGCATTTTTAAAGGTTGTTATATTAGAAGGCATTTTAGAGATGCATCAATATTCAATACAATTATTATTATTATAGGGTCTATAAAGAAATCAAAAACACACTAAAACTAAAATAAATAGTTTGTGCTGTATGCTGTATTTCCCAACATTATAATGTGCAGTATGCAAATATTAAATTTTGGTTAATACTGATAAATGAAATACTGATATAGTGCCAATACTGTAACTAATGTCCACTGGATGCGAAAACCCATGTGCAGTTTAATTAAATCCAAAAACTTGAATGAATGAATGAATGAATGAATATAAGATAAACAGAGACTTATCTATGAAACAACTCGATTAACAGCAGGTTACATTGAACGAAACTAGACAAAAGACAATGGTGGGCTATTTATACACAAGGACTGACCATTAAACAAGGAACACCAGTGAACATTCAAACAATAAACCAATCACAGAACAGAAAAACACATGACCTCAAACAACCAATCAGATCATGACACAAAAGACTACTGAAGCTCAAGGCATGATCACATGATGACAAGGGAATCACATGACAAGCAGGAACCATGACTATGAGAATTTCAAAATAAATGACATGAACACAAACAAAAGCCAAGTCAACATGCCAGAAATATTATGCATCCCTACTCTGTTCTCTAGGACTGTATGGTTTCTGCACACTCGTGACGTGTTTGCATGGTTTGATGCTTGCGTAAGAGTGATTCCCCTCTCTCGTGCTTCAGTTCCCACCATCCTATGAGCAGGTGATCAAGGAGAAGACCCAGGAGCAGGTTGCCACACCTTCACCCCCTCCACAACACTTATACACAACAACTATTGCCACACAGACTGACTCACTAGAGGAGAATGCCACAAACCCAGATTCTGGCACGTCCCTGCAGCTGAACCGGTTGCAGCCCAGTGGAGGTTAGTCTGTACTGACAAGATTTAGTGTGCACTAATCAATGTCAACCACAAACAGATACTCAATGTTTGGTCTTTATTGTTTCAGCAAAGCAGCCAATAAAACCACCTCGGCCATCATTGCCTAAACCCAAAACCATTCCGCCAGAAACTCAAACCAGGTCCCCAACATCCAATTCCAACCCCCAACCCGTCGTTGATATAACCCTAGCCCCACGTCCGGTTCCTCAGCCTCGCTCCAAAGCTAAACCCCTGAGTCCAACCAACCAGGTCAATGTGCAACCTCTGATAGCACTGCAAGACAGCTGGGACGTTTGTCTTATAACCTCTGAGGAGAATTCTGATTCCCTTTCAGGAAAGTATCTGAAGGATCTCTTAGATGTCTTCAACTCCGAACCTCAACGTGAATTGAGTAACCCTGTCAACATTCAAAGAGAGCAGACGGACCAAACTAAAGAGAACCAAAGTGAGAACATGACCTCCCTCCACAGCGACCGCAACATCCGATCAAGAATCCAGGCCTTTGAAAGTCAATCTAGTGCAGAGAATAATGAAACCTTTGTGCCTTCCCCTCGTCCTCGAAACATTTACACCAAACCACCTGTGCTGGCACCAAAACCCTCCATTACCCCTCGTCCTTCTGTCAAAAAGCCCAAAGAAGAGGAGATTTTACAATATGATAGTCACTTATACGAAGAGGTCGATGCACCACCTATGCCAGCTCCAAGGCCTCAGCTTTTCAAAAAACCCTCCTTCAGCTCAAGAGATGAGTCTGACTCTCAGCCTCCCTTCAGGACGGCCCTCATTCCTCCATCGCGACCTTCATTAGTCAGAGTTAAAAATCTAAGTTCCCAGGATGAGGAAGTAGTATTGAAAGGCCCTCCCCCGCCACTCAAGCCCAGCAAAGATCTGCTGAACCTCAACAACCATAACTCCACTGCACTTCTGTCTAACGTCACATCCACAGCGAACATAAACAATGACTATGTGGATGCTGCCATTAGTAAGTTTTAAGGACCACAATACAGGTATTTGTGTATATACATACAGTAAATTGAGTAATGCAGATAATTATTATATCCCTGTAACAGACCACTCTCCCACTAAAACTGCCTATCAAGGGGGATTCACCTA
The DNA here is from genome assembly GCA_038021265.1 of Cyprinella venusta. NCBI lineage: Eukaryota > Metazoa > Chordata > Actinopteri > Cypriniformes > Leuciscidae > Cyprinella > Cyprinella venusta. The sequence goes on from CM075866.1 coordinate 26,543,472, forward strand.
CTTAGGATCAAGCATGCACCAAGGAGTGACCAGGAGACCCACAGTCATCAGAGTCCCCAGTAAAACAGAAAAAAGTGAGTCATTAATAGCCATTGTATTTATATGTGAGGATCTATTTAAAAGTGCTTAATTGCTTTTAATACATATTCATATCTATGAATGAGCCTAGAACAATACCACATAGTGACCATGGCTGTCAAGCTCCAAAACTCATTGTGTTGTACTGTTTATAGTTTATATATACTGAGTCTTCTGAAGACATATGACAGCTTTGTGTAAGGAAAAGACTAAAATGTTTTAAATTTATTATAATTTCGCTATACAGTCATAAACTTCCCCTTTGCTGCAGCTCTTAAAGGGTTAGTTCACCCAAAAATGAAAATTCTGTCAGTATTTACTCACCCTCATGTTGTTCCAAACCTCTATGTGTTTATTTGTTCTGCTAAACACAAAGGAAGATATTTGGAAGAATGTTTTAATCAAACAGATCTCATTCCCCATTGACTTCCATAGTAGGAAAAAAAATAAAAAACAAAAATGCACACTTTGCTGCAAAATATTTTTTGCTGCCGCTAGGGTGCGTCTAGATTTCTAGGCTACCTGATTAGCCTATAGCCTATAAAGTAGTTGTACTAATAGTTTTTGGTAAGCAAGATTCTTTTAAAAAGTCTTGTACGCTCATTAAGGCTGTATTTATTTTGTTAACATTAGTTAACTAGATTAGTTAATATGAACTAATAATGAATAGCACATATACAGCATTTGTTAATCTTTGTTAATGTTATTTTCATCATTTACTAATACTTGATTAAAATCTTGTTAACATTAGTTAATGCACCGTAAACTAACATGAACAAACAATGAACAGCTTTATTTTCATGAACTAACATTAACAAAGATGAACAAATGCAGTAACAAATGTATTGCTCATGGTTAGTGCATGTTAGTAAATACATTAACTAATGTTAACTAATGAACCTTATTGTAAAGTGTTACCATTTTGTTTAATCAAAAATATTGTACAATGTGATTTATTTCTGTGATGACAAAAGTGAATTTTAAGTAGTCATGATGAGTCAAATTCTTTGATGTCACATGATGCTTCACAGATCGTTTTAATATGCTCATTTGGTGATCAAGAAATTTCTCTAATTATTATAAATGTTGAAAACAGTTGTGCAGCACCCCTGCACCCCCCAAAAAAGTCTTAACTGACCCCAAGCTTTCGAACAGTACTGAATCAAGTAATCAAAACTAAATATTCTCTATAAAAATATGATGCATTATTGCATGGTAAGTGAATGGATTTCTGCTTTTCAGACCCTGAAGAAATGGCAGATTTTCCTCCTCCTTTACCTGTACAAAAACCTGTGGGCGGCCCACCTCCACCTGCTAAACCCGCTCGCAAAGTAAGACCTTATAAACCTACAACAGCCGTGCAACAAGCACTAAAGCAGTGGGCGATTGGGATAAAATGTGGTTTTAAAATGTCACCGAGATGTCAAATAGAGCAGAACGGAATAATTGGGACTTTTATTTGTTTTTCTTGTCCACTTTTTCCTCCTGTCTAAAACATATTCTGCAAGTATGTGAATACAGATGCTTCTAGCTATGTAGTGTAAGCTTGATTTTGGGTATTGTGTGTTACACTCTCGTTGCCAAATATGGACTCTATAATGGACAAAAGCGTAAAAACGTTTCCTCCAAGTCAGCTATTGTCATTAAGAAGCAACAAAAATAATCTTGCTGAACAAATTCGATGTTATAAGTAATGTTTACATCTGTAACAATATTATTTGATTCTAGGATTTATACTGTATTTACATTGTCACTGTATAAAATATGTCTTGAAGAAAACTGTGACTTCTCTTAAATATTGAATAATAACTTTTTGATCATGATTTTTCCCCTCAGGACTCCTTCAGTTTCTCATCTGATATGTCTCTTCCACCACGGTAACTGAATCCTGTATTTATTCACAGCTGTCCTAATATCGGTTTCTCAACCTTAAAAATGTGCCTTTATGCATGGATATTTGAATTGATATTTGCAGTATGAGCCGGAGAATAAAGAGTTTCAATGCTGACAACATGTGAACACTTCTGGTACTGTGCTCTTAAATTCTGTGTAAATAATATTTCAGGCCCAGTGGAGGAAAGGTTCTGCCTCCTCGCCCACCACCAGCTAAAACAGGCCCGGGAAGACCGCCTCCTCCACGCAAAGATGGCTCCCAACGTCGGCCCTCAGATCCGGGACTTTCACAAATAGTCCCAGCAAAGCAACAGCAACCTCAATGGCAGCAACAAAACCGCAGAGCTTCGAAAAAGGGACCTGCTCTACCGCCTAGACCCAACCCTGGACATCGTCTTTACAACAAATACACAGTGAGATGTTATTTTACTTGCATATTTTCTTGATTGAAAGCCACACTGCAAATGTTTGCCTTCTAATAGTTAAAAAAATAAAACACATTGTTTTGGTTGTGCTGCCTCTGCGTAGAGGAATGTTGTTCACGGCACCAGTGTACACATGGAAATCTAAAAGAGATGTAATCTGAGCAGGTGCCATATCTTACGCTCTTGTTTTGACTTAATAAAGTCTTGACTTAAGTCTTTGACTTAACAAAAGTCTACATTAAAAGTCGTGAAAGTCATCATGAAACGGAAAGTGACTTGACCTGGGCTGAATTTCCCAATAACGTTGTCTCTCTGCCTCAATAAGTTGCTTAAGATATACCTTCTTACATGTGACGTTACCAGGTGCTGTATTTGTTGATACCAATGACTCGAGAATCAATTATTCACTCGTGCAGGGGTTGCTTCACAAGCAAGCGGTGTTCTTTATAAAAGAAACACTTCAGAAATAGTTGAAGTTGCATTTATTAGGACTCATGAGATATAGTATAATCCAAACTATAATGAGGTCGTTGCAAGTGGGAGGGAAAGTTATTTTGATTTAAGATTATTAGGGAACATACATTTTAAAAATTATAATGGTGTGCACGGATAAGACTTTTTGGGACTTTAGCTTATTCACCATATCCCTCAGAGTTAGATAAGTCCATACATACTGCGCCTCAGATGTAAAGTTATTCGCTGTCAAAGTGACGGCAAAATGAATGGGAGTCAATGGAAATGCCAAATCTAGTGAAGTTCTGCTACAAGATGGCAGCACCCGGCTGGCTTCAACTTGCAGTCGATGGATTACCCTCTTGCTTTTCAGGTGCTGCGAGCAAATCACTCCATCCAAGTAGCAGTGCTTCTCCTTCTGAGAATATAGTTCTCATTATGTATATGGTTAAAAGATGACTGTCTCATATGACCTTGTTATTTATACACCCTGTGACTAAACAAATTACAACATATACAGTAAATAGCAAAAATGTTGACGTTATTTTGTCACTTATTGGGAGCAGTATGCTAGCTGGAGCCATTTACTTCCTGTCTTTGTGCTAAGCTAGGCTAGCGGTGGCCTAGGCTAGGCTAACGGTCAGACAGAGTTACAGCACGCACAGAGATGAAAAGGGTTTGGACTTATCTATATACGGTGAATAAGCTAAAGTCCCAAAACGTGGGTTAGTTCCTTTAATTATTATTGACACATCGATTGCTAGTATGATGTAGTCAAACGTTATAATGAGCTCATGCTACTAAGAGAGCTACATGGTATCAGTTCAGTAAAAAATCTTACCTGTTGAGTAAAAGAAAGCATTGCTGGGTCGCTTTTGATCTTCAAATCTCAGAGTTCTTGCCACCTCTGAAAAGCCAAGTCAATGTTGGTTCAGGTTTTATTACATAGGTGAATGACTTATATGGAATTTGTCCTGACCACTTTAAAATATGTTGTTGTTGTTGTTGTTTTTAAGTGTATCTGGGTAAAGTAAAGGCATGGTTTGAAAGATGGATTCTTTTTTCACTCTCATTAATATAATTTATTATTATTATTTAATTATTTTTTTATCAAAAAAGCTTTAATGATATTACAGAAGAACTGAAAAAAATATGCAATTATGCACTCTTCACACAGCTTGAGATCCCCCACGGCATTGCTGACTTTGACTACAATGGCACTAACACTGGGGAGCTCTCCTTTCAGGTGACCTCAAAGTCAATACATTCACATTATCACCATAGCGCTGTCTTCTTAAGTTACTGATGGTTTTTGTGTTGTTCTGTCAGTGAGTTTCAGTATTCATGAATGTAAGCTTTTCTATTCTTTATTCCCTACAGAAAAATGAAGTCCTCGTCTTACTTGAAGAATTAGACAGCAAAAGCTTTGAATGCCAAGTAGGAAACGCTAAGGGCACAGTGCAGAAAACGCATATGAAGATTATCACACCCTTAGATTTACCCAACAATTCAGTTCCACAGGTAATCAATAGTTTAATCAGTGTTTAATATTGGTTGTAATAGTAAGTTAGTGTATTATCCCTGACATATTTTATAATATTATTAATATTAATATCCCTTATAATATTATTAGAAGTTAAAGCAATGTCAGCATACTATATTTGCTCTCAATGTGTTTCTACAGAAAAATAGTTATTTTAGTGGCATGACGGAAAATACCGGATCACTACAAGTGCAAGCCCTGTATGATTTCATTCCAGGTGAGACAGTTCTGTTCTGTGTAAGAAAACAAAGGTCTATTTTCCAAGCAAGCATATTTTTATTATATTATTTATTTATTATATATTATTTTATTATTTATGCGTAGTGCTTTTTTTGCAAAGTATAATCACCACATACAGTACTGTTTAATTTTGTTTCTGTGAAATTCATTAAAATTCATTCATTCATTAAACACATCTCTTTTAAAATTTCAGAGGGGCCAGGAGAACTGACTTTAAAGGCTGGAGATGTGGTTTCTAATGTAGAACAGCTGGACAGTGACTGGTACATGGGGACATGCAGAAATGTGTCTGGTTTTTTCCCCATTAACTACGTCAAGACACTGGTAAATATTGTATAAGGAATTTTAGTACAGTTGATGATATCCTGAGACTTATTTTAAAGCATTAGTGGAACAAATCCCATGAGATTTAAAACATTAAAAAAAAATATTGAATTGAATATTGATATTATTTGAACCCTTTCTACAGCAAGTATATTTGATTTGATAACATTTTCTTTTTTAATCAATTTAGTCAACTTAAACTTTCAATTTTAAAGTTTTAAATCTTAAATTTTGTTTAAAATTAACAAGTCCCTACTGAGTGATATCTTCATTTAGGCTTAACTGACAATCTTGTTATTTATTCTACAGTATACAGACACTCACACATACACATATGAATTGTATTATATATTTTATCACACAATATATATTCATTTATTTCTAATTAGTGGATTTTTTATGTTTAAAGCTACAATATTAAAAAAAAATCACACAACTGTAATTTTATTTTTTATATACCAAATTTAGGGTTGAGCAGCGTTGTAAAAAGTATCAGAAACAGTTTGTATATTATTAAAATTTCGACTTCGTAAGATTGACGGTCAACATTTTTGCAATTAAGATTAAGCAACTCCTTTAGCTGACCATTTGTTGAGGAAAAAAGGTCCTATTGTGTTTACAATTTGTTTGTGTAGGACTGATAAAAGTGTTTCGTATCTTCCAGTACCAATAATCTTGTTTTCCAGAACAAGCCTGATACATCTGCACCGGCATCCAAAAGTGAGTGGAAAACCAAACCATCTCCTGAGCCTGTCAGGTAAGTCATTCTCACAGGATTCAATTGTGAAAGCCCAATCACGAAATAAATGAACAGATTTCATTTTAAAATCAGATCTTTCGCAATGTTAGATAAACACAAGTAGACAGTTAATGTGATTACCTTCAAAATACTCAAGTCATAGTGTATGTCCCTGTGTTTTCCTCAGAGGTCCACGGTGTGTTGCAAGGTTTGACTTTGACGGAGAGCAGAGCGATGAGCTCTCATTTTCCGAAGGTGATATGATTTGGCTCAAAGAATATGTGGGAGAGGAGTGGGCCCGTGGGGAAGTGAATGGCCATGTTGGCATTTTCCCTCTCAACTATGTGGAAGTGCTTGAGGATCTTCCTCCAGCCACAGTGCAGAAACCAGCTCAAAATAATAATAAGTTTGCGCTGCCTGGTAAGACCCCAAACAATATATCCTTAAATAATGCACATTTCATTTAATGTTTCAACATTTTGAACACTCAAGCACTTACACTCATGCTGTATAATAGTATAAATCCAAATGATGGAATTCTGAAATTCCCTGAACTTTGCCACTACAGTTTCACAAAACAGAAGCACATTTGTAGATTGCTAATCTATATATAACACCAGTAGATAAGTATCAGTATCAGCATCAGTATCTCATTGACTCAATGAGTGGACCGATCTCCCAATGACGGGAATCTCAAGAATTTGCCCTTCTGTTTGTGTGTCATTAAGGGCTGTTTGAAACTCTGACATCCATATTTTACAGCCATCTACTGTTTAGTAATAAAGTCAAATTCATTCGTAAAATAGATTTTAGTGCGGGCTCTTTAAGAAGTCAGTCGAGGTAAAGTGAATTGAAATATTTGGCTGAATTGGGCTAGAAGAGATTTTAAAGGGATAGTTCACCCAAAAATGAAAATTCTGTCAGTATTTACTCACTCTCATGTTGTTCCAACCCCATAAGACCTTTGTTTATCTTCGGAACACAAACTGAGATATTTTTGATGAAATTTGAGAGCTGGATCACTCCTGCATACTAGTCCATAGGCTTCTTGGGGGATTGAAACTTGCCGGCCTCGAAAAGTTATTAAAGACATCGTTAAAATAGTCCAAGTGACTACAGTGGCTCAATCTTAACTTTGTTAAGTGACGAGAATACTTTTTGTGTGCAAAAACAAAAAAATAAATAACAACTTTATTTCAACTATTAATTTCCTTCTCTTTGGGCCTCTAGTCAGTTAAACGTCACATGTATAGTCCAGTCATTTTATGAAAAAAGGTTGAACAAACTGATGAATGAGATGAACAAAGGTCTTAGGGGTTGGAACAACATGAGGGTGAGTAAATACTGACAGAATTTTCATTTTTGGTTGAACTATCCCTTTAAGGACTTAATTTAAGGACTTGGGACAATCTTTATTGTAGAAGTAGTAGTTTTATTCTACATTTAAACACATTTAAAAGTGCACAGCATTTTCTAATGAATTTTACTATTATTGTACTATTATTGCATGTGTTTGGTTACATAATATTCTGTTCTGGTCTATAGATCTAATATATTGTGTTGTGTTTTATTTCTCAGGAAAGGCTGGTTCGTTTAAAACACAAACGTCTTACAATGCCAGTGAGGTATGATTCCCACATCTGTCACATTGTCTTTTTTCTGTAGTAGTGAATGGCACTTAAACTTGGGATGAAATGAAAACTATTATTATAGATCATATTCTGAAAATCAATCTATATGCACGTTTCATTTCAAAACTCACAATTTTCAATTAAAACGTCATAACTGGACTTTCCGGTGACTTATGCAACCCTTGCACTTTTGAGTGCAACACCCATATCTTAAAATCCAACCAACAACTAATACATGGAACCAAGTCCCCACCCTATATTTTTAGTTTTACGATCATCCGTTACACTCACTGCAAAAACTGATTATCTTTTTCAGTATTTGCGTCTTGTTTTTCCATTATCAAGATTTACTTGAGAAGCAACATTTACATAAGATATTGAGTCTTGTTTTGTAAAAAAAATGTTTATGCTTAAAATTATTTTCTCGAACCGTACTTGAACACTTATTACCCAAAGCTGACGAGCATGAATTAATTAGAAAAAGAAAGAAAGGACAAGAAAACACCACAGCAGGTATAGATTTAAAAATTATGCCCAATCTTTCTACTTTATTTGTCGATGAAATTCACTCTCTATTCCTCCTTCGTTACATTTATGTTAGCTAGAGAATGGCCAAAAGTTTTGTAGGACATTTCATACCATTCTTTAATCATGACAGTGCTTTTGCGCAGAATTGTGAGAGCCCAAATATTTTTTATTTTTTGGCCAATTAAGCTTTTGCAGTTATTTAAAATGCATCTGATCTCTCTGCACAATAATCTGGAAACAATGTTAATCAACACCACAATGGCAACTAAAGCAGTAAACTTTGCGAAACACAACTTTTATATCACTGCCAGTACTTTTGGCCACGACTGTACGCTGTTAAGCCATGTTTCCAGATAATGTAGTAGCCTTTATCTTCTTTGTGAATGTCAAAGGGAATGTGTTTTTTTGTGGATTTTCACAATTGTTTTGTTTGAGTACAAACATGACAAACCACTCATATGCTTTATATTGCACTACAAATGACATAAACAGTAACTGTATATTAATGTTAATATTAATGAACAAATCCCAGATTTCTTTCTCTCAAAAGCCTCAAAAGAGAATGTAAAGTTCCTTCTCTCAAAAGAGAATGTAAAGTTGACAACATGCCATGTTGAACTGTTTTGTTCACGCGCCATATTGTTATGAATGAAGATCCTGCTGTTTTTTTTTTTTTGCTATGTTCCTAAAGGATTATTTAATGTGCTAACTAACTTTTAAAATCATGTTTTTATTGATTTCTACTCAGCATAACCTAATGCTGCCCACTGCAAATAAAAAAAAACCTACACTTTTTCAATTCACTTTTTCAATTTTTCACTTTTTTCAATCAGCAAATGTTTTCTCTTATTAATGCGGTATCTCCAAATCATTCTTTCTCCCACTATATTTCAACAATTTAAACAAACAAAACAAAAGATATGCAGGTATCAGTATCAATTTCAGGATCAGTAGCAGTGAGTGATCCTCACAAGATAGAGCCGCCATCCCAGCATGCAACACGATGTGATGCATCTTCACATTCTCTATTGCAGAGTACGGATAGAGAAAGTGGGATAATAAAGTTGTCATAGAATATATATTTCTTTCAAGTAATAAAACGTTGTTTAAAACTAAACAATTAAAATAATATTTTTAATTAATACAAGTCCACTTTTATTAAAGCATATTTATTTAAAAATACCCAAGACCAGAGGCTACTAATATCAGACCCCACTGGTGTCTGAGGCACCCGTAGCAGCTTGTGTCGTACCTCGGGTTTTCAGACAGAAGTGGACCCTTGAAGACCTCTAATATGAAGTGTTGATGTCTGATGTATGTCTACAGGCTGAAGAGTGGGCTGTGGCACTGTATGACTTCACAGCGGAGACAGAGGGGGACCTGCCCTTCCAGCAGGGAGACAGGATTCTGGTCACGGATCACATAGATGATGAATGGTGGAGTGGAAGGATGAATGGCAGAGAAGGCTTCTTCCCCAAAGCCTTTGTAGAGGTTGCTACAGGTAAGTGGACAGGAGCAGGAAATATACTTTCAGAAAAGACAAAAAAAAAATCAGAATCAGTTCATTACATAATTGTAGTTCATTCACGACATACACTCTAAAAAAATGGTGCTAAATAGCACTAAAAGTGGTTCATTGGCTTGTAATCATAGGGGAACCACTTTAAGTGCCATATAGCACTTATCTTTTCATATGGTGCTACGTAGAACCATAAGAGGTGCCATAGAGCATGTTAACCACCCCAGAGAACCACTGAAGAACCAAACTGGGCTTAGTGGTGCTATATAGCACCATGACCACCGCAAAGAACCCCTGAAGAACCTTTTTTTTTTAGAGTGTAATTATTAGCTTTTTTAAATATTTGTCTTTTTAAATATTTTTCTGTGCAGGTGGGAGAAAGTGGTAATAGAATGATTCATCAGAGGCAGCCTCAGAAGAACTATTTTTTTGTGTGACTTGTTTCCAGTTTATTTTAACTGTGGTTTTGTTTATAAATGTATTTATAAATGTTAATATTCTAAATCCATTGTATCCTAAAAATATATCAATGAACTGCTAAATGAGTGTTACTTGTCCGATCTGTACCGTATTTCTGCTTACTTTTCTATATACAGTAGTTTTTTTTATATTAGGAAATATTTTGTGTCATTTAGATTGAAGCATTTTTAAACACTAGAGTCCAGTGCCAGTGTCTCCAAATGTCCAGTGCCATCTATATTGACTAACACATTTTCTTGGCGAATAAAGCAGTGGTTCTCAACCAGGGGACAAAGGAAAACTTCCTGGATTACTAAAGTATTTAAAGTGGTAAGATTATTATAATATTAAAAATATTCTAACTTTAAATATTGTGTTGGACAACCAGGTACCTCTGAGTCAAAAAGGTTGCGAACCGTAGAGTATTTTACCAGTTCTGTCTTCTGTCACGTGTAATTGACATTAGAAAGAGCAGATTGCGGAGAGAGTGTGGCTGTTAGTCACCGGGCCGGTGTGAATACTGGCATTCAGAATTAATTTCATCAAACTGTTTTTGAAGTGAGTTCAACTCAGTTCTTCCTCTGAAGCATTAGTTTTCCCATAGTCAGAGTATGTTAATCCTTTTCAGTAATTCTTTGTTTTTTTTTTGTTTTGTTTACTTGACATGCTTTTTCCCATTTCAATTACCAACCTCTTTGTTTCAAATTTAAACCATTCCCACATCCCTTTATTTGACATATCCAATCCTTTTACCTTTATACAGAGGGATTTTAGTTGTTTTCTAAAACCATAATTTCACAAAAGTCTATTGTTTAGTTTAAATATATTTACCTGAAGGATGTGATTGTTTGGTTAACAAGCTTATTAAACTAGTGATCTCAAACTCAATTCCTGGAGGGCCACAGCTCATAAAATATACTTGACATAAACTAAACTTGTCCCTCATACTTGACTGGTTGATGAGAATGTTGATCCAGGAACATGTTGCACTTGGTGAAATCAGTCATAGAAGTTGAGAGAAACACTGGCATTGAGTGAGCAGCGCCCTCTACTGTTTGACTTTTTAACAAGATGAGAGATTTGTTCAGGTATATTCTCATGTTACCGGTATATATACATATCTCGACAATTTGGTAAGATATTATCTCTTCACCTATCCCTAGAGTGTAGAAGAACAGAAGGAAGGTCCATCAACTTCTGGTGCACAGATAAACACTGTTCAGTGATTTTCTGAAAATGTCAGTTTAATTCTGTAGAATTTATTCAAAACTAGGCTACATGATGTTACTCTAATCTACTGTATTTTCATGCTGAGGATGTGTACCAGTAGTTTGAACAGTGTGCAAGATATATGTTCATGCATGGCACCACCGGTATTCTCTCTTCTACTCAGTGCAGCTTTGTTTTTTTTAACCCCTATACCACCAAACCTGGAAAACCAAAGTTGTGCAAGATCATGTATGATTTGAAAATGACCAATTGCCCCAAATATGGCACCACAGTCTCAATTCTATCATGTCAAAAATAGATTGGACATATAAAATTGGACATATAAAAGCTTGACCATGATGTTCAGCAGGTTTTATGTGATCTACTGGAAAAAATAACAACAAAAACAAACAGTACTCAAATTTACATGTTTATTGACACCAGCTGCTTGTGTTGGAAGTTTTAGACAGACTCCTGGATGGGGGGCTCATATCCGTCGGCTCTCTCCACCTTGGCCCCAGTGTCACCCTCTGCTGGTTTAGCAGCAGTGCTGCTGGTTCCACCCTCACCGTGGAGCTCCATCAGCTTGCCAACTGTACAATAATAAATAAACATTAACCCACTCATACTACATTCACAAATGGATAATATTTTGTACAAAGTCCAAAGGTTGGAAGATTTATGCTAAATTAATTTGGTCAGTTTCGGAGGGGAAGTTTCAAGTAATTAAAACAACTTTTGTCATGTCCAACAACCATAGAATGAACCCAATATTGCTCTTAAAGGCATCAATGAATGGAAACCCAACCATGAAGTTGTGCTATATTATATAAGTGTCAGTCATGAGCATAAGTGTCCAAATTAAGTTGTTCATCTTCACTTACGCTCAAACTTGGGCTTTTTCAGCATCTTAACCTTCCTGACATAGACGTCATGTAGAGGGTAGATGGACTGGCAGGCCTTTTCAATGTCCTTCCCAACACTGTCAGGAATCCTGCGCAACAACAGAAGAGAGAACCATTACTTACACACAGCTGCTTAACATTTAAAGATCATGACAGCCAACACAGCTTTCAGGTTTAAAACCCAGGTAAAGAGTTACTCCAAGCCCTGCTTAATATTCATGACCTCAGCAATCAAAAGCTTAAGATACTTTATGGGTAAGATCCTATATAATAGTCACAAATCACAACTTAAAAACGTTAAAAATTCATTTGACCACAACCTATAAAAAATTCAATCAAGTATTTGAACCAGAGTAAATGTTAAATAAGGGCTGCTATTGAATAACACAGGAAGATGGCCCGACTACCCTATCTAACACAAAATTGTAATACCATAAAAGAGATGGAAAACTTTATACGTACAGTTTGTTGACCACCTCCTTGAGGTCATTGGTCTGGACCTCACGAGTCATGATTTCCATCATCTTCTTGCGGATCTGACGGACCTGCTGGTGCTGAGCATAGGAGGTCTTTCTGATCTGGTTGGTGCGCTTCTTGGTGAAGCCCACGCAGAACAGGCGGAGAAGATAGCCATCAGTGGTCTTCACATCAACATGGGCCTCAATCATTGTCTAATGGGGAAAGAAACAATCAGCATTTTAAAATGGCCTGGACAAAAATAGCTGAAGTACACAGATCTTTTTCCAACTAGGCAAGTACTTAATCCCAAAAAATAAAGATGTACTAAAGGAACTTGCATCAAGATTTTAGAGCACAATATCAAAGTAGTACAGAAATAACAGCACCGATAAGCCTGTCACAATCATGCAAATGAGAGCGCATTTCAGAGTGAAGACCCACTTCATCCATAATGAACTTAGTTCCATTTGCTTAATAAAATATATTAGGAAGTGATTTGGCAATAAATGTTACCAATTGAGTTTTGTAATTTACTTTGCCTTTAAAGAGTTGGGTGGAAGCTGTCCTGGTTTTCAAGTCAGCGCTGTTCTGCCGTGTTTGGCAATTTTGTGCCAAATTTGAATGCGTCTTGCTGCAATGTTATTAATTCTGCAGTTAATTCAAACGCTTTCTGACTGGATCTCCCAGTGTTCTGTAATAAGAATGCATGATTGTGATCAGCCTACAAGTAAACCTGTTCTGAGCTTGTGCTGCACAGAACTTTTCAAACAAATACCTCGGTTTCGTTTAACTATCAACTGGACAATGTGGTGTTTACATCAGTGCAACCTCTTGTTGCCCATTTGGAGTCTCACTTGCATAAAATGTTGCTCGTCAGGTCCTATCTCCCCCTTCAACTTCATAGAAGGCAAAGTTACGCTAGATTTTAAATACAGAGGGTGCCGGCTGGATTTCTCACTCAACCATCACACATCTCTTAAGCACACCGCAGACTGTCCAAGCGCCTTTCGCATTTCATCAATTACGTTATCAATTAACATTTAGAAAATCCATTTGACATTCGATTCAGAATTGTCCACATCATGATGCATCCAAGAATCAATTTTTTTCCCCCTACTAGCGATGTGTTCGACGTCACACAAGAACAGTTAATCAGGTTTGCCATCACGTCGGATTACTTACTCGTCTTAAATGTTTTCATTTGAATTGTCAACATGTCCAATTGTGACGTTTGTGAACATTTTTATACCTCAATCTCTAGGCTTAAAAAAAAACACAGTCGCAGTAACACTAAACTCAAATTGAAAAAAGTAAATAAATAAACCACCCAGCCCTACCATGTACTTTCTGAGGTAAATAGTCAAATTAATTGCATTCACATCTGTCACTCTGACTCATCGAAACAATAGAGTTACGGTCAAGAAATATTTAACTCGAGGAAAGTTTCTGTTGGTCTTTATATTTCTACGGTCAGCGTTTTCATTAAAGCATAACATTTCATATATAGAGCGAATGCATTGACGTCACTTTCTCGCCGGAACAACCCCACTCAGCCTGACTGAGTGGCAAAAGATCTGCTGCGTGACTAGATTTAATAGGGGAAACAATGAAAATGCGACTAAAACGAACAATTTTATCAATTTAAACTAAATGTTGGACTCAATATAGTGTTCCTTACAATTTACAAAAGATCCAGTGATCCATGGATATTGACATGCAGCCAGGAATTGTGTTGCCTGACATTTAGGTTTGCCTGATTTCAACACCGGGGAAATAAAAGCAATATAGACCTAAACATAAAGCAAATTTGCCTGTGAACGCTTTATGTAAATACAACATAGGTAGGTCCAAATCCGAGTGATCACATATCAGTGTTATATATAGCCTATTTATATACCATCATATTGTCCAGCCCTAAAACTTAAGTATGTTTTTTTTTGGTCAGTGTTTATTAAAAAAAAAACATCCAATAATGCAGACACTCCAGTCACTCCAGCCGACGGTGACGTGACACACATACACTCTATACCCGCAGAACACTTGGAATATACGACATAAGATGCATTGGATCACTGTGGTACTTGAAGATCATTAAAAAAAAAATGATGTTAGTCACTATTATTTGAACAAGCTGGTCTTTTTTATTATGCTTTAAAGGCAGCATAAAAGGCAGCATTAGAACACCCCCAGAGTGAGTAACTTATGAATTAATTTACATATTAAAGGTAAAGTATCCCTTAAAAGTTTGTTCTTTTAATCAGTTAAAATGTCACACAATCAATCAATCAATCAAAGTATCAATCTTCCAATCATCACACCTCTTCCCATGATACAAATTTGGAAGTGGACAACAAATTTAGTATTTGCATGTGCATGAATAGAAATGAAAAAGTGTAGTGTCTCAGCAATAAAGTTTTTCTGCGTAGCAAGTATGCTTTTTACCTGCCACTTCTTGACCATGGAGCACATCTTGTCACGGGTGAGGTCCATGCCATGGAAGTTGGTGAGGCAGTTCTTGCCCTGTACGTCTTCTGTGACAAGCTTGAACTTGCGAAAGGCAACCTCATCGTTCTGCAGATCAGCCAGGCTGACCTCGAAAACACGTCCCTTCAGACCGTCAGAGGCAATTCCTAGATTACAGTGACGGCGTCAAATTTGCTGAGGTTCGTAATGTTATAATGAAACATGGATTATATGGGAATGCCAGGTGATCACAACAGTAATTATTTTTCATCTGGGGCTGAAACTAATGTCATTACGTATTCCCACTGCAGGCACGCATATTGATTTGAATGAAACAATTGGGATGCATAGCATTTATTGCACAGCAATATTATAGAGGTTATAGGGTTAACTATTGCCAAAAATCTGTGTAGAAACACACACCATGAACATAAAAGCACTTACTGGTTCCCTGAGTCCTGGTGACCAAGGTCTTTCCCAGGTTGCGGATGTTGAACATGGCTGGTGCCTTGACATCATACCAGTCCTTCTTGGAGAATGGATCCACACTGCAAGAAAAAAACACGCGTGTAAATACTTTAGGAGAGATAACGTAACAATCTGATTTGTATAAAGCAAATGCGAACATCATCTTACATTTACTTCGGAAGTGGTGTCTAGAAATATGAAAACTCTAAATTAACTTTAAGCATCCAACACATGTCCCACTGCAAGTCTTACGTTAGGTCAGTAGTGTTTGGAAAACTAGCTAGCGCTTTCGATGGGCAATTATTTTAGTATAATAAGTTTAACTTGCTAATTTTTACTGAATATAAATATTTTACATAACGTGTAGGACTAGTATATTATATTAAAAAACAGTCCTGGGACCTAGCAAGCTCTGACAGAGAGTTAACAGAGCACCCATAACCGCGCAGGCCACCAGTGAGCCAGTCGGACTAGCAGGACGGCTACATACAATCTTCTATACATCGATCTCATCCTTCACCCCCAAACATCAGATATCCTACAGATTATCTTATAACCACATAAAGACAGCGTCGAGAGATTCATTTGTGACTTACATCTTCTTTTTGGCACCTTTTTTGCCACCTTTGGTCAGCCTCTTATTCTTGCCGACTGCCATGTTGAACACAGGGAGTGAAAGAGGAGGAAGTAAGGAAATACCGCGAGAATTAAAGTCACAGCGAGATTAGACATATCTCGCGATATTTCGCTGCTCTTTCTGTAAAGCATGTGCGCCATCTAGTGTTTAGACTTATTGTTTAACTACTTTCGCTATTTACCTTACAGTGTATATTTACATGTTTATTTAACAAAGTTCAATCAATTTGTTTTTGTTTTGCACCGTCCTCTTTAATTCATCATCTGCCAAACTATTTTTTAGACAGAATTTGAAAACTGTTTATCAATAATGGGCGAAATAGGAAGTTTAGTCTTGACCTCATACTTTACATTTTTACTATGTATGTAGCCTACAATGTGAATTACGTCTTTATAGTTGCCGTGTCATAAGTCTAAATACACCTCAAAAACAATATAGCGTCAAACGAAAGGGACAAACTGTAGCAGATAAATTCAGTGATAGCTGAGGGCAAATTATGACATCAATCCCCTAATGACATTCGCAACAGGAACATTCCACTCCATTAAATCTGAGTGAACTGCGCAGATGTCTGAGTTCCATTATTATTTCAAAACATAATCTTCCTTATCGTTCTTTATAGACCAATAGCAAAAGCTCGCACTTCCCTCACTCATAATAGCGAAGCTTATTTAGCTAAAATAATAGATTTTATTTGCACTATGGCTTTACTACAAACACTAGACTTTTTTTAGTAAGAAAACATGTGGAAGAAGAAAATAGGTGATAACCATAAGAACAAAAAACACAAGCATTTTCATGTATGTGTCTGTGTGGTGGCAGTCTTCAGGATGTCAGTATAAAGTTCAGTGA
This sequence comes from Cyprinella venusta, assembly GCA_038021265.1. Lineage (NCBI taxonomy): Eukaryota > Metazoa > Chordata > Actinopteri > Cypriniformes > Leuciscidae > Cyprinella > Cyprinella venusta. The sequence goes on from CM075866.1 coordinate 26,560,297, forward strand.
CTGTGAGATAAATTGATCTTTGTTACTAGACCTTTAATTCTGTGCCCCTGCGGGACTGTATATAGAGTCAACAAAGTCAATGTGCTGCTGACTCCTTGGCAACGACTCAAAGGTCCATGAATCCACACTTTGAATTTAATGATACAGTGAGCACATTTATTCTTAAAGCTATAGCTAAGACATTTCTTAAAATTCGAGACCTCCTTATAGGCTAATGGTCTGAGTAAATATTAAAGTTTACATGCAATAATTATATGCTATATGTGCTTTGTTATGTGCTTTAACCCTCTGTAAGTGAAAAATTAAAGAATTGTACACAGTAAATGTACCTTGTCTCACAAATCTATTTAATTGGGAGAAAAAAACCCCGAATTATTCTTTAAAGTAGTGAAATGGATGTAGTAACAGATTTTATTTTTTGTCTTTATTGTGACATAGCCTACATATGAATGCAACACATTATTTAAAAAAAATGTAGGGTTGGGACTTAGTTCCATTTATTAATTGTTGATTTTGAGATGTGAATGTGAGCTTGCATAAGGACGGGATTTAAGCAGACTAGTTTACATAGTTCACAATAAGATCTATAATATGCATTTACAAAGTGGATGAAGATGAATAGTTTGCATTTTTATTTCATGCTGACTTTAACGGATAAGTAACCCAATTCTGTAATTATTTACTTAACTTGTTGTTCCAAACCATGCATTTCTTCTCCAGAACACAAAGACATTTTGACGAATATTGAGGCCCAAACAACACCACTGGCTTTTATTGTATGAGACTGAGAAAAAATGTTATGAAAATAGGCCTATTGTTATGAAAATATTGCATTGTGCATGTATGCTTTTGATTATAAACAAATCAACATTCAAATCTTGGTAGGCTATAAACCTCGTTTCTGATGAATATGCTAGACTTGTATTATTCTCTCCTGCAGAGCTATCATCATCATCATCAACCATCATCAAAACTTTATTACAGACTCAAAGTCCATTTTAAAAGAAAGAAAGAGAAAAACAAACAAACAAACAAACCAAAACAAACAAAAAATCGTAAATCACATCCACAACAGAGCGACCATGACTCGAGATCTTCAGAATAAAGAGTAAATTTGTCCTTATAAGTTATAGATGCCTTGTACCTGACACACCTGAGCACCCCCATTCGCAGCGCTCTGTGTGCAATGCGCATGCGCAGCTCTATCACACGCAGCTCCACTGTCATGGCGGAGACGGAGCGGACTAGGAGCTGATTCAGGAAGAGATGGCGCTGTAAAGTGGGTTACCGCTGAAACTTCACTCCAACAGTTCCCACAGGGAGTTAGAGGATTGTCTTCTCTTTGGAGGGCCCACCGAGAGCCAATGTCGGACGTTCCTTGCTTAATATTTTGTAGTTTTGTGCGTCTTGTTCTTATCGGTACGTCTACCTGCGCGGAATCTCGTTCATCACCGCTGTTTCCTGTTTGACAAACACGCGCAAACACTTAAATGACATTTTTGTTTTTTTGTCTTTCCGTCATTAGTCCGGGGGAGATTGGCAAGCTTTGGGTTTCTTATCTGGGTTCACCACAACGCGATTTCGTCATTCTTTTGTCAAGTTTAATGCTTCTCCCCCTCTCTACCGTAGAATAATTCCTGTTAGTCAGGTGTAGTGACCTCAACCGACACACTGCCGAGAGCGCGAGAAACTAAAGGATAAACTGGCTGTGAATGGAGACCAGGACCAGTTCTCCACAGCTGTCAACTTAACGAGAGCGATATATTCCGTGTATTTCCCCCTAGATTTAATTCGGCGGTAGGGTCAAACAGGTGTTTCACCTGTTCGCCTCTCACCTGACTCCGTCATGGCGAGCGCAGGTGACAGCGCTGTTGGGATCCCCATCAGAGGAATCCGCATGAAGTTCGCCGTGCTGGCGGGGCTCCTGGAGGCTGGCGAAGTCTCCAATCGGGACATTGTGGAGACGATCTTCAATCTGGTAAGCTGATTAAAGCCTTTAAATAGAGAACTAAAAACACCGAAGCTGGACGAGACCGAATCATGTTTATGACTCCGCCGAATGTTTATACAACAAAGTGGAGTGTTGTTGTTTCATGTTTAAAATGTAGCTGTTTGGCTTGAATCCCAGTAAGGCTGATGATGATGTATGTGTGGTGTCCCCCCGATTGTGTGTCCTTGATCAAGACACTATCAGGTTGCATCAAGGGGACTGAACCTGTTATAAGTGACATGCAATTCCACGTATAGAAGCATCTGCCATATAAATATAGACTGTACACTATTAGAAAAAGATTCCCAAAATGATTATTTTAACTCTAAAGACTAATTTTTGAAACATGAACCCTACAGCCTCTAAATTATCAGTATGATCAAAAGTTTGCTAGAAAAATATAAACTATCAATCAGAGGGCAAGTTAAATACCTTACAGTAGGCTATATAATTTTTAATATGTATAAAATGTATTATATGCATACAAAAACATCTTCAGGTTGTAGTTGGTTATACACATGTTTTTGTTGTGAAAGCTTTACTGAGTTTCTAAATTAAATATAAGTAACTTTTATGTTGTTGATAATATTTCGAGATGAACAATTACTGGAGTAAAGCAACTCTTGGGCCATGATGACCCCATGTATCAATTATGACAAAACACAAATGCAAACTTTTTTAGATTTTCTTTTGTATTTTGTCTAAAGGTTCAATGATCTCTTCCATTTAAGAAATGTTATTTGTCTGCCTATTATTGTGATGCGATATGTCATGCTTTACAAGGTTAAAAGGAACATCTTTGTACCTTATCCTGAAATGTTCATAGTACGTACCAATAGCTTACCACCTTTACAACACCTTTTTGGTACAACATTGTCCCATTGTCCAAGCTAAAGACACATTTTTTCTGACAGTCTGTAGTGTAATTTATCTACCCAAATACCACTACAAGCAAAGGTGTGGTGGTAATACTCTGCATTTGAAAACACACACACACACACACACATATATATATATATATATATATATATATATATATATATATATATATATATATATATATATATATATACAGTCTATGGCTACTGTATATTTACAGTCTATGGTTCTGCTGCATTGTTCTCTGTTGTGTTTCTAGGTTTGTTGGTGATGTCTTAGTTTATTTACACACTGGTTGTTTTAGATGGTTTCTCCCTGCTCCCGTCATTGACAGACCTTATGTGAAGCTATTATCCATTAATCCATTAATCCAGGAACCTGGTTTGATTTTTCAGCAGTGACCTAATGTTCAACCTCCTTGAAATTATGTCAGTCCTCTGTCAGCATTGTCTTACAGTTTCCATATAGATTATATATGATACAAAAGCTTCACAGTGCTTCACAGTTCACCTCAACACTCCATGATGTAATATCAGCTCATCTCTTTTGACCAGCCCCAGACACTAGGAAGTCAGTTAGCACTTTCTGGAAATTGCACTTTTTTTCCTCCTCCTCCTACGTCCACAAGTGAGTTGAAAGCCCCTGTTATACATTAGCTGTGTTTCAAGCATGAGTGAAGACCTGTATGTGACCCACATTAGCTGAATCAGATTGGTAGAGATTTTGTTTGCAGGTCTGTAGTGTTGTGAAATGACATTGAAGAATGAATGAATGAGTGCAATAAGGAAGTACAAGAAACATGCTGCAACCGCGCGCTTTATGATGATGTAATATGCTGAGAGACAGAAGGCACGCTAGACATCATAGGTGACAAGTAGACATGCAGCTATGTTACTTTTACAGAGCTTTAGAACTGAATGCAGTGCGTGCTCTTTACTTACCCATATCTTGTTTTTAAATCTGTATGAATTAAGATATGTTTAGCAGAATGTATGAACTACTCTTAGTCACATGGTGAAATTGGAAGGGGACCAGAGGCTGTCAGACCAAAAAAAAAAAAAAAAAACCTACCATGAAACCATCATAAAGATTATTCCAAGTCTTTTGAAGCCATATGATGGCTCTGTACGAGGAATAGACTAGTATTTAAACCATGAAATTTTAATCTTGAATGACACTTTAAAGAGGTAATATCCTGAGGAATATTTAATATTCTTTAATCTTTTATGAAGTGCTTGATGTATTTGGACTGTGAAACATTGTGTTTAGGCTCAAAACATTATGACATCTTGAACATAACATTTAAAAAGTGCCCCATTAATAACTTCTGCAGCTTTGTGACGTCACATTTAGATGAATCCAATAATGTAAAACTGCTCATGTTCACGCACTGAAGTTTATTTTGTAACAAGGTCTGGTCAGACTCATTTCACTCTGATCTTAATAGTTTAAAGGCATTTTTCAGTTTTCAGTGCAGATTGTTTTAATGTTGTGGCTGCTTATAAAGGATGTAGGAGTTAAAAACTATATTTGACGTGACAGGAAACTGTTGAGAGATTACCATATGACATCCCTCAGTCAGCACAGTTGCTCATTTCACATGCAAAGGGGAGTTTTCTTAAAGCTGCAGCAAGACAAAATGGATCATTTCATTCGAAAACTTAACGAGAGGGTGCTCAAGAAAAAACACACCCTGCGTCCCAATTCGCATACTATCCGTCCTAAATAGTATTGGAAAATAGAATTAGTACGTCCCAAATCGTAGTATGTTGAAATGAGTGTTTCAAAGATACCCGGACGGTCTACTTTTTCCGGTCAGAATCCGAAGTGTAGATCGATGCACACTCTAACGGCTGATGTTGCCCACAAACCATTGCGCGTTGGACGAGGATTCGGTTAGAACTACAAACGAGTAAAAAGTGTTAAAAAACTACAGACACGTAGTCGATACGGAGGATGCGCGAGTCCCCGCGGTTGTGTAGAGAGGTTTAGATAAAGAGCTTTGAGTGATTAATTATCAGTATCTAACCTGACGAAAATGAATTTATTAAATGTTGTCCACATTATATTGCATTTGCAGCAGCGTTGTGAACTTTTGTAAAGACACGTTTTAGCTATTACGTTTTAAATGCATCTTAATATTCAAATTGCAAACACGAGGAGAGCATGAAAGACCCATGACTGGCAAATGGATGTGCTCTCCGAAACGGTAGGAAATAAAATTAGATATAGAGGGGAGGATTTTAACTGTGACAAGATGATTGACAGGGCAGGTTACGGTGACAGGATGCGACAGAGCTGTCCGTTAAAGATGACGTGATAGTATGTCCCAAAGCTTGCCTACTCTTTTGCTACACACTCAAAAGTATGTACTTTTTCCTCACAAAAAGAGTACATACTTTTAGGGCGTAGTATAAGTAAGCGAATTGGGACGCAGCAACAGTTTTGGTGCAACAAACAAATAAATAAAAAAATCAAGATGATAATCTGCCGCACCAAACAAAACTAAGTCTTTGATTCATCTCCATCATCTACACAAAATTATGTATTGGAGCATGGAACAAAATAATAGGCTGTTTTGCCAGGTTAGTTTGATTTGCTGTTTGAGATGTCCAGCGCATAGATAAGAAGCACAGTGAAATTTATTGTTTACAACTCAGCGATGGATGCGTCATGCTGTCAGAGTGCACTCATAGTGTTAGTCACATGAAGAATTTGAAGGGATTAAGAGGGGTTTTAGCGTGAGAAGGACAGCATGTAAAATAATTGAGTGCTGCTGATAGACTAAATCATTCAGGAGCTCAATAAATGACTATAAATAAACCCACTCTGTCTTCAACTGTAGTGTAAGTTAGTAGCATCTCTACAGCATGAATGAGTAGTGCACTGGAACTAACAGAGTTGTGGTTGTTGTGGCCATTTTATCATCTAGTAAAACGGTGTCACTTTCGTTTATTTTGTTCCTGGTACTTTGCATGTCATTGGGTCTGTAATGAGGTTAGCGTTCATGGAAGAAGCAGGCGGGAACCGGCGAACATTCATCACACCCCTCATGGACAACTGCTGCAAACACACACATAAACAAAACATAACGTAAATAGTCCAGGCCTGGTCCTCTCTCATCCTACACTATCGTCGCTCCTCCTTTTTTATTCATGGAGAACTGCATGCTAATTAATCTGTCTGTCTATCTTGCTTTCTCTATAGTTCATTTGCTGTGAGTCTTGGACTCAGATCAGAGATCACTGCCTGAATAATCTTCTTCAACAGAAAAAAGTACAAAGCGATGAGAGCAACGCTCTTGTTTTGACAATATGTCATTTGTAAATCTGCTCGAGGTTTATTAAAGCATAAATGTGTATTCAGCTCATTAAAATCCACTTATTCTTGTTCAAACACACTTTAGAAGCTCATTGAAACAGTATCATCTCTTGTATCTCCATCAGTCACGAGGGACTGGAGGTGGTTTGGTAGCCCAAAGTGAGGGCTAAACAAACAAGCATGGGAACTGTCTTTGTTACCACGGTTACCACAAGAGCAGGTGACCAGCCTACTCTCACCTGTCTGTACAGGTCCTGACTTGTAGGAAGTGATTCCCAATTCTGGCTTATTTGTGCCTGTATGGTCAGAGTATTTCTAGCTTTTGTTTTACAAAACTCAGGGCTCTAGACAAACATTTGACTTCTGTGGATGGTGGCAGCAGCTCCTGATTTGGTTGCACTGCACATGTTATAGGCTTTTAAAAATAGTACATTTTTTTTTAAATGCACATTTGACAGAAGCTGAAGTTGACAGTTGCTTCAGCTTGTGCTTGAGTTGGGATGCGGATATAAATGCATTTCATTCACAAAAACAGTAACAGTAAAAATTTTAATGTAAAAATTAAATATTCTGACTGTATCTAGTCTTATTGAAAATTAATCATTGGTATTAAATAGTGTCATTCATTTGTAGATCACAATAACCACTGGTAAAACTATGCGTGGGACCTCATTGCATGGTAAAAAGTAACAATATGTAAACCGTGCTGGCAAAATGAGTCGCAATGAGCAAATTTTCAAAAGGAGTTATTGTTATTTTCACATTTTCTATTAAAAGAATCTTCAAAATGATGCATGATTTGTTAAATCAAACAAATAATTACTGAGCTGCACCTGTTTTTGTTGTCAATAGGGCTGTCGCGATAACCGCAATATTGCAGTACCGCGCTTCTGACGAGTCAACCGCAGATGATTGCACGTAACCGCAGCAACCGCGATATTCAATTTTTTTTTTATTTTTTTTTATAAGGCTATATTCTTGTTTTGAACTTCATGAATGTGTATTGAATGTTAAACAAGTTCATAATGATAACAACAAGACTGTTTATCTTGGTGATGTGTATACATAGGCTTCACACAGACAGTGAATGAGAGATTTGCAGAGCGCGTGCGATTACCTGCGTCTGTCTTTGAAGTCGTGAAAAGGTTTCCGTGTCAAAGGAAAGCAAAATATTTGTCGTATCATCATTTTAACCTTCACGTCACGGGTATTTTCCACAAATGGTCAGCATCCCACAGCGCGAGGAAGCCGCGGAAAATAAAATCACCGAGTCAGAATTGAATCAATGCAATATTGGTCTCTAATAAGTGAAGCATCAGCTTCCGCGTTACCCATACGACGCACTGCTGATCAGCTGAGCCTTGAAAAGTGGAACTCAAAGTTAAAAATAATTAACTTCTTGTTTCATTACATCTCTTTTAACGAATCAGCTTCTTTGAACGTGTTCGTGGAATGAACGGTGCAAAGTCCGTTGTCATAACAATATGCGCGCCGCGTGAAAGCCTTTCAATCATGCTTTCAATGCGCATATACAGTAGACGCCGTTTAGTTTCGGTTATTGGTTAAATGACCTCGTTTTTGTCCACATCGTAAACTTTACTTATATAGCAACAAATACATATAAATTAAATAAATAAATGGCGGTAATACCGCATATCGCGCTATTGAGCCACTCAACATTACCGCAAGGGAAATTCCATAACCGCGACAGCCCTAGTTGTCAATAGAGTCAGCAAAGTCAATTTTTAGAAAAATCAAGTTAAAGTTTTGTGAAGGTTCCAAAACAAAGTCACCTAAACAGAAATCCCTGGTAATAGACGGTAATACCAACAAATTTGGCAAACACCAAGTCAAAACCAAATATTTGGTTTTCTCTCTTGGTTAAATAAAATAATTATAGGAAAAATATATTTTTAACATTTCTTTTCTCACAATCCCACAATTGTTTGATTAACATTAATGAAACTGATAGCCGCATTAAGACTTATTGTACAGGACAGAACTAAAATAATTTTACACATCAGATGTTTTCCCCAACAGTTAACCAAAGGTTCACATGATAAGACATAGCCTAACAGATAATGGTTGTGTGAATACTCGCCAAGACATATTTTAAAATCCCTGTGTATTTGTATATATTGGGATCGCGCTCTTACTGGTTGCCTAAAGACATACAAACGCACAAAACAAAACTAAGAAAAAACTGTAATTATATCCCATTCCTCATTTAATGCATGTAATACATGTCTACATTAATAGTTAATAAAATTTGATGTGAATATCCCACATTTCTGTGTACAGTTACCATGGTTACAGTTAGTGTTACTACAGTAAATCCTTGGGAAATGTTGGTGATTAGTGGATTGAAAAGCCTTCTAGTTGGATTGTTGTGAGACAATGTTTCTCTTTTTGACGTCTATGTTGTTGAAAAATCAGCACTGATTCATATGGCTTTAAACTATTTTAAATCACTGAGACATTTATTGTTTGTATTGAAGAACTTTGTGCCAAATTTGTAAAAGTTGTTCATAAAACTCTGGTGTTATGATGCTAGTGTTGTCAAAAGTACCAGTACTTCGGTACTGGGGCCTTAAATGCAGACTGAAGCTGCGTTAATTTAGCTTACTATAATTATTATTATCATTAATATAATACATTTTATTTTCAGGCTGTTTTTGCTGTGGTATTAAAATTAGCACAGAGAACTGTGACTTTGAACTTCTATTGACTACTGAAATTTTGCCTCATTGGATTGGATGGATTCATTTGTCTGCTGCACCCTTTCTGTCTCATTTGTTTGCTTTATCCAAGTACAACACATCCCTCTCTGTTTTCTAATGAATATTTTATCTCTCCTCCCCGGATTTTGTTACCTCAGCAGATATAGATGCAGAAGCTTGTAACTGAAACCACGTACATCCAAATGTCGGGTGCTGGTAGGAATAGTGCTTTTAAGGTTTCGGTAATGGTGAGGCTTAATTGAACTGGCCTCAGATCAGTGCAGGCTGTGTTTCTAGACTGTGGTTCTTTAAATCGAAGGTTGTTTTTACTGCTAGGCTCTATATGGAATGAATCTCACCACTTCGATTGCATTTTATCCCCATCTTTCTTGCTCATACGTGGGTTTCATGGATGGAAAGGGTCTTCTTTTGTTGGGGGTATCAGTAATGAAATGAGGTTCTGCAACGTGGGATGTCGGCTTTAAATGGAAACATGACCAATTTCCCCTTACCTCACTGTACTGCACTGTATCTCCCTCACTCAGTACAAAAGAGGAGATAATTTTGTTTTTTTATTCTGCCATCAACTCTCAACTGGCTGTGCTAGAGTATATGAAACATTTTTAAGTATTGAATAGTCAGTGGGTTGCCTGAAGATAAGAATAAGTCAACTAATCATTCATATAAAATAAAATCTTGATAAACTTGTCAGATTGACTAGCTGGTTGTAGACATTCAAGACCCATTCCTGTGCTGAAAGAAAGCATAACCACACTGAGCTTTTCGAACAAATTATATTTAATGTTTTTGCTGTATGTTAAAAGCTTTGCTAACCCACATGTAGTGGAAATCATCTGAATCATTATTCCCACAGTGCCCCATAGAATGACGCAGAAAGGACACAGGGGTAATGCCTGGATTTATGAGTCTTGGTAGAGTGTAAATGCAGTTATAGTTATGTGTCACAATCATACAGGAGATAATACATAAATCTGGCCCAAATAGCATGTAGCTGTGCACAATTATTCACATCAGTGATCAAGTTTACTAAAAGCACCCACACAAACCTGACTCCTCCTCTGATCTTTGGTTTTATAGCCTATCACAAACCATTTCAATTTGACAAAAGATTTTAGTGGGTTTTAAGGAGTCTGTCTACATTGACCTCAACACTTTAATATATATGTAGATAAAAAGGTTGTGTAAACGAAAGCTCATAAAAGCAAGTCAGGAGTGCTCTGAGCATAGATTGAATAGGCCTGTGGGTTTCTGTTGCTGTGGAGGTGGATGGAGGTGTCTGAGCTTTCTGCTTGCCTCTCCAGTCTGTTCCTTTATATGGCCAGCCCAGTGGTGGATCAGATACTACAGTCTTAGAGCTTCAACCTCAATGTGTACTGACAAACACACACAGCCCTGAGGATTGAGTGTCCATCAGCTGCTTTGTGTTTTCTTATTGTCTAAATGATGTTTGTATGTGACACAGTGTGTGTGTGTGTGGGACTTATTGCACTGAATGAAAGCAAGCTGTTCTTATTTTCATTTACAAGTAACAACTCTGGACAGTGAGCACTAACCTTTCTTTTCTCAGCAGAATTTATCTCTCTAATTCAGAGGTCCTCAACCTGACGGCAGTCAACTCAGTGGTACTTTAAAGCATAATAAACAACATCTGTAACATAAATGACAGCGCTTACCAGCTCAATAAACAACAGTTGTAATGCCTATATTTCAGAGTTCATTCTGTTGGTTTAGTTTATGCTAGAGCTTTTGGCAACTGCAAGCCTATTTCACTAAACTGTATAGACCTTATGTAGCCCCACCCCTTTTCAGTGCTGCACTCGTTGTCTTTTGTCTTCCGGTCTGTATTTTCACAGTGATCTTGCCTATTTATGAATGAATGGCTCGTTTTAAAATCTTCCCGGTCTACGGACATTTGTTAAGACATCTGCTTTAAACATTACAATCCTCATGATAACTTTCGTTAACTTTACATTTAGTAAATCCACTTGAAAAGCTAATTACTCCAGGACAGCAATGCCATAGAGATATACAGAGCGACCGCAAAAACGGAAGTTCAAAGACAATATTCTAAAGATGGCAGCGCCCTTGTTTCTCTGGTGCATAAGGTCTATATGCATCACTGTGCAGTTAATAATAATAATAATAATTCATTACATTTATATAGAAGGGGGAATCTCCTCAACCATCACCAATGTGCAGCATCCACCTGGATGATGCAACGGCAGCCATATCGCGCCAGAACGCTCACTGGACACCAGTTTTATCAAAGGAGTGGTATCATGTCCAGTGGTGTATGATATATATCGGCCGCCGAAATGTCGGCCGATATGATATATTTTACACATCAGTATCGTTCCGATGTTAAAGGAGACATATCATGAAAAATCCACTTTTTTAGCCCTTAAATGCATTTTGTTGTATATTTGGAGTGTTTATAAGTACAGAAAAGATGAAATTATTCTCTTCGGGTGCTTCGTTTATATCTTTATATTCTGTTTTGGTCATATTTTTCAACCTGTTCGGATTTTCCTGTTGTCTATTACGTTTTTTGAACAATTACGTCACAGTATTTGCAGCGGAACTGACAAATAAGGACATTGACTACCGGTCCAACACTTCGCGCAATCCGCCATTATTATTTCTCGCTCCGATTTTGTAGTCCAAGCTCAATGATGCAGAAGTTACGGGAGGACTAGTCAAAATGTTCGGTTGTTGGATGTAGTGACCTGAAGCACTTCAAGGATCCCCAATCCAACAACCTCCGCCAGTATAAAGAATGGTTTGCCGATCGACTTCGTCTGAATGAGGGGTAAATTCCTTCTATCATTTAGCTGCTGTGTTTTCTGACGCTTTCTAAACGCAAGTTATCATATTATTATCATACAGATTTTAGTGGTAAGATCAGACCGCAGTCATTTATCTTGTCAGTGTGCTTGTTTTAAAAAGAGAAATAGTCGACTTTCACCAATAACACAACATAGTTAACTTAACGTTACATACCACTGCATCCATATGAAGACGTTGTTCTGCAGGTTTGTCGTCGTCTTTTTCAAATCGCTCGCTCTGGCTCGAATATGTAACGCTTGATAGATAAGTCTTCCGTTGTTGACATTTTGTTAACGTGTGAATAAAAATGTTCTTTGAAACTATAGTAATCGTATATCTCTTATCAAACTACAATAATGGCTGAACGCGGGGAGTTGAACCGACCGTGAACTCAGCGACCTGGAGAGTGGGCGGGGAAAGACGCAACTCCTTTTTATTTAAAGGAGACGCTTCGAATCGGGTTGCTCACAGAAGCACATCAGAAAAGGGGTAGAAAAAGGGCCTGTTGAGCTATAATAATGAGGAATTCAGACCCAAGCATTGCAGTTATGCTTTATATAGACCACAAATGTATGATTTATAAGCAAAAATGAATGATTTAAAAGCACGATATGTACCCTTTAAAATTGGGCCGACGTGAACAGGCCAATAATCATTCCTGTGTATTTGACGCGAGTGTGTGGGGCAGGGATGTTTGTTTTTGCAAGAGCATATACATTATGAGCGCTAGTCCTGTCATTTTAAACATCAAGCGCAAGAAGACTGGAATTTGTGCGCTGTTTTCAGTCAGCCTTAAAGAGCAACATGCAGGTTGATTTTATTTCTGAATTAATACTTTAAATTGTCTGCAGAGGTCTTTTAAAAACACTTATGTAAAAATTACTAATGAAATCTCATTTGATGTAGAGATTTTGATGAAAATGCGCTAGGCTCTGGAATACGCCTTTCCCGCAAGCAACACGTCATATGACGTAGCCCGAGGAAAACAAATGAGCTCGCGGCCGCTTTCTCATTGCTGGGTGTTGATGTAGTTAGAGCAGTAGTGAGAGACATATAGTTTTAGATCGCGTTTTAGAGAAGCCATAATGGTAAATTATTGTGTTTGTGGTTGTTGCACGAATTCCAGCCTGTCAGGACATCATATCCATCATTTTCCTTCTAGGAAAAACAAGGCTTTTTGGTCTTGGGTGCGTTATGTGCAGGTGAATAGAGCAGACTTCACTGCCGCGTCTGTTACCACACACACACTCGGTCGTTTGTGGCGCACATTTCACTCGCTTTAAATGGTATCACAAACTGCATTTGAAAAGCATTATTTATTTGTTGTTATGGCATGATCAATGTGGATAGTGCTAACCAGCTTGGATGGTCTGCATAATCACTGTCAGCGTACAATATGAGAAGACAAAATGTTGCTGGCTTAAATTAAGACAATCTAAATGGATATTTAATCAAGAACAAAGTCAAATGTATGTTTGCTAAAGCAGATTTATTGAAAACACCAAGGTATAGCCATACAGTAGATGAACCAGCATTAGCCGCGGTGCTAACTTACATGAACTCACTTGCCCTATTCGCCACTGGTTTTCTCGACACCACAACTCTAACGTTACTTCTCTCCTCTGCCCATTGTTCGTCTCCCAATCTCCCCCTGATTTCTATCTCGCCTAGAAGGCTCATAATTATTTGCCTGTGGGTCATCATAGGCATATTCGTCAATATCGCAGAACGCGGTTTCGTCGTTCGCATCCATTGTAATCTGAGCCTGAACTTGAACAGACTCCCTCGCCAATCGTCACTTCCGGTTAGTGCGTCGTAGACGCGGGAGTTATTTTATCACAATTTTTCTCAAAATATTGTTAATGGCTAAATATATATTACTCTAGTTCAGAAAATCTTGTTGTTTTATCGTCAACATACACTATGCTATGTAGGGGTGTCCAACCTGCATGTTGCTCTTTAAACTAAGGGCGTTTTCACACCTGAAAGTCCGCACCAAGGTCCGAACCAAAGTTCACGTTTTGATACATTTTATACTTTCAGAAAGTTTTGGTTTGGTTTCACTCTGCAATTATGCGAGCACACTAAAGAACTTTACGTGACATACTTGCATCCAGTCGGCATCTATGTGGGCAGTGATTGGTTTGTAAATGGACGTGCGTCTGACGTCAGCGTGTTGTACTAAAAACTATGGATTTTTTTTCCCCACATTGTACCTCTTCCAGGTCAAGACAAACCCAAAGAAAGTAAGGTTGCACATGGACTAAGGTCAAGACAGTGAGTGACAATCAACAACAAAAGATGAGCTCTTAACATCACAACAAATAATTAGCAATAATGATAGAGAAAATGTATAAGTCATGTTACAATGTACATTTGGGAATTCTATTGGTCTAACATTTCTTAGTGCTTGTGACTCAAAACTGGAAAATATGTAGTTGCTTTTTAACAGTCAGTGTGCACAGACTAGATGTTGTTCACATAACTGCAAAAAAATAGCATCTGATAAATCTTCAAATGTAGAATAAAATGAGCTACTGCGGTTGAAACCGGAATATTCGACTGTTTGACTCAGTTGACTGTTAGACACTTTGACTCAGTGTCATGTAATTCAGACTTTAAACGAAGAATGGACATTGGACAAAAATAAAACAATTAAGAGTTTAATTAGTTCGGAGATGGCAATACATATTTGAAGAAATGAAGTGGCACAACTTTAAACAGCTTCTTTGCTCATTTTAAATGTTTGCTTGTGTGTCTTTGTATTGTTTGTTCTGTAAACAGTTGTTCCCCTTCGCTGTTTGTCAGAGTAAGGAAGGATATAGTGAGAAGCTTCCTGTGCACATAAAATATAACCTAAATATTAGTCAAGAGACCAGACCAGGCCTGACATACTTTTGTCACTGGCAGACTATTTAAAAAAATGATTACAACAGTGGTGACCCTAGAGATGAAGTGCCAGGTATTGTGGGAAGTTTGGCTGGAATGTGCACTCGAGAACTGTACTGGAAGGGATGAAATTAAGTGTTGAAGGACAGTCCTGAAAGCCCGTCTGTCTGCTTTCACAGAATGAATGCTTTGTTCACCTGAGTGTGCCACCATATCCGGTTCCTGCAGGGGCCTCTTGTTAAAAAACGAAAGAATATGTACAATGTATATGTACAATGCTGTTATATTTCAGTAGACATCCAAAGATTATATGCCTCAATAGGAAGTGGCATTGGCAAATGGCAGTGTGTTAGAAATGACCCCTTATAAAAATGTTATGTCAATCACAATATTTTATTTCACTCTATACTCTCTAGACTAGATGATGTCTGTGTCATTATGTTTTGTGTGTGTTTCCTGCAGCACAGTGGTAGAAAAGATACATGAGAAATGCTTTCTCTTTTGGTTTGTTTGCTAAGAACATCAAAGTCTGGTGCTCTGATGCCACCAATCAAATCTCTCTCTCTCTCTCTCTCTCTCTCTCTCTCTCTCTCTCTCTCTCTCTCTCTCTCTCTCTCTCACTTGCTCTCTCTCTCTTGCTCTCTCTCACTCTCTCCATCTCTGTGTGTGTGTGTAAGGAGAGACACTGTGTTAAACTCATAGACTGTAAAAAAAAAGGTTTAACTGCATAATTTCAAACTTACCATTTTCACCTATATAACTTTGTTTGCAAAGAATATCATATAAAATATTCAGATGAAGATATGGGATAAAAGCTTCCCATTTCCTACTTTGTGATTGGTATGCATGAAAGCTTAGCCTTTTTACCAGGACATGGGAAAAAAATGGAATAAGTGTAACCATGGCTCACGACACCAGTTATAAAAACACTTGTCTGCGTTGTGTAGCGTTGTGGAGACAGACACGGGACAAAAGGCGGCGGTTTCACTTGATTTACTGATATACAAAAACAAGAGCAGCCTCTGAGTAAATCGCCCTTAAATTGTTCTTTAAAACAAATGTGATATACATTTAATCATGTGCTTTCATCTCCACATGTAGTCTACCAAAGTCAAAAATATAACTTTAATGGGGTGAAATGATAAAAATAACCACACATATAAGAAAAATAATTAATACACATAAATTTCATTGATGATTTAGACACAAAAGCAACATTTAAAATAAAGAGCAATTAAGATTGACAGGAGCCAAAAATAACTCACCTCTTTAGTGCATTAACAATGCCAAGAAGAAGGGGAGGAGACAAAACAGGAAATTGCGTATGCTCATGATGACATCACAGCAATTAAAGGGGAAAAACACTCATTGTTTAGGCAAGTAGACCAGATATATGAAAATAAATGGTTTTGTGTAAATTATAATTAACAATACATACGATTTAACAGTACACGTTATGTACTGGTTACACTAGCCTCTTTAAGGTAGAGGTCGACCGATATGGTCGATATTTGCTTGGTTTTTAACCTCGATTTGAAATATAAAATGTAAAAGAAATGACAATTACTTAACATAGACAAACTTTCTCAACAAAAAAATTTTATCCTCTCAAAAAAATGTCCTGAAACATGTATTTTTGGTTTGTTTTGTTTGTTGACGGACAAAGACAAATGGACATAAGCTAATTATCACAAAAAGGAGAAAAAAACTTTAAATGATTTAATTTTTTATATATAAGATTTATTATATTTTATTTAATTTAACTTCTAACAATAACATATTTCTGCTGCTCACTCGGCTGGAAAATGACTCCAGTGGCAGCGTGCGTCAAACACGCATTCCACGACAACACTAGGCTGCCCACAGTTGCGCCTGCCTAATAATCGACTTGATATTCTGGATATTGGTCGATGCCGATTATGTTAAAAAATGCCAAAAATCGGCCGTTTAATCGGCCGACCGATTAATCGGTCTACCTCTACTTTAAGGTATGAAATTGCTGGTCAGTTTGTTGTCATTTTAAAGAATATTTAAATGACGTTTGAAGTCCAGATTCCTTTTTCGAGTTTTATCAGAGATTTAATAATAAAAACGTATGTTCCTTAGGTTAATCTCCCGATGGATACATAAATAGTTGCTGGCATGGCAAAAAAACAACAAGAGCATTGAGTTGTGTATCATACTAGCTTCCTTTTTTCTGCCTTTTGTGGATATATGTGAATATTTCAGTGGTTACATTATGTTCAGGATACAAAAGCCATTGTTGGTTTCCTGTGAGGTTATGTCAGGAATAGTTTTTTTGTGATAGTGCTGCTTTAGAAAGGTTTCAGAGCGCTTTAATGATCTTTAACTTAATTTGCTCGTTCCTCATATCTTTTAGCGGAGTTCATGGCTGTAACTGTAGCACACAGTCTTATAATGTGTTGGACACTTAAAGGTGTTGAAGTTAATTTCCTTCTGACTTCACTGGAAAAATAAGACAATGGGCTGAATCGGAAAAAGCTGCCAGGTCCAAAAGTAGCTTACTGAGTTATAGTAATTGTGATACAGGCCTCTTGAACTTCAGCAGTGATTACTAAAGCCATGCACAGTTGTGAGAAACATACTGCTTCAGGAAATACAGCAGACAAAAGCTGGATGGACAGGAGGGAAGTGTCTTTGAATGTGGGGTGTTGTGGAAATCATCTTCAAAAATGCCTTAGTGTCTGCATTAGGGATGTTAACCGATCCTTAACCGACAACCAACAAGATTGTTGAATTGGAATTAAATTAAATTAGAATGGATGTGTTTGTGACCAATTAAAAAGAAATGTTTTCCAGGGTTTTAGTTTTACATGTACAAATAGCAGCATAAACAACAGAACATGAGGATTCACACACATCGTCACATCACAGCAGCGCTTCTATGAACTGAGAAAAACATAATCAAATCATAGTGTAGCAAAGTTCGTTGTTATTGGAACCGGTGATCATTCAACAACTGTAATTGTAAAAATAAACAAATACAAAACAAACGTATAGAAACGCATAATAAAATAGAAACCAGGTCTGGCCTCTCTATATAAAATGAATAATTAGGCCTATATGCAAATTATATTTCACCTATATATTTGAATGAAAGAAAAAACTGAAATGAAAGGAAAATAAAAACAAAAACTGTGCGATACATTTATAGGTTAAATTAGTCTTTGGTTAATTTTTGTGATGCTCCAATCACTGCAGCTCACAAGTTCACACACAGAAAGGGAACCAAGACATTTTATAGATTTTACAAAAGCACAACGTTTTGTTTTGTTGTTTTGTTCTGTTATATGAAAACGAGGAATGAAGGGCACTTGCACTAGCCTATATTGCAATCCGTAGCCAGGGAACACTGCTCAACTTTGTAAAAGGCGGCTTGGCATCATTGCTTTTGAGGCACAGTGGCACATTTGTTGTGATTTATAAATGTAATGGTATGCTATGGTTATACTCAGGTAAACCACACAGCACCGTTATTCGAGAAAGCGAACCATTCTGGTACACGACAAGTACCACAAAAAGACACAAATAAACATAAAAGGATAAAAACGTTGTTATGGCAACATTATGTAAGAGATCATAAATCTATCATTTTAAGTATGTACTTTATTGTTGTTACAAAAAACATCTAAAGCAATTTAGAGAAAGAGGAAAAAGGTACATTTCAAAGTTTGTTAAAATGTCTTTTCTATCAAAATGTATTTTTTTTTTTTACCAGTTTCTTTTGTATCGCACTGCCATAGCAACAACGTTTGAGATATCAAAAAATATCTGTGTGGCGAGCAGGACGAGGCCGAGGGCTGTGAGAATGTGGGCGAGTATGAAGTGGCAACCCTCTGGTCTCTCTCTCTGGAGTCCTAGTGACTAAAACTGCAATTTAGGGCTGCACAATTAATCGAATTTGTAATCGCGATTACAATTATGGATGCCACAATTATATAATCGTTCAAAGGCACAATTATAAAAAGTCCACTTACATTATTCTGTGTGCTTAAAATGTGGGTTTTTTTTTTACAGCTCATCTTAAGGTTTTTTCCCCATTGTTTTAATTTTAGTTAGTGTAACATTATAATTATAATTTGCATTAAAGCAACACTATCTAACATTGTTTACTTAAAATAATGTTTCCAAAATCTTATCAGTGGTTCATCAAGTCGTAACAGGGTGAAAGGCACTTCTGCCGTCACCTGACGGGGTCTGTATCACTTTTACTGGCACTAACTTCGGGGTTCGGGTTGGAACCCGACCACAAAAAGAACTACAAAATTTTACTGCTTTACATCAAGCACTATAATGGTCATTATTTCGTTTTTCTTCGTTTCTGATGTCGCAATACATCATCCTTTCATGAAATCATGCAACAGTCTACCTTGTCTGCGGACATCGTTCATTCTAAAGCCGGTGCTGAATAAACAGTGTGCGTGCGACGGAAGGGTAAATTATTTACGACAGCGGCAATGGACAATTTTGCTTCCAACCAGTAGGGCGACCGAAGAGGAAAAGTTACTTGGTGTTACTTTAAACCATAGAAAAGCATTGAAAGTTTTTCAGGAGTTTTCAGCCGTTTTATTTTGATATAACAATTTGCATGCAGTCACTTCCAACAATGGCATAAAGCTGTTCAAAACATCATTCAATGTAAATTGTGATAATCGTAATTAATAATCGCAATTATAATTTCAAGGCAATAATCGACAATTATGATTTTTGTCATAATCGTGCAGCCCTACTGCAATTCATAGACCGGCCGTTAGAAACACGCTCCAAAAGAGAGTCAGTCCCATAGTCGTTAAAATGACCAAATTTACAGCAGACTTTTTTGTTTTGTTTTTACAGCCTGGTACAAAAATTGTTTATAGTCTATATAGCTAATTTTGCCCTTCATGACAACTGTGAGGGGAGTAAGTTTTTTATAACACGTTTAAATTTAAGCCTTAAAGTTCGGGATAATTAATGGAGTGATCACTTGAGTGACAGGTGGATTGCTGCTGCTCTTTCTGAGCTTAAATGCTTTTGTTATTTTTTATTTTTTGTTTACACATATTGTTGAATGTTTTCAACTAAAAGAAAATCTTATTAAATCTCATAAAATAAAATCAGCTACCTGTAATAAGGACAGTTAAAAGATGGACTAATGAAGCAGAATGGGATTTACAAGCATGCTTCAGTTGCACCTGCTTCTATCTGGATGAGCTCACAGACCCAGTAGCTGGGTTTTCATCCAAGCGTGAAGTTAATTTTTTCAAAGTTCGCAATAAACAAAAAACGGATGACTGTGGTATTGGTTAGCAACAGTAAATGAAAAGCCATGAGTAGAAACAGCCGATTAGTCACATAGGTTTAATGTCAGAATTTACTTGGCAAATGCGTTTCCATCCATCTACCATTATTCACAATAACTCTTTTTCAGACAAGTCAAAAACGACCTAAAGCGAGCGTAAAAACATTTTTTTGCGAGGGATTTCCCCCCTGAAATTTGGCGTTTCTGATGCGATACTTTAAAATGTGCGTAAAACAGTTTCTGTGACAATATGTGTATTCCTACTGGGACATTTTTATCATTCAATATTGATATACCATAATTTACAGCATTTCATGCCAAAGAAGATGCTTATAAAGTGGAGATTAAATCTTGTACAACCAGGCCAGAAACTGAAGTTTGCAGACAACACCACTGTCATAGTCCTCATCCACAACGGTGATGAGTCTGTTTACTTATTGGCTGTCTGGTGCAGTAACAACCTGAAGATGATAGAAAAGAAAAAGAAATCCAGAAAACTTCTCTGGACTGGCAAGTTTTAGTCCAAATTTAAATGGCAAAATGTATAAGCAGCTTCTTTAAATATTTGATGATCTTTGATAAACAACATGGCAAATTCATAATATGAATGGCTGTTTAAAAACATTTAAATACAGTTAGACTACTCTTGTACAGGACTGTTGTAGGACTCTTATGCCCTGGTCACATTGACAGTGATGAAATCTTAGTTCTGTTTGTTGCTAGCAGGAGTTTTTTTTTTTTTTAATCAAGGAGTTTGTTTCTTCTCCACGACAAGCTGTAATAGAAACCAAAAGCTGTGCATTGTTTACTGGGGTAATGCAGGAAACCACAAAAAAGAAAAAAAGAAAAAGAAAAAGCATGGGTATTTCCACTTTTCAATAAGCACCACCTACCGCTTGCCTGTACATTGTATGTTTTTTAATAAGGTGTGTACTGAATTTGGTCTTCCAATATCACTGCCTTAAAGCATTAAATCACATTAAGCATTTTCTTTATAATGGTTTTCTATGGGAAAATGCTTAATGTGCAATTTAGCACATTGCGTTCATATTCTGGACGCAGCTGCTTATAGTGTGCATCATTAATGTAGTGTATGCTGAGTTTGGTCTTTTAATATCACAGTCTTAGTACATCTTTGCATAAATGGTAAAAATAACTGGCAGTATATATATATATTTTTTTTGCTTTGCATATTGCTTAAAGGAGAACTCCGGTGCAAAATGAACTTTGGTCTAATAAAACATTGGTACCAAGTCAAACGTTCTCTGAGATTTGTTTTCATGATAATCGAATATAAAGAGTTTTATCTTTAAAAACCGTTTAGCGTATAATGCTAGTACTGGGGGCATTTACTAAGTAAAAAGAAATCGCTAGTTTATACAAGGCTCGAAATAGCCCCACACTAACACAGTAACATAATGAGGGTCCATACATGCAAAACGAAGCATAAGTGTATAGACTGTTTAATAAGAAGATGCTTTATAAAGACAGTTCACTTCGTGTATACAGATAGGAGCCATCTTAGAAATTAGTCTTGATAAGTCGATCCCCGAACGCCGTTCATACAGTTCAGAAGTTCGCTGAACTTCATACAGTTCAGATCACTCAGCACGACGTTCGTGGTTTGACTTGTCGTGACTGTTTTCTAAGATGGCTCCTGTCTGTATACACAAAGTGAACTGTCTTTATAAAGTATCTTCTTATTAAACGGTCTGTACACTTACAAAGTTCTCAATACTTCGTTTTGCATGTATGGACCCTCATTATGTTACTGTGTGAGTGTGGGGCTATTTTGAGCCTTGTTAGTGGTATAAACTAGCGATTTCTTTTTACTTAGTAAATGCCCCCAGTACTAGCATTATACACTAGCATTATATTGTATAGTATAGAAGAGTATATTGCTCTAACAACATTTCGTTGTTATTCTGTAACAATGACAAATAAATAAACTAAACTGTACTGAACTGAGAATGAACCTCATTGGTTCTTGTACGTCAAGCAAACATGCTTGAGCTTCCTGATGTGTGAGTTAACCTTAACTTAATCTTCTCATTATATTGATTATGTCTCAGAAAATTTGGACTAAACTGCTCAAATCATATGGATTTATGAGATTTATGAGCTTTTTTTTTAAGCATCAAAGTGTTCATTTGAGTAGCTGTCGATGGAGGGAATCTCTCAGATTTTATTAAAACGATCTTCATTTGTGTTCCGGAGATGAATGATTACGGTTTGGAATGACATTAGGGTGAATAATTAATAATATAATTTTATTTTCGGATTTACTATCCCTTTAATTAAAGTGTCTCAGATAGCTGTACACTAGTAGAGAGTGAGAGAAAGAGAAAGACTTCTGTTTGTGGAAGCCAAGTCACCATGTGATGTTTCTGTGGGGATGCTGGCGGTGTGTACCGCGGCACTGCTTGCCTTTGCTCGAGGCAACATATCCGTTCAGCCGTGTTTCATGAACAAACCAACCCTCGCAAGAGTCGCTGTCTCGTTCATAAACGTCACATTAGCATGCGCAGCAGGATGTGTCCTTTTTGCACAAACAAACATGCACGCACAAACACATACCAGCTAAAGTCAAGTCAGCCAAGTCAACTGATCACATTAATTCTCTTGTTCAATTCATTTTATAACTTAATGTATTGCATGCATTATATGTTGACTATTAGATATAGATATTATTCTACAATATATGCATATGCTATATGCTACGGTATGTTGCAGTTCATTGATCATTTACACTATCTAGCGAGCGGCTGAGGCCCTCCCTGTGCTGTCTGGTTTTCTATTATGACTAAGGTTCACTCTACTGTCCTCGGTTGTTTTTCATTGGGCAAACTTGTGTGTGCGCACCTATCTCTGTCATCTGCACTTCTCAGACTCTAATGTTAGGGTTTGGTTGGAGAAAGTGATGATCAAACACAAACTGAGCACTCATTATGCATTATGAAGTGTATTTAACAATATGCTTCACCTCAGATAAAACCTCATGTGAACAAAACTTTTTTTTTTATTTTTTTTATTTTTTTTTTTATTGCATTACTGTTTTCCATGCAGTGCGTCTCTCCCTTCTCAGAAGAGGGGGCATGGGCAGATCTGCTAATGCGATAGATAGAGTCCTCGTCTATACAGTAGTAATCAAGTCATCAACAAGGTAATAAACATTTGTTAGACATTTATTAATATCAATGTGTTACTACAGGTGAAAACAGAGTATTTGAATCATCTACCATGTATTTTTTTCTCCAACTACAGTCCTCAAAGTCAAGAGTTCTCACCTCGAGGTCCACTTTCAGACAGAGTTTAGCTCACCTTTATCAAACACACCTGAGCTAATCAAGGTCTTCAGGCTTAAACTGGGCATACAGTGCGATTTCAGCAATGTTTTTGGTAAATACTGACTCACTGTGGAGTAAATCGCATGCAATGTAAAGCCAAATCTCATGATTCATGTGTTCATACTATACGGTTCAATTTTCGAGCTGTGACTTGATTGCTCAGTCAAGTGTTTTTATTATATATATGTGAAAGATGTACGATAAGCAGATATTGGCATTTGGATTTTCCAACTGATGTAACCTATTGAATTTATTATGGTGCTTTTATTAGTAAATTGATATTACAATTATTTTGCCTCCCAATAAGTTCATAGCGCATAACCAAAGTGCTTGTGAGGATGATATAAGATTACAGTAGATCGATTAGCTGACTCTGTGTAAATGATGTAAAAAAATGTTTTAGGTTTATTATTTAATGAATTATAGGCCTATAATTAAAATGTTTCACAGTCTGTAATATGTCAGAACTCTGCAATAATCAGTCATCAATGAAAATTAATAGCAGCTTTACTTCTAACACCGACTCTCAAAAACAAACCTGTTTTACACAAACTCACAAAGTACTTCTCTTCTTATGTTTTCACTATGTAACTTTGGGCTACAAGATAAATATTAAGAAAATAAATGAAGGCAGTTGTGTATTGTTATCAGCTTATGCTTAAGTAGATCCATCTGTCTTAAGATACCAGATTTGACATTTATTGAGCAACTCTGTTATAATGATAAACCACTAAATGATAAAACCCCAACTCTGGCCGGGCCAATCACATCGTGTATAGAGTCGGCGGGCGGGCTTAACATAATGACGAAAGAGTTGAGACGGTCAGAGCAAGCTTGGACATATAGACCATTTCAAACGATGTAAACAACACTGGTCCAGAAGCACTTCCTGTTTCAGTTTGTAACTGTTTTCTTTATTTCACATGTAAAGAAAACTTTTTAAAGATGTTTGTTTAACTTTTGATTCAGTTTTAAATGTTCTGTTGGTTGTATTATATCCCAGCTTTTATGTAGTGTTAAAAAACTGAAACAGGAAGTGCTTCTGGGCCAGTGTTGTTTACATCTTTTGAAATGGTCTATTCGGTTTTAAAGGTTCTGTAAGCGATCCTGGGTGTTGACGTTCGCAATATTTTCAAACAAATCGGAGGCTAGCTAGACCCTCCCTCCTCCGCATCTCATCTCCTGCCCCTCCCTTCCGTGCTTCCTGAAATAATTGTAACCGTCGGACTGGAAGCCCTTCTGCCGCTGGAGTTCTCGCCATCGTTCAAAAGCTTTGCTACCGATGTAAATTTGGAGCTTCGCACGTTCTTTATCCGACTCCTTCTTCTTTTTAATTTGTTCTTCAGAACGACGTCTCTTTGGTCGTGTGTCTGTCATTTTTCAAACTTTCCTCTGACGCTTGTCTCTCCTTCACACACACACACCCCCTTCATGTGCACTAACCCCCAGACCCACCCTCAAATACTTCTTGCCAGTGATTGGCTGTAACACTGTTTGTTAGGTTTCTTGGTCCGGGTAAGACATGATTGTTTTTGTTGCCGTTTGTGGAGCCTGTGGTGTCTACAGAGACCGCGTTTTTTTTACAGTGTGTTTAGGGGACAGGCAGCTAGCCGATAGTGAGGAGACGTTTGCTTTATGTGACAAAAAATGTTTTGGCCCCACATCGCTTAGAGAAACTTTAAGTCGTTCATCCTCGGATGAAAAGCTGTGGCGAAACGATCAACTTGTCGTTTTTGCCGCTCGTGCTATGGCGTCGAGTATAAAGGCTTTACTCCGTGTCAGCGCGCGCTTTGATCGGTAAGGTGCACGGACCTCTCCCGAATCATCTCCTGCACTCCGAAGCACTCCACCTCCGTAAGCTTCCCTCGTAAGCTGATATTAGCATTTAAACATTCTCTATGATATTTTTTAATGACACACTGTCTCTTTCTCTGTCATACACACACACACACACACACACACACACACACACACATACTGTCTCTTTCTCTCACACACATGTAGGCTAGTTATAAACTCGTAAGACTTTTAATGATTAGTGTTTTATTTTTAAAGTTTGTGGGTCGTGTAAAAAAACAAAAAAAATCCATTATTTTGGGGATGGATTCTGGGAAATCTCCCTTATTTTCAATGTTCAATGTTGACTGCTGGACTGGATACGGTAAAAGTTTAATATATCAACTTGTTCCTGCTGAGTTCGTCACCTTCTTCGTTGCTCTGATTGGCTTTAGCGCTATCCAATTGCATGCAGAGAGAATTTGAAAGACAACCGTTTATCCCGCCCCTCGGATTGAGCCCTGTCAATGATGAGTTTCCAGACCTAACGTCTTGATGTAGGTCTGGCATGCCAGGCTATATAAAGGTCTGATCTCAAATCTGCCTAATTATGTGGGCTCACCTCAACCTTGAATTGGTATAGATTAATTCAGTTTTTTTTTTTTACTCCAGCTCTACTACACTCCGTCTAGATTACATACATTTAACAACAGTTTTTCACCCCTCTGCTTCATGTGGTACAGAAGAAGGGACATTTTTGCATTCCACATTGCAAGTATGTGATCGCATATCACGTATTCATGGAATTGATTTTCCAATGGATCCTGAGGTGTGTTTATTAGGCAATTTTACCAACTAACCTCCGAAACCGACAAGCTATTAAGCTTACTGAAATGTTGTTAATAATAGCTAAAAAATGTATTGCTTTGAAATGGAAAGCAGACACTGATGTGCCAATTGGATTGTGGTTGTCGGAGATTAGCAGCTGTGTACCCTTAGAGAAGATCACATAGTCAATGAGAAGCAGGGGTGACTTATTTCATCAACTCTGGAAACGCTTTTTGAATTATATCAATATAGTACCACATGACTTGATTTGATAAAGTACATGTATCTCCCTTTTTCATCGTTCTGTAGTTGTTGCTGTTGACTTCTTTGTGTTGTGATTTGAAAAAAGCAAAATAAAATTTCCCCCCTCAAAAAAAATGTATATCATCTCTTGTTGCCTCTATGCACCATTAATGCAGCATCAGATGGTGAAAGCTCGCCAGTCTTTACTTTCACTTTCCAACATGACATCATGACTTTTGCGTAAACATACACGCCACTTTCGAGTCAAGTGGCGTGTTATCTCTACGCATTTTGAGCTATCCGCGTGTATGCGTATACCATTAATGTCCGAGTGATTCCGCGTGTCTGTGCACGCCGTCAAATGTCCGAGCGAAACGAAGCAAAATGTAGATCTACATCTGGGGAGCTATCTTTTTTTCCCTAGCATGGTAGTGGAACAGTCATAAATGCCATTAACCCCAGTGACGGGTAGGTTTAGGGATGGGGTTGAGGTAAGTCATATATTTACTGTATATATACAGTAATAATGTTAAGGCAACACAACAGTGTTCATAAACACGCTGAAAACGCGTGTTGATAGCACGCCAAAAATGTAAATACGATTGGCGTGTCACACACGCTACTTCATGAGATCAGTCTGCACTTTCTGTAGTGAATAATTAACTGGGGTTTGAGAAATTTGTGTGATATCCACTGACTCACCTTTAAAATTAAAAAAAAAAAAAATCAATATTGTAACTTGAAATTTTTCTTTATCACCAATTTATAAATGGACAATGATTCACATTTTCTGTGTTAATAAAATTAAGTAAATATTAAAAGGGGAAATAAACAAGTGAATCAATGATCAGTCAGTTTAATAAGAGGTCCCAGTGTATACGTACTGCAGGTGGCTTAGAAGACTTGGGCAATAGATTATTCATTCTGCATCACGAACTGGAGGTAAGCCACCGTTTGTTAAATTGCAGCTAGTTTGATAACTACAGAACTTATAGATCTTTTCGTTTTCTTTCTTTCTGCATTAAATATGAAATGATTTAATTTATGTTGTCACGCAGGCGCAGTGAATGAGTTTAGGGCAATTGGTTCGTATAGCTCTGCTTCAACCCTTACGAGGGGATACCAAAATTTCTGAAATTCATCCGTCCATCCAATTGCCAGCAGTCGGGGGAGGTTTATCGTCTCTCGTTTCCCCCTGGTGGTCACTGTACGAAAATAAAGTGTACGAAAATTGCAAAGTGTTTGTTTGCCCGGATTTACTAGAAAGTTACAGGCAGCTGAGTTCGATCAAAAGCTAAAATCTTCAGAAAAGTTGACAGTTAAGAACCCCTTCTCAAAGTTAACAATCCTATGCAGTGCACCAGACTAACATTTAAGGCTATGTTTACACGGAAACGATACTGAAGAGAAAACGCAAAAGTGGCGTTGCGTCATCACTTTTTATTCTGCGTTTAGACGAGCGTTTTGTGTGGGAAATCCGCGTGCAAACGGTGACGCAAAGTGTGTGAAATTCAATGTAGTATGCACTTCAGGCGGCTAGGAGTGCATTCTACAACAACACCAAGTCCACGCGCCTGCGTACAACCTTCACAGTCAAGCAGACTTTTGCGTTTTTATCGTTTACATGGGAACACGGCGGTGGAGCGTTTTTAAGATTTCCACTCTAGAAGGGTGGTTTCACTTTTTTGCGTTTTTAAGCCTCAAAAACGCCGTCGCCGTGTAAACGAAAGGCACATCCGATAAAATATTTTTACGTTTTCACCCGTGAGCGTTCTCGTGGCCTAAGAGCAATAGCATCAAATGTGGTGCTGGTGCCATCATCTGTAGAACTTAGTCTCACCAGCACCTGATTTAGTATCACTGTGATGGCAGGGGTTAGTAACAATATTAAATGTTTTGTCTCTTGGAAATGCGCATTTGACAGTAACTTGAGTTGACAGTGTATAGCTGTGGCTCGAGTTGGGAAAATGAAGTAAAACTAAAGAGCTATGCGATTTCAGCGCACACTGAAAATAAGCCACAACACGGACATTAAGCAAAGGGACTTTGACCAACTTCAAAAACCTTCATAACTCTACGTGTGTAGCGTGCACATGCTGTGATCTGCTCGAAAGCTGCTGAAAACACCATATCACTAGCCCCATGTGTACAAGGAGTAGGACAGAACAAAGTGGTGCCGTTTCACTTTGAAGAACGCGGTGCATGCAAACTGCATTTTTTTAATGAAACTGCAGACTTTTAAAACTCACTTTTGACTGTATTGCAGTTTCAACTCTTATGTGATTAATTTGGCACTCCTACTTGGAAGCATAATACTCCCCTGCTTTGTGTAGTTAAAATCGCATCAGTGCCTATAAGAGCAATGCTTTAAGCAACTTTTCAGGGTGTGACCGTGGTGCATTGGTGATTAAAACAGCAGCCGGCTGTGAAACATGACTCTTGGGATGAAGGAAACCGTAGCAACAACACACCATACTCTCTTTATTTCAGGAAGTAGAAACAGAGCAAACCATCTCAACAAAACAATAGAGCTTGTTTATCTTTGGGAAAGGTCAAAAATCGCCACAACATGTTCTGGTTTACGATACGCTGGATTGTGGTGTTAGCTTTCCATTTCATGGGTTTGTCTTCAATGGCTGTAGAGAACAACTTTCTGATTGTGAGGCACCACAAATCCTAGTTGTAGTTACGAGTCTTTGAATGAAATTATAGAAACATAAATGTGTGCTAGTGGTGCCGGCCACTTCGAAGTATCAGATCACTTTATGATTGGCTGAAAATAAAAAGTTGTGTGCAGTCTGTATTCTATATTTAGAGAGCAGATGGTGTTGAAGGAACTACTTGGCTGATTTCATTTTCACTGTTATCTTTTCTCACTGTACACAGCAGTTCACAGTATCAGATGCCCACCAATGCCTGAAGTGTATCAGTGTATTGAAGAGCAGTGACAAGCTTTTCGAATAGTTCTGTTGTTTCATATGTAGAATTTTCTACAACTTTGTAGAACTTGCCTGAATTTCCTAGCCTGGTAATACCAAACTCTGCTACTTTGCTTTGTTTCATAGACAGAGTCTGGAATGGCATAATTGAAAAGTGTTTTCTTTCTCGTGGGGGGGCACTTGTCTGAAGTATAAAATCATTGGTTACCCGATCACATTAAGCTAATCACATAATGTTATGACGTGTGTTATTCGCCAGCTCAGCCATATCAAACTTCCTACGAGCGAAATGCAGGAGTGAACATGCCTGACCAAGTTTTGCTGCCTCCTTAACCTGATCATCCATGAGTGCATCCAAGGGGGAGACGATCACAACTATCGCCTTGCCGGCCTTTGGCCTGCCCAGTTTCTCGCTGGTGATTGGTAATAGTTGATAAATTAAACTTTTCCAAAAACCTGTCTGGAGTAAAGGCACATCACGTCCATTCCAAATGTTTAGCAAACACTACTTCTTGTTCAGGCTTCAGTTTGCAAATGCCGGGAATATTCTCCACAACAGAGCGAATTGCATCCTGTGTCTTGATTTCCCTAACATAATATCTCAAACTCGGTACTTAGCTTCTACATCACGGCTCTCAGTCCTCCCTCTGTTCATTGACTGGCTGGCTGTTTTCAGGCCGGAGGAAAACTGAGAGACATGTCGAATCGATGTCTCAGACTGAGTCCAGAAGCAAACTGAAATAGAGTGGGAGTACGAAGTCTGACCCCAGAATGTCCTGAAATATTTGTCATTTTTCCCCAAATTCCATTTGATTATTTCAAATTCCGTTTTTTTCCATGATTATTTCTGCTGTAGTACAGCAGTAAAATACTTCTGTCACAAATTTAAGTTAAACTGAACTTTTATTTTGGCAGGTTTTTGTGAAGACCTTTTGAGTTTTTGTTCGACCCTTCGACAATAGTTTATGAAATGCAAAGTGAACTTTCAGAACAGATCTGGAGATAATATTCATGTGAAGTGTCCTCATGATGAGATGGCAGACATTTAAAACATGAGTAGTTGATGAAACACCGGCATTCCTTCACACAGAGTCACAGGCCTTGAACTGTTTGGTTCCCACTGAAGTCCATAATTTCTTTTAAAAACATAAAAAAAACATAATTTCTTTTCGACTGAAGAAAGAAAGACATCTTGGATTACATGGGGGTGAGTAAATTATCAGCAAAGTTTTTTGATAAGTGAACTACTCCTTTAATGATTTAAATAAATAAAAAGGTGACTCGGTCTCCCTACCGTTCCCCACAAGTAATAAAAGAAATCATAAAGTTAAGGTTTCACATGTACCTTTTAATTACCGGAATAAAGTTACAAAGAAATGTTTGAAGCAAAGTCACTACGTGATAGCAAACCTACTTGCTAACTTTTAACAACAAAGCACACACACAGAGACAGACCAGGTCAACACACCAGTTCCATTTCTACAACAATACAAGTCTGGTGAAGGGGAGAAGTGAACCTCCCCAAGCAGTGTTCACTCTGGCCGTTTCTCAATACCAAGTACGCAAAGTTCGGACTTGCGTCCTTGGTAGTTCAGACTTGCCAAGTTCGACTCCGGAGAACGAACTTCCGAGGACGAGAGGACGCAAGTCCGGTTCTTCTGCAAATGGAACAGAGCGTACTTGATCGCGTCACTCAGCACGCTCTGGCTACTCGGTTATCTCTTTATGTATATTTTAGGCAACGATTAAACGAAATATGCTACAACTCTGCATCTTTCCGTTAACAATAAAACAAAATATGTTATAAAACACCACTCTGCCTCTTTTCATTAAAAAAAAATCAACATATTAGCCTAAGGGTCATGTGGTTCAGGCAACGCGATTCTCTTCACTGCATATTAACAAAATGAACATGATCTTTTTGTTTTCATTTTTAAAAATATGAAACATTGATACATTGATTTTTATTGACATTTATCAAACAGAGACAGGGTTATGTCATTTTATTTTATTGTTCATATAGTTAAGATAATATAAAAAAATGTTGTTAAAGTTAAATAGACAAAATTATGAAACCTCAAAAATGATTATTTTTTTTTTTGCCATGGAACAAACTATAGTTTAATGAGACCAAAGATAGACTTATACACAAGACGAATTATACGTCAAGTTTATCATATTCACTAGACTAAAGGGATCGGAGCCAGCGGCAAACGTCAGAAGCACTAGCCGAGGAAAAGCTGTTCCAGTCGGGGTTGATCTCGCTGAGTGTCCGGTAAAGGCTTGGATCTCAGAACTCCGAAAACGTCAGATGCATTTTTCAAATAGGTGCTATCTTTATAAATAAACTACAGATTTGAGATTTAAACAACCACATTCTCGCCTGAAACACTCATAAAATTACTTTTCATGACTCAATAACAGTAGTATTTTGATATTTCGCGGATTTTCTCTTCTCCCATTGACGCTTGCTGGTTGGTTCGAGGTGCATTCTGGGTTACCTGGCTACCTCAAGTCCACACAAGTCACCTCTCGATGCATCCTCGGTAAACGGGGCGGATCAAGAACACATCCGGGGATTTGAAGTGGACTTGGCTAGATGTGAACTTTGAATTGGAACAGTACATGGGCAGCGACTGATGACGTTTCACAAGTCCACAAGAACACAAGTACAGACAAGTACGCATATTGAGAAACGGCCTCTGGCTCTGCAACTCGCCACGAGCCTCAGGTGTGGCTAATTAGCTGTGGGAGAAACTGACAGAGCACAACAAACACAACAATTTAACAAAGCACACATCAAAAACAAAAAAAAATTATATAATACATTTTATATAATTACGTTATATAATAACAGCAATGATTTAACAGCAACAACAACAAAAAAACGTTGACAAAACAGTCACTCTTTGTTATTGTATTTTGCATTCTGGCTTCATAGAATATTGAATCTGCCTTTGTTAAAGCGTCTTGGAGTTTTTTTTCTGTTTCTTAAAGGGCACCTATTATGTAAAATTCACTTTTACATGGTGTTTGAACATAAATGTGTGTTGGCAGTGTGTGAGCAAAACCACCCTAGAATGATTAAAATCCACACAGTGGGTTTTTTTACAATCTCAATAAATCATCTGCACTGTCTCAGAACGAGCTGTTCTAAGATTCAGCTCTTTGTGACGTAGAATTGAGCAAGGGGCTTGATTGACAGTGTGCTTGTGGCATAGACCCCGCCCTCGGTGATCTGTACACCATCCTCCATTGTTTCAACGACAGCTGGTAATGTCTCCTAGAATCATAAGTGTTCTGTTGTGGGTTATTTTGAGTGTATTTCATGAGTCATATGAAGAGTTCAGATGCAAAAGCCTCTAAATGCCATTTGAAATTTTCTTCTAAAATAACCATTTTTATCAAACTTGTATATTTAAGTTCAGTAATTTCACTTAAATGATAATTAATAGGTAATCTTCATTGCCATTTAAGTGAAATTACTGAACTTAAATATACAAGCTTGATCAAAATGATAATTTTAGAAGAAAATTTCAAATGGCACTTAGAGGCTTTTGCATCTGAACTCTTCATATAGTCATTTCAGTCGATGTCAGCCAATTCAACAACAAATGCGTCTAAAGTTGTCGTCGTAGGATGCCTAATATGTTTAAAATTTAAACCTTGTTTGTATAGTGTGTAACCACACGTTTATAAATATATATATTTTTAAAGATATTGTATTAAAAACTGCATATATGTTGTTGTTCTGTAAGTTAGCCATCTTCTCACATTTTCCAAAGAAGCACCTGTATGACAAGTAAACATGACACCACAGGCCCCTCGCATAAATGTAATTTCGCTTGTACGTAGCAAACTTTATCACAGTGGGCCCTATCTTGCACCCGGCGCAAATGACATTATACACAAACGCATTAATCATTCCTATTTTGCACCAGCGCATAGCGGGCTTTTCCTTCCACAGACGCACGTCGGTAAACTAGGAAATGAACTTGTGCTCCCTGGGCGGGTTGGCGCAAAAAGGAGGCGGGTGTCGGCGCAAACAATCCCTGGTGCTATTTTGCAGTTCCAGAAAACAATTGCGCCAATGACCAGAAAAAACCTGGTCTAAAGTCAGTGGCGCGTTGCGCGTACATTCAGATGCTATTTTAAGCGTGCATTTTTGGCCATAATACAGAGAGTGAACAATGCGCATACACTGTAGATGATTCTCTCATCTACACAGATGCATTTTACTTTTTGCAAATGATACATTATTATAAGAAAAAATATATAAACATGAGGGAAATCATTGTTGTGTCCATGGTGATGGGAAAAATAGGCATAAAACTTACACATTTACCCAAGTTATTATATGCATGTTTAACCGAAGTTAATTTGGGTGGGTTTGTCCCATCCCCAATGTCCATTCTCTTTCTTTTGCGGCCCTGACGAGAACATCGATCTCCTCGGCTGTGAACCAATTGAAGCGCGCCTGGTAAATGCGCCGTTAAAATAGAATTGCGCCATGGAACAAGCGCACCTCGTTCATCACACTCTTAAAGGGAATGTGATATGACGCTCTTATTGGTTTATTTCCGTTACGCCCAAACCACACCTATGAATAATGAAGCTACTCCAGACCAACCCCTTTTAGATTTGCGCCAGGCGCAAGTGGCATTTATCCCGTCGGTTAAGTAGCAACAGTGCCGGGAACCGCCCACAAAGTTACTTGCGCTTTGCACTTTGACACTTGCGTTTCAGATCGTTAAAATAGGGCCCAGTATGTGTATGTAGTTTCAAAAAATTGCGCCAACCTTAGTGTTTGTGTGTGTCTGTGTTGCACATCCATCATTTCAAAGGGGATGCGATTACAACTCTATAAGTACATAAATGTATCCAATAACCATACCGAGAGGTACTGGTCCATTCTCATTTGCGTTTATTCTGCCGGAGTCTCTTCGTACTATTTATATATTCCGATTCAAACGTATGCTTAATGACATGCAAAACAGGGCCTCTCTCAGCCCTTCTGCTTAGACTGACTGCCATAGGTATCAATTTACGCCCTCATCCAAAGGCAGGGCGGGGATATGCAGCTCTTTTGCATTTAAAGTCGTATACACCAAAACAGCTCATTTTAAAACAGGCCCCAAAAATGACATTTTCAAATGGTTATAATAAATTAACTGTGGGGTATTTTGAGCTGAAACTTCACAAATACATTCTGGGGACACTCGAGACCAATATTACATCTTGTAAAAAGGGGCATAATAGGTGCCCTTTAATGTAATCACAGATAGACTCGATGATGTTAGATCAGATCTCTGTGTGGATCATACCAGCTGTTGTCAGACTCCTTGTGCATGCGAAAATCTCACTGGATTATTACAATTAAATGACAAAAGGAATGTTTTTAAATGTAAACTTATTTTTTTAGACACACTTCCGCAAAATATATAAATAACTGGCTGAAAACCTCTTTTTCTTGGTGAAAATAGTTAGACTTTTGAAGTTACTGTAATGTACAGCCCTGTATCATGCTGTGTGAGCCAGTGCCATTCAGATCATTACGTGCTCTCGATCGTTATGTGTATGTGGCTTATGTGCTATGTATACAAGCTCCAAAACAACTTGGACCACCTCCTTGCTGTTGTCCTCTGCAGTTTTGAAATGCTATTTTTAGCTCCACATGCAGCACAAAGACTTTCATTATATCCAAATATAATATGAGCTCTTCTATCCAAATCTGACCTACTAAATCTACATGCCAAACCCCATTCGATACTCTACTCTCCCTCTGCACTGCTGATCTGATTCTTCATCGATTCAAACTAATAAGCATTATAAATCACAATAAACTCTTTTAAATCAACATTCAACTCCTAGAACTCTACAGGGGTATGTAAATCTCTGCCTTTCCCAACAACTGGACATGTGTCTACGCCCTACTAATGAGGGAAGTTTCCTGTTGGCTGTTCTCTGCTTCCTCTCCAGTGCTTGATTTAGCAGCCTCACAGAGACTGGAGGCTGATTGCTCTATTAGATAGTGACTTATATACACACTTTAACATTATCAGTGCAAGCAAGGGATGGGGAGTTGAGTGTTCTGCCTCAGCGGATAGCAGGGTCAGTGTGAGTGTGAGTAATGCTTAGAGGATCGCAAGTCCATCAACCCATCTGAGGAATGAACAATGATTATGGTCAGAAATCCTCTGCTTCTGTGATGGAGGAAAGCACATCTGTTTGATGAAAGATTTTAGAAGCTTTCAAAAGAAGCTCGAATTTAAAGGGATACTCCACTTTTTTTGGAAATAGGCTCATTTTACCACTCCCCCAGAGTTAAACAGTTGAGTTTTACCGTTTTCGAATCCATTCAGCCGATTTTCAGATATTTAGAAGAATATCAGTAACCGGACAGTTTCTGGTCTCATTGACTTCCATTGTATATTTTTTTTCCTACTATGGAAGTCAATGAGACCAGAAACTGTCTGGTTGATATTCTTCTAAATATCTGAAAATCGGCTGAATACATTCGAAAACGGTAAAAACCCAACAGTTTAACTCTGGGGGAGTGGTAAAATGAGCCTATTTCCAAAAAAAGTAGAGTATCCCTTTAAATGTTGATGCTAGCTATAGGGAAATTGAAATATATAAATGTATAAAGAAAAATAATGATTGCACACAGATTAATTTAGTGCAGTTAGTTAAGTATTATTTTTAAGTAATAAAGCCTTTAATCATAAAGGAAAGTAAATGATGACAGTAATTTTGGGGCAAACTATGCCTTTAATGTCATATTTCTAGTGTAATACACCGGTTAAAACAAACAAACAAACAAACATTAACTTACAAATACTTTTTGAACATTAGTACATTTCTGATTTGAAAGGTAACATTTGTGGACAGTTGACACCTATATTTCTTATTCTCTCTATATATTTTTTTCTTGATGTACTGGAATTTGAGTGAGAATTTACATTTCAAATAGTTCTTTTCTTTTATGTGTCCAAAGTTATCAGAAACATGACATTTCACTTTAAGCATATTTTCTAATGCACTTGAAAAATATAATTATTGTCAATCAAATTGTTTAGTTGACTGACAATGAATATGCTTGGTTGATCAACCAAAATGAGCAAAAATTAATGCTAATGTCTATAAAGTAACTTGAAAGAGTGCAACAGAAAGATTGTATAGAGCTCTCATTTAGAAGCTCTCATAGGCGCAAAATGAACCTTTGGTCTAATAAAACATCGGTACCAAGTCAACCATTCTCTGATATTTGATTGTCGAATTAAAGAGTTTTATCTCTAAAAACTGTTTAGCGTATAATGCTAGTAATGGGGGCATTTACTAAGTAAAAAGAAATCGCTACCACTGACAAGGCTCAAAATAGCCCCACATTATGTTACTGTGTTAGTGTGGGGCTATTTTGAGCCTAGCACACGCTGCTAATAAATACAACGTTATACACGTGTAGTCTGTTTGCTTTGTAATAACGATTGTAGAAGTGAATAGAGACCTACCCAGCTTTGCATGAACAGTGTTGCTCCCTGATATTGTTAGTCCCAGCCTCCGTCTCGATTAGTAGGATATGCGGTGGTTCATTTTTTGACTGTGACCGGTAACGTTATGCTTTTGCCTCTATTTGGATGCCTTGTTGTTTCTTGCTTGTCACCTGAATGTCTTGAATATAGCCTTCGAACGCATATTGCAGCCCCTTTTGCCTACTTCAGACACTTTATTTGCTGCTTTAAAAAAGTGTGATAACATTTCAGCAGGAAGAGCTGTCACAACATAAGCCATGTTGATACCAAACCAGAGCCCAGATGAAGTTTGATGGAACAGTAACTAAGGGGGGCGGGGCTTAGCCAAAGGTGAATTGGGACAGCCTTCATCGCGCCGCGGTGATGCAATCGGTCTTCAAATGCGACCTTCAGAGGGTGCATCCTTTGATTTGGGACAGCCTTTGTCGCGCCACTGTGACGCAATCGGCCTTCAAATACGGACTTCGGAGGATGCAGCCTTCACATTGGGACGCAGTCTTTGTAGATTATATTGAAGATGCTACACTTTGTTTTGATCACAGTGATCAACTTCTTTCCCCTCTTCTTTGAGCATAAATCACTATCAGAAAACAGCAAGTACATATTTACTTCAGGGAGACTGATGGTGCTTTCACTTGTGTTTGGGAAAAGCAAGGGCAGAGACTTGAACGTTAAACTCATTAGACTTGCAAATTTGAAAAAGAAAATGTAAATGTATCTCTGGAAATTGTCTGGTGTATGTTGGAGATTATTCCCTCACATTTTCAACCTAAATAGATTTTCTCATAAATTTGTTTTCCACTTGCTCATTTCCCCATCTCTCTCTATTCTGTCATCTCTGTGGTTTCATACTGCTATGGCTCACGTTCAGCGTTAGCACTGTGGTCACATGCTCCACCTAAAAATTAAACTTTGCTTTTGGACGTTTCTGCAATTGTCATACATGTGAAGCATGATGTTAGCATGATGTTTCACAACACGCTTACTTCAAGCTTTTTGTGCTGACATATGCTGTACGTTAGGGTGATCTTGTGAAAACGCGTATGACAGTTGGTCGGAAAAGATGGTTTATAGTTTAAAATAGGGATGCACCGATATTAAAATTTTGGCCGTACCGATAATTCTTTATATTTGAAAGCCGATAACCGATATATCGGCCGATATACTTAAATCCAAATTTTTATCTATTTTTGAGAGCCTGATTACAAAAACAAAAGTCTCACAATTAAATCTATGTCCCAAGCGCACAATTATAATGATGTTCTCAGCCGATATGACAGATTTGCATTGCACATGTTGTCCCGAACCACATTTTCATCATATTTCAAGAATTCTAAAAACATAAACGGTTCTCAACAAGTGTCTCAGCTGAAGGGAATAATACATTATTTATCGGCTTTAATACTGTATGTGGGCCACATTTTCTTATCAGGCCGATAACGATAACATTAAAAATGAACATATATCGGCCGATACCGATATGCTGGCCGATATCATGCGTCCCTAGTTTAAAAAGTTACAAATATTAATAATTTTCTCTCACATAGCAATTGTTTAGTTTCAGAAGATATTTGATTCATCAACTGGGCTTGTATGGTTTACTACTGTGTTCGCTTTGTGTGGATTTTGAAGTATCAGCTCTCGCTCAACTATCCCGTTTGTGATCATCTGAAGAAAAATGCCGTAGATATAAGATGGCATGAGGGTAAATGAGAGAATTTTCAAATTGGGTTATCTCTTTAACTGACCCTAATCAAGTCTGAGTTGTCAAAAGAAATAAAGATTGGCTCCGACAGAGAGAGAGTGTCAGTTTTGGTGGCTGACTAAATTATTTGTAATGGTTTTATTTATGCTGACCTGAAGTGTGTGTGTGTGTCTTCCTCATTAGATTACTTGATGGGCTGCTACAGATAATGATTTATGGATGAATGAAAATGCATGATGTTCTTGGCTTGGGGGTGGTTCTAGTAGTTTAGTCATTTGCTATCTTTTCATTACAAACCCTGTGCTAAAAACAGCAAATATACTGCCTGACTGCTGAGAAAATTTGTTTATTGAAGAGGAGGATTTGCTTTTCAGGAAGTGTTTAAGATCCAAAGTCTGACTTTGAATTTTAAATTATACTGCTCTTTTTCTATTTCTTTATATTACCCAGGAGTGAGCCAAAGTCTTCCTTTGTATAATGTCATGTGTTTAGTGCTAATAAGATGCTAGCCAGCAACCAGGGGCTGTACGTCAAGTATGCGTGGCTGTCCCTGGTGTTGTCATCCTCACCATGGAGAAAAGTTCTTGTTATTGTCAGCCCTGGACCAAGAGCTGTTCACCCATTATTAATTCAATGGGTCCTCAGAGGTGAAACGCAGGGCTCGGTTTGCCTCTGAGGGATCTGGTGACTGCATCATCAGCTAGTGCAGAGTCTTTGTATGTGAAACAGTGAGAAAAACAGATATGTTAAAGAAACAAAAATAAATCCACTGTGGTTTCTGATCACTGTTAAGAGCTATAGGAGGATATACAGTAGGACAGTAGTCTTCAAAGTGTTAGCTAGGGCTGCTTGATATTGGAGAGACATGACTTTGCGATTTTTTTTTTCCTGCAATATGAAAACCATTTCACCAGGCCACTAGAATAGCTATTTGGAAATAATTAATTATTCTAGAATGATTGGTGTTATTTTTTTTAAGGGAGTTAATCTGCATAGAAAAAAAAAACAAAAACAAATGACAAGCATATAAATACAATAGAAAAAGGGTACAAATTATAAAACGTGCTTTGTTTTTCAGGTAAGTCTAACCGTATTCAGGTACAGAAATTAAATAATCAAATTATGTAAAAAAAAACACTGCATAGTCTTCTTGACTGTATAAATTAAACATAATTAATCTTTGTTAAAGATACAAAAGGGATTTTATCTTTTTTTGTTTGATTTTTATTAATGACACAGACGACAGCAGATGCGCGTATTGCGATATTAATACTAAAACAACATATTGTGCAGCACAGTGTGAGCCATCCAGCTTGCAGTTGCAAGTTTTTCATTTTATTTATTTATTTATTTATTTAATATGGACATAACAATTACATTGGACGAACCAGATGCATTGTTTTAAGTATAATAGCACATGTGCTAATTTTCAACACCTGTCCATAGGGGCTTTTAGAGATAAAAACACATTATTACTACAAACATGGTAAAACAGACAAATCTGTCTTAAAAGACAACTGAATTAATACTACAGTACTAATTGGTATTTCTCGACATAGTAAACTATGAATTTACGTTACCATATTTGCCTATAGACTCGCTGCAGTTTTGAAAATGGTACATCATGATAAAATGGTTGCTGACCCCTGATATAGGCCATGCAAACTCTTCTGCTAAAAATTTCATAAACTCTTCTGTAATAATATAAATTTAGCAGGCTTTTTTGTATATTTTGTCCTTTTATATTTATAAGAACCAAGACATAGTGAACAAAGTTCATTGTTACTTGATAAACTTATACTGAAGAAAGAAACAACAAAGAGACATATACTGAGACAAAAAAACAAAAAACTACAGCAAGAGATGAGGTTTTAGATATGTATAACCTCAGAGTTCTCAAGAGATCTTTACTGTGAGAAATAGATTTCATTTTGCACAACAACCAAACTAACGATCATGTCAACCAAAATTTTAATAATAATAATAATAAATGGCAACTTTGGTTGCAATAAATTGACCATAAAAATATATGGTGGCAATGCTTCTGTTATATGGGATGTCATATTGGCACCTGTGTAACTTACAAACATGTATTTCATTAAGTTGTATGATTTCAATATGTACCAAACTACCAAAATCGGCTTTTTATCTTAAAATGCATTGATAATTTCCATAATTATAATGGTGGCAACACATAAAGCCACATAATGAATTTTTGAAACAATATTTTACAATAAAAGCCATATAATGTTAAGCCATAAACAGCTTTTACATGATAAAGTGTTTTTCAGTTTAGCAATCAACATTAGTATCTTCCACTTTTCAGTGCATCCCCTGTGTGAGCTGATACCATCCTCACCCCAAAGTCACATTCACAACCGTTCAGTCTGGGTGGTTGTCAGGCCCATTAATCACTTGCACGATGGCCGCAGATCTATTTGGGTGCCGTCCTCCATGCTGCCTGCCACACAACGCAATCAGCTTTCAAGAATGCAAATGTAAACGGGGGTGGTGATCTATTAGCGTGCGGTGGTGAAGGGAGGGTTATTATACTGGCTAAACGGAAGGCGAAATGCAGGACTGCCAGTCATTTATGTGACTTTTTCATTCATTTTCATATTTCTCCGTTCGCACAGACTGAGCCATCTATCGTTCAGTGGGTTTGAAGAAAGAATCGTGATGGGGAGGCTGTAGTGTGTGCGTGTATGTGACTGATCATGGCTTTTATCTCCTGCCTTGTTAGCCTTTGTTGCTGTCGACTTCCAGTGATACCCCCTTTCCTCCCTTTCCTTTAATCCACCTTCAGTCATTTTAATGGGACAGTTTCTATAGGTCCAATAGGCTGTGGATTTATACTTCCCTCCAGTCTTTGATCAAATTGTGGTCACGGCCTGTCTGCTGGCAAATGACAGCAATCTCTTTAGACCCTCATGACTGTGAGATGACCGCTTCCACCTCAGCAATATTACTCGTGACATCTGCATTGTTTTCCTTATCATGTGCTGTAAAGAACTGTTCAATAGTAAAAATGTCTCTTCAACGATTAAGTGCTGACAAATTGTTACATTTTATGAGTTGCACGATTTATTTACAGACACAAAGGATATTATTTGTGTTGTTTGAAAGACCCGTGCACCCTTTTTCATGCTGTGATAAACGAATGCCTCACATTAAGCAACAAAACAGTGAAGAACATCACATGAGCCCTGGTTTCATTTACAAGCTAGTTTTCTGCCCTAGCAAAGATCTTGCTATATGTATAAATGCACTGATATATCTGCTGATTAATTGTTAAGTTAAAACCGTTGTTGGCCATTGTCACGTTGATATTGTTTCAGTATTACATTAGTTTGGTCTTTGCTGGGTTTTTTTGGGGTGGATGATTATGATTTCACTAGTTAGTGTGTTGCTGTTTGAGCATAAACATTTGCTAAGTTACAGTGCTCAAAGTTCAAAGCAAAGAGATATTTGCTTTTAAATAAATTGTTTTTTGACTACAACAAACGGCTGGTAGGGACTACACAGGCTAGTGACATCAGGAACCCTAAAATGTACATAAACCCCGTCTCTGGGAACGCAGTCCATGTTGAGAAGAGGAAGAGTTGTTGTGGCAGAGCACATTTGTGAGTCTGCTCAAGCTTTCTCTTTTAAAATTTTGAGCTAAAACTTTATATACACACTCTTG
The DNA here is from genome assembly GCA_038021265.1 of Cyprinella venusta. NCBI lineage: Eukaryota > Metazoa > Chordata > Actinopteri > Cypriniformes > Leuciscidae > Cyprinella > Cyprinella venusta. The sequence goes on from CM075866.1 coordinate 26,602,300, forward strand.
GGACAACAGAGACTTATTTTACATCTTGTGAAAAGGGGCATACCACCTCTTTAATCATGCAGTCGACGTGGATAGTAAAAGAAAGGCATCCAAGTACTTTAGTGGTTCTTTTACATTTTGGGCCAAGCAAGCCTTCTTTGATTAAATCAGAACACCATCTAGTCACCGACAATGTTCACTCTGTTCAGTCAATTCAATATTGGGCAATTAAATCTCTTTGCAAGCGTAATCTTGCTGCTGTGAGAGCCTCATTGGTCCTAATTCAATTCAAACATTGAATTATTGGTTTCATTATCGATATGATGCTCAAAATGACTGCTGAATTTGGTCAAAAGCTGACAGCTTTATACTCCCATCTTTATGAAATCAAACGAACGGTATTTAAAGGGATACTCCACTTTTTTTTGCACTTCCCCAGAGTTAAACGGTTGAGTTTTACCGTTTTCGAATCCATTCAGCCATTTTTCTGATATTTAGAAGAATTTCAGTAACCAGACAGTTTCTGGTCTCATTGACTTCCATAAGAAAAAAAAATACTATGGAAGTCAATGGGACCAGAAACTGTCTGGTTACTGATATTCTTCTAAATATCAGAAAATCGGCTGAATACATTCAAAAAACGGAAAATCTCAACTGTTCATTAACTATTTACATCTTGCACTGCCAAATAATGTAAACACTTTAGTCACATAGAGATATATTAGTTGTAATATAAGACAATAAATGTATAATATTATTTTTCCACAGCATAATGACTGTGTGTAAGGGGGAGATTATTGATTATTGTTGTTATATATTTGATATGACATTTCCATGGTCACAATACTCTTGTAAGTTTATCTGAATTATATTAGATTTTTTTTCTCTCCAGAACTGTTTCTTTGTAAGTTTGTAATTAAATTATGATCATGTTATATAATAATGTAATTGTTAATATAATATAATATAGTATATTTTTTTATTTTTAATAATATTTTGTAATATTACCCAAACATCACCAAATAAATAATCATTTTTAAAATATGCAGTCTGGCTTTTGTCTATGCACAGTGTATGGCACTCATTCATGATGTCATTATTTCAAGGTTAATCTAGGTTTACGGTAATGTCTGCAGAGCATCTGCCGCCGTCATGAAAATAGGAGATTACAGTCGCACTTTCTAGCCCAGGGGTCATACCGTCTTATGGTCAAGGGTTAAAAGTGAGCCAGCGTTGAGGCAAGATAGAAATCCTGTCTCAGTAATCTAGTTGTGGAGAGGCTTTTTACAGCCAGATGCTGACAGATGTTTTACAATGGGATTGGCATGAATTGCAGCCCTGTGATTTGGTTATCTGGATTTAATATCAGGAATGAAGCCAGCATTAACTAAAAGGATGCCAACATAGAGAGCAACTTTAAATATTATGGCTATTACACCATTAATTGAACTTGTTTGTGTTTTAATTTCAATTTAAGATGACTTGTTTCTGCAATGTTAAAATGAGCTTTTCCTCTGCTGTTGTATACTATTCTGTTTGCGTTTAGCCTCAGAATAATACTTTTTGGCTTTAACTCCATTTGTGACTTTATGCTCAAATTGTTTCTGTGCAGTTGGTCGGTGGACAGTTTGACCTGGAGATGAACTTCATCATCCAGGAGACGGAGAGCATCATCTGCATGGTAGAGCTGCTGGAAAAATGTGACTCCACTTGCCAGGCAGAGGTGTGGAGTATGTTCACCGCCGTGCTGAAGAAGAGTTTGCGAAACCTGCAGGCCTGCACTGATATTGGCCTCATTCAGCTGGTGCTCCAGTGTATAGACCGAGTTGACACCATAGTTGCAGGTGTGTAAAGCAGGGGATGATTAAGTGTCACTCTAATAGTTGCTGTTTTACAATGTTATGGAAGTTATATAGCAGAAAAGTGGAGAAACCTTTTCTGCCTATCCTATTTTAGGACACACTTTCCTTAGCATTTTAGCCGCTTTCCGACCAAGTAGTTATAGGAACTTAGTTATAGGAACTAGGGATGCACCGAATATTCGGCCACCGAAAATTTTCGGCCGAAAACTGAAAATGCACTTTTGGGCCATTTTCGGCCGAAAATTTTCAGAAAGACTTTTATCACCGAAACAATACGGCCGAAATGTTGTGATGACGCAAACAGAAACCGCGAGCCGCACGTGCTTGTCTGAAGCAACATGTCTGCGGTGTGGACGTATTTCAGTGAATCTGAACCCGCGAGGAGACGGAAGCCTTTAAACAAGGCTTCCGTCTCCTCGCGGGTTCAGATTCACTGAAATAATATATATGGATATATATATCCATATATATCCACAGACAGCGCGCGCACGGCGCACCGCTCCAAATGGTCGAGGGGTTTATACTTGACCCACTCGCCGTTGTACTATTCCTTGAAACGACAGGGGACGACTCGAGTAACTGTCCTCTAACCATTAGGAATCGGCGAGAAGAAGAAAGATAAACACATGACAATGTTTATTTTTTAGTATTCCACCACCAATACAAAAATAATCAGGTAAAACCCAGTAAACCCTGAGATTATTACTTGTGACATTACAAAAAAATATATATGGGAACATGTATGTATAGAACTAAATTAATGCTCTCTTAAATATTTTCTACATTCACTAAACATGTTTCATTAAGTTTCATGTACATTTGTATTAAACATGGACTTTTGTTCATTTAAAAAGGCTTTTTATGCTATTGTATGCTAAATTTTTAACATGTAAGAAACTAATTTAGACGTACAAACTGGGTGCTGGTGTGATGAGAATTTCGCGCTCTGCTTTGTTTTCATGAGAGAACATTTAATTTTAAAACCTTTCTGCAGGCCAGTAGATTATTATTGATGTACACATGAGTGGGGTCAAAAACATTTTAGTTTGATTTTTATTTTATATTGTGCTAAATAAATATTTGCATAATTTGTAATTGATTTATTCTTTGAAAATTTTATATTAATTTATTCAATTGCAATCCCTTGATTTTAGTAACGTTTGTACACAGTCATAGCCATAAATGCAATGAAACTAATAATTGGCATAATTTCTTTCGGTGTTTCGGTTTTCGGTTTTCGGCCTTGATTTCCTCTTTTTCGGTTTTCGGTTTCGGCCAAGAATTTTAATTTCGGTGCATCCCTAATAAGAACTGTCCACTTCTAAACAGTTCTAAGAACTACTCTCCCCCAAACTCGGTTTTGCTGCTTGCGTTCGCACTGGCCAAGTGGCCATAGGAACTGGTAGGAGGGGTAACGCAAGCACGGCGACGGTCTTTAAAGCGTCATAACTAGACGTAGCATGGCCACATACAACAACAAACCAGCATTTAAGCACAATCTGAATTATTTAATTAATTTCATTCTTTTAATGGCAAAATTTTATGTTCATAAATGCAAACTCTCCTGTAAAAAGCCTAATTTTATTTTATTTAGGAAAGAAATTTTATGATTTTTATTTTTACGATTTTCTATGAAGCAAAAAGCGTTTAAAACATTGAAAATATGCAAATGTTATAATATCTTTATGTAAGTTTACAATACCCCCCTAGTATGAAATTTGTAATTTATATATTGCATATTAATTTTGCTGTATACATAAATGTCTGTACTAAGATTGTTCTTATAAAAAAAAAAAAAGACCGATTGCAATGTTCCTGTTCTGCCTTTCCCGGGACCTTTAATAACGGAGAACGAACGGCGGCATTTAAAGATTATGCTTGAGTTGTGTGCAGAGGCTCCAGCGTAATATGATAATATTAAGTAATATGATGGAAGAAGATTAAAGAGCAGAGCGCAGGAGGCAAATAAAACGACGGGTTAGTTTATCTAGCATTAGCAATTAACTGGTTGAATGCGTTATGTTTGTCTTAATCCTCGTTGTAATGTTTTGCAAAAACACACGGCGTATGGCAGACAGCGCGCTACAAGTTCCGTGTTGACAGTGGGCACGACTTATAAGTTAAACCAATCAACGTAGTCCTAGGGAAAGGAAACTAAAAAAGTCTTTGCTCTAGACTAGGTACTGAAAGAGTTATAGGAACTACGGGCTGAGGAACTAAAAAATCCCCAATTTAGTCCGGTCGGAACACGAGAAAAAAAGGGTTATAGGAACGTTAGGTTCTAGGAACTGCAAAAGTCCCTCCGGTCGGAAAGCGGCTTTTGACAGTATTCATTGTACATTTGATACATTTAGATTATATTACATTACATTAACTTAATTGAATTAAATTCTATTAAATATGAGTAATACTGTTATTATATTATATTACATTTTATTTTATTTCAATAAAATTAAATAGCAGTAATACTGTTGTAATTTCAATAGATTTTCTATATATTTTACTATATTTCAAAATGTAATTTATTCCTGTGATGGCAAAGCTACATTTTCATGATTCACATGATCCTTCAGAAATCATTCTTGATGCAGGATAACTACAATTTTTCAGGGTTCTTTGAGTAGAAAGTTGAAATGAAAAATGTGTAACATTGTAAATGGCTTGTGAATAAAAGTTTTCTGTTTAAAAAAGAAGACAAATCAAGCTTGTTAACTTGAAATATTAAATGGGTCCCACTTTATATTAAGTGGCTGTAAGTACTATGTACTTACATTGAACAATAAGTAAAATGTATTATTGTGTTCCTGTTTATTGTATAACACTTTTGCTGCTATTGAGGTCTGATATGGGTAAGGTTAGGGACGGGTGTGGTGGTATGGGTCGGTTTAAGGGTAGGTTAAGGTGTGAGGGGAGGGTCAACTGTGTAATTACAAATGTAATTACATAAAGTAATTGTAGCTGTAATTACATGCTGGAATTTTAAAATGTAAGTACAATGTAAAAACATGTATGTACACAAGTCCATTGTATCAAATTATTAATTTCAATGTAACTACATAGTACCTAAAGCCACTTAATATAAAGTGGAGCCATTAAATGCTACTTATGATGCTTTATAAACATGGACAGCATTCTTATACAAGTATAATTACTCTACATATTTCATCACATGTGGAAGATGTAGATGAACAAGTTTATTTTGGTTTTGTGGTGGAAATACAAATCTGGTCAAAAATACAAACTGAGTTCTGTAGCTGTCTCTAAATCCAAAGCCTATGTCTTCAGATGTAACACAGCATTCCCTTTGTGTTTGTGTGTGGTGTATTTCAGATCTGATGGTGGACATGCTGGGTGTGCTGGCCAGCTACAGTATCACAGTGAAGGAACTGAAGCTGTTCTTCAGTCACCTGAAAGGAGAACAAGGCCAATGGGTAATGGTTTGAATAAATCTCCACCTCACGCAGTTATGATTCTGTGATCTCCAAGAAATAGATGATATATTTTATAAAGTACTAGAGCCGTTGCTAAAATTAAATGGAAGCGGATTCATTAATTATTTTTTTGTTGTCATGACATGTCTCTGTATAATAATCTTTGCAATAATGTACTTTTTTTAATATAAGAAATTGCACACAATTTTGTCCCCGTCCTCCATTCTAAGTGTGTCTTTAGTCTATAGTAGATGAAGAAGATGTTGAGACAGTGGAAAGGCAGGTGGTTTTAATGCATTATGCTGTATTTCTGGAGGCAATGCCATTGATCAGAGCGCCAAATGAAGATGTCAGAGCAAGGAGAGGGCACATCTATGTGTGTCTATATCTTTTACCCTGCAGGCAGAAGCCATTATTGTGACTGTGTTGTCTGATGTACTTGTTGCTGATGGACCAAATACGTCTCGGGTTTGGAAATATTTTGGGATGGTTAATTCAGAAATTAAAATGCCTTTCTAAATCAAGATGGTCTTGTTCAAGATTTGAAACAACATTAATAAGGTTCAAAGTAACTAACCAAAATGGTATTGTGTTATTATAGTTGTAGAGTATAGTATGTTTTATGTATATGTGCAAGAACAGTACTGCAGTCAAGCTACAATTATTTATTTGTGTGGGTGCTTGTGTGAGCTCACTGTATGTTCAAATTGTCTAAATACAAGTTTTTTTCTTCTTCTATCCTTTTAGCCATCTCATGCTGTCAAGCTGCTGTCTGTGTTGAAGTCCATGGCTCAAAGAAATGGCCCAGATTCGTTTTTCAGCTTCCCAGGGAAGAGTGCTGCGGTGAGACCCTGACCCAAACATCAGTCTAACTGCACTTGCCTTAACCTTGACTTCAGTCATAACGTCTAGCTGTATACACTGTGAAAACATTTATTGTGATTTTTCAATTTGTGGAACTTTTCTGGTCCCCACGGTGATGCAAAAGATATATACCAGAATTTCTCTGTTATGGGCTACTCCCCTACCCAGACACTTTAACTTTCTGTCTATGATAAACTTTCAAAATGTTTTAAAATCAGGGAAATTATATTTTCATCATACATTTTGAGTAATTGAGTACATTTTTTAGGTGTACAATTTCTTTTCAAGTGATCTCTCTATTGAGAACAATTGATTATTATTTTTTATTTATTTATTGTGAAGTAACTGTTTAACACAAGTCGATATATGGGAATTACAGTTTATTTGATTACTTTGGAAATGAGAATCTTTGTCAGGACAACAGTTTACAGTTTAAAGTTCAGAAATTAATTGTTTTATTCAGAAGGGTTCAAATTGTTGTATTTTAATAGTTGACTTATATTAATTGACGTTACCTTTTTTATGGTTTTGAAATAAGTCTCTTACGCTCACCAAGGCTTGATTTATTTGATCAAAATGTTTTATATTTTAATACAGTTCAAATCCAGTCACGTGATCCCTCAGCAATCTTTTTAAATTTGATGCTCAAAGAAAACAACATCTTATCACAATTGAAAACGGTTGTGCAGCTTAATAATTTTGTGGAAACTGATTTTTCCCCCCAGAATTATTTGATGAATAGAAAGTTCAAAAGAACAATCAAGCCTTAACTAATCCATTCTTTACTTTCAGTTTTGGTCAATTTAAAGCTACACTGTGTAACTCTTTAAGTTTATTCTTAGCTAAAAACACTTAGTTCTTTCAAAAACATATGTGCTCATTAATGTATATTTACTTCGTTCAAGTAATAAAGTATTCTCGTGAGTGTATAATATGCCATTGAAAATGCATACGGGTAAGGGGTTCTAATGTCGGTCGCCATGTTGCCCCTCCATCTTGAATGTACATTAGCCAAAGAGGGACATACCCGTTAATTCAAGCTTCGCCTTTCGTGTTTACGTTGGAGTTAGCACTCATGGACGAGGTCGAACTGGAAGCCATGTTAATCGTGGACTACATTGGCCACCGTAGGAGTTAAAACGAAATCGGAATTGAGAGGAACAGAAACTAATATTCACTGGATGGTCATATACCTTTTCACCGCTAGATGGGTGTAAAAATCACACAGTGTAGCTTTAATGCAGAAAATATATATATTTTTTATCATAATGATGCAAACTTTTGAATGGTATAGATGAAATATAGATTGAAGTTGAATTTTTTTCATTATTTCTAGTATGGAAAAATGACCCTATTTGATTTATCACAGTTTATGTGAAAGTGTATTGCATAAGAGCTGCAACAAAATGTTTTCACTGTAAAAGTTTAGGCTAATTTCTCCAGATTTGCTCAAACCTAGAATGATCTAGTTGTGAGGCACAAAGTCACATAAAAAAAAAGAAAAAAAAAAAAAGCTGAATATAATTTCTCCCTGTCTCCAAAAAGCTTCAGATATCTTTACCCAGTCTTTCACTTAGTTACCCAGGCATTTCTTTAGTAATGTGACGGATGGAAGTTTACAGGAATGTCTAACACCCACAGTAATTGTGTCTGTTTTATGGACTTTTACGCTTTAGAGGAGATGAGCACCACTGAAAAAAAAAATGTGTTGTTTTTAGAGAAATATATTCTAATTTGATGCTTATATCTACATGTTTTTTAGTTCATCGAGAGGATTGGAGTCAAATGCATATGTATTATTTTCGTATGTGATGCAGATGCATTTGACATGCTCCAACTGCCTCTCTGTATTTGTTTTGCATGCTTTTATTAAAAATCAAACCATCATCAGCATGGGGGTCTTGGATGTTTTAGAGGGCATGTTTATGGAACCCTTCCTGTGTTGTCAGTGTCCACTTGAAAAGGTGCCAAATACATTCTTTCCTCTCAGGAAATACTTTGATTGGATGTTGTTTAGTTTATATGTTATTCCAGCACAAATAGTATACTGGGTTCTGGAGAAAATAACACTGCACTTGCCTTCATTTTTCATTTGTAACCCACAAATATGACAGTTTTCAGTGTACAAACATACACAGCCATTTTCACATCCCTCCAAGGATACTACTTTCACTGTCGCTATTCCCCACATTCTGCTCAAATGCTATATGCTCTACTTTCTTTATCTAAAATAGAACCACAAGATAAAGAAACCTAACTGGAAAAACTGTTTTTGTTTATGTATCATCAGGCTATTGCTCTTCCCCCTATTGCAAAGTGGCCGTACCAGAATGGCTTCACCTTCCACACATGGCTGCGCCTGGACCCCATCAATAACATAAACGTTGACAAGGACAAGCCTTATCTCTACTGGTGGGTCACACACAAACACTTGATCACACAAACCTATGATGTAAAATAAAACATTTTTATTGTTTTGATTGTGAAGATTAGCTCACTACTATTTTTGTTGAGAAGGATGTGTTTTCCTCTTTCTCTCTGTCAAGCGTTTACTCTTCTCAAGGGCAGCATTTTACAGCCGCCTTGTCCTATTTTCAGCTTATAATTAATTTCTGTCAAAAATGTAATTTATGCAAATGGAGCTATTTTGACTCACCGAAAGATAATTGACCTTGTTAAAAGAACTGTAGGATTTACACTCTTCACTTTACTGAAATTAGTTCTCTACATAAACAGACCTTCTCTCATCATTTATGTATTTACATATACATAAATGGGGATTCATTTCAGAATTGTCATTTTACACTTAAAGGAATAGTTCACTTTAAAATGAAAATTCTGTCATCATTTACTCACCCTCAAGTTGTTTCAAACCTGCATGAACTTCTTTCTTCTGCTGAACACAAAAGAAGAATTCGGTAACCAAACAGTTGATGTATCCTATTGACTTACAGGTTTTTTTTGCATGAATTTTCATTTTGAAGTGAACTAATCCTTTAAGGATTTTGAATCAATAGCATGAGCTAACGCTTTAATGTTGACAGCCCTATTATAAAATTGTAAAATATCATTGCCTATATTTCATAGAATACAAAGAGCAATGGATATTTAGTATTTGCCCACAATATGTAGCAATGGGAAGGCTGGAAAATGCACATTCAGTGGGGTGAAACAGTGATATTTGCACCCGGGGGACTCTCAAGGAGCGACAGCTTTGAGTTGAGCTGACCGAGCCGACTCCCTCTTTCTTGAGAACATCTTAATGGTTGAAGCCTAATTTGTGAACAAGCCGCTTTGCTCCAGGGATAAGGCCTTTTCAAAGGCTCTGAGGACAAGGAGGCCATCCCACCTTCTTCCCCACTCCGTCCTAATTGAATACTGTGAGCAAGCAGCTGAGAAAGCAGTTTCTTCCTGTCCTTCCCACTTATCCCAAGCACATGAAACACTGGTGGTCTTGCCCTCACCCTGGATGGACATTGGGACTGTCAACTGTCTGGTTCTCCTCAATGCCCGCCATGCCATCCAAGCCAAAGGGCATTCTATGACTCTTTCCATGGTTAGAGAGCATGCGTTGTGGCTCAACCCTATGGGGATTTCCCTATATTACCCCTTTTCCACCAAAAAAAGAACTGGTTCGGAACTGGTGCTGGTTCAAAGTTGGTTCGGAGCTGGTTCAACTTGCGAACCCGTTCAGAACCTGTTTGCTTTTCCACTGACTAGAGCGCCCAGGGAACGACGTCGTTACGTCACTGTGTACGCCGCTTGCAAGTACATTGCTTTGGGATTATCTCTAACTCGTGTACCAAGAAAACTTTAAAAACAATTGAAATATGTAAGTCTTTTAATCTTCTCGTTTGATATGTAATCTTTTCTGATAAGTTATGTACCTATGTCTTGTGTCTTTTTTCTTTCAATTTATTTGTACATCGCTTTGCGATGGTCAGAAAATATGTTTAGAAGAACGCATCTAAACCCGCCCCAGCCCCCGGCGTAAACATGACGTGCTAAAAGAACGGTTCTAGTCCAGCAAAGAGTTGGTGCCGCTTTGGAACCAGTTTTCGCGGCCGCGAACCGGTTCTTTTGCTGTCGAAACACAAAGAACTGGTTCGCGCGCAGGCACCGGCTCCGAACCGGCTCTCAAAATGCTTTGGTGGAAAAGGGGCTTATGAGAAGCAGCACATCATGGGAGCGCCAGTTGAGCTTGATCAAGCCGCCTTTAGCTCTGCTGTTGCCCTGATGCAGCAAGGTTGTAATGACAAAAAGAAAGAGGACGAGGCATGTAAGTTATGTTTTCTGTGGATTTCAGCACCATGCCATGTTCCCCCTTTACGGCCATCCTGGGTCGAAATTTCCAGAGTCCTGGAAGAGCCAAACCTTGCAGCAGATCGCCAGCCCAGCACGGTAACTCCACTCCTTTGGGGAAAACATCCTTTGCCACAGCCGTGACAAAGAAACCCCCTAATTCCACTCCACTCCTGATACCAAATGTAAGAGGCTAGCTTGATGCATGGCAATAGGGGTCTGTGATGACTCCATGTTCTCTGGTCTACAGCCCGCCAGATGCCTGCTCTTCGCCACCAATTACAATGTGAAAAAAGGAGGGTTTCTGTTGGCTAGGTCAGCCCCCCTTGCTAGTGGCTTGCCCACCCAATGTTCAACGAGGCTTCATCATTCCCAGCATTGCCCAGTGGCCCTTTCAACACACGTTGGGGGATTTACATGTTCTAAAGAACAAAACTGTGAAAAAGTATGCACAATAAGTGTCACCACACAGTTCCCTAGAGCCACATCTCACAAATTCAAGGCAGTTTTATAATTCTTAACATGTTCTAAGAATGCTAGGAAATGGACAGTTAGATCTGACTTCCTAAAAAGTCCAGGGGGAACCCACTTAACTCTTGCTGAGGGGGAACCCATTCTAAGGATGATGCTGTACAAGAAGTGAACATGCTGAGGAAAGGTAGCGCATGCAGGTGCTTTATGTACTCTTGGGGTGACAAGGGCTGGTCCGTTACTTGGCATCGGCCACATGCTCCTGTCTTTCAAGCCAGACTTGATGCTTCTTCAGAGGTCTGACACATATGGCCTTCCCATAATTGGATCTCTTCACTTTGTTTCAGAGAACCAGGGTTACGAACAGTAACCTATTGTTCTTCAAATACCTGAGATACTGATTTAATATGAAATCTTTTTTTTAATCTGGGTGTCAATTTATTGCAATATTTTATTTTATATGTTCATTAAATAGATTGTCTGCACACTTGAATCCTTCAAGTAAAATTTAATGCCAAGCTTTCGCTAATACAACCATCCTCAGGGCATGAGGATGGTTGTATTACCGAAGGCTTGGCATTAAATTTTGCTTGAAGGATTCAAGTGCGCAGACAATCTATTTATTGTTCAAGTTGTATCTGTCTGGCACCTTGTTTGCAGTGAGTGCGGTGAAACTCTTTCAAATTTTATATGTTCATAAAAATTGTAGGTTAATGATGAAAATTGGTGTATTATTTGATAAACTACACATTGCCATTGTCTTATTATATATTTATATTTGTATTCTTATTATATTCTTATTATATATTTATATTTACATTCTTATTATATAGTTATATTTATATTCTATTACAATCACAGTGGACAGATGCATTCTAGGGCTGGGAAAAGCATTCAGGGGCTTAAAGTTTGAGCTTGGCCTCTACAAGCACCCCTCATATGAAATGTATCCTGAATTAATGTTAAGGTATTAATATTAAGGTATTAAGATATGTTTTCTCTCTCATCTCATCTAGTTTCCGTACCAGCAAAAGTTTGGGCTACTCTGCACACTTTGTGGGTGGATGTCTGATTGTGACCTCTCTAAAATCCAAAGCCAAAGGCTTCCAGCACTGTGTGAAATACGACTTTAAACCCCAGAAGGTTTGAATTACGTTTTTTTTTTTTTTTGCTTACCTGTTTGTACTCATCATGTACACTTTCCAAAGTCTTTATCTGTACCTCTACAATGTACAAGGATAGCAAAGTTGACATATAAGATGGGTTTGTGCTGTGGTCATATCTGAGCAGGGAAGGGATTTGGTTTCTTCTTGCTAATCCTCCAGATCCCATATGCAATGGAATGGGCAGGCATCCTCAGCTAATAACCTTTAGACTTGAGCTGGACGACCACAGTGAATGATGATCCAACAAGATTATTTGTGCTATAAAAGATTCCATTTTGTTTTATATTATTTAGAAATAAAAATATTTTTTAATGGAGAGTCTTTTTATAGCAAGGAATGTGTGTTACCAATTTTCTCAAATTCATATTTCCAAAATCAAGAAGCTCACTCAAGAAGTGCTCTAGAAACCCGGGTGCATTTGACCTATTTTTAAAGTCCATTACATTACCTCTGGAGAGGTCTTACCTAAGTTATGAGTACCTTCATTGGCTTTCCCCTCCATTTAATGGAAATTCAAGAAGATCTAGGTGAGATTGTTGTTATAGGGTGTAAATGGACCACAGTCTCATAACTGTAGCAAAGTTTGCTGATGTACCATATTTTTCTGTATACCTGGGGTATTGAAACTAAAGCTCAAGGACTCCCAGGGTACAACAAGAAGGAAGGTGCTAGAAAAAATAGTATTGTTAGGTCTTTCAAAGTTAACCTTCCCTTAAGATATATGTGAAAATACATTTAAAGTAATACATTCACATTCAACACATTTGATAATATTACTATTTCATTCTGCTTTCAATGCACTGATCAGAAATCATGAGATTAGTTGTAATTTGTTTTATTCACTAGTTTGACTATATATTCTAAATAGACATAGATATTTCTTATTTCTAAGTGTTAAACTCAGATTAGATTGTAACTAGAAATTGGATTCATCACAAGGGGACAATTCAGTTTTGGGGTAAATATTGCTCTCAAAAATTGACATTGTTATTAAATTAATAATGACGTTCTTTCCTGATTATAGATGTTCATTTTGTTTTTATTCTACAGTGGTATATGGTGACCATAGTGCACATCTACAATCGCTGGAAGAACAGTGAAATCAGCTGCTATGTCAATGGAGAGTTGGCGTCGTATGGCGAAATCACCTGGTTTGTCAACACAAGCGATGTAAGTGGTTTCAAAAGCTTCTGTTATCTCTGTGTTCTGGTTTTTAACAGCAGTTAAGCTTGAGGCCCTGCTTTTGTCCTTCAGTAGTGTTGCAGTTCAAAGCTTGTCAATATTTTGGCAGCTACAAACCCCAAATACCCACAAACTTCAAAAGATGAAACAAAGAGGCCTGAATTTGTTAAACTTAAAAGACCATTTTATATTTAAACTGCTTTGACAGCTGAACAGTAGCAAAAGGAAACATTTTAAAAAACATTTGATGAGATTAAATGTGGTTATTCAACCGTGTTTTATTTCCTTTTTTTTCTACAGTGAGTTCCAGAATCAGTGATATAGGCACTTTCTATTTATAACATTTAAACCGCAGCATTTAGTTACAGCAAGTTTTTTGTTTCTTATGTTGATTTTTGGGCAAACAAAATGATGCATGTGGACATACCAATACACATACTATGTCCACATGCATATTTGTATATATAATATATATATGAAGAGTTCAGATGCAAAAGCCTCTAAGTGCCATTTGAAATTTTCTTCTAAAATGACCATTTTTATCAAGCTTGTAAATTTAAGTTCAGTAATTTCACTTAAATGACAATGACGATTACTTATTAATTGTCATTTAAGTGAAATTACTGAACTTAAATTTACAAGTTTGATAAAAATGGTCATTTTAGAAGAAAATTTCAAATGGCATTTAGAGGCTTTTGCATCTGAACTCTTCATATATATATATATATATATATATATATATATATATATATATTACACACACACACTGAGTTCAATCATGAATTTGTTATATATATTTGTTATTTGTAAATATATATATATATATATATATATATATTACACACACACTGAGTTCAATCATGAATTTGTTCATCATAGAAATTCTATTTGGGTTTAATAGAATTTCTGAGAAGAGTTCTATTTCAAATAAATCCTGTTCTTTTAAACGTTCTATGGACTGATTATAGAAATTTTAAAAGAGAGAGGAAAAAACGGAGAGAAAGAAAAAATAGTTCTAATAATCACAATATTAATAATCTTTCTAAAGGGTCATGTAACACTAAAGAATGAAGTAATGGCTGCTGAAAACGTCTTTGCAATCATAAAAAAAAACATTTTAAAATATATTCTAAAATAGAAAGCTGTTATTTTAAATTGTAATAATATTTTACATTATCATTATTTTTACTGCATTTTTGATCAAATAAATGCAGCCGTGGTGAGCATAAGATACTTAAAGATACTTAACAGTTTATACTATAATTAAAACATTGTGAAAAACAAAAAAAACCTGAACTAAGCAAACTTTTTTTCTCTCTTGCAGACGTTCGACAAGTGTTTTCTGGGCTCATCAGAGACAGCAGACGCCAACCGTGTGTTCTGCGGTCAGATGGGGGCAGTGTATCTGTTTGGTGAAGCTCTTAGTGCTGCTCAGATTTTAGCCATCTATCAGTTGGGGCCTGGATACAAGGTAGATATTTTTCTCTGCCCAAATGCTGTATATTATGCCTCCGCTTTGCTGTCCTTTATCTGCTATAACCACACTATGTAAGATTTAGGGCTGGGGTAAACGATTATTAACTAAACGATTAGTTGGGCGATTATTTTATCGATTAGTCGACTAATCTAATGACTAATTGGACGACTAATATAAAGAATATTTTTCTGCTGCTCAATTAATCAAAAACAATGTATCTCAAAAAAAATACTAGCATACTGAATCAAGATACTATAAGCTGGCTAACGTTAGTCTAATGTTATGTATTTGAACACCATCATTATAACTCTACAACCGCAAAAAACGTGTTATTAAAATATATTTTTAAAAACATTTTTTATCATAGAGAATGTTTAAATATTATATCAGCTGAGGAGGGAAACGGAGGCGGAGTTAGTGGTACGATCGGAGGCTGCTACTGCTGGAGATGAATTGGGAGAGGTTTGTGCACCTACTGATCAGAGCGCGTGCTGACACGGAGTAAAGCCTTGTTTATACTCCCGCACGAGCGCGAATGTGCACGCGGCAAAACTGACGCGTTGGGTCGGGTGTGCAAGACCAGGAAGACTGTGGCTGTCTGTGTGTACGCCTTTTTTTTTGTAACAGCGCGCGCGGCGCCGCATCCAGGATGAACGACTTCAAGCCGAATCTGCCTGAGCTTGTACGTCTCACCACACCGGCACCCAGTTTGCGCGTCTAAATTGCCACGTTTTTTTTTTCTTAAGGGTTTGTTTACTGTGTGTGATTCATTTAATGGACAGCACATTCACTTCTAGTTGTCTTCGTCCTCTATTCTGCAATGGTTCGCTCTCCCACGTGTGTGGCAAACTGTACCGCCGGGAACATGCAAAAAATAAATAAATAAAGAAGCGTCGACGCAAAAATATGATGTCGACGCAATTTTGACGCTTCGACGTCATCACCCCTGCAGCCCCTACAGCACAAGTAAGATTTTCAGATTGGGTCGAGTTTTTGTAGTTCTAATGAGACATAAGAAAACTACAAATCTGACTTGCTTTATGTCAAGCGTTTCAATTGTCATTGTTTTGTTTTTTTTTGTTTCTGATGTCGCATTACGTCATACTTTCATGAAATCATGCAACATACTCTACCTTGTCTGTGGACATCGTTCATTCCAAAGCCAGTGCTAGATAAACAACAAGCGTGCGACAGTAGGATGCGGTAGGCTAAATTATTTACGACAGCGAAAATGGACAATTCCGCTTCCAGCCTGTAGGGCGACCACAGAGGAAAAGTTACTTGGTGTTGCTTTAAAGGTTGAATACAGCTGCTGTTTGTATTTGGATACCATGGTTTTAATTTAATTGACTAATATTTATTTATAAGCAATCATTTAAAATAATATAAAGTCATAAAATTCAGCAGATTTAAATATATATATATTAGCGTATCTTAAGAGTGTCTTTATTAAAGGTATAGCGGAGGATCTTTCCGAAATTTAGAGAAGACCCGCCCTCTCCAATTTTTAAAAAAAAATGCAACAAAAATGCACAAACACAACACTCTTGCTCCCGAGAGGGAACGCCTATTACGCCTTGCACAATTATGTTGCAAATTATAAACTAACTCAAAAACATTCATAAAAAAGACAACATGTCAAATGCCCTTCCGTGTTTTATTTACTTATTATACTGATCGGTTGAGTGACTGAGGACTCAAGACATGATATGTGCAACCCTGTATCACACGAAATACGTTCTGAGGAAACTATTTTGCAAATCGCAATTATGTTACATGGCAACATATGAGCAGTGCTATTACGTTGGTCCTTGACCTAATATGTCTCATTGTTAATACGTAGGTATTAATTGGCTACGTTATTTTTATACATAGTTGCATATGGAGAAGTAGCTTGTTGCGTTTGTGTAATAATAAACACACACGGTTTTAGAATATGAACACATACGGTTTTAGAATATTTCAGCGCAATACCATTTACCATTTGGTCAAAAGGCTACTTTAGACAAATTGAGATGTTTACCGTGTCTATGCGGTGCATGACTTGTGCCAGGGCTAGCATTGCTAAGTCGCTTGCATTAACTTTTACTAGCAGTGATTTTAAATGGATTTCTCCAAATAGCATGACAAACTTTACCTGTCTAGTAGAATCTTCGCGACTGCGGCATCAGTGAGAAGCCCGACCTGTGCTTTTAGCGCACGCCAGCGTGTGATATTCACCCAAAATCACTCTGGTCTTGTTTCTATATCCTGCGGCCTTTCTCTTCTTATCATACACTTCGTATACATTTTTTTCTCTTTCGACCCCCATCATTTTCAAAGGAATGGCTGAAACCGTAACGCCGACATAATACACCAGAAAGTGAAAACTACATAGAGATGAGCACGTACGACGGCCTTACGTAAACATATCGCCAGAATGATTGACACTTAGGTGGACCAATAGTATAGACTACCCACCCGGAAAAAGAAAATCCTCCGCTATACCTTTAAATAGAAATAGCTTATTATTAAGCTTTTCTTTCTTAAGCTATTCTTTCAAGTAAAGTAGCGCGCCAAGCATATTAATTTTTCGCAGTGGTCTCAAGAGTTGATATTGAGATATTTCACTAGTTGTGGTATTGAATACAAAATGTCATTTGATCCAAGATTTTTCAGTTTGCTGTTCAATGATATGATAATTGACTGGAACACATTAGTAAGCTTTACCATTCACATCATCTCGCAGTCTGTTGCACTTAAACACTTATGCTTTTATCAAGAGCTCTGATGAAGTACAATTAATTTCATTCTTTACACACACACACACTTGAGAATGTGTATGTAGCTTTGCTTTAAGTATCTCTCTCTCTGATTGATCCAGGGCACTTTTAAGCACAAGGCAGAGAGTGACCTGCTGTTTGCAGAACATCACAAGATGCTGCTGTATGATGGAAAGCTGTCTGCCAGTATCGCCTTCACTTATAATCCCCGAGCCACTGACGCTCAGCTGTGTCTGGAGTCCTCCCCCAAGGACAATGCCTCCATCTTTGTGCACTCACCACACGCCCTCATGCTGCAGGTATGCTCTTTCTCTTTCTCTCTTCATCACAACTGGTTCACCAGCCCCACACAGCTGCCTGAAAAGACCTGCCCTGCCAGGTGGACTGCTGTCTGTGGGCGAATGAAACTAGCTCATCATCCTCCGTTAACGTAATTAACAATATGAGCATTTTATCATCTCGCTCAGCAAAATATGGCCCACACCTGTGCTGCATCCAGCACTCCATGAGCTCTAAAGCACTTAATCTAATCTGGCCTTCATTGTTATCAAGGGAGGCTACTATCTTTTTAACGTTTATTTATTTATAAATAACATCACCTAATTTAGTGATCTAAAAGAACAACATTAATTAGGTTTTGTTTAAATTGCAAGAATGACTTGTCATAGACTGGAAAATATCAGAATGGGGTAAAACATTTTTTACTTGACACATTTGGATGATGTGTATATATATATATATATATATATATATATATATATATATATATACGTATATATACAGTACTGTGCAGAAGTCTTAGGCACACCAGTATTTTCTCCTCAAAGAAATGGTATTAAGCCAATTATTTATATATTTTGTTGTAGAGTCTCAGTATGAAATATCAGTTTACATTTCCAGACGTTAATTGTGACATTGATTGTAATAATCCAGTGAGATTTTTGAATGCACAAGGATTATGACCACAGCCAATGCTCCACACGGAGGTCTGATCTCACCATCATTGAGTGCATCTGAAATTATATGAAGAAACAGAAAAAAACAGAGACTAAGACCAGAAGAACTGCGGTAACGTCTCGAAGGTAGTGCCTGCCTGCCTGCAAAGCTACAGTACTGTGAAAAAGCACTTGTGTAAAAATGCTGTAAATGAGAATATTTTCAAAAATAATGTCATAATCATAAATAGATTTTATTTATCACTTCATTTTATTAGTTAACTATTATTAACTGTTATTAACTTTTAACAGTTAACTAAATCAAAACAATAGGTGGTTAGTACCCTTTCCGTTTAAAACAGCTTTTGTCCAGGTATTGCACATAGTTTTTAGTATTGCAGGTTTTTTCAAGCGTCTTTGGAAACGTTGCCGCAGTTCTTCTGGTCTTAGTCTCTGTTTTTTCTGTTTCTTCATATAATTTCAGATGCACTTGATGATGTTGAGATCCGACCACCGTGTGGAGCATTGGCTGTTGTCAGAATCCTTGTGTATTCAAAAATGTCACTGGATTATTACAATTATTGGCACAATTAATGTCTGGAAATGTAAACTGATATTTCCTACTGAGACACTACAACAAAATATATAAATAACTGGCTTAAAACCATTTCTTTGAGGCGAAAATACTAGTGTGCCTAAGACTTCTACTGTGTGTGTGTATATATATATATATATATATATATATAAATATTTAAATATATAAATATTAGGGCTGGGAAAAGATTAATCGCGATTAATCGCATCCATAATAAAAGTTCATGTTTACATAATATATGTGTGTGTAGTGTGTATAATTATTTTGTATATATAAATACACACATATGCATGTATATATTTAAGAAAAATGTGTTATTAATATATCAAATATTTATATTTATGTATAATATTATTTTTTTATAAATATATGTAAAGTATATACATGCAAATATTTCTTAAATGTTTACATGCACGTGTGTGCATTTATATATACAAAATAATTGTACACACTACACACACACATATATATTATGTAAACACAAACTTTTATTTTGGATGTGATTAATCGCGATTAATCTGTTCCCAGCCCTAATATATATATATATATATAAATGTATAGTATATAATTTAACATGATTCTCAGATTTTTGTAGTTCATAAAGCCTTCATAAGTTGATGGCACCTCAAGATGCTGAACAGATGAAGTACTTCTCTTTGACAAGGATTTTATGGATGTGCCATCATGTGTCTGTCATCTGGGAGAGCACTAGTCTGATTAAAGGGACATTTAGAAGGACCTCACAGCTGTCTTTCTGTATTTAATTATCCCCCTGCCACTTCATCATGCATACAGAGCACAGATTTAGGAAATAACCTCCAAATATCAGGAGTAGTTGTTGCAGAACAATAGGGAGATTACATTTATGAACTGTTTTTATCAGAGAGTGTCTGTGTTACACAACATAATGACATAATACAACTTAAAATTACAACTTGATTAAAACACATCTAAAATCAATCCTTTCTGTGTTTCAGGATGTTAAAGCTGTGGTGACGCACTCAGTCCAGAGTGCCATTCATTCTATAGGAGGAGTTCAGGTCCTTTTCCCCTTGTTTGCACAGCTGGATTTCCTCCAGCACAGCGGTGACGAGCTGGACACCTCGGTCTGGTGAGAACACATCAAGTCTGCCTGGGGGCGGAATGAAAACTACTAAAGGGATTCTCAGTGGGAAAACAAGATTGAGCTCTTCTCAGGTTTATCCTGGCCAGGAAAAACTGAAAATTAAGTTAATGTTTTCACTCATAGAGTTGCTAAATCCAGTAGACGCACAAAGGCAGTTTTTTTTTTTCCTCTCCATGGGACTCTAACCATTAGTCTGTTTTAGGCTCTAGGGTTTGGCACTCAAGGGGGCAGTGCTCAGTGTTTGGACACACCATTGAATAGCAGCCAATATAAAGTTAAACATTTAACCATGATTGGCTTTATTACTAACAAATGAGTATTTGAGTGTTACCTGCATCGGCCAAGAACAGACTTGAATAGTGTTTCTGCTCCACATGATCAAAATTACCGGTTTGTTTGATTGTAGTAATGACAATAGCAAGATATCTTGGTAACACTTTACAACAAGGTTCGTTAGTTAACTACATTAGTTAATATGAACTAATAATGAATAGCACATATACAGCATTTGTTAAACTTTGTTAATGTTACTTTCAACATTTACTAATACTTGATTAAAATCTTGTTAACATTAGTTAATGCACCGTTAACTAACATGAACAAACAATGAACAGCTGTATTTTCATGAACTAACATTAACAAAGATGAACAAATGCAGTAACAAATGTATTGCTCATGGTTAGTGCATGTTAGTAAATACATTAACTAATGTTAACTAATGAACCTTATTGTAAAGTGTTACCGATATCTTTGCTTTATCTCTTTGAAACAACTGTTTATCATGATGAATGTTGTAAATCTTATTCAAGTAGATTGTGAAAATCTGTTTATCATTTAGTGACCATCATGTCTTTCAAAAGCCCAAATTTAGTAGAATGCCTAAGTTTTTTTTTTCCCGTACCAAAATAGGCTCCATTAAAATCTCAAATATCGCTCAAATCTGGCATAGATTCAAACTTGATGCATCAAGATTCACAAGATGCACGAAAACATAAGGTGTTTGTCATCTTGATGTCAATAATGAAATGGCAGGTTTGAGTGCGTTCAGTCTTAAGATTTCAGTCTGTTCATCACACAGAGCTATCATGTTGCTTCAAGACTTTTTTGTTGTTGATCTTGACAGCCCCTGGTCACTGTCTTTCTTTAATTGTATGGAAAAAGATTTCTGTTTTGTATTCCACAGAAGAAAGAAAGTCATAAGGGTTTGTAAAATGTGTAAATAGTAACATAATTTCAGTCATTTAATTCTTGGAACTAATTCAGGACTAAATGTTATCTGACTTTTTTTTGTTAGTTTGGGTATCTTTCTCTACTGAATCTTACCTGTCATTTTTTTTTGTTTGTTTTGTTTTTTCAGTTGCACACTACTGTCATTTGTGATGGAGCTGTTGAAGGGCTCTGTAGCTATGCAAGAGCAGGTGCTGGCCTGCAAGGGCTTTCTAGTCATTGGTTACTCACTGGAGAAGGTGAGTGCCGGACACGTATGGTTGTGTGCATGTGTAACATTCATGTAAAGAAACATTGATCAAAGGTCTTTTTTAAATTAAAAAGTCTGTATCTTGCTAATGTTAAAACAAGACACGAGAAGAAAAGGTCTTAAGTAAGATTATATTCTTAAAATGGATGAGAGGGAGTCCTTGTGCCTGCAGAAGTTGCTGGGTTGAAAAAAGAGGAATGCTTATTACTGTACCTAACTGAATGTCTCACGATCATATGTTTTAAAACACTGAGAAACACTTTAAGTGCTTAACTTGTCCTTTGCCTTTATATATACATATATATATATATATATACACACACACACCATAATTTTTGTTTTGAAAGTCTTTCTCTCTGTACACACTACTTTTTTCTTGTCTGTTACTCATATCTCAGCATAGAGTAAAGTTCCTTGACACTGAAGGTCTCATCTGGCCTCAGGACCACAGTAGTCTTAAATAAATGTAAAAAAGAATACATGTAAGACTAAAATCGAATTTAGTCAGTTTGTAAAGGCCTTGAAATGTGCGAATGCTTTTGGAATATTAGAAACCCAATTTTAAAATACGTTCTAAATCCAGTGGAAGTCTAAAATGATGGTGTAATGATCGGGGGGTAGGCTGCAATGTTAAGTAAGTAATGTTAGAACTAATGTTTTGTGCGCTTTGCGTGCTTGACATTAATTATATATCTCATTAGAAAAAGTCACCGCACGTTTCTGATAAATAAAATGCAATTTATCTATTTTTTTGTGACTAAGTTTATTAACTTACTTTTATTGATGTTTGGTTTGTATTTTCTTCTCAGTCTTCCAAAGTACACGTGACACGATCTGTGCTGGACATCGTCCTCGCCTTCTCCCGTTACCTTAGCAACCTTCCTAACGGGGTTTTGCTCTTGAAACAGCTGTGTGACCACATCCTCTTCAACCCTGCCATCTGGATTCATGCCCCAGCTAAGGTATCTTACACAGACATTTACATAATGCTAGCTTAGTAGTTTACCAATTCTTTGTTTTCTTAAATGTGACTTGATTGTTGCTTGAAATTGATTTGCTGCCCCCAACAGGTACAGCTGGTTCTCTACACCTACCTGGCCACAGAATTCATTAGCACCGTCAATATCTACAATGCCATCCGCAGAGTTGGAACTGTACTGCAGGTCATGCACACACTGAAGTATTTCTACTGGGTTGTAAACCCACTGGACCGCAGCGGAATCACGCCCAAGGGCCTCGGTAAGAGTGCAGAACTAAACCAACTTCTCAACACATGTGGAGACAAGTGAATAAGGGTCAAAAAAGGTTCATGTGTAGCTACTGTATAATGGTATCCAAATATTGTTTGAGAACAATATTTATTTTCACATTTAGTACAATTTATTCTTCTTACAAATTATATTATCAGCATAATAGCGCGAATGAAAAGGTATTTTTTTTGTCATGTTTAAATAAATGGGATTTTTTTTTTTTGTGGTCTCAAACTTTAGAGTCCCGCTATATAAACTATCAATACGTGTTCGTCTTTCAACTTTCATTTGGTGGTATAGAGTCTCATCTGAATATCATATTTATTTATATTGGTTTTAAAACACAATGTTATTGTGAATATCCTGTCTTGATAATGCAGGATTTTTCCAAATAAAAAGGGCACTGCAGGTTTGCACTAAAGATTTGGATGGAAAACATCCCATCCCACAATAACAGAGCAATTTGTCTTTCAGTGTGTTTTCTGTGTAATTTCCACAGTAGACCGCTTCCTTGCTTGTCTCATGCAAATGTCATTAAACAGAATCAAGGTTACAATAAATGAATTAAATATTATCTTTTTTTGGAAAGGAAAATAATTTAAAATTGTGGTTCTAAACTGATGTAAACAACACAATGAAAAGCATTAGTATTTTCACCAATTGCATTGGGCTGTGGAATATTACATTTGATTTGATATTTCATGACCCCTCTTTTTGGTTGATATCCTGTATCTGTTTGTGTTCAGACGGGCCGAGACCCAATCAAAAGGAGATTCACTCTCTCCGAGCGTTCCTGTTGCTGTTTGTCAAACAGCTTATCATGAAGGTGCAGTAGAGTGGCTATAACATAATATAAATACAATCTGTATTAGTCAACTCCATCACGAGGAGTGCAGTACAGATAATACTTGTGTGTCTTGTCAATGTAGGATCATGGTGTAAAGGAAGACGAACTGCAGAGCATTCTGAACTACCTGCTCACAATGCACGAGGTACCCTAATGCATCTACTCTCATTTCAAACAGTTCTCAATACATCGCAGTCTTTTACACCAGTATCGCTGTCTGACCACTTTCAGTTATGTGACAAAATCAAATGCTGTCATTTTTTGGTTACACTGGACATTCTGTAACTGCCACCAGATGGCGCTTGGTCCCCACAGCTGTCTCTCTCTTAAAGGGATACTCCACTTTTTTGTAATTCTCCACATTTTACCATTCCCCCAGATTTAAACAGTTGAGTTTTACCATTTTTGAATCCATTCAGACGATTTTCTGATATTTAGAAGAATATCGGTAACTGGACGGTTTCTGGTCTCATTGACTTCCATAGTATATATTTTTTTTCCTACTATGGAAGTCAATGGGACCAGAAACTGTCTGGTTACTGATATTCTTCTAAATATCAGAAAATTGGCTGAATGGATTCAGAAAAGGTTAAAACTCAACTGTTTAACTCTTAAAGGGCCACTAGACGACAATGCTGTCAAACAGCGACCCCTAGAGTAACTGTGGAGTACTTGTTTTTAACATTACTGTTGTAAATACCACTCACGGAGGGCATGACGTGTTACGTAGTATACTACATTTTGGTTTATTTTGTTGTTTAATGAGATCTAATATATGTTGTTTGTGGTGAGAATTTTCACGTGATTAAATACATATCCCCATGAACTTTAATGGTCCAGAGGATGAACTTTTGCCATGTTTGTCACAGGTTCTGGGTTCTAATTCTTACTAATTGTATAGTTTATTTTCCTCATCAACACCGATTATATATTAGTGGCTGTATTTCAAGCAGGGACATGTTTTTTGTGCATTGGGTTTTGTGATTTCACCGTAATGAGTCTCTCAGTCCCCGCAATGGATTGAGCAATGAGCGCGCGTCAGTTTGAATATCACAACAGAACACTGAATCCACTGAAACTGATCGCAGCGGCAACGAGCACTTTGGTCACTTGAATTCAAAAACAACACATTTCAGATCGCCTCTTATTTAACAAACGAAATAAATGAATCTAGAGTTACCTGGAGATGTTTATTTGTTTGTATTGGTACATCCGTGCTGCGAGATGCTTCAATGGGGACATATCACACGCACATTACGGCTATGCTCGCGTCTGACTCCTCGCTCGGTCAGTCTGCTTTTTCCTCTTTCTCTGTTAATCCGACAATGCTTTCCTAGCTTTCTATATCTTATATGCCGGCTCCGCCATGACGATAGTGTGACAAACTCCATCCTTGTCGACCTTGTTCCTGGATATGTGCAGTGTTGTCGCAAGACTCGCAAAGGTGTATGTTACATCGCGAGAGCTGATATCACGGGATACTTCCTAATAGTGCAGGGCGGCGAGCCGCCGGCCTGAAACTGCAAGTGAGATTTTTCCGCTCACAGGCACCAGGGGGGGTCGAGACACCCACCATTCAACCCTAAAGAAGTCATATAACCATTTCAATAACTCTGAAGCTGTTAAATTAAGCTAAAATTACTGCCTTGTGTCCCTTTAAAAACTTACTTACTTTTTTACTTTTAAAACTGTTTAACATTATACCACTTTCCACAACGTACTCATGAATTTTCTATACTATTATATATATGTTTGCTTCTTTTTGCAGAAAGTGCCATTTTTACTCCCTAATAATTTCCCGTCATATGTATATGTAATGTTAATCCTGCAACAAGTTAATGCAGTCACAATTTGCTCTATATATTAACTAGACAGTAACTTACAATGTACAATCCCCTGCTTAACTCTATAATCTGCATCATTTTTTGAGTGTGTTTTGAATAAATCCTTTCTCTGACATGTTATGTTTATTTATTGTAAATATTTTTTTTCCAGGATGACAATCTGATGGATGTTCTCCAGCTTCTGGTGGCACTGATGTCTGAGCATCCTGGCTCAATGGTTCAAGCCTTCGATCAGCGGAATGGAATACGGTGAGAACTGTGTTTGCCGTTTGAAACCAGACATTACATTCTTTAAACCATTTTTTTTTTATTAAAAACTATAAATTAAACTGGAAAAAAAATAACTCACAGATGAATTTGAATCAATCTCTGTGGAATAATGGGAGGCCACAATTCTTCATTCTCAGCAGAGACATCTGAGTCCTGCTCAACAAAACCTATAAAAACACTTTCATAGGTTCATATGATACCTATGCTGCTGTACTGAGCGCTCATACGGGCTACTAAAATGGAGGCATTTACATGTCCAAAGCCTTTATAGATATGCTAGTTCCACTGACAGCCACGGGGTTAAATGTGCACGTTAGCGGGGGGGCATCTGGACAGCTCGTCACGATAAAACAGAGGGCCTCACTTTCATTTTAGATCTGACAACCTCATTCAAATCACACTTCCATCAGATCCTACTCCAGAAGGATATAGGCAGATTCATTTTAATATGTAGACAGTGTAATAGTCTCGGTTACATATGAATGTACATGTCAGCTCTTGTGAGATCTGTGTACACACCAGACTGCGTCGTAATTTCCTTTTGTTGGAAAGAATCATTGAATACAGTTAAAAACAAAAATTCTTCATATATTTTAGATTGACTCTGATGGTACATACATATTAAATTAGATAAAATATGTTTGTTTTGAACTTTCTCTCTTATGTTTATTATGCATACTTTTTTATTTTAACACTTTTGCCCTTCTGTGAACAAAACAGGGTCATCTTTAAGCTTCTCGCATCCAAAAGTGAAGGGATTCGTGTGCAGGGACTCAAAGTCTTGGGCTACTTTCTCAAATATTTGTCTCCAAAGTAAGTTACTTTTCATTATTTGGAATTAAGGCTTGTAATAATACTGTTGATCATATTAATAACAATAACACTTTAACCCTGTTTTTAATATGTGATACATTTACATGATTCACTCCGACTGTTTATTTTACAAAATGAGTCGGTAGTGGATGGTTTAGCTATAAATATTTAGCAGAAATAAGCTCCCAGCAAACCATCAAGTGACTTGAAGGCTTTTTTTTTTCTTTTCTTAAAATGAATGATTTAAAATAAGCAACTTGGTCTTTTCCCAGAGTGAATTCAGCTGGGTTATTTTGATAACAAATTACTCTCACTCCTCCACTATTAATACATGCAGCATGGACATATTTATGCGTTAATGTAGTCAAAGTCTGTAATTGTGTGTAAGTATTTTTCCAAATGTTTCGGTGTTTGATAGATAAAGTTCAGTTTCATTTATAATCCCATTTGCTTTGTGTGAGTTTCCCCCAGAAGGAATCTGACCGCCAAGTGATTTTAAAATAGATGCTGCTTCATTTCGTGACTATGAAGATATTTTTCAGAAGCTCTGGGCTGCAGTTATGCCCTGTTGTGGAGTAGATCATAGTGTGGGCTTGGGGCTGACGTTTTGGATGCCATGTGTTTCAGGACAAAGTCAGAGGTCATGCTGGCTCACGGCCTGTTCTCTCTGCTCACTGAACGATTGTTGCTCCACTCGAACCAGATCACAGTCACAACATACAACGTGCTTTTTGAGGTCAGTCTCCTACATTGATACCTTTTTTTTTTTTAATGGCTGCTTGTAGCATTTTGTTTTTGACCACAGTATTATGCAAACATCAGCCACATTTTTTGGTAAGAGCATGACCGACACAGTAATATCTATGGAAGCTTGTTTCCGTCACTGAATAAGAAAAAAAAAAATAATAATAATTGCGACTTTTTATCTCACAATTGCGAGATATAAAGTCAGAATTGTGAGATATAAAGTCAGAATTGTGTGATATGTAGTCACAATTCTGAGAAAAAAAGACAGAAGTGTGACTTTTTATCTCGCAATTCTGACTTTATAACACATAATTGTGAGATTATATGTCGGAATTCTGACATCTTTTCTCAGAATTGTGAGATATACAGTAAACTCGCAATTGCGAGTTATCAGGCAAATTCTAAGGGGAAAAAGACTAACTTTGTCCCCCTCAGAATAGTTTGTATCTCACAATTCTGACTTTACAACACGCAATTTCTACTTTATATATACATTTCTGACTTTATAACACGCAATTGCGACTTTATATTATGCAATTCTGACTTTATATCACGCAATTCTGACTTTATATCACACAATTCTGACTTTATAACACGCAATTGCGACTTTATATCACGCAATTCTTACTATATATCGCAATTCTGACTTTATAACACGCAATTGCGACTTTTTATCACGCAATTCTGACTTTATAACACACAATTGCGACTTTATCACGCAATTCTGACTTTGTCTCGCAATTCTGACTTTATATCTTGCAATTGCGACTTTATATCACGCAATTCTGACTTTATAACACGCAATTGCGACTTTATATCACGCAATTCTGACTTTATATCTCGCAATTCTGACTTTATATCTCGCAACTGCGACTTTATATCACACAATTCTGACTGTATATCTTGCAATTCTGACTAAATAAAGTCAGAATTGCGAGATGTATACTCGCAATTGTATGAAAAAAAGTCGCAATTGTGAGATAAAAAGTCGCAATTACCTTTTTTATTTTACATTCTGTGTCGCAATTAGCTTTTTTTTTTTTCATTCTGAAACAAGCTTCCATAAATATCTGCCCCCTCTCAAGTAAATAAATTTTTTTGGTATGGTAACACCATCAATAAACAAATGCATGCACTTTTACATTTGAATCAACATATTTAACAACCTCCTTCTCCTTAACTTTTTGAAATCGGCAAATTATAATGCTCACATGACTATTTGCCCTTGATCCATTTTTTAAAACGCATTTTTTAAGGTGCCACATTTTCAAATGGCTTACGGCAGAGAGTTCCAGTATTCAGCTACTTTAACTGAAAAAGCTAACCTGGCGAATGTTGCTGACCTATATTTGACTAGTTCATCATTTGGCAGGTTTATTTACTTTCTTATGGATTTTCTTTCTTCATACTGACACCTGATCATTGTGAAATGCTGTGTACTATCTATCAGTGACTAACCAGAACATTCTCACCAGATTCTTACGGAGCAGATCTGTACCCAGGTCATTCACAAACAGCACCCAGACCCTGACTCCACTGTGAAGATTCAAAACCCACGTAAGTTAACATGAACCACAATCCCTTCTCCCGTGGCACCAGTGATTATGCACTCTGCATATGCATATGCACTCTGTATTAAATAGCTGTTAATAGATTAAACAGACACATTTTTACTTCTTTTTATTGTATTTAATAAAATAAATACAGACATTTTTATTTATATAAGAAAGTTTCTTTTCTTAATGGACAATTATAAATATTTTTTTCCCTACTTTTTTGTATTAGCGGCCATATTTATTTACACTCTGTTAAGGTTGTACTGCAGTTTTACCTGCATTTCTCTGCGAAATCTCAAATAAAAAATTCTATGAAGACATAAATACACGGTTATTTTGTTTACTCAGAAAACAATATTTACAGTTATCACCATAACCATATTCAGAAATGCAGAGATTCTACACCACCTCTCGTGTGTGTGGAAAATGTCCATATATGAAAGACTGCAAGATCACAAGCAAATTTGCTTATTTTTACTTGTGATTTACAATAATAGTTTTAAGTGAGTCTCGTTTCATATTTTTGTGCCTGCTGCGGTGCAAATCAAACAGTCACCGTTTTTTTCTTGTGTCTAGTGGTGAAGTGTACAGTTACCTCAGACAAATGGAGCTCATTTGATGGTCACCATTACTCCGATGATAAACACATTAAAGAATAATTAACTTCCCCCTGTAGCTATAGGATAGAGTTTTCACTGCATCCGTTTAATTCGCAACCAGCTAGTTTCTCAATATTAGATGGCTGAATTCTCTTATAATGAGATGCCTTATTTCCAGCCTCTGTTTATGCTCAATTTTACAGTACAGGATTAGGCAGCAAATCAGATGCTCTGGTTTTAATTTAAAAAGGGAAACTAATATTGTATATTGATCCATATCAGGCCTTTCCCTAATGAAGCTTAATTCTGAGGTACTTTAGGCAGCTGATTAGAGCTGTATTCCAATCCATGGAGATGTGACCATATACACAAACCACTTGCCAGTCAGAAGAATGACAGTCAATCACAGATCCTGGGTCGGTTCTAAAACGCTCAGATGGAGATGGTAAACCAACAGAGTCTGATTCAAGGCCATCTCATAGAGTATCAGAGAGCGAGCACAGCAGAGTTTCAGCTTTCTTCTTCTGTCTCTCCTTGATTTGATCTGTGTTGAAGCCTCTAAATGGCTCTGATTGCAGTCTTTAGCAATGTCAGACCCAATCAAACAAACTGAGGAAGCAAAAGTTGCTTTTAAATTAAACTGCGGGACAAACCAGGACCAAATGGTGATTGGAGAGGGAAAAAAACAGAAAAGTGCAGAGATACATGCAAAGGTAATTTTCTACTGGTAAGGTTCAGTGACTCTAATTTGAGTGAGTAAGGCGTAGAAACAACACAATTCTGCTGGAACGAGCGAGAGCATTGGTTACAGATGCTGTCGTGCTCTAAACTCCCTGTGACGGCTGAAACTTGAGCTGCTCTTCTCAACTTAATGCATGCTGACATTGTCTAGATAATTCATCTAAACAACCAATCTTTCCAGTTTAAGCTAACGCTCAGTTCCTGGAAGCCACGGCTTTAGCTGCAGAGTTTAGACTATACTGACCTTATGATGTAGACATATTTTTACTCCCTCCACAATATCTGTGAGTTATTCTCACTATGTGCAAAAATGTTGGGGCAAAAATATGTCTGTTTACTAAAAGGGGTGCAGATGTCTTTATCCCTCTTTAAAAATAAATAAATAATTAAAACTAGTGCTGTCAAACGATTAATCGCGATTAATCGCATCCAAAATAAAAGTTTGTGTTTACATAATATATGTGGGCGTAGTGTGTATAATTATTTTGTATATATAAATAGACACACATGCATGTATATTTAAGAAAAATGTGTTCTTAATATATCAAATATATATATTTATACATAATATTAATTATGTATAAATGTATATAAAGTATATACTTTCAGATTTTTCTTAAATATATATTTTATAGAATATTAAATATTATATATTTAAGAAAAATGTGTTCTTAATATATCAAATATTTATATTTATACATAATATTAATTATGTATAAATATATATAAAGTATATTCTTTCAGATTTTTCTTAAATATATACATGCATGTGTGTGTATTTATATATACAAAATAATTATACACACTACGCCCACATATATCACGTAAACACAAACTTTTATTTTGAATGCGATTAATCGCGATTAATCGTTGGACAGCCCTAATTAAAACGTATAACTATTATGTTCACTACCAATCAAAAGTTTCAAAACGGAAAGATGTTTTTAGTGTTCTTGAAAAAAAGTATTTTATGCTCACTCAGGCTGCATTTTTGTTGATCAAGAATATGGTAAGAACTGTAATGTTGTGAATTATTAATATTATTTAAAATAATATTTTTCTATTTGTATACAGTTGAAATGTAATGTCTTCATGTGATTGCAATGCTGAATTTTTTAATTATTATTACTCCAGTCTTCCGTGTCACATTAACATTTTTTTCTGGATTCTATTAATAGAACAGAAAGTTCAAAAGAACAGATTTTGTAACATTATAAATGTCTTTATTGTCACCATTGATCAATTTAATGCATCCTTACTGACTAATTAAAAAAAAAAAAGTCTTACTTACCCCAAAACTTTAAATGGCAATGTACATTTTCCCCATTAAAATATGTTGTAAATGTTTGTGCAGCTGTATAACAGTATAATGTTTGGACATGCTGTTTACTTTGTTTTCCTTAAACATTTTAATTTACACCATTTTTGGTGTATTAGATAATCAGTAAAAAAGAATATCAGTAAAATCTGCAATCAATATTTTAGTGTTTAAAAACAAAAACTAATGTGATGACTTCCCTTTTAAAGGATTATTAGCTTTTTGAAAAACTAGGCATTCAGATACAGTGTGAAACGGTACATTCATGTGCATTAAAGGCATATTTTTTTTCCCCCATCAGAGATCCTAAAGGTGATAGCTGCTCTTTTAAAGAATGCTCCTCCAGGAGCAGAAAGCATGGAAGTACGACGTATCTTTCTCTCAGACATGATCAAACTCTTCAACAACAGCCGAGAGAACCGCAGGTGGGGACTGTTAAAACACACACACACACAAACTGTCCAACACTCATCATCATCATGAGTTTTTTTTGTAAAGGTTTTGTTGGTAACGCTTCCTTTTACAGTCCTGTTACCTATGTACATACTATGTACTTATTGTAGTAATTACAATTACTGGGTAAAAACTAGGTACTAACCCTGAACCTACCCCTAACCCATGTACTTACCTGATATTAGCCAGTACTTTCTAGGTAAGTACACTGTAAGTACTGTACTGTAAAAGGAAGCGATACTGTTTTTTTTTAACGCACTCATTCTTTTGTGTAGGAGTCTGTTGCAGTGCTCGGTGTGGCAGGAGTGGATGCTGTCTCTGTGCTTTATTAACCCCAAGAACAGTGAGGAGCAGAAGATCACCGAGATGGTGTACGCCATCTTTCGCATCCTCCTTTATCACGCCATTAAGTACGAGTGGGGCGGCTGGCGCGTGTGGGTGGACACGCTCTCCATCACGCACTCCAAGGTCAGGACCCAAATGCACACACAAAACAACACACGGATGAATGTATGCGGTACACATTAATTGCATCATGAGGATTCACACAAATTTACAAAGCTTGGTAATCAGGGTTCCTACGCAGTTTGGAAAAGTATGGAAAAGTATGGAATTTGATTTGAGTAATTTCCAGGTCTGGAAAAGTATGGAAAAAATAAATCAGAGTATGGAAAAATATTTATGTTTCCAGACTATTGTACAGTTTGTTCATTTTCTAAATGTAAAATTAATCACTTATAAATGTATATAATATGCAATCGTCTTTTTCATGGTGTTTGGATTAGGCTGCCAGCGAGCGCTGTCTAAAGATCGGTTTTACACTTGATCTGCCTGAGTCTAGGTCTCCAGTGATTGGTTGTTACGTTGTTAGGCAGCAGTTAGCCCCTACCTCAAACAGAGTTTGACTTAACATCTTTGACTTTGACATCTTTGACTAAACAACTAAACATGACTTTAGCTCTATTTTCTAATTTTCTGGTCAATTGTACATGAACATCCCTTTTGTTTCTGTAGGGGTTTACAGTTATTTAAATTTACAAAATTACAAAACTCGGGGTTCGAGACGACCACCATTCAACCAGAAAAAAAGTCATATAACCATTCCAAACTCCAAATCTGTTCAGTTCAGCTACAAAACCTGCATAGTTCCCCTTTAAATATGGTCGAAAAAATCTGTATGAAGTCTGGAAATTTGAGTCTGGAAAAGTATGGAATTTTGAAATGGAAATTGTGTAGGAACCCTGGGTAATCTATCATACAACACAGAAAAGGTTTTATGTCTTTAAAAATATTTCCCTGATTTAATTTAATTGCTCTTCTTACAAAACTGACATCAGTATTTTCAAACAGTGATTAAATAGTGTACAAACCTCAGTGAAGTCTACACCACCAAATAAAGGGTTCTTTTTGCCTCCCTTGTGCTGATTTGTGTTACCATTGAGTTTACTGGTGTTTTTTCACTAATGGATAAAAAATTACTTATTAATATTACCATAACAATGAACATCATCATCATCATCATTATTATTACTAAACTATTGCTAATAGTATGCATTAACAAACATATTTCTTCATTTTTTCATGTACACTACAGTTTAATGGTTTTTTGTTATGTTTTGGAAGGAAGTCTCCAAAGCTCACCCAGGCTGCGCTTATTTGGTTAAAGAATACAGTAAAAACAGTGATGTTGTGAAGTGTTGTTATAATTTAAAATAACTGTTTTCTATTTAAATATAGTTAAAAAAATATTTATTCATGTGATGAAAAAGCTGAGCTTTTAGTGTCATTACTCCAGTGTCACATGGTCCTTCAGAAATCTGATATTTTTTGGTGGTAATAAAAATAGACAGAAGCAAACAATAGCCTTTTAAAATAAGTTAAAATACATTTACTGTATAATAACAAGGATGCAATAAATGGTTCAAATAAAGTATCAAAAGCAAGTAATTATGTTTTATAGAACAACACTGTTAATAAAAACAATCAATATGTTTAATAACGAATGCCTGCAGAGGTGCCAACAGCCTGGTGTTGTTACACTTTCAGGGTGTCCGCGGGGTTTTATAAAGTATTAAAAAGTGATAAATCAAAATTGTCAAATTTAAGGCCATTAAAAGTGTTAAATGTAGTCTGAGAGGTATTATTTTTTAAAAATTAGATATTATTTTTTTCAGACTATCAGGTGTCCTATTCTGTGTTTGCATTTGTCCATTTAAATATGGGCTTTAGCTTGTCTGGGCACAATCAAAGATCGTTCGTCTCTGTCTATGTTTGATGCTGACGCCATATTCAATGGTCGATCGACATCATCTGTGAACAAGTGATCACCCGGATTTAGACCTACCTATATTGTATTTACATAAAGCGTTCACAGGCAAATTTGCTTTATGTTTAGGTCTATATTGTTTTTATTTCCCCGGTGTCGAAATCAGGCAAACATAAATGTCAGGCAATACGATATTGCATGTCAATATCCACGGATCACTGGATCTTTAGTAAGTTGGAAGAAACACTATATTGAATCCAACATTTAGTTTAAATTGATAAAATTATTCGTTTTAGTCACATTTTCGTAGTTTCCCTTATTAAATCCTGTCACACAGCAGATCTTTTGCCATTTTTATATGTTATAAATGTCAAAATCTGTGTAAATAATAGAAAGGTTGCTGCTGATTAACACTTAATTCAGTGTCGTGATGGTTTTAAAAAAAATTCTGAAGGTAGTAAAAAAGGTATTAAAAAGTAGTAAATTTAACTTAAGGAATACTGTATATACCCTGACTTTACAGCAGATCAAATCCTTGTTTAATACTGGCTAAATTACATTTAATTCAAGTGTCCACTTCATTTTTAATATTTGGCAACTTCTTTACAATAGAAGTGCTATAGACACTGTCATTTCTTGAACACAAACATGTGGCCATCAAAACATGCAAACTCAGAGCTAGGGTTTTATTTTGTGTTTTTAACATTTTTGAAATCGTAATGAATGTTAGCATATCTAAAATATATATATCTAGAAATAGCACATATAACGTTCCCCAAAGAACTTTAAAAGCAACCCAAACTCACAGCATATTTGGATATGGAGTTTGAGACATAATCTCCACACATACATGATAGTTCATTTTGAGCTGCTTGTTCTGTGAACGGAGCCGCTCTGAGACGCACATAACCTGCACACATATGAATAATTAAAGCTCATATTAAACCTGCAGGGCATATATTTATTTAATCGAATCGCAGCCTTTGTGAATTTATAATAGCACTATGGTATAGTATAGAACATCGTGCTGCCTAAACGGTCAAAAAATTACTCGACGACACGGGTAAATTGCTAATTTTTTAAATTGAGGACTCGAATTTAATCAAAGAATCACGACAGTCCTTAATATTTTTGTGGAATAAAAAAATCCCCCCCCCCCCAAAAAAAAAAAAAAAAAAAAACAGTTCAAAAGTTTAAACATCTCAACTATCAATTTTGATCAGTTGCATGCTTTATTTCATAAAAAAATTAAATATAGCAATACTGTATTTATTTACTGTATTTACATATTTCATCTTTTTGCACTAGAATAACCCCAAACTTTTGAATATGCTATATAATAAGCTATATAGCAAAAATATTTGAATATAAGCATATATATTATAGTATTGGCTGCTTGTTAGTAGTGTAGTGTTCCATATGCATTTCATCCAGAAACCATGCAGACATCATATTGAAATGAAAACAAAAATTTTTGATACGACTTTGCCTCCTCATTTCAAAAGTCTGATTTACACCTATTATTCCTTTGCTTTTCTCTCTCTGGTGTCTCTTGCCATCAATCTGTCTCTCTTTTTTTCCCAGCACTGATCATACTCTTGTATTTGGTTCCTTTTCTCATTGCCTCTTGCTCTCCTATACGCCCGACTCTCTCTGCATTCATCCACTGGCTTCTTCTCACTGCAGAAATCTGACTGTTATTGCGCTCTATAATCAACTTGACTTCTCAGATTAGAATCTTTATTTTTCCTCCAATGCCAAACCCTCTGTTCATACTTTTATTTACAGATTGAATTGCACCCATAATGTTCTTGAGAGCTCTCAGTTTTCTGTGCTTTCTAGTTTCAGAAATGTCTATTTTAAGATGCTCTATTGACATTGTAATATGGACATGGTTCCAAGCGTAGTGAAGTCATTTGGTGTCAGACTGTGGTTTTGGGCACCAGCTTCTGGCACTCATCCATTTATACACTCTGTTTGTGTTCTTGTCACTGGCCACTTGGGGGCGCAGCTGTGCTATCCAGTGAGATGTGTAAGAAAAGGAAGATCTCTAGTGCTCAGAGTGCTTATTCATCAGAATATGTAGCCTTATTATAGCCTCAGATTCACTTCGAGCGAGTCATTTCTATAATGTTAGTGTCACCAAATGGAATCACAAAAATATTGTTTCCAAACAGGTTTCCAAATACCTCCCTTCTTTCGTTGGTTGGACAAACAGCCATGACAGATATAGGCCAGTGTTATTACTGTATATCAGGGTGGTCAGAATGCTCTTGAAATGTGTGTCTTGATAGGACTGCAGAGCCGCAGTGGTTAAAGGAAAATTTCAGGGCAATCGATTTAAATTATACAAAATATACTATAAATAATGTCCTAAGCTGGGTCGCATGTCCTCCTTTAATTTTGCAATGAAATGTAGAGAATGTAAGTGAATTTAATTTTTAATTTGAGAAATATACTTTAATGGAATGTAGTTAGATTTTTTAGCCCATCGTATTGTAAAACGTTTCGACACCTCTATTAGAAATGGTTTATTGACAGTTGTCTCTGCATATTAAGCACATAAATAGCATTAAAAAAATGTATTCATTAAACTTTTTATTGCAAATTTTACATTACAACTTTAAAGGTGAGAAAGATCAAACACACCGAGAAAACAAAAAAAAAAATCCATTTTTTTTTGTAATATATTAATTTCATGTAAATAGTCCTAAAAAATTAAACAAACGTTGTTTATGTTTATTCATTTCGGCTGTTTTATCCATAATGACGTACGAATGAAAATAATACCAGAGGAAGTGATTAATTCAAGGGGAAATAAATAAATAAATAAATAAAAGTAGTTGTGCTACAGAATTATTTCAAAAGCATGCTGAAATACAGATACAAATTCTTATGATGATAGTAATGTCTGTACAGATACCTCTTTAAAAACATTAAAATAAAGTTAATTCTTCTCACTCACACCCCGCAGTTAATGGTGTCAATAAAATGTAATCTGTGAGCGGATCGAGCAACCTTAAAGGATTGCAGTGTGCTTTGCTTTCTCTCTTTTTAATGCAGACACGTTTTCTTTGAGCCTGCTTGCATTCCTAAAGTAGCTCACTGCTGAGGCAAGTGCACACAAATTGATCATTCCCCTTCCTATGGGTCAAGCCTGTAATTGCTTTTTTTTTGCGCTATAATTGCACAAGATTAATGCAGGTAAGGTCCTGTTCTGTTTACAGCGCCTCTGCTCTGATCTAAAAACAGAAAAGGGGGTCGTGCGAATGAACTGAAAAGGTGTAGCAGTGCAGAGCTAGAGAGATAGTTGCATCTGCTGAGGGGAAAAAAAAAATCTAAAGAAACTCAATTGCAATTTTATTGTCCAGTGTGATAGATTTCCTGCCAACTCTGGAGTAGGAGAGCTGTTTGTCACTGTAGCTCTCCCTTTCAGCTGCAGGGGCTGGCTGAGTCTGTGTGGGGGAGAGAGAGAGAGCGAGACATTGTGTGTGAAATAGAAAGTGTGCATGTTTGCATATTAGAGATATGTGAATGTGTGCTTTTGAGGTTGTAGTATACAAGATCTCCAGATCCCCATGTTTGAACACATTTAATATTCATCTCAAATGGCCTAGGCAATCATTAGGACAAGTCCTCATAAATTCAACCAGCCTTTTGGGAACTCCCCTGGTAAATAAATACATGCTCTTGGGTAGACATGCATTTAGACAAGTGTGCAAAATATTCCCCCTCTTTTCTTCACAATTCAATTGTTTTTTCAGCTCACTATAGAATGCCGTCTTTCATTGAGTAAATGTGTTATTGTAACATGAACATTTCATATCTAAAAATATATAGTTCAGTATATGTAGTTCAATATATAGTTCAATTGAGTGTATATATATATATATATATATATATATATATATATATATATATATATATATATATATATAAATAATAATTCCATTCTTTAATATATATTTAAAAGTTCATATATACATACACACACACACACACACACACACACACACATATAAAATAATAATTCCGTTCTTTAATATATATTTAAAAGTTCATATATACATACACACATACACACACATATAAAATAATAATTCTGTTCTTTAATATATATTTTAAAGTTCATATATACATACACACACACACACACACACACACATATAAAATAATAATTCCATTCTTTAATATATATTTAAAAGTTCATATATACATACACACATACACACACACACATATAAAATAATAATTCCGTTCTTTAATATATATTTTAAAGTTCATATATACACACACACACACACATATATATACATATATATATATATATATATATATATATATATATATATATATATATATATATATATATATACATACTATGTTGTAACGAACTAAACAAAATCTCTTTATATATGTATATGATTTAAATCTATTGAGTTCATATTTATGTACATGCAAACACCCCCCCCCCCACACACACATATATACATATAGAGAGAGATTCTGTTCTTCAATACATCATTTAAATTAATTGAGTTCATATATATGTAGATACACACACACATTCATACATTATATTATTATTATTATTTATTTATTTATTTATTGTTTATCTTAGGAGATGTACATACAGACTTTGGCATGTGTGCTGTTATCTGATTGTTTGCGTTTTACCGAGCATGTGTGTATCAAAGGAGATGAAGTTTCCTTTCCAGCCAGCTCGTTGTAGGCAGACAGATGTTT
Organism: Cyprinella venusta; assembly: GCA_038021265.1. Classification (NCBI taxonomy): domain Eukaryota; kingdom Metazoa; phylum Chordata; class Actinopteri; order Cypriniformes; family Leuciscidae; genus Cyprinella; species Cyprinella venusta. Next base: position 26,641,379 of record CM075866.1, read on the forward strand.
CTGCAGATGGGCCTGCTGACACCACAGCTTACCCAAGGTGCCCCTGTCCCAGCACTGCACATAAATGAGACTCAGCTCCACACAGTTACTGAAGGGACAGTTTTCTGTTGGAAGTGATCACCTTGTGAAAGACTTGGTGCCCTTCATGCTTTCCTAGTCAGCACTCTTCTGTTTTACTGTAAGAAACATCTTAATGGGTGAAGGAGATGTTGTAATGGTCCTGAAAAATTGGCTGCTTCTTCCTAGAATGCCTTAAATGAGAGTCCTGAGACCTCCTCTAGGGCATCACACTAGGCTTTTGTGTTCTCTAAGGGAATGAATTATAAGCATTTAAGATAATGTATTTATTTTTGGAGTACAGTACATTATTACAAAACTCTGTGAAGAATAAAGCAATACCCCTAAACATATTGTATTTAAAATAAATATTATTAATACCTTAAAAATAAGGATTCACAATTATGAATAAGGATTCATAATTATGTCAATCCATGAGTGAGGATTGTATTTGGTAGTTAACCTATACTGTATGCCTCCTATATTAATATCCCCATTTTTGGCTATTAGCATTTAAAATATAATATGATATTAAAATATAATGTAATTATTGTAATTATATAATAATAATAATAATAATAATAATAATATAATTAAAACAATTATTGTCTGCTCCTTCTTTTTGATATTACCATGAATTTATTTCCTAAACTATCTTAACACTAAAATCCTGTTAGCCTACAAGAAAATGACGCTTGTCTTTGTTGACAGTATTGAGATTCTGGGCCGAATGTAGATGTTTGAAGAAAAAAACCGGCCTAAAAAACATAAAAGCCTATTCTATGGTGTCATGAAGTTGCTTATCGTGCTGGACAACAGCAATACTATGGATTTAGAAGACAATGGATTCCAGCATTGGGACATTGTTTGTAAAGATAGAGGCACTCTTGCAGACAGTCTGTATTGAATAAACTCATAGGCCGGCAAGCAAATTGACTTTAGGAAATGGATAGCATTGACTGTTTAAAGACATTGACATCGATAAACCAATCACTTTCTTGACATTCATTTTGCATGCTTTTGGAAATGTTTTTGAGGTAGAAAAATTTTATTTTGTCTTAAAAAATGTCAAAGATGACAATCCTTTTTCCTCGTAGTATTTTTGAAAAAAAACAAACAAAACAAAAACAAATGTTATTATTGTTGTTAGAATAAGCAAAGAGAAAAATTAACAAAAATAAATGTATAATAAAATCTACACCTGGATCAAGATAGATTACACACAGTCTTTGTACATTATGCAGTTTTGCATCTCAAGTGCTTTAAAAAAAAATATTGTTATAACTGGAAAACAAGAGAGGGGTTCTGCTGGTCTGTCTGCCTTGAGTCTCTCTCTGTGTACCTTTATTCCTGACTGTGAGAGTATCGAAGGGGGGGAAAGAAAACTAACAGTGTCTTTTGGACAGAAGAGATTCAGTCTGCTGACCACATTGATTTTTGTAGGAATGGAATCGCATTTAGCTAATCCAATTAGAGCATTCTCAGGGTCCCTATTTCCCCTTTGTTTTGCGGTTACTCACTATCTATTGATCTAAATGGGGCTCCCTACTGGCCCTACTGTGAGAGTCTGTAGCCGACTGCTCCCTGCTGATCCAAGATCAGTGACTTTAGCAGTGTTATGGTCTGTTGCTGAGCTTGCAGTCTGATTGCAGCAATTTGGATGAATCTTCCCTGTAGATTTAGGTAGTATACGCATGTACGTATTTATGTATTTTTTTTATTTGAACTCTTTTTTTTTTTCAAAAGTAAAGTGCACATTTGATTAAATAGAAATGCAAGTATTTGATTTTTTTCTACCCTAGATAATTTTTTTGTAAAATTGTAATACTCTATCTTACACTTTATTATTTAAGGATTTGCGCGTACAGGTAAAGTTCCGATTGTATATAGTAATACAGTGAATTATTGATATTTTTAACAGACCACTTGAAAATGGATTTGCATTAAGTTGTAGATTTGGCAACCAGACACTCTGCTCACACAAAGCTCACCGTCACATTATGAAACCTGAACTTTATTCTTAGATGCATTGTAGCTTTTTCCATATACCATGCCTAAAGAGCTGACCGGATTTAAATTAGATCAGATTAAAACTGATGTCTGGCCCACCCAATGGCATACACACTACATTTCAAAACCACATTTCTATAGTTACCCCCTTTCCAGAGTAACTTTATCTCCATGTACCGAATGCCGGTTATAGTAAGGCAAGTAATGCTTTTCACATGACGTAATACTTTATTGGTATGATATGCACTGTAGCAGGCTGCCAGACAATGAGGTGCTTTAGTGTACATATGAAGGTTTTTTTTTTTTAAACATTTAACTGCGTATGGTATACTTACTGATTCCTGAAGATAATACCTAACAGGATAATATGGGGGCTCATGTGCAGCTTTTTAAATCCTTGGTGGTTTACATAACTTTAATTTTTCAAATCCTTAAATGCCTCACAGGCCTTCCAGATAAGTTTGGCTATTTATACCTTGCTTATCCAGCCACAAAGGAGGGCAGTGTTTTTCTGAAAATACAGCGTGTGAATTTAATAATGAAATGTTAGATGCTGAGTGGGGCCTAACTAGTGATCTTGCTATTCCAAAGAAGAGAGTCAGGAGAGAAAGAAAACCAGCAATGCATTTTAAATCTGTCCGTTCCGAGCAAACAGCCATGGATTACCAGTCAGGCTACATGGAAGATTAATGGCCAGGCTTGTTGCAGGCTAATTTAGAACAATAACGGCCAATTAATTACGTATAATAAGGCTTTCTTGCCTAAATGCAAATGCCGGCGTTGGTGTGGAAGCTGAAAGTTGTTTCTCGTTTCCCAAGTGGTGTGTTTGACTTTCTGTTTGTTGTGTTCTGTTGATATATTGAGGTGTGTTTTGGTGTGTTCAGATTTCTGCTGTATTTCTGCAGATGCGGTGGACTGTCTGCTGCTAATTACAGTCCTAAACACACATGACCATCTCTCTTTTTTGAGTATTTTTTCTACTGGCCTAGTTATGCTAGTCTTGTGTAGCTAGACCTTCAGACTGACTGTTTAGCCAACGTTCCGTGGGCGTGACGTCTGAGACTAGGCTAGTATTTCAGATTCTGTCTTTCCCTATTGACATTTTTACTGGTCTTAAGGGCAGAGGGACAAGGGCAAGTTATGAAGTTAGCCTAAATAGTTTAAATGGGTATGGAGAGAATTGAGAATAGAAGACTACAGCTCACATGTAGTCATATTTTTATAACTTTATCGATTGATTCTAAAGCTTATTTCTATTAAATTTTATATATTTATATTCATTTAAACTAAGTGCTTAATAATTGATCAGCTAAAATTGTACATGTGTGATGAAGGTATAATTACATACAATCTAAATCATTCAAAGTAATTGTTATAAATAAGCATTGCTATAATCCAGACGATTTAAAAAATATAATTTGCTATGTAGTGATAATGTGGTTCAATTCGGGTGCATTATTGCATCAGACATGTCACTTTGCTCACAGCTGATTGGTTACATTTTTGTTTGAGATCTCTTACCTGGAACATAACTTGTTACTATGGTGATGAACACTTCTAAAAGCCAATCCACTTTCATGGTGCTTAAAAGCAAATTTATCGGAAACTAATCTGAAACCTACTTGGCTTGCCACTCAAACTGGCTTCATGGTATAGACCTCAGGTCACCAAATCAGATTTTCTCCTCCAAAATACCCCAAAGTGCCTCAAAAATATTTAGATATGGTGAGTCTGCAGGCGTCGAAGGCGTGGAGATGTTCAACTTTGACTGCCACAAGTCTTGCTGTGTGTATTGGTGCATTATCATGCTGATACATGGCACCCCCTTCAGGGTACGGTGTTTGAACCATTAGGTGCACATGGTTCTCCAGAATGGTTCGGTAGTCCTGATGTGCCCTTCAAGCACAGTATGGAAGGGCATGATACTGCAGCCAAACCATCACTGATACACCCACCCTGTGCTTCTCTCTGGGCAAGTCCGGGTGTTACAGTAAGCCTCTTTGGGGCTTCTCCACACCGTAACTCCCACGGATGTGTGGAAAGACTGTGAAGGTGGACAATCATCTAAGAACAATACATGTTTCACATTGTCCACAGTCCAAGATTTGCACTGTATGCACCAATGAATCTGACATTTGGCATCGGCATGAGTGACCTAAGGTTTGGCTATAGCATCTCAACCATAAATATTGACTTTCTGGAGCTCCCGACAAACAGTTTTGAAGGAAACAGGAGAGTAAAGGTGTAGATTTAATTCTGCTGTGAGTTGGGCAGCTGTGGTTTTATGCTTTTTGGATACAATCGGGGATAGTGCCTGGACAAACCATTCAGACAGCTTCCTCTTCCATCAACAGTTACTCATTTTAGGGATACACACCACAATTTGTCAATTTGTCCTCATTTGAACTCTGATGTTTACATTTATTATCCATTTATTTATCCAAAGCGACTTACAATTGGAGCAACTAGGATAGTGTCTTGCTCAGGGACAAATTGGTGTCTCACAGTGGATTCGAAGTTCAAACCCAGGACTCTCACACCAAAGGCATGTGTCTTATCCACTATGCCATCACCACCCCACATGAAACGTCTCCCGTTATGTTGTGTGGATTGAAAATACTAACATGTCTTAGACTTTTGCATAGAACTATAAATCTATGTGAAACCTCCAACACTATTGGCCAGTGTTTTAGTTGCATTGTCTAACTACTGTAATTGTATATTACATTACATCACATATTGTCTGAATCTGAATTGTCAAATCTGAATGGAGAGGTAAATATTAATTGATGACAATATATATAAGAAAAAAATACATCGGTAGGGTATAGATTTAAACAGACAAGACAGTAAATTTAAACATCTAAACTTCTTGAATGCTTGATCTTCTAAAGTTCTTGATTTGTTTTTAGTTTGTCCTGATGACAAAATTCTGTCTGCTGCTCTGCATAATTAACATTCCTCCCAACACTCTTTCTTCAGGTCACCTTTGAGCAACACAAAGATAATCTGGCCCGCATGTTTCTGGAGTACCAGCGTTTGGGTTCTGAGGGAGGATCTGAAAACAAAATCAGAACAATCTCTGGTGCCAGTCACGACTCTCAGTTCCTTGCCTCGGCCAATGGCGAGCTGCATGCAGAGGAGACCGCTCCATCAACTGTAATTGAGCTACGCGTGGAGGAGCAGGTCAACGATCAGTCTAGAGATGATGAGGAGATGCGGACCCAGATCCCTGTCACAGTGTCCAACATTCTGGTCAGAGATGAGGAAGAGAGACAGACAGACACTGTTGCCACCTCAGAGACAGAGGAAGGGAATAAACATGAACAGGACACTCTAAAAGAACCAGGACAGGATACTGAAATGAAAAACATGGAAGACAATCATATGAATGAAGAGTCTGAGACATCAGATCTGAGCGCACAGACTGCAAATGACAAGGACGCCAAAGGTGAAACTGAAGCTGTGAAGATGTCAAATGAAGATGATAGTAAAACAATCAATACTGAAAATGAACTAAATAATCAAGTAGAAGACAAAGGACCTGAGGATTCTTCTCCTGAAGCTTTAAAGGAAACCAAAGTTGAAGACATCACTGATGCTTCTTCTGAGGTTTCAGCCTACCAGGAGGATAGCATGACTGGTACCTCAGGCATGAACGAAGATAGTCCTGATGTTTCCTCCGTCAGCAACTTCATTAAGGTCAGTGATGACAGCACAGAGGAGTTGTCGTTTGTTTCAGCTACTGCTGGTGAGACGGATGACCATGGTGTCGAAAAGGAAGACGATGGAAAGAAGAAAGATAGCGAACTAGAAACCGAAAAAGACGAGAAGCCAATGGAAAATGAGAAGGCAGAGGAATCCAAAAATACACCGGCTGCCATGGTGGAGGTTGATTTAAACCAAAGCACCTCCACTGATGAAACCAAGCTTCATACGGAGACAACTGAAAGTCATGGTGCTGGTGATGCAGAACAAGCTGCAGAAGTTCGTCCTTCTGATATAGCCGACACATCTACGGCAGAGGTTAGCCCTAGCACTGAGAGTATTTCACAGGATCCAGGAACTAACCAAGACACTCTGAAGTCAGCAGGGACTGAGAGCTCAGCAACTAAAACCAAAGAGATTAAAATTGCCAGACTGGATGTGTCGAGTGTGGCCTCAGACACGGAGAGACTAGAGCTTAAGCACACCTCAACAACAGTAAGTTTTGCAATTTTAAAAACAGAGGAACTTGACCCAGGTTGATGCCTACAGTTTGATTATATAAAAAAAATTAAGATTCTTGTTGGTGTAACAAAATGACTATTCCATTTGGTCATATAAAACAAATGTTAGAATAATAAATGCCTCTTTTGCAGAACATGAGCTCAGATCAAGCAGCTGCCACAAGCCCCACGGGTCAGGGCAATGAGGGTTCGTCTTCTGCACGGTCCACCATGTTCCGTATCCCAGAGTTCAAGTGGTCTCATATGCACCAGCGTCTTCTTACCGACCTGCTGTTCTCCATCGAGACAGATGTGCAGATGTGGAGAAGGTGAGAGGAACACCAAGATCACCAAAGATCTAATAGGCAAAGGAATACAATATCTGTTTATAGATATATGAAAAACATTGTTATAGATTATTTATATATATATAAAAAAATCATTAGAAATCACTTTTTGTGCTATTCGACTGTTGCTGTTTATAGACAGTAAGTTAACCTGGACCATTGAATAACACTATCATGCTCTTATTTTGGTAACACTTTATTTCGATAGTCCACTTTAGACATTCTACTAACTATAAGTAACTTTTCAACTACATGTCAATTAACTGCCAGTAGAGTATTAGTAGACTGTCAACTTAATATCTGCTAAGTAACACTTTATTTTGTTGGTCCCCCAACAGACATTCAACTGACTATAAGTAACTTGGTAACTACAAGTAAACTTATTCTCCTAACCCAAAGCCTAACACCTAACAGTCTACTGACAGTCTACTATAATATACTAATACTATAATGACAGTTATTTGACACGTAGTTGAAAAGTTACTTATAATTAGTAGAACATCTAAAGTGACTATCGAAAAAAAAAAGTTAAGCTTGGGAAAGGTGCTGTTTAAATTCAACTTTTGTGTACATTTTTATTTTCCATCATTAAGTCAAATATGGTATTGTTTGTAATTATTCTTTTGCTTCCTCATTAGCAAGTTGTTGCATAACTGATTTTCTCACTTCTCCCCACAGTCATTCGACTAAGACAGTTATGGACTTTGTGAACAGCAGTGAGAATGTGGTATTTGTGCACAACACCATCCATCTCGTTTCTCAGGTAGTCGACAACCTCATCATGGCCTGTGGAGGAATCCTTCCTCTGCTGTCTGCAGCCACCTCCTCTTCGGTTAGTGTGTGTCTGTTTTCCAGAACTCTGTCTACACCCGAAGCGAGCAGTATGTTGCTTTGCGTCAAAGGCAAATTGAACCAGTTATAATCAGTGATAACTGTCTATATTGGAAAATTTGGCCCAACTCCACATGTTAAGTTGCACACAGTAACCTCATGCTTTTCCGGTGTGGCGTGGTCATGTCCATTGCACTCCTGATTTAACATTCTTTCCTTGCCTCAACTTATTTCAGTCACACTAAAGAACAGCTAGAATGTTAGGATAATCAAGTTAGTCCACTGTATCTGTCTAACATGTAAATACTGTTTGACTTTCCTTCTCTGTTTCAAGCAACTGTCGGAAACAAAGTTGCATAGCACTTTGTACTCTGGAGTGACTGGGCTGTTTTTTATGCTGTGGTCAAACAACAAATAAATCACGTGAAAATCTGACTTAATTTCTGCAGATTTTGCCTCAAAATCAACATCATCATCAACGTAAACGTCTGAGAGAACCATTAACGCATGGCGTGAAACAGTGCAAATACAAATTAACGTAGACCTCTTTAGATAGAAAAGAATGTGCCAACCCTTCTTATTGTTTATCATTTATATTACTTTAATGATGGTGAGTAATTTGATTACAATAGCTGGAATTATGAAATGTGAAGGTGATGGTAAAGGTGACCATCACTGCATTATAGAGATCTGATAGATGATGAAGGCTGCAGTTACAGAAATGATGATGATGATGATGATGATGATGATGATGATGATGATGATGATGATGATGGTTATATTGTCTTGCAGCATGAGTTGGAGAATATCGAGCCATCTCACGGTTTGGCTGTGGAGGCATCACTGATGTTCTTGCAGAGGCTGATCAGTCTCGTGGACGTGCTTATCTTCGCCAGTTCACTCAACTTCACTGAAATCGAAGCAGAGAAGAACATGTCTTCTGGAGGAATCCTAAGACAATGCCTACGTTTGGGTAAATCTCTTATTTCTGACTTTTTCTTTAGTGGTGTTGGCTAAAGCCATAAGTATACTTCATTTGTCTCTGTGTCTGTGTGACGTAATTTTCGTCATCAGAACTATCCACTGATGTCTGCACACATTGTCCACATTGTCTACTGGGACAGAAGCACATTTACAAGTAATTTGAGTGCTTGAAAAGAAAGTTCCAATTGGTTGTGTGCACACGCCGTGTGTGTGCATCCCCACTCGCCGTCAGTGGAGTATACTTCGAAATGGTTGCACATCAGGAGTGGAGACAGAGGAAACATACAAAGCATATGTGTTATATTAAGACTTATTAGCTATTGGTCAGGGACTTGAACAATCAGTAAACTTTGCCATAACCCGCCCTGCACTGTTTGTTCTACAGACACAGATTTGTTCAAGTTGTGTGGCTTCTTGCGGGGAGGTGCGCTATTACTTTTACAATTGGAGACAGTTGAACAATACCTCAAAGACTTTAAGGAATACTCCACTTTTTTTGGAAATACGCTCATTGTACAACTCCCCCAGAGTTAAACTGTTGAGTTTTACCTTTTTTGAATCCATTCAGCCGATCTCCAGTTCTGGCGGTACCACTTTTAGCATTAGCATACATCATTGAAGTGGACAAGACCATTAGCATTTCTCCCAAAAAAATTACCAAAGTGTTTCGATATTTTTCCTACCAACTTTACATTTTCCGTCAGTCTTAGTGCACGATGTAACTATAGAAGAGTCAAGTTTTAAATAAGAAAAATATCGAAACACTTTGGTAATTTTATTTGGGAGAAATGCTAATGCTCTTTTGCACTTCAATGATGTATGCTAAGCTATGCTAAAAGTGGTTTTCAAAAAAGTGGATTCAAAAAAGGTAAAACTCAACAGTTTAACTCTGGGGGAGTTGTAAAATGAGCGTATTTCCAAAAAAGTGGAGTTTCCCTTTAAATTGAAGGTGTGACCTGAGATATACATAGGTATATGTATAGGGACTTGAATCAGCAAGTTATCATAGCATTCTGAAATATCAAATTCTATGTGTCTTTCTAGCTGTTTCTCATTTTCTCTACACTATTATTGCAAAGTTTGGGGTCGGTAAGATTTTTAAAAGAAAAAAAAATCCTTATAAAGGAAAACATTACTTTTATTTAGCAAGGACACATGGAATTAATCAAACTTGACAATTTACAATATTACAAAAATATCATAGTTTTCAACACTGATTATAAAAAGAAGTGTTACTTGAACCAAATCAGCATATGGCGCTTTTCAACTGCATGGTACGGTACGGCTCGGCTCGGTACGGCTCACTTGTGGCGCTTTTCCACTGCATGGTACGGTAGGGTACAGCTCGCTTTAAATGGTACCTGGTCTGTTGAGGTTCCAAGTGTACCGTACCGGTACTAAAATGTGACGTAAAAACACTGCAGATCACTGATTGGTCAGACAGAATCGTCACTACCAGCGTCATTGTATTTGCGACCAATAGACATCAACATGAGAAACCAAACCTGCTAGATTTAAATAGCCAGTAACAGCCACCGCTGTTATCGAACAGTCTATAATCCCACCCACTTTAAAGCTGTACTAACTGCAGTGGAAAAGCAACCGAGCTAAAGCGAACCGTGCCGTGTCGGGCCAAGTCGTACCACGCAGTGGAAAAGCGAAGCAAGCTGAACCGTGCCGCGCTAAGCCGAACCGTACTGCAGTGGAAAAGCGCCAATATTAGAATAATTTCCGAAGGATCATGTGACTCTTAAGACTGGAGTAATGGATGCAGAAAATGTAGTTTTTAACTATAAAATAAATGACATTTTAAATGATCTTAAAATATGATCTCTTTTCTTGCTCTGCTCACTCATGTTTGTTGTTCCTCCTTTTTCATCCCTCCAATATTTTAAAATAATGTCCTGCTTTTATTATTTTATTTCTCAACCTGTTCTCTTTCTCGTTCTCAGCCTCTTTTCAGTTTTCTCGTTCTTTACTCTTCTCTTAAAATCACCCTCACTGGTTCATGGTAAATCGACTTGCGATTGATTCTAATAGAGTTTGATGTTAGCATGTTGGTAAGCTAAACATCTGGAGCGGCTCACTAGGTTTTAGTGCACAGCCCTTTTTGCTCGTTGAATTCTCTCCATTGGTTCATTTGGAGTCGAGGAAAAAACGGTCTTTACCTTCTTCCATCCCCACCCGTCTGTGTGAGTTCTCTGATAGTGTTATTATAAGCTCTCCACACTGCAGTGCTCTAAAATGGCCATTGACTCTAATGGCTGTTTAGTAGCCCGAGGCACCTCCTTCTTTATGTGTCTATGTATCACAAACTGTACTGCACCGTTATAGACCACATAACAGAAATCCAGCCGTTCAGATTGATTACATTATTCATCTCTCTCTCTCTCTCACATCGGCTCTCTCTCCCATGGAACCCCGAAACCCACTGAACAAAATGGCCGGTGTCTTAAATCGACTCGACACTGTGCTGCAAAGGCAGGGTGGAGCTTCCTGATTGGTGGAGTGAGAGAGAAACCGAAGCCTGTTTTTAGGAGAGCTAAAGTATAAAATGAATATTTGATGAGGTCTGCCTGTGTGTAATCAGATTTGGGATCTATAACAAGGTTTTGCCCGCCATCTCTCCTTCTATAGCTCTCTTTCTCTCTTTCACTTGCTCTTTCGTTCAAATGACTAGAACGTCTAATGGAAAAAGCTGGTTGGTTCGAGCGCTGGAATAATACGTTTAATCTAAGCGTTTTGGAGTTTACATTTGTCAGTTGTCAAGGTATGAGAGGACGGAGGGTTGAATAGAGTCATGCACAGTCACGCACACACATTGTGCAGTACAAACTCAAACTCATGTGCAGTACATTAAAACGAAAACACACACGCATACACCATACTGATCTTACATATAGCGTGCAATACATCAAATTAAATGCAGTAAGAGGATTTTTCTGCACCATGGGGGTGGGAAGCCGGCCAAAATGATTAAACAGAATAGGCAATGTCATCTGTTTTGCAAACCTCATACAGTTTCTTTTCTTTTTTTTTTTTTTTAAACTCTACATGACTGCTATGTCTTGTCTTGGAGAAGAATTATTAATATATTTTGTTTTTGCATCATTGTTTGTTTATTTTTAGTGTGTAGGGATGCATGATATATTAGTATCATATTAGTTACCAGGCAATATTAGAGATATTTTAATTTATCTAAGTAAATGTTATATATTGTATGTTTTATATATATATATATATATATATACTATGTTATATATATATATATATATATATATATATACTATGTTATATATTATATATTGGCCATAATTATTATTGGCCACATAATTATTAGCCACTCTTTGAAAACAATAATAAAAAAAAACGAATTTAATAAGACTCTTACACTGTAAAAAATGTTGTTGGTTTAACTTAAAAAAGTAAGTTACTTGGTTGCCATAAAATTTTAAGTTGATTGAACTGGAAAAAGTGAGTTAATAAAATGAAGGAGATTAATTTAATCATCAGAAACTCAAAATAATAAGTTATCTCAACTAAATAAATTATTTAAGTTGATTTGACAAAAGAAAAAATGTTGTGATAACAAATTTAGAATTTTTTTTTACAGTGTATATGTAATCTGTAATTAAAAATGAATATCCATCATTCATTATATTTATATTAGTATTTTACTTCTAGTCTATTTAGACAAAATTGTTATAATAAAATTATACATTTTAATACCGTCAATTTATCAATTGTCATCCATACTTTAAAGTAATTATTGCTTATCGGTATATTAAATCATTTTAATATTTATGCATCTCTATTGCTATGGGAAACATGACTTTTATGCTACTATATAGTACGTTTTTGAACAAACCCCTCAATGTGCACTAGCCTTCCAAATGGTTTAGGGTTGTTACATTTTTTTGAAAGTATCTTATGCTCACTTATGCATTTATTTGAACAAAAATACAGACAAATATTGTAATATATGAAATATTATTACAATTTAAAATTAACTGTTTCTTTTTTTAATATGTTTTAAATGTGATTTATTACTAATGGCAATGCTAAATTTTCAGCAGCCATTAACCCAATTGTCAGTGTCATACAGTATGATCCTTCTGAAATCATTCTAACATGTTGATTTCTTGTTACCTATGTTAAAAACAGTTTAATATATGCTGCTTAATATATATTTGTGAAATGTGCAATGCAATTTTTTAGGATTTCATGACAAATAGAACGTTTGAAAAAGTAGCATTTATTTAAAAATATTTTTTGTCATTTTTGATCAATTATTTGTGTCCTTGCTGGATCTAAGTTATAGTTTCTTTAAAAAAAAAAGTTCTTGCTGACCCAAACCTTGGAACACTAGTGTCGTTTATCTCATCCTACACCATTTGTGCTGCAGACATGCATGATACCTAAAATCATGCAGCTTGTTCAGGAGAGGTGTGTACTTTTCGAAGCGATCAGATTTACGACGATCATCCAGGTGGACGTTAAAACATCCCTTAGACTTGCACATTAAAGGAGGAACCCGAGCCATATCTAGCATCTAAAATATCATAGAGATTAGCTTTTTTGACTCTGACGATAAACAACCTTCTTTTAACCACCATGCCGACTCCCTAGAAACCGTCCAGAACACCCAAGCTACTACATAGCAACACATAAAACACTGTTAGTTTCTTAAAAATATACATATTTCTTTGTATACTTGGTAAGGTGGTGTTTTAAAGGCCCTTTTCATCGTCATGCTATATGACCTTCTTATATGTCATGTTTTTTTTTTAGTCTATATATCTTTTAATTCTGGTAACCTTTCATCTCTGTGAGATTGTCATTTTCCCTGTATTTCTACCTCTCAGTTGCCGCTCTCTCTCAGTCTCTCTGTCTGTCCCTCTCTCATACACTCTTTCTCCACCTCAGTGTGTGCGATGGCTGTGAGAAACTGTCTGGAATGTCAGCAGCACACTCTGGCTAAGTCTGGTGCAGAGAGCAGCCGTGGACAGCAAAGCCTTCTGGGAGCCGGCAAGTCTATACCAGCACAGGCAAGTTCAACATCATGCCAAGGATACCTCTTTCTCTCTCGCTACCGTCCAGATGGTAATTTTAAATAGGTTTGATTCTTACAGTTCCAGTAAAAAAAAAAAAAAAAAAAAAACACTCCACACTCACAGCTCATCTATTATTTAGAATCTTTCCAAAACTGTTGCTGTACTTCCCCTTTGCATCAGCGCTGTCTAAATGTAGAACAGCAAAACAAAAGACTCCCTGTTTTTATCAAATCCAACTGATATAAAATATTAGAGCAGTGGGAAAATGGATTTGTGCTAAACTGACAGTAGGGTTGGCAGAATTACCTCGATACCATCGAATATCAAACAAAAAGTCTTGTCATTCGGTACCATTTTTCGATAAGTGAGGGGTTAATCTTGTCAACGTCAGTGAAACACTAAGCATGTAGCATGGGCCATTTATTGACAATCATCACATCATAGAAGAAGGTCTTGACAACAACCTGTCAAAATAAAAGTTTGGATTAACTTAAAGAAACTGCAATAGAAATATATTACACTTGTACAGTATAATGTTTATCTTAATGTAATACTACTACTACTACTAATAATAATAAAAATGTTACTAAAAATATTTTTCCATGTTATAATTTTAACAGTAAACCTGTTGTGTAGCACTTGTTTGCCAACAAATTAAAGAGCTTGTTTCATGTTAATTTTAATAAAAGTTAAATTAATGTCTTATGCCTTCATTTGATTTCCAAAAAAATACACAAACAATTAAAAAAAAACAAAAAACATTTCATTGGGCCCTATTATTTTATACAAATTAAAAATTAAGTTGTTTTTATGAAAGTAATTAGGTATTTTTTTCATTCAACCGTTAAATTGGAATATAGACAAAATTAAGCTGAAAGCACATAACTGGTTAAAAATAAAATTTAAAATAGAATTTGGAGAAAAAAAAATATGTATGACATATTTGTTAAACCGCTAATAAATTGCTGTTAAATGGAACATGTTTCATGATTTCAATTAATTAAACATTAAACTAGGCTTCTTGTAAAGTGTGCTTATCCTTAATGTTTGCTGCATTAACAGTTTACAGTTCAGTTCTTGTGTTTTTGCCTCTTCGCATTAATGTTACAGCATCTGCTATATCATTTAGAAACTGGTATCGAAGTCATGGTTTGTCAATTTTGAACAATACCCAGCTCTAGCTGACAGACTGAATGAGACTGTGTGAACTGAGTTTGTGTGTGTTACAGAGTCCTGTGGACATTGTGACAGGAGGGATGTCTCCTATCAGTGATTTAGACCGTCTTCTGCAGGACATGGACATCAATCGTCTCCGTGCTGTTGTGTTCAGAGACATAGTGAGTCTCTTCAGTCAATACTCATCTTCAAAATCTCTTCTATTCAGCTAATGCTTCATTTTTGCTAATGCTTTCATGCTTTGCTAGTTTAGCTAATTTATAAAACATTCTAAATGAATTGTTTTGCTGTGTGTTGTGCCGTTTAGGAGGACAGTAAACAGGCTCAGTTCTTGGCCCTAGCAGTGGTCTACTTCATTTCTGTACTCATGGTATCCAAATATCGAGATATACTGGAGCCACACAATGACAAAAGAAACGCCCAGCGCTCACAGTCTATCAGGAGCACAGGTGACCACCTGAACCCACACACATCACTGCTGCAAGTTTAAACCCAGAGACCTGTGTTCAAAACTGTGTTTTTATTTTTTATTTCAGAGAGTGTTCAGTCTGATCTCGAGAACGGTTTGTCTCCTCACCGCCGAGACTCTAGCATTGAGGGTGAGAAGACTTCAGCCATCCCCAGTGATGCTGAGACACGAACCGGCCCGGACGCTGTATCTGAAGCCTTGTCTACTTTGTCCTCTGAAGTCAGGAGAGGCTCTGAGGTCACAAATAGAGACAGCAAAGGAAAAAACGTTAACGTCAAGGATATTTTGAGAAGTCTCGTTAGCGCACCCTCTGGTGATATCATGGTGGACCCCAGCCTTATACCGCCTGGGTTTCTGGCTGCAATGGGGGATGCCTCCCGTGACCCCTCCGTCCAGTTCCACTCCTTTGACAGGTGAGTGGCCATCAGAATGAATGTTCACTTGCCAATATGTGCACACTTGCCATACGCTGATTTCACACAGCCGTCATTTTGAAATGGCTCGAGTGGGAAGAAAACCGGAAGTGTCGCTTTAAATCATAGGAGAGTCGTATTGTTGTGTTTAATGTAGAAATTTGTTATTCTAAAAATGTACATACATTTCTTTCATAGTTTAGACCATATACAGTGAAATTATAAATGCGTTTTTGAAATATATATTCAGAACATAAAAAAGAATTAGGAACAAACTATTTCCATATCCTATATTGGATATTAACATCTAATAGTTTCAATTGCTGCAGCAGCTTCAGGTTGGTATTCCAAGACATTGTTGTCTATCTGTACTTCCGGGATTCTTCCCATCGGAGCCTCGCTTTCTATTTCAAAATGGCAGCTGCGTGAAATCAGCGTATAGGCACAAAAGCTTATTATTTTGTCCACACATTTTGTTCTGCGTTCATGTAAAAAAAAATCTTTTCTCTCAGAGTGTGCTATTGCAGCAGTCTGTGTGTATTTTATGATGGACAGCCTCACTGAGTGTCTGAATTCTGCTGTGAAAGTGTGCCGTTTTACACACAAACAAACAGCCTTACAAGAAGCCCCATCAAAACGGGCCCCAGGAGACGCATACACATCCACTTGTCCATTCCTCCACCAGTGGATTTGTGTCTATGTTAGGGCAAAAATGGTTATTGTTAAAAACAACAACAGAAATGCTACAGTTATGCTATTGTTTGTCTCATATCTAACAAGACAGAATTGACTTTTATTCAGAACCTCTCTTTCTTGCTCTCTCTCTCTCTCTCTCTCTCTCTCTCTCTCTCTCTCTCTCTCTCTCTCTCTCTCTCTCAATATCATGACTTTCAGTTCTCTCAACGGTTCTGAAACTTTTATTATATATAGTATTTGAGCTAAATCTACAGTGAACATACAACATGAGCAGTCTAGTCTAGTGTAGTCAGAGTAGATTTTCAAATTACCCAGCCATCTGTCCTGGAATAGTCTAGGGGAAATCGGAAAACCTTTAAGAGGCGTAATAACTAATGTTGGGTTGTGGTATGGAATCCCAGCAACGAAACACTCCGGTCGATAATCAAACAAATTTCTCAAAATTAAGCAGAAAAGATAATACTTTTATTTAAGAAATAACAAGTGAAATAAAGAGCATCTCTTTAGGGTGTCCCAAAGACCAAAATAACAAACAAAACAATATACAAAGAAAAGAGGGGAGAATAAGTAACCTAAACCAATAAGAAAAGACAATACATTTAGCTTACCTAACTCCCTACCAAAGAAACAGAGCTCAAACTAGTTTCAGGCCAGGACACCCCTATCCTACACACTTTGAAGGGATGTGTTAGACATACGGAAGATAGGTTCAGATCTTACACCCTGGATGCACTTAAGAAAAGTTAACGTCACTAAATTTGATCATCGGACAGAGGAGGGATTCCTTAGCTCTCAACCCGAGTCCGGCCAAACCAATAATGAGCTCCTTCGACGATAAAGACTTCTCATTGACTTCCATAGTAGGAAAAAAATATACTATGTTAAAGGTATAGCGGAGGATTTTCTTTTTCCGGGTGGGTAGTCTATACTATTGGTCCACCTAAGTGTCAATCATTCTGGTGATATGTTTACGTAAGGCCGTCATACGTGCTCATCTCTATGTAGTTTTCACTTTCTGGTGTATTATGTCAGAGTTACGGTTTCAGCCATTCCTTTGAAAATGACTGAGGGTCGAAAGAGAAAAAATGTATACGAAGTGTATGATAAGAAGAGAAAGGCCGCAGAATATAGAAACAAGACCAGAGTGATTTTGGGTGGATATCACACGCTGGCGTGCGCTAAAAGCACAGGTCGGGCTTCTCACTGATGCCGCAGTCGCGAAGATTCTACTAGACAGGTAAAGCCTTTTGACCAAATGGTAAATGGTATCGCGCTGAAATATTCTAAAACCGTGTGTGTTCATGTGTTCATATTCTAAAACTGTGTGTGTTTATTATTACACAAAAACGCAACAAGCTACTTCTCCATGTATAAAAATAACGTATTAATACCTACGTATTAACAATGAGACATGTTAGGTTAAGGACCAACGTAATAGCACTGCTCATATGTTGCCATGTAACATTTGCGATTTGCAAAATAGTTTCCTCAGAACGTGTTTCGTGTGATACAGGGTTGCACATATCATGTCTTGAGCCCTCGGTCACTCAATCGATCAGTATAATAAGTAAATAAAACACGGACGGGCATTTGACATTTGCATTTTTTTTAAAAAAATTGGAGAGGGTGGGTCTTCTCTAAATTTCGTAAAGATCCTCCGCTATACCTTTAAGTCAATGAGACCAGAAACTGTCTGGTTACTGATATTCTTCTAAATATCAAAATATCGGCTGAATACATTCGAAAACGGTAAAACCCATCTGTTTAACTTTGTGGGAGTGGTAAAATGAGCCTATTTCCAAAAAAAAAAAAAAAAGTGGAGTATCCCTTTAATGGACAACCAATGGCGTTCGTACACCCCATCATTGGGCAACCTATTAAAAATCAGACAAACGATAGTCTACATAAACACAGGTCATAACAACTCCAGTCTTCAGTGTCACGTGACACTTTCAAATCAGTCTAATATGCTGATTTACTGCCCTAGAAACATTTCTTATTATTATCAATGAACCGTAGAGAACTGTTACTATCACTTTTCAATTTTACGAATTCTTGCTAAATATAAGTATTAATTTCTTTAAAAAGAATATCTTGCACCAAAATTTTGAATGGTAGTGTATAAAAGTGGTATATAAGTTTCTTCCTTTGCATCTCTTGTCTGTTTTTTAAAGAGTTTAGTGTAACTGCTGCTCCATGGTGAGGGTGGGGTGCTTTGGGAAACCAGATCCATTGCTATGTGTTGGCGGACGTCTGCAGTGTCTGGTTTTTATTTGCTGCATTGTCTGTGTGTAACACTGACATAACCAGAGAGGGTTTATTAAAAAAAAAGGAGAGACTGAAGAAATAAAAAAGGGAGATTTGGCTTTTGTGTTGGAAATAGAAAGCAGTATGCCGCCATGCCATCTTCTTTCTGTTTACCTCCTACTCTCTCACATCTCTTCTCCTTTCTTTTTCCTCTGGGCATCTGTGAGACATCCCTCTGATCTGGCCTTGTGTTTTATCTGAGGAATGCTCTGTCAGGTATCACAGCGCTGCTGGTATCAGGACAGGGATTATGCTGGCTCCCGCAGAGAATGAGCTCAAAGCTCCCAGCTTTCACTGGAGCTCGCTTCTGCCACCACCTCTGAGAAATAAAGACAACTTGGTCCTCCATCAGGTCTTTGGTTAAGCCAAGTCCTGTTCACAAAAACACAAATGTTTGGCACGAAATATGAGTCTAATTTCTGAATGCGGTTTGTCTGTTCAGACCAACAGGCTGAATGGAAATGCAGATTCACTCTCTGTGACAGTAGGGGTGTATATATATGGAAGTAAAATAATGGTAAATGTTTTGAAACAAAAAGCCTTAAAGAGTACCTATTATGGCATTTAAAATGTTCCTAATATTGTTCTGGGAGTCCCCAACAACAATTTTACAAGTATGCAATGACAAAAAAACATTTTTGTTGTCTTATAATATGCATTTATTTTTACCTGAATTGCCCACCGACTCCCATATGAATCGTTTTAGCGAGTCCTTTGTCCAAAACCCGCCTTTGCGTGACGCTAATCTGCGGTGATTGGTCAGATGACCTAGTCAGTTGTGATTGGTATTCTCTGTGCATAAAAAACGGAACTCTTATCACCTTAAATGGGTTCTCAACTCCAGTCCTCGCGACCCACTGCTCTGCATATTGTGTATGTCTCCCTCATTTAACACACCTCAGATCCTCAGCTCGTTAGGATAGAGCCGGCTCGCGAATCCATACTTTATAGCGTTTAGGTTTGTGAAGCAATCATCTTCAAAATGACGCGAACACAGAACAAGGTTTGGGTTATACTTGTGTGGTATAGCAGTACTTGTATATATGAACTGCAGCCACTTAGTCTTCAAATACTCCTCACTTGGCAGGTTAAAAAAGTTCGCTTTTGCGTCGCACTTCAAAACACAGCGTCTTGTGGACATGATTGTTTTCCGAAGCCCAGATCTCGAAAAACGATAGAGTCCAAAAAGGTGCGGTGGGTCCAAATCTCCATGCTCTCAGACCTCCCCGTCCTGGGCCAGTTTCAGATTTGCCCGCCACCCCTGGAGCTCCGGTTTTCCCTAGCGTCTCCGAGCGCAATAAGTGGGCGTTTCTTATTCAAATAACTTGTCAAGTTGACGTCAACCAGACAAAGGAAAAGCATCGTTTTTCGAACGATTCATATCAGCAACTCAGAGTCGACTCTTGTTTTTGTGAGACAATAACTTTGTATACGACGAACTTTCATGTTTAAAACTTTGCAGGATGTTTTCGTTCACTTAGATCTATGTTAAACACTACATGAAGGGCAATTTTCAAAAACCCAAAATATGTACCCTTTAACTATGCATTGCATTAACCCTGCTTGCATTTTAATGCATTGTATTTTTATGGGCTGAAATTCAGCATGGTTACCCATTTAAGCTGTGAATATTTCAATTCAAAACATTTCAAACACATTTTCATTATTCAAAAATGCAATAATCCTATTCACCTTTCATATTTCACTTCCAAAATATTCAAACTGTTTAAAAATACAACCTATAATATTCAACAGGCAATTTTCGGTCCATTTTATTTCGCTTTTCAAATTCGCTTCCACAAATTCAGTGGTTCAAATTCGACAGAAAATTCAACACCGACATCCAGAAACTGCAGGAAAAGCAGTAAATTACCGAGGACAATCTCCATTTGCTGCCAGTCCTCCTCAACCTGAAGGGGGCGCAAGCGCTTGTTGTTGAAGACCAGAGCAACAGTTACAGCCAGCCATTAATTCATAAAAACTAATTTACAGCAATTGAGCATGCATTAAGTGTTTGATTTTCTGGTTCAGTATATATGCGGAATAGATGATAAAAACACAAAAAATATCCACAAGTTTCCGAGGGGCGCTCGTGTAAAAAATAAAGTGGAAACTTCCGGTGAGGCGGCAGAGGTAGCATTCCAATGGTATTTTGTGTGTTAGTTAGCGAAGAGGCTAGCTGTTTTTCGAATTATTTTACTATTTAAAGACGCAAATCTTTATGAGAAATATCGTTACAGAGCTAAGGGTCAACATATGCTGTTCGCGGTTGTATGTATAACTGAATTAAAACTAATTCAGTGGCTTAAACGTGATTGTTTTGAACATAAACGAAATCAGAGTGGCCTGCCAACGACTGCAGTTTCCATCACCTCCCAAAGGACGGCGAATCTTCCTTCTGATTATTTGTTTAAATTCTTAATATTCTATAAACTCTATCAGCATGTGATGCTGTTCGCTACTGATGTTACACCTAAACTCAGGATCAAAGCCTGTGTTGACAGAATACCAAATGTGCCAGTTAATGTATTCAGGTAGCACATTCATTTATAATTTTGAATAAACTCCAAAGCACAATGACTAAGTGTGTATTTTTTATTTTAATTGTTTGTCAGCTCACACAACTGTCTGTCACCATGCCTTGACGAGTATTGATTATTAATAATGTTATTATAATACTCCCAACCAACTACTGCGGAGTGTAAAGGTACTGTTATTTCACCCTTTTTAATTTCGTTGAGGTTGTGTTCACACATCGTTAGCTAGTTTGGATCGCTATAACTTGAATGACTGTCAACTGTTGAATGAACGAGTGTCAAGCATGTCAAGTCGCGCTTTGTTTACTTCGAACCGGAAGACGTGCCCACTTTTGACGCAAGGCCTCATGGGGCGTAGGAAACTTGTGGATATGTTATATAACTTTCCTTGTTACTTTCCCTGTGTAATGCCTGTCTCTACGATGAACGGGATTATAATCAGTTTCCCTCAATACCATACTCAAGGATTCCCCCTCCGTCGGGACAAAACGCTTAACGTTGCTTAATGGACTAATACAGTAGCTTAACGTAGCTTAATGGACTAATCCACTAATACAGACCAAATTTGCACCTTATTGGGGATGTACAGTAGGCTGTACAAGGCTATAGGCAAGCAGATGGACTCTGAGCATTTTCCAGTTATTTAGTGGCATAAAATCAACACACACATCAATTAATACTAACCCTTTCTCTTCTCTTCTATGGGCTATATGCACGCATAATATTATTCCGCATTTGACGCAAGGATGCTCGTCCATTTCCGGTTGTGGAGATTAAAGCAGAGGAAAACCGAGGAAAACGGGATTATGGCAGAGTCTTCAAAATTTACTGTCCTCCCGTCTTTGAAACGAAACGTACATACGTTTAGATGTAATTTTATATATATTTATTTTTATTTAATATAATTTTAAAAAGATGTATAAACACAATGAGGGGTGTCTGTTTTATCTGTTTTTGTGACTAACGTTTCTTTAGTATAACCATGGAGTATAAAATTCAATATAAATTCTCGATATTGCATTGGACTCTACGATTGGCGGAAGTTATCGAGCATCCTTACATCTTCACCGGAAATACCGCCGTGCATAGAGCCCATTATCTTCTATTGTATTCTATTCTATGCTATTCTATATATAAATATATAAGTAAGTGTGCCTACATATACTGCATTAGATTAAACTGGGAAGCGTCATAGCAATAGCATATTGTTGTCCTATTGTTAGTTATGTTATGTTAACATTATGTTAACATTAGTAACATTAGTTATGTTTATAGTTAACTATAAATCGCTTTGGATAAAAGCTTCTGCTAAATGTAAATGTAAAATTGGCTTGACATTAGACATTCGCACATTTAGGGACCGTCGCTAAAGCTGCATACAACATTGGTATACACGTTTATATTTACATTACATTTACATTTAGTAATTTAGCAGACGCTTTTATCCAAAGCGACTTGCATTTCTACGTTTCTACGTTACGTTTCTAACTTCAATAGCAAACTTCAATCTATTTAAATAAATATCAAAAATCTGAAAAGTGCACATTATGCCTGACACCTACATCAACACTTTACAGTTGTTTTTATGACTGTACAGTAAGTCGTTGTCTTCAAATGCTATTGAAGTTAGAAACGTGTATACCCATGTCGTATCTTTAGATACGGTCCCTAAATGTGCGAATGTCCAATGTCAAGCCAACTTTATGCCACTAGGATATCACTAGGAAACGCTCAGCATTAAACTTTGCATGTTATGTTCATATTCTGAGTCCTTCTGCTTGTCTGCGAGTTTGGTCTTTTATGTCACTGTGTTAGTCCAGCAGGGGAATCCTGAAGTATTGAGAGAAACCCTAGTACTGCATGCAGCACATCGCCGCAATATTAAGTTAAGGCAACTAAACAACCAAGAGAAATACATGTCTACCTCAAATGTAACATTGGATCTGTACATCCGAGGGAATAACATTATAATCTCGTTCACGGTAGAGAAAGATGCATGTAGGTTACACAGTAACTGTGAAGACATGAAAATTAACAAAACAGCATAATAATGATGATACAACATACACAAGTACACTTAAATTGCTGTAAATGAGTTTTTATGAATATGGTCTTCGTGAACAACACGCGTTTGCGCTCCCTGCACTAACAGCAGATGGAGATTGTGCTCGGTAATCTACTGCTTTTCCTGCAGTTTCTGGATGTCGGTGTTGGATTTACTGTCAAATTCGAACCCTTGAATTTGGGGAAGCGAATTTGCAAAGCGAAGTAAAATGTACCAAAAATTGCCTGTTGAATATTATAGGTTGTATTTTTAAACAGTTTGAATATTTTGGAAGTGAAATATGAAAGGTGAATATGGATTATTGAATTTTTTAATAAGGAAAATGTGTTTGAAATGTTTGAAATTGAAATATTCACAGTTTAAATATTCAACCATGCTGAATTTCAGCCAATAAAAATGCAAGCCCTAAATATGCAATGCATTAAAATGCAAGATTGGTTAATGCAATGCGATTTTTTTTTTTCAAGTAGTGAATTTCAACAGGCTTTTTGTTTAAAAAAACAAAAAACATTTTATTTTATTTTTATTTCCATAAATATAGGCATGCAGTTGTTGTTGACAAACCAAAAGTTGTATTTCTGCTTGTCACAAAGAAGAAAGTCAAACATTATTCGCGTTTTCAAGCAACCATCCAGATTTTTGGATTTGCTATGGTGTTTATGGTTTATTGTACACTAAAAAAAAAAAAAAAAAAAAAAAAAAACTCAATTCGTTTTGTTTCTTTTTAGCATGGTTTTTTGTTTTGTTTTACTTACTCCCAAAAGTTGAGGTAATTTAATATTTTGTCTATTCCAATAAATTGGAAAAACGGAGTAAATTAAGTTTATTTGACTAAAATAATAATAATAAAAAAATTGCTTTTTAAACCGTTAATGCAGGTTCCATATTCTCCCCCTGCTATTTACTGGGGCCTAGTTATAGTTTTATCTTAAAACAGCATCTCTGAACATGTGACCAAAAGCATCAATCTTATTGGTTGGTCAGTTCTATCGTAGCGCGATGGAAAATAAATTGGAAAACCTCTCTGTAAAAAGAAATTCTGTATTATTGACGGAATGTAAATGGATGCATTAACATCCACTGATTCAGATTACCGAATGTAGGTATAACTTTAAATAAATCTATTCTCTTTAAATATTACTAAAATGAAAAATGACTTAAAAAATATTTAAACGAATGAATATATGTGTAATAATTTAAATGACACATTTTTTGTTGACATATGTAGCTAAGTTATTAGATCTGTGTCTGTAATAAAATAACGACCAAAACGCTGCTGACAATTTTTTTAAGTGGAGTATAATGTCACATATGACATGTCAACTTCGCATTTTCCAGTGTTCAGTTCATCTTGTTAAATTCCACAAGGGCAATTGGGTTGCAGCATACAAGCATAAAACAATTCCATACAAACAATACCAACATATAAAACACATAAGATCTTCACACACACAAAGAAAAGAATGAAAACCATAGGGGAGGAGGTGAAGCTCATGGTGCATAGGGTGAGAATCATCTAACAATATACTCTGGGCTTTTCCCAACACCTGCCTTTGATCCAACTGGGCCATCCTCATCTGCTTCTTCCCAGTTATTTTACTCCAGAGTGCAAGGGAAAGTCTTATCTCCTCTTAGGATTCCCCCCAGCGGAGAGGTGCCGAGTTATCTGGATGACTCCAGATCTGAGTCTGCAGTTCTCCAAGTCAATTTACACACTTTCCCTCTTCAACACACACTCACTTGTCCTGTCCTCCTTTCATTCTTGTTGATCTGACTATTTTGAGATATTTTCTGTTGCACTCTTCCACCACACATAAATAAGTTACCAAAAAAAAAAATACCAACCAAATATTTCAAACTCAGAGCGATGAATCCTCTCGCTGTTCTCTTTACTGAAGTGTGATTAGTGTTGCTGCATTTAACTCCATTCTATGTACACAGAGCTTCACTGAAGTTATACTCCGTCTCGACTCCCAGCATACATGCTTGCTTGCTTAACAAAATGTATGTCGGAACACCCAGGGTGGCGTGATTGAATCCCTGGGGATTTACGAGTGTTATATATGGAGAAAATGCATGGTCTCCCAGATAAAACAGGACTGGGGTCAAGGGTAAAACAGACGTTAAATCTATTTACTATCAACGACATCCCGATTTCACCATACGTCTTTCTTACCCCGCTTTTGTTTTGACATGAAGTCAAAAATATTTGCTGATAGGATCCAGAAACCAGTGAATGGTGTCATAATGACTTGTTGGACCAAATCTGATTTACACGTTACCAAATAAATATGGGTGGAAAAAGGGTTAGGATGTCAAAGTGAAAAAATACTGATGTTCTTACTAATGTTTCAACTATAAAAATTAATGAAAAATTATGATAATTAAATATATGAATTAAAACTTACACTTTCAAGGCAATCCAGTTATAACTAGATGTATATCTAACATGGTTATTTATTTATTTATCTGTTTATTTATATTTGGCTAAGATAAGCCATTTCTGTTATTGTAAAAATAATATGACAATGGAATTCTGACAAAATGTACAAGTCTTGTCTATTTTTATATATTATATGAAACTGATATGTTTGGTGTCTTCTTTGTAGCCTAACCTCCAAAGATGACACCAAGGGATATATATTAGGGCTGTCAAACGATTAATCGCGATTAATCGCATTCAAAATAAAAGTTTGTGTTTACGTAATATATGTGGGCGTAGTGTGTATAATTTTTTTGAATATATAAATACACACATATGCATGTATATATTTAAGAAAAATGTGTTCTTAATATATCAAATATTTATATTTATACATAATATTAATTATATATGAATATATATAAAGTATATACTTTCAGATTTTTCTTAAATATATACATGCATGTGTGTGTATTTATATATGCAAAATAATTATACACACTATGCCCACATATATTACGTAAACACAAACTTTTATTTTGAATGCGATTAATCGCGATTAATCGTTTGATAGCCCTAATATGTATATATATATATATATATATATATATATATATATATATACATATTAGGGCTGTCAAACGATTAATCGCGATTAATCGCATCCAAAATAAAAGTTTGTTTTTACATAATATATGTGGCTGCACTGTGTATAATTATTTTGTATATATATATAAATACATAAACAGGCATGTATATTAAAGAAAAAATATTATTTATATATAAAATATTTATATTTATATATAATATAAATTATATATAAATCTATATACAGCATATACATGAAAATATTTCTTAAATATATACAAGCATGTGTGTGTATTTATATATATAAAATAATTATAAACAGTGCACCGAAATATATTATGTAAACATAAACTTTTATTTTGGATGCGATTAATCGCGATTAATCGTTTGACAGCCCTAATATATATATATATATATATATATATATATATATATATGTGTGGTTATTTTGCCTTAAACAATAAAACAACACAGTATTAAGCTTATAACCATTTGATTTTTATTTCTGCGTGAGGAGGCTGTTTGTTCAGCCCTTGTTGAACATCAGCACAAAATGTCGATTCATGTCCAGTAAGATCAGGTTCTCGCACACATTTCCTAACACCCGATCTGACATTCGTGGAGATTACGGGAAACATGCTGTTTACATGTCGTCTCCAAAAGTGTTGGTTAAAACTGCTAAATAATTCAGCATCTGGAATCCAAACTCCATGGACGGTGGTCAGCATTGGCCTCTCGTGTGGTGGTATACACCTGGCAGCTCTGATTAATTGACAGCAATAGTGAGTTGGGGCTAAGTGTGGCTAATGGTGTGCTGAATAATTTAAAACCTGTGCCTTTGAGCAGATGGATCTGCAGCCGCTCGTCCCCCCCCACCGTCAGCAGCCGTCCACCCCCACCATCCCACCAGCGGTCAGCGCTAAACATGCACTTGAGAAAGGAGGAACAGGAATGCGCTCTAATAGAGTTTTTGGAACAGTGAACTGTTGTACAGCAAATGCTGATGTCATGAGCATGTTACCGCGAGCCTTCCAGTTTACAAATTCCTCTTTCGTTTTCTTGGACTGGCTATTTTCAAGTCAAGGAGACATCAGAAGTGTAGAAATGGTGTGAGAACTCTCATTCCTAGGCAACTTCCAGCGGGATGTTTGAAGCAGTCTGTCCTAGACTGCTCTTATCTGATGCTAGCGTGCCTCCTCTGTCTGTAGCGTCTCTATGGATGTGTTCTGGAGAGGAGCTGGTGACTGCGTAGCATTACCCCTTCTGTCAGCACTGATAAACTGAACACTAGCCGCTGTGAAAGGCCAGAGCACTGTCAGTGCTTTCAGCTGATATGAACCATTTCCATTTTTACCTCTAGACAGTGTAGAGAGCAACAGAGAGCCGTGGAATCATTATGAAAGCTCTGATGCTTTCTTTGTATTATAACTTTGTGTTGCCATGGTTACTTAAGTTTCCACCCTGGTTTACATCAACATGAATTCTTTTCTTTAGTGAGACTTTTCATTTTTGTTAAAGGGTACCTATTATGGCATTTAAAATGTTCCTAATATTGTTCTGGGAGTCCCCAACAACAGTGTTACAAGCATGCTATGACAAAAAACACTTTTGTTGTCTTATAATATGCATTTATTTTTACCTGACTTGCTCACCGACTCCCACATGAATCGTTTAGCGAGTCCTTTTTCCAAAACCCGCCTTTGCATGACGCTAATCTGCGGTGATTGGTCAGATGACCTAGTCAGTTGTGATTGGTATTCTCTGTGCAGAGATTGTCGAAAACGGAACGCTTATCACCTTAAATGGGTTCTCAACTCCAGTCCTCGCGACCCACTGCTCTGCATATTGTGTATGTCTCCCTTATTTAACACACCTCAGATCCTCAGCTCGTTAGGATAGAGCCGGCTCGCGAATCCATACTTTATAGCGTTAGGTTTGTGAAACAATCATCTTCAAAATGACGCAAACACAGAACAAGGTTTGGCCTATACTTGTGTGGTATACTTGTATATATGAACTGCAGCCACTTAGTCTTCAAATGCTCCTCACTTGGCAGGTGAAAAAAGTTCACTTTTGCATCGCACTTCAAAACACAGCGTCTCGTCGACATGATTGTTTTTCGGTTTTCCCTGGCGTCTCTGAGCGCAATAAGTGGGCGTTTCTTATTCAAATAACTTGTCAAGTTGACGTCAACTAGACAAAGGAAAAGCATCGTTCTTCGAACGATTCATATCAGCGACTCAGAGTCGACTCTTACTTTTGAGAGACAATAACTTTGTATACGATGAACTTTCATGTTTAAAACTTTGCAGAATGTTTTCGTTCACTTAGATCTATGTTAAACACTACATGAAGGGCAATTTTCAAAAATCCATAATAGGTACCCTTTAACTAAATAATTTGTCATTGGAGGTACAGTAGATAAATCTTTGGACACACCTTTTATTTATGATCACTTTAAAGGGATAGTTCACCCAAAAATGAAAATTCTGACAGTATTTACTCACCCTCATGTTGTTCCAACCCCGTAAGACCTTCGTTCATCTTCAGAACACGAATTAAGATATTTTTGATGAAATCTGAGAGCTGGATCACTCCTCCATACTAGTCCATAGGCTTCTTGAGGGATTGAAACTTGCCGGCCTCAAAAAGTTATTAAAGACATCTTTAAAATAGTCCAAGTGACGACAGTGGCTCAATCTTAACTTTATCAAGCGACGAGAATACTTTTTTTGCGCAAAAACAAACAAAAATAACGACTTTATTTCAACTATTCACTTCCTACTCTTTGCGCCTCTAGTCAGTTAACGTAGTGTGATAGCATAGAGCTACGTCACACGTAGGCTCACTATTGGCCGACACTGGTCATGTGTGTGATGCGTGTGACGCACAATAACAGAAGCTTATGTTATTAACTAGTAACCTGACTCGAGCCAGAGAGAGAAGTAAATGAATAGTTGAAATAAAGCCGTTATTTTTGTTGTTTTTTGCGCACAAAAAGTGTTCTTGTCGCTTGATAAACTCGAGATTGAGCCACTGAAGTCACTTGGACTATTTTAACGATGTCTTTAATAACTTTTCGAGGCCAGCAAGTTTCAATTCCTCAAGAAGCCTTTGGGCTGGTATTCGGGAGTGATCCAGCTCTCAGATTTCATCAAAATATATCTCAATTTGTGTTCCGAAGATGAACGAAGGTCTTACGGGGTTGGAACAACATGAGGTTGAGTAAATACTGACAGAATTTTTATTTTTGGGTGAACTAACCCTTTAAAGTAATCATAAATAAAAGGAGTCTTTTACCGTTACAATTACGATTATTTTTTACAGTGAAATGTCCATAACTAAGATACCAGAATGCTTGCTCCCAGCCTCGCATTGTGTAAGTTTGGGACGAAAGAACGTTTTCCAAGAACAAATTCCATGACTGCCCCTTGTTGTTTTGGAAAGCATGGGAAAACAACTATAATAAATTAGCTTTTATGTTTCATTTGACTTATTTATACAATACTACGCATAGTTCAAAACAACTCGATGTCTGAATTGTGAATGGAAAATATTTTTCGCAATTACACACCTAATAAATAGGGTTTCTGGCTCCATATGGGAATCATATCAAAATATAACTGAATATTATACATGTCTAGAAAACTAATTTCAAGCATTTAAGCATAAATAATAAGATCATATCGTTTTTAAGATAATGGGAAATTATACATTCAGTCAAGTGTGTCCAAATGTTTGACTGGGACTGTGTGCACACACCACAACTTTAGTATGTTGGATTATTATAACCTGTATCATTCAGTCTTCACCTAACCGCAAATCAACTTGTTTATGGGATCATCACAAGATATGACACTGTACTTCGACAAGCAGTTGCTACTAGAACATAACCCACTGCCAACTTTAATCAATCACAAAGTTCAGAGCTCTGAGTGACAGGAGCTGGGAGGCCATTGATTGGTCGGAAGATAGATGCTGCCATTATGGAATATTCTATGTCAGGGAAACAGGGCTCTAATTACACTAACACGGTAAATGGGCTTCTTGTGTTGTGTGAGCTGGGCGGCTTTTTATACTAAATCACATTATGTGCGGCATATTTAGCCGACATCATCAGTCTTATCGTTACAGGGCCGCCGATGGAACGAGCTAATGGTTTTTTGACTGAGTACTTGATTCCCTTGCTCTGTGTATTTACCAGAGCAGAGTCTATTTTCCACTGCTTTTTGTGAGACATTAGAAAAGACTAATCTAAGGATCAAATTCTTTAAAACTATTCCATTCTACTGACAAAAATAAGAATAAGTGTATATATATATATATATATATATATATATATATATATATATATATATATATATATATATTAGGGCTGTTGGAACGAATTCCGAAATTCGAATATAATTCGAATATTAAAAAAATCAATACTATTTGAATGCTAAAGTTACTATTCGAATATTGCTTTTATATATATTTAAAAATAAATATAATATATACTTCCGAAGTGACCAGGTGTAAACGGCCCCTTATCGCTTTCTTATTAACAATAGGAGAGCGCGGGACTAGCTTTCGCGTTGGACATTCGCAAGGTCTTGTTCACTCCCTCTCTGCTATGTACGTTATGTCCGGCTTCCGGGAGATATAACTAATTTGCGGCCATCAGGAAGACGCTATCAATATGCGGGAGACTCTTGGAACTTCCGACGAGATATGACAATCACATCACCTCAGATCTGAGCCCCTATTCATCAAGCCAACGCGCCGCAATCTATCGCATTCAAAGTGAAAGTAAGTCGCAGACGCCATCTTCATTAAATGTAAAGGAATGAAATGATCTTACCGGTGCTGTTGCCGCTCTCCCTTATTGCTGTCTTTGCTGATTTTGAAATTAGCCGATGATCAATAAAATGCAGCTCAAATCTGTTGCTTTCGGTGACGTGCACTTTATTACATCGGTATATAGCGCGGGAATTGAAGATCGGGTTTATATCTGTTTTGCAAAAACACATTTATGTGACCAGGTGTAAATGGAATCGTTTTGATAAATCAGAGTTATCCGATCTGAGAAAACGCATGAAGTGGCCAGGTGTAAACAGCCCCTAAATGTTTATTAATGTTTCTTAAGTCTTTAATTCTCACCAAGATGGCATTTATTTGATTATTTTAAATGACCGTAAAGAATTTTTTGGTGAATAGAAAGTTCAAAAAAAGAGCAGCATTTACTTGAAATGGCAATCTTTTGTCTTCTTTCACAGGAGTGTTGTTGTTGCACCTAAGAAAGCGGGCGGGGCTCCCTCACCAGGAATGAGCACAGTCTCCACAGCCGCATCCGTCCCATCAGCCACTGCTGCATCCTCAGGTGGAACTCCAGTCGAAAGTGTGTCGGTGGTGTCCGCAGGAGATGCTGTTCAAAGCACAGAGTCCGCCCCAGGTGAGTTGGGACGTCTTCATGAATGATCATGTCTACACTGTTACCTACACATTACCCAAGTGCTGTTTGCTCAGTTATAGACATTCATATCTCAATCCCACTATAAGATATTAATATGAATCAGTCCTGTGTTCTGTCCATTACAATCACTGTACTGTATATTACAATTAATCAGACCTGCGATTATAACCCAACTACTAATTTAGTTGTTTTAAAGATTTAAAACCAGATTTTTTTTTTTTTTTTTTGGATGGTTTTGCGATATCTGGAAAGTTTCTAGAGAGTAATACAAATCCTCTATAAATAAAATATAAGAGATCCAGAGATGTAACTAAGTATTTATTTCCTCAAAATACAGTAAAAATGGTAATTTTGTGAAATGTTGTTACAATTTTAAATAACTGTTTTCTATTGTAATATCTTTTAAACATGTAATTGGTAACCCTTTATAATAAGCAGTGTTGGGTGTATTACTAAGTAATTAGTTACTGTAATTTAACTACTTTCCCCTTGAAAATGTAAAGTAAGGGATTACTCTTCATTTATCTGTAATTTAATTACAGTTACTTCTGATGTAATTGAGGTAATTACTGTGTATAGATCAATCCGATCTCACAGCGCTTCGTATGCATTTTATGAGGTGTCTAAATCGTACGACCCGTACAAATTCGAATGAATTATTGTAAAATATGTATGAAAAAAGTGTGAAATGTCATGAGATCAGACATAAAACAATAGTGGGTTTAACATCAAAATCTATTGTCTGATGTTAAAAAGTATGTTTTTATGATGTAACCTTCTCCACCTTGGTCAGTTTAAGGATAATTCATGCAATTTTAAAGTATTTATTTGAAAGAATTAAAACAGATTCATGTCTATCCTTGTATTATTCAGCTGGTTGAGATTGATATGGGATTTTTGAAAGTTATTAGTAATAAAAAGTAATTAAATACTTTTTAAAGAGAGTAATTAGTATAGTAATCTAATTACACTGTTAAAGAGGTAATTAGTAACTAGTAATTAATTACTTTTTTAGAGTAACTTACCCAACACTGATAACAAGGTTCAATTTGTTAACATTAGTTAACACGAAGTAAGAATGAAAAATGCTTTTACAGTTTTTATTAATCTTAGCTGATGATAATTTCAACATTTACTAATACAGGACATTGTTAAAATCAATCTCTTCTATTATTTCATGGACCCGAGCTAACACGGACTAACAACGAACAGTTATGTTTTCATTAACTAAGGCTAGCAAAGATTAATAAATGTATTGCTAACGATAAAAAAACAGCCCTCACAGATTTAGTTAAATCAACTTGAGGTCATCTAAAGTGGTCTTCACAATTTAAAATTCTATCAATATGATTTAGTAAATCTAATCATATCAACAAATGTGTGTGATGATTAGAGGTTGGATTTGAATCGTAGCCAACGTCATCACCTCTGTCTAAAACCATTGCATCCCTGTCCTTTCTAATATAGTGAAATCAACATCTGCATGCACACATGATCCTTTGTGCATGAAGGGATTGTTTTTAGCTCCCTTTTGCTTTTCTTGTCTTTGAACGAGCGTACTCATGGGTCTATATCTCATGCTTGAGGTTGTAAGCTTGTCTGTGTCTTTATGGTTCTCATGTGTATGTGTGTGCGAGGATAGGGGCAGGTCCCAGCTGAATAGTGATAAGCTAATTTTCTCCGGGCTGTTTGAAGTGGCTACTTCATCTCCGCACAAGCACATGTTGGTGCTTAAAGAGCCGCTGTCCCCACAGCCAGAAACATTCCACGATCCTGCCTGTCATCCTGCTAGAGTTATCCCTGCCCTGAGACCCCACGTGTGTGTGTGTGTGTGTGTGTGTGTAGAGATATTAGTGCATGCAGATTTATTGTGGTGTGATATCCTGTGAGAGAAAGGGTGATCGTGCCAAGACCTTTACTAGCCCAAAATGTGACACTTGCAGGGCAAGATTAAATTTATTGACATATAATTACTCGTACACTAATCACAGCCACACACAGGGCTAATGAATTTATGGGCTGTTTTATCAGGGGGAG
The DNA here is from genome assembly GCA_038021265.1 of Cyprinella venusta. Lineage (NCBI taxonomy): Eukaryota > Metazoa > Chordata > Actinopteri > Cypriniformes > Leuciscidae > Cyprinella > Cyprinella venusta. The sequence goes on from CM075866.1 coordinate 26,675,035, forward strand.
TGTAAGAGCTGCTCTAATGCTTATTTTACATGAATGCTAACCAAAGCAGAGCAATCATTCAGCTAAAGCTCATTTCAGATGGTTTCAGGGCTTCAACGCACATCTTCACTCTTGTCCTTTATATGACTGTGTAGATAGCTTCAGGAAAGGGGATGTTTACTAGGTTGTTAGTTGGGCTGGACAATTTGAAAATTGTCAGTACATTCATAAAGTTTTTTGCATCTATAAATTTGCTTTATAAAGTGTTTTTTCTACAGTGTATATAAACTTCAGTAGCCTAAATGGTATTAGATGTTTGCTGGGCTTATTTTAAAGGTCATATCATGTGCTGTATCACACAGAATTGGTTTTGTTAAATTTAAATACCCTTCAAAAGGTTTTATTTTGTTTATTTTTTTAGTCTCAGACTCGCCAAAGTTGCATTTATATAATTCCTGATTTCCTGTAATGGGAAAGCTGAATTTTTAGCAGCCCTAACTTCAATCTTCGGTGTCACATGATCTTTCAAAAACAATTCGAATCCAGATTTGGTGCTCAATAAACATTTTTAATTGTTATCAATGTTGTTTTTGCTGCTTAGCCCTCAATCGGGTCATGAGGTCTGTACGACCCCAATCGACTTTTACTTAGTAAAAAAAAGGTTCCCTTCATCTAAGTGGAGTAAGATTTTGTGACTTTTCATACATTATCTATCTATACACACACAGAAAACTGGGTTTGATTCAGTTTTTCTGAAGGTATGTAAATGAAATGAATGGGAAATGTGAAAAAAAACTAAATAAATTTTCTTCATGTGTCCAAAAAAAAAAAAAAAAAAAAAAAATCTGGCATGAATCTGAAAATATTTACGCAGAAATTAAGGCCTAGTACTAGAGCATAAATGTAATGTATCATTAAAAAAATAATATTTCATAAGCAAGCTAATTGTGTAGTTGAGAAATTGTGTGGTATATTGATACAAAAGTACTTTATATCTCCAAAAAACACAGCATTAATGAATAGATGAGAAGTAAATAAAAAAAATTATATATTATTTGTATGATTAAAAATGTATATTTTTTGTACAATTACTCAATCAATTGTTGGGGTCAAATAGACCCCGAAGCCCAGAAGTGTAAACAGGAAACGAAGACCATTCGAAGGTTAATACTTTTGCTGAAACCTTGCATACATTTCCCCTTCAGATTCCTTGAGTAGAAAGTTCAAAAGAATAGCATCAAACTGAAATAATACATTATAAATGTTGCTTTTATCAATGTAATGATTTCTTGTTGTTACTGTGTGCTTTTTTAAAAAAAAGAAACTTTATATTTTCTTTTATTCTTAGATTTTACTGTATTTTTACTGCAATTTGGCTAAAGTAGCATATAGTATATAATAATAATAATAATAAATGTAAAAACGATTATCTGTCTGTCGTCACCGAGCTTTAATCTGTAGAATTAGTGAAGATTTATTCATGGAAGATTAGATGTGCTTGTCTAGCTTATTGGATCCCTGTATTGTTTAGTGTGTATGCATTTGTAATGAGTATTTTACTGGCTGTATTCTCTGCAGGAGGAACCTCCACAAGCTCCAACCTGCCATCTGTCCCTGCCTTACCCCCAGTGACCCAGAGCTCCGCCCCCAGCATGAGGTCTTTTTTCCCCCGTTTTTCTCCAGAAATACATTTTTTATTTGATATTCACTTTTTTTAAAGTGTGTTTGTGTATGTGTTTTCAGCATCTCAGAGAGATTGGAACATGCTCTGGAGAAGGCAGCTCCTTTACTCCGAGAGATTTTTGTGGATTTCGCACCGTTCCTCTCTCGCACACTGCTGGGCAGTCACGGACAGGAGCTACTCATCGAGGGCACCAGTGAGCTACGCTTCTGCTCTTATTACTGATATTTCACACAAATGCATCTCAAAGTTGTATTAATAGTTGCAGTACCACTAAAGGCCTGCACTTGTTAAGGTTTGAAGTGAGGTTCACAACACCACATATAAACACAGCGAGATGTCATCACTCCTAATATATTAAAAAAGCACTTACACCCCTTCTCTCACCTCTAACCAGATTTAAGCTGTAAATGGTGGCTGAAAGTATCTTTTAACTCACTGATTATAATAGCAGTGTTCTTTTATAGAGCACAGGGTCAGAGGTCAGCACACTCGTACGAGTGTTTGGACTGTCCACTGCCACCCAGAGAAATGAAACGCTGATTAATAGCTGCATGGTGACTTTAGAGAGCCAATTCAAACAAAAATGCTTCCTTCCTTCCTCGTCCTCCAGCTTCCTGTTTGTTCTCACCTTTAGCTTTCATGTTAAATCTCTCTCTCTCTCTCTCTCTCTCGTGTGTGTAGTTCTTTAAAGCTATATTTCAGATCAATAGAACATATGCTCACCATATTTAGTCTCATGTAATACAAGCTCAAACGTGTATTAGTTTACAGTAGCATTGTGTAGGTTCATTAAGTTCATCAATACTCTTTGACCTCGCAAGATGGTGCCGAATTAGGCCCCTCACAAATGTTCATGTCAGCAAAATAGTCACTGGAGAGAAGAATGAAAAAACGGTAATAAATAAATAAATAAATAAATAATATTAATAATAAATATTTCCCGTTATAGTACTTGATTAGAAATTAGAAATCTTATAGTACTATATATATATATATATATATGAAGAGTTCAGATGCAAAAGCCTCTAAGTGCCATTTGAAATTTTCTTCTAAAATGATCTTTTTTATCAAACTTGTACATTTAAGTTCAGTAATTTCACTTAAATGACAATTAATAGGTAATCTTCATTGCCATTTAAGTGAAATTACTGAACTTAAATATACAAGCTTGATAAAAATGATCATTTTAGAAGAAAAATTCAAATGGCACTTAGAGGCTTTTGCATCTGAACTCTTCATATATATATATATATATTTTTTTTTTTTTTTTAATTATTAGCAGTCTTTTTACGGTGGCATGTAATTATCATTATATTCTTGATCATTCACTTGCTCAGTTGCAGTATTTAACCATCAAACATTTCTAAATAATAACCATTGCCCGTGGCAGCAGTGTGTGACTAACCACTCAGAATACTGTGAAACTTGTATTCTGTCCCTCCTTCAATATCCATGTGTTAATTTGTAGTTGATTAATAAGCTTACTGTACATATTAATAAGGATTCTATACCATTAGATAGTCATTATCCTCTTGTGTCAGGGTTGAGGTCACCCTGTTGTGGTTTATTTTGTGATAATGACTGGCTGACGGTATTCCTCAATTCAGCACTCAAGACTAAAATATAATGAAACCTACTGTATAAGAATAATAAATCTCTGGCTATAATACTAAAATTACTTAGATCACTGGAGGACTGCTATGGAATCAATAATTTGTCAATAATTATCAAACATATCTGTTGCTTATTTGTGCTTATTTTCTCTGCTATTTATTTAGAGACACATTTCAACAAATTAAAATCAGTCTTCCAAAATCTTCACTAGTAATGGTTAAAAGTTTTGCCTACTGAAACTAAACAATTATTTATTTATTTATTTATTGCAGGTCTTGTGTGTATGAAGTCCAGCAGTTCTGTGGTTGAGCTGGTCATGCTGTTGTGTTCCCAGGTTAGTCATTCCTCCATCTCTCCTCAAGGATTTTCCACCTTCCCCTCTCTGTCTTTCTCTTTACTGTTAATAAATGCATTGTTGCAGCGTTATCTTCACACTGCCTGCCCGAATCCTGTCTTACTAAGCTCTGGGTATAGACAAAAGTCCAGAAAAATGGCCACAGTGCCCTTCTTAATGCTGTTGATGTGAGTTCAAAGGTCAGGGGTCTTGACCCAGTGTAACGGTCTTGGTCATATAGCCAGTCACAGAAGATAATGCAACATTGATAGTGTTTTGTGATCGATCTGCCTCCCCATCGGGTTTTTTAAGGCAGGTATGATGAAGGATTGATAGCAGAGCTCTGTTTGTTTGTTTGTGTTTTTGTCCCAAAATGATCTGAATCCTCCCTTTGGAGATATTCGAAGACATCCGTACTTCAGGAAAATGTATTTATTAATACAATTGTGTATATAAATTGTGTATATATTAGGGTTTACACAGACTAGTTGACTTTAATTCTCTGCCACGACTAGTCGCTGGTCATGGCGCAACAGGATAAGAAATCTTTGAAGTCCACTTCTCGCTCCATTTCCACCAGTTACAATGACAAATAAATGCATACTCCAAGAGTACTACACACAATGAGTCTCATTCATGAAACATTCGTAAATATACGAGTAAATATGAGAGTGATTTGCGGGTAAAGAGACCTTCCCGAAAACTCTTCTCCTGATTCACAAACACTTCGTAAACGTCAAATGTGATAGTGGAATGTGTGTGTGTTAATGAATTCCAACCAGTCGTAAATGGGATGCGTGTGCATGTTCATTCTCAATTACCATAAATCCCGCCCATTATATCCGACTGACATCTATATATAGGCATATAATAACGTGAATGCGAATGAAAAATAAAGATTTCTCGGATGCAGAAATTGAAGTTTTAATATCAGAAGTTCATTCAAAATGCCACATTTTATTTTCAAGCGTACATAGTGGCGTATAAGGTCCTAAAAAAAGGAAGCTTGGCAGCATATTACAGATGCAGTTTATGGAGGTTCATCTGTCAATCGAACAGTCCCAGAAGTGAGAAGAAAATGCTTCGACATTAAAGGTAGAGCGGAGGATTTTCTTTTTCCGGGTGGGTAGTCTATACTATTGGTCCACCTAAGTGTCAATCATTCTGGTGATATGTTTACGTAAGGCCGTCGTACGTGCTCATCTCTATGTAGTTTTCACTTTCTGGTGTATTATGTCGGAGTTACGGTTTCAGGTCGAAAGAGAAAAAATGTATACGAAGTGTATGATAAGAAGAGAAAGGCCGCAGAATATAGAAACAAGACCAGAGTGATTTTGGGTGAATATCACACGCTGGCATGCACTAAAAGCACAGGTCGGGCTTCTCACTGATGCCGCAGGTAAAGTTTGTCATGCTATTTGGAGAAATCCATTTAAAATCACTAGTAAACGTTAATGCAAGCGACATACAATACAACTATGTATAAAAACAACGTATTAATACCTACGTATATTAACAATGAGACATGTTAGGTTAAGGACCAACGTAATAGCACTGCTCATATGTTGCTATGTAACGTAATTGCGATTTGCAAAATAGTTTCCTCAGAACGTATTTCGTGTGATACAGGGTTGCACATATCATGTCTTGAGCCCTCGGTCACTCAATCGATCAGTATAATAAGTAAATAAAACACGGACGGGCATTTGACATGTTGTCTTTTTTATGAATGTTTTTGAGTTCGTTTATAATTTGCAAGATAATTGTGCAAGGCGTAATAGGTGTTCCCTCTCGGGAGCAAGAGTGTTGTGTTTGTGCATTTGAATTTTTTTAAAAAAAATTGGAGAGGGCGGGTCTTCTCTAAATTTCGGAAAGATCCTCCGCTATACCTTTAAGCTAGACAGCTAAAAACTAAGTAGTTCACTTCGGAAAAATCGTATTCAAACTGGAGAAGGACCGCCATCGATCACCAGATCTGCTATGACTGGCTCTCATAATAAAAGTAAAAAGAAAAACCATATATAATTTTATATATATATATATATATATATATATATATATATATATATATATATATATATTAAAATTAATATATAAAATAAAATATAAAATATATATATAATTTTTTTTTGAAAATGCTGTTTAAATATGTACCCATTGGTGAATTAAAATGCAAAACATTCGGATGTTAAGCGCACCATTTAGCAGGTGTAGATTTCTTGCGTACCAATTAACATTTGGAAAATACGAATATTTTAATGAATCCGAAAATTTACGCCAGAACCACTTTACACACGATTTACACACAAATTCGTTCTGCTCGTGTTTCATGAATGAGACCCATTATGTTTGATTATAACATCTGGATGCTCAAGTTTGATCGGGTAAATGCACATTTTAAACAGCTTATTGTACACACGTTAATCACCTATCTAAACTAATGAGCTGCACTGTAACACACACATAGACAATAGCTCGCACATCATGTGCTGATCGCGCGCACACAAACATTCAGTAGCGCAGAAATGTATTGTCAACACTGGGCTGTGATTTATCAATAAAATAGCTTAAAATCTGAAAAATTCTAGCATTTAGGCATATTTCTTAAAAAAATAAAACCCACAGCTTCACTTGTTGGTGCATTTGTCAGTCTTTATTAAGAGGAAATCAGTGATGTAGTTATAGAATTGCGTTATTGAGCATGTGTGCATAATATGCACCGTATTGAGTGTTTGTGATTGGGGCTAATGGAGGAAGCCATAGGGTGCCCTAAGAGGAGGAGAGTCACTGAAGTGTGTGATACTCACACACACACCCACACACACACACAGACACTCACAATCACATTAACCCATGGCTACTACAGATTTTAAGTGACTATCATTTTGCTTGAGGAAAGAGATTGTTGAATTATTCAGTATTAGCAAGGTGAGAATGTATCGTGGCGTTTACATACAAATGAGTAGCACTCATACACAAGCACTCCTTTTATCTTTTTTATTGCTTTATTTTCAGAAATAAAGCATTCTCGTCCTCCCATAACCCTCCCTAAAGGTAATCCTGAGAGATCAGGCATCAGACGGGGCGTCAGGGGCCGCATATATTTGCAGAAGTGAGGCGTGAGGTAGGGGTCCCTCCGTGAACCCAAGCATCTAGAAAAGAGGGAATAAATGACACGCTCTAATGCACCTATTTGTCATATCTGTCACGCTGTTGTGTAATGCTAATCTAATCAAAGGGGAGAATTTGGGTTCTGCCTGCCTCCACTGAAAAAAAAAGCCTCCGGCCCAAAAACCCGTTCCAGTGGCGGCGCGTTGCAGGCCGTGTGCTGCAATGAAAGGGCTGCGTAGCTGCTGATTACTTCAATAAATCATCTGAACTAAATTCTTTCAAAGCTGATGCAAATGTACTTTTATTGTGGGGGGGAAATGGTGGGAAAAGGCGGCAAAGCTCAAATGAGGTTGTGAGCCCTGTTTACCCCACAAGTAATTACACAGACTTTTGTAGGGGGATAATTTTGTTTTATGAATGTGGCAGATTTTTTTTCTTTCTCTTATTTGGAAGAAGAATCAAGAGGAACTTTAGGGTGTCTGATTGATCATATATTTAATCAGGACATGACATCCCTGCACAGGAAGTGCTGTTGTTGTAGACAGGAAGTAAAGCAGTCCTTTTGTTGACTGAATAGGCAATGAGAAGGGGAGGATGTTGATGGATTCGTTCTCTTTTGCTTACATTTCCTTCTTATCCCAAAATAGAAACCAGTCGGATATGGTACCGTCTGCACAAATTTTCTAATTAATATCTATGGTACAAGATGGAGTGGGTTTGGGGCTAGAGGTCAAAGGTTGGGGTCACAGACTAGTTTTTAATCACTCAGGATCAGGAGGGTTGCTCTTCTGTTAGACAGCGATTCTTAACTGCAATTTTATTGCATCTCTCTGAAATGAATCCCTTTATTCTCAACACAGGATCAATTTTCATCATCTTCTATAAGCCTGTTGTGGTTTATTGCTTTTCACTTGTGTGTTATTGATAGCTGTTATATAAAGCTGCATTAAACATGTGACTTTTAATTGATTTTTTTTATTGTAATTTTTTCCATTCTTTCAGCCCTTTGTTCTTTTATATGCATGTGAAAGTATCTTATTCTGCTTACAAATCACAACTGAGTCTAATGAATAAGTGTTGACATCCTCATTATATCTGTATTATTCTGTTAATGAGTATAATATGTATGTGTGCGTATATATATATATATGTGTGTGTGTGTGTGTGTGTGTGTGTGTGTGTGTGTGTGTGTATATTTATATATTTATATATGTACATATATATATATATATATATATATATATATATATATATTGTGTGTCATGATTAGATCCAGCATATTATCTGAAATCCTCTATTAATACTGTAATACATATATATATATATATATATATATATATATATATATATATTAGGGCTGTCAAACGATTAATCGCGATTAATCGCATCCAAAATAAAAGTTTGTGTTTACATAATATATGTGGGTGTAGTGTGTATAATTTTTGTGTATATATAAATACACACATATGCATGTACATATTTAAGAAAAATGTGTTCTTAATATATGCAATATTTATATTTATACATAATATTAATTATGTATAAATATATATATAAAGTATATACTTTCAGATTTTTCTTAAATATATACATGCATGTGTGTGTATTTATATATGCAAAATAATTATACACACTACGCCCACATATATTACGTAAACACAAACTTTTATTTTGGATGCGATTAATCGCGATTAATCGTTTGACAGCCCTAATATATATATATATATATATATATATATATATGGATTATACTAAAATATGTTGCTTTCTTATTATTAATGAATAATGTAAGCAAATAATTTTTACCAGCATTTATTTTTCTGTCTGTCCTTTTGCTATTAAAAAGCAGGAGAAAAAGCAGCAAGGGTGTTTTTTCAAACTCTAATGTTATTCAAATTAATGTTTAGGATTCAATACAAGTTTAGTCAGTGACATTTGTGGCATTTCAGTTAACAGAAAATGATTTTGATTTATTCCTTAGTTAAACATAAATAATACGATTTTTTTACCGTGGTTACAATAAGCGTTCAATGAAAAACACCATTGTGTTTATTCGCATAGAACAGTAGTTCCACGACATCTTTACAGTCGAAATATTACACATTTTTATGATTTAATTTATGTGCGAAAACTGCTTTAGTGGCTGTTCACGTCTCGTCCAAAAACGCGGACTCCCTTGGTGTCTGCCGTTGTTGTGTAATCACGAAGACGAAGAAGTTTCAGCAAAGCATAAATGGATTTTCAGCCCTTGTATTAGCTCTACTACTAATATTTATGGAGATGAGAACCTGCCAACTGTACTAAGATCAGATGTTCGTCCATCTTGGCTTTCAATTTTGTTACGGAAAAGCCAAAGCTGATCAGTTGGTTCTTGTCACATGACCTGAGGTATTCTGAAACGTTGTGTTTTTTCATCTTGCTGCTGTGTATATGCACCTGGGAAAAACAAGTGTGACAATGCGTGAGTGTCGAGATGGCGTCACTCTCTATTTGAGCACTCCTGTCGTGTGTCTACATTTAAAATAACGAACTTGAGTTGACAAATTGACAGTTTACCATGCATACAGTATATTATTAGTAGTATTAATTATGAATAAAAATACAAATGCTGTTGATTAAGCTCGAATTGAGCCTAGAACATTCCTTTAATACTTTCGAGCAGAGAGAGGAGAGCAGAAGGCTACAGAAGAATGAATGTGAGTGGGATGAGAGAGGAAGGATGAGCATAAAACAACAGCTATCAAAGCATCCACTCCGTTCAGGAAATTGCGAGTGATAGGGCTTCAGATTAGGCCCTGCATATTACATGAAGATCATCTTTGAGTGTCCTCATCTTGCCATTCAAGGCATCCACGTAAAAGCCTTATGTTTCACTCGACCTAATTCCCTTTGACAACCATCACACATACACACACACACACACACCGCTTCACTGAAGAAGATATACCACCTGCTGTTGTACTGGAGAATATCACTTAAAAAGGTTTCAGCTTTTCAATAAATAATACTGCCCGTGTTGAGACACTCTGACTAGGAAGCTTGTGGATTTGATTTGTAAATAAGCTTGTTCAGCTAAAAATATACACAAAAAGGATATTTTGTTAAATGCTACTTTATATAAGTATCAGAGAAGCAATTGCAAACCGCTCTCAGATCGGCGTTGGTTTGGAAATCATCTCATCCATCTGCTTGACAGTGGCCTCCTGATAGCTGTGAGTCTGTCAGATATATATGGGACGCGGGCAGCCGTGTTTCCCTATATCACCCATTACCGCTCAGACCTCGTGTCAGGTCATCTATTCTTTAAGACATTTATCTTCTGAATGCCTCACACGTTGGAAAGGCTAAGGTGCAAGAGCAAGAAACAGTATCTTCATGTGAATGTTTGCGAAAGGCTGGGCCTGCTTTGGTATTCCCTATTTCCTGTGTTCTCATTTTAGTCATTTTTATTTTTATTTTATTTTTTTAGATTATAAACTTCTTAAAGAAATCATTTGGTTCTCTCTATATTTTGATCAGCAGCATTTCACATCTGCTGTCCTGATATTGTTGATGATCATGATCAGGGAGTCTTTAATGTAGAGTTAACCTGTTAAACAGATGGGCACCTTCGTCAGTCAATACGTTCTGGAGACACTGACTTCCCCCTGAGCACTTGGCATTTCTTAACCTCTGACCTTTAGGAAGAGGATGGAGAGTGGCCAGTGGCTCAAGAGTTTAACCCCCCGGAGTCACAGTGACTCTGGGATCAATACTCACAGGGAGAGGGAAAGGAAGAGGAATCGATCGGTCGACTGTCCAGTGACTGTTCACGGGATCTCTTCATCATTTCTCAAATGCGCACTGACTCCAGGCCAAGAGGCATCAGTGCAAAAGTTCTTATAATAGTTCTTATGTAAGTGTTGCAGTGTTTTGTTTTCCCCCCATTAGCTTTGAGTATCATTAGGAAGATATGCATCTTAATCCTGTGATCGCCTTCAGCCGATCCTGCTTAAACTCAGGGCCAATGTTTTCTTTTTATACAGCAAAGGTTTATCAAGGGTAAATAATTGGCAACTGTAAGCATTCTCTACTTTATAGAATCATATGAGACTGTAATTTAACTTATGCCCATTTGTTTTGAAAATATACCCATTAATACGAGTATGAATTGTAAGGTGTCAGTTCTTTAGGAGTCATTACGGTAATTCCTCTTACTCGCTGCACAGTTGGAGATGGAGAGGATAAACATAGCAAATTGATGTAAAAAATGAATCTATCTATCTATCTATCTATCTATCTATCTATCTATCTATCTATCTATCTATCTATCTATCTATCTATCTATCTATCTATCTATCTATCTATCTATCTATCTATCTATCTATCTATCTATCTATCCATCTATCCATCCATCCATCCATCTATCCATCTATCCATCTATCCATCTATCCATCCATCCATCCATCCATCCATCCATATATATATATATATATTATTAATCTACAGAGATTTTTGTTAAGCCCGGAACACACCAAGCCGACGCTGATGAACTAGCGCTGATGTAAGCCGACTGTGTTGTCGCCTCTCGTCCGCTCTCGTCAGGGTAAAAAGCTGCACTTGAACACATCGAGAGAACTACAGGTGACTGTCAGCTATAATGTGCATTCTGCTCCTCCGTTTAATAAGACAACTGTCTATTTCTGCAGATATATTATTCGTCATTCTATATTCATCATTCAAAAAGAAAAACCAACGCTGCTGGCTGCAGATACACATACCGTAAACAAAGCAGCGCATGCTTACCGTTTTGAATATCAATCCTGCTAAACGCTTTCTTTATTCCACTCCACTCATGTCAATATTGACATATTCGCTAAGGAACACTCATTTAAGATGACATAACATAAGAACAGCCTTCTATCTTTACCATTTTGATTGCTGTTTTGCTTTTATTCGCGTGCTCTGACTCTTTCACTAAGCTGAACAGCCATTCAGAATTTGACGGTCCGACGACGATTCAACATGTCGAATCGGGTGAAACAAAGCCGTCGAGGACTATTTTCAGCCGACGGCACGGAATCGTGCGGAACACATCGAGGAAACTTCACACACAAAAACTGCCCGACGCCCAACCGTCAGCTTGGTGTGTTCCAGTATGTTTATATACAGGGCTATATTTATGTAGATCAATAACAGACCTTCAATACCTGCACTGGCTCTTTACACGGTTTCTTACTAATTATTGGATTACATTATTTATTTATATATATATATATATATATACACACACACACACACACACACACACTCTAAAACAAGACTAAGCCTCAGTCCCAATTCACCCCTTGCCTCTACCCCTTGGCCCTATCTCGTTTTGCGCGTTCATGTCTAGGGGTTGGGAGTCCCGATTCTTGTTGAGATTGAGTGGTGGGGTGAAGGGGTAGGGCTACATAGCCCTCGAAACGGAGATTTTTCAGATGCACACTCCAAAAGGAGGGCTACGAGACAGTTCGCAGAATACATCGCAAATCACTGGCACAAACGGTTAAACATTTAAATATAGTGCCAGATGACACCACCATGCACTTTATTAACTCTTATAATAATACTATAGTCATTTAAATTAAGAAATTGTATAATAAATTACCTTTACAAAACATAAAAGACATACATTTCGAGGAAGCAATGTTATAATCATCATGTTTCCTCAAAGTTAAGAGCAGTTGCGCTGATTGTCAGTCTTTGTCATGGAGAAATCCTGTAAAAAAAACTCTGTAACGGCAGAGCCATCACCGACAAATGAGTACGTGAGAGGTTCATGAAGGGTTGTTCCATTTCGTAGGGGAATATTTCAACCCCTTGGCCCTTGTAACTCTGTTTTAAAGCTACACTGTGTGATTTTTACCCTATTTAGCGGTGAAAAGGTATATGACCATCCAGTGAATATTAGTTTCTGTTCCTCTCAATTCCGATTTCGTTTTAACTCCTACGGTGGCCAATGTAGTCCACGATTAACATGGCTTCCAGTTCGACCTCGTCCATGAGTGTTAACTCAAACGTAAACACGAAAGGTGAAGCTTGAATTAACGAGTATGTCCCTCTTTGGCCTTCTAATGTACTTTCAAGATGGAGGGGCAACATGGCGACCGACATTAGAACCCCTTACCCGTATGTATTTTCAATGGCATATTATACACTCACGAGAATACTTTACTTTATTACTTGAACGAAGTGAATATACATTAATGAGCACATGTATTTTTGAAAGAAGTAAGTGTTTTTAGCAAAGAATAAACTTAAAGACTTACACAGTGTAGCTTTAAGGGCCAAGGTTTACACTCGGAAACAAGGGATAGGGCCAAGGGGTGAATTGGGAGTGAGCCTAAGACTAAAAAAGACACTAATGATTTCTCGCTTGAGCAGTTTTGGAACTTGTAATGGATATATTTATCTAAGTTTTTAATAAGAACAATCTTAGTCTTAAATCTTTGTGTCAGTGCTTATATTAGTGTTAAAATATCCATCATCAGTATCGGCCTTAAAGTTCCTGACCGGTGCACCACTAAGAGATTGGTTTTGCTCATTTTCACAATTCACACCCAATAAAGCAGCATTACCATTTTTTTCCGGGAAAATATGAGAGGAAAACAGTTACCTTTCGAAATTGAAATGTACAAACATTATAAACACCACAGTAAAAACATCTGCACACATCAGGGTGCAAGTGAGCTCTGGCCAGGAGGCTTTTCTGACTACGATTGACTACTTCAAAGAATTGGTTTAGGACTTAAAACTGGCCATTTAAAATGAAAAGCTATTCAGGGACATATGCGCTTGAAGTTCAGTGCAGACTGTTTGGTCTCGTTTAGTCCTGCCATTTTTAACTTTTCAAGTTCCATAAACGTCGCAGACCTGAAGAGGAATGTGGTTGAACCTGAGGTTGAATCTTTCTCCCTCCCCATCTCACAGTCAGACCTGGACCCCGCTGAGAGGCATAACATATACGTAAGGTTCAAGCGCAGGCCCAGGCCACGTGTTGTCTTTCCCCCTCTCCCTCCTCCACCCCAGACAACGACCCACGAGGGTCTCCGTGCCGGTGGATAACATTGCTCTCAGCATTCTTTGAACACAGGGTTCCGTTGAGGCCCAGAGAAAACACACTAACACCAACTGGCACTTAATTCTGCCGGCGCCCTGCCGATGCGAGCTATGCGCCCGGAGACGGGGCTCTTCCTGACAGGAAGTGAGAGGGAACGGCATGAGGAAAGCTTACGACTTGAGTGACTTTTAATTCACTCTCTGACTGCAATATAGTTGGCCGGGAAAGAGACATGTTATTGAGGCAATTGGTTTTTTTTTTAATGGTGCCGATGGACTAACAGTCCTTCATGCTAGCTTTTTCCTTTAACTGTTGGAGATCCTTATTGTAGCTTGATGTTTATCTGGTAAACCTCATTCAGAATCTCCTTCCTTACATACTTTCTTTGTGTCACTATTTACTTACATGGATATGTGTATTTACAAAATCATATTATCACTGTATTCATTCTCACTATGTCCTGAATATATAATAATCATTGTTTCTTTAGCCCAGGAAGGAAAACAACAAGATTTATGTATGCTATTATCATTCCTGTCAAGTCAAATTATTTCAGTCATCACCCTCCTCCTAAACTTTCAATAGAGAGAAGAAAAAAAGCACTTTTTTAAAATTAATGAGCAGTTTTTGGAAATCTTTTGACACCTCCAAGCCCAGCTCATTGTAAGGAAGCTTCTAATAACATCTGTTTAACCACAATCCTCTATGGTCTTTAAATGTAGTCAGAGTAAATATTTGCTCCCCTTGTAAAGTCTCCTTGTGTGGAGTGTCCTCACAGAAACACAGGCCCTTGGCCGTTTGGGATTGTGTGTTTGCTTTAGAAGAGATAACATCTGAGAACATGCACGGGACTTGTAGAGCGTTCTGCTTGTCACATCAGTAAATTAAGCTGTCTGGACCTGCTGTCAGATGCCATTTTGATATTACGATGAGTTGATTGAAGTGGACCTTAACAAGTGGAAGTTTTAGCGCTGCAACGTTAAGCCAACTTGAGGGACAAAATAAAAATTGAAAGTAAAAATAATAAGAGATAACCAATAATATTAAAATAAAAATGATATGACTAATTGGGCAATGTTAAAATAAATAATAAAAATGTTAAAAAATCTATATCAAAATTAATTATTACACAAAATATTTTTCTGAAGATACAAAGGAAGATATTTTGTCTTTTAAAATAATATTAAATGAAGTATGCTGACATACAATAATGTAATAATGCAAGTTGTAAAAAAAAGAAAAAAAAGAAAAATCAAACACAACTATTCCACAAATTAATACAATAATGAAATCAAATCTACAAAATTGAAATTATAAAATAAAAATCAATAAAATCAAGCTTTAAGATTAGATTTTAAAGAACACAGAGGTCAATTAAAAAAAAAAAATCAGTTATTAAATTTGACCAGTTTGGAGCATAAAAAGAAAATGCACTTTTCCTAATGTATGCTACTGCAATTGATGGATAGGAACATATAGGTTACAAGATTAAATTAAAAGACCGTACTGTGCCAACCACACAAAACCTTATATGCAAGTAAATGTATCTTAAAATATGCACAAATACTAATGAGATTATTTGTCTATCAGGATTCTAGCTGCTTAATTTTGTCAGTGTTGATTTTAAGACCACATAACATTGCAAATATAGATACTTTATGGAAACATTATTTTTTGGTTTGGAAAGTTAAGTGTTTTGCCTGCAAGTAATACAACACTGAAATATTACTAGAATCTCTTTCCGTCTTTCAAAGCTTTACAGTAGCCACTTTTCTGTCATAAATCGCCTTGTGCTCTGTGGACAAGCCGTAACGTAAACTTCTGCTCGTTATGATCTGAAACAGCACTCTTACATGTGACGGATAATTTTTTTTGTTTCATCTGAGCTTCAATTCCCCAGCCTGCAGAAAACAAACAAATACTTGTGATTATAACTGATGGGTTGGAAACTGTAGAGCGACTTGTTTATTTTCAATGAACGAAGCCAAACGCCATGCACATTTCCTTGTCTTGCCATTGTGGATGAGGCAAAACATTACATTGTAGGTCTGCGTTGTTTCATTTGTGTTTCAGTTGTGTTTTAGTTTGAGGGCAATTACATTCTCTTGATCAGCAGTGATTAGTAATGCACCGCCACGGTAATTATCATGGCAAAACTAAACAAATGAATGCCTCATTGGATGACTTCTCTATGAAATGTAAAACTAAAACTAAAACTTATGTTGTTTGTGTGTGTGTCAGAAGAAAATTACTTTTGCTTTATATATATATATATATATATATATATATATATATATATATATATATATATATATATATATATATATATAAGTATTCAATTAAAGCATTCATTTAAAGTAGGGAATATGTTGTTTATGGGGACACATTATAATGATTGTGTTTACTAATGTGTTCACACATGCTCACACTATTCTGACGCAGATGCCACCAAGTTCTTTGTAAGAGCGTCACCAGGTCTCTCTCTCACTTTGGATCTCCCTCTGCATTCCCTTCACTCTGTATTACAAGCTTCTGTTTTCATCACATAGACTCGCATAATGTAGATCTTTTCATCGCTCAAAAATAAGGATGATATAACTGATATATGTAATATAACTAAATAATATAATACAAATCATGATTAATCACATCTTTGATTAGGAGCACCTGTTCAGTTTATCATTAACTCTTTCCCCGCCAGCGTTTTTAAAAAAAGTTGCCAGCCACCGCCAGGGTTTTTGACGATTTTTGCTAAATTTCAATGGCCCGTTAAATATTTTCTTCCATGAATATATGAAGAAGCTATATATCAAAATAAAAATCTGAGCCTCTGCTTTTAGACAAAAAAAACTATTTTATTTTATCTTCATTTGTTCTTTTTTTATTGCCACTTGAACGGATGTAGGTTTTGTCAAAAACACAACATTTTGTACAAAAAACAGAGAAAAAGGCATTTTTATCAAACAAGTGCATTTTCAAGCAGAATACATTCAGATGTTGTATTCTTCATATATAAAACTTTCCAAAATAAATTTAAAAAATAAATAAATGTAAAATATATCAAATTTAGGCACTGTAATTTGCTTTTGAGTGGTAAACAGAGTAACATTTCCCAGGATGTAAGGGGACACCACAAGTCAAGTCACATTTATTTATATAGTGCTTTTCACAATACAGATTGCATCAAAGCAACAATGATAACATGAAAGAAGTACAACGCAGATCGATAATATTGTTAAATATTAAATATTAAATAACCCCAACTAAGCAAGCCAAAAGCACCACAACTTTTGCAGTCTCCTTCCGCAACCCCTTACCTACACAAATTCTGCATGCACAACATGCATGCAACATGCATGCATCTCTCTCACTCACTACCTCGTCCCGATCAGATTCAGAATTATCAAATATGATCGGACTCCGAGACCATCAACACCTCCAGCACTTGATCAGCCATGCCATATACCTCTGCATTTGTCTTATACATATCTGATATTATTGATATTTTGAGCTATATTCTCACAACTCCACTTCACGTTTGAGACGCGATTGCAATCTGATTCTTTGATCAAAGAGTTGCGTACTCTTTCAGGGCATGTGCGCGGGCCTTCTTTACCGTATACCACCTAAAACACGGAAACCCGGAAAATTCCGTGTTTGGCGGGGATGCGTTTTTTCTTGAAACACGGAAAATTCCGTGTTTGGCGGGGAAAGAGTTAATGCAATTATCTAATCAACCAATCCACTACAAATAGGAAAAAGGGGCTACAATTTGCAAGAGCTCACCAAAATTGGACAGTTGAAGACTGGAAAAATGTTGCCTGGTCTGATGAGTCTCGATTTCTGTTGGGACATTCAGATGGAAAAGTCATAATTTGACGTTAACAGAATGAGAACATGTCCATCATGCCTTGTTACCTCTGTGCAGGCTGGTGGTGGTGGTGTAATGGTGTGGGAGATGTTTTCTTGGTATACTTTAGCCCCCTTAGTGCCAATTGGGCATCGTTTAAATGCCACAGCCTACCTGAGACTTGTTTCTGACCATGTCCATCACTTTATGGCCACCATGTACCCTTCCTCTGATGGCTACTTCCAGCAGGATAATGCACCATGTCACAAAACTCGAATCATTTCAAATTGGTTTCTTGAACATGACAATGAGTTCACTGTACTAAAATGGCCCCCACACTCACCAGATCTCAACCCAATAGAGCATCTTTGGGTTGTGGTGGAACAGGAGCTTGATGCCCTGAATGTGCATCCCACAAATCTCCATAAACAAGGTGCTTTCCAACATTTTTAAAGAATGCTTTCAGCACCTTGTTGAATCAGTGCCACATAGAATTTAGGTAGTTCTGAAGGGGGGTTAAACACAGTATTAGCATGTTGTTCTTAATAATTTTTTAGATGAATGTATATAGATAATATGTAGATATGATAACACGTTTAGATAATATTTACTTGAAAACTTGATGTTATTGAATTATTGCACTATGTTAGATGTTTTGAGTTGCACGAATCAGTATCAGAGTACCAGAAGTCTCTATCTTGGATAGCTTGTTTATATACCTGAGCATCAATAAAAGTGAAACTGGCATTTTACACATCTGTGTTTGGATGGATTTGACCTTGAGCAAGTGTTCCCTATATGCTAGTCTTTTTTATTTTATCGAGACTGGAGGAAACAGGTCAATTATATATGTCCTTGATGAAGAGTCCTTATGACCGGTTTGAATCACATTGGCTATCGAATTACATTACAAGTTTATCTTTACGATACAAACTTTCCCAGGCATTGTTTTTGTGGCTGATAAAAGTCACGTTCTATCTTAGGACACAATCCTGGTCTTGGTGACATGAATGGATCAGCGTGAGTGGTTGTTGTAACGACAGGACCAGGGCAGAGGTGGCTGGGTTGTAGAATCACCTCTCTTAGGTCAGGGTCAGAGTTGAAAGGTCACAAATGGCTGGCTGTATCCACTCATCAGGTCAGAATGGAAACTGCATTGGATACCATAAAACCGTATCAGGGCCCTATCACAATGACTGGTTGAAATCCAATAACCGTCAGCCTTGTCCCCAACGCACAGCACTGATCGTTAAGGCTTTTTGATTGGGGTCATTGCTTCCTTTAATTAAAGAATAATGCCTTTCCCTCACCCATCAAACATTCATTTATCTTTGTGGTGAAAATGTATTTGTGTGCTTGGTTGATGACAGCCGCTAAAGTGTGTTTTCTCCTAACAAAATATCCTAGTATATATGCAGTTTCTCCCAAAAATGTAATCTAATGAACTTTAGTTGGCTGTTTGATCTGAAAAAAAAACACCTTCCTGTTTTCCCTTACTGCACAATTTTCCTTTCGACTTCTTCTTTCGATCTTATAAAATGTATTGTAACACCTAAAATTGATTTAGTCGATGTGGAATAAAAAATAAATAAAAATAAGAAATGGCATTTTATTTAGTTTTTGTAAAAGGAACGTGTTCTTCTATCCCAAATTTCTTAGATTTTTTTTTTTTTTTTTACTGTGGCACTCACAACATTCAGTTGGTTTGCTCTATATTGTTTGGTTGAGACTGGACTTGACCAATTGTAGTAAGTGTTAAATAGTTCCTTTTTGAAAATAATTATTTAGCAATTCCGTTTGTTAATGTGAGTGGTATATAATTTACAATCTTTTCCTACCTTTCTTATTGGTTTGCTGTATTGACTGTTTAAATGATGTATACTGTAGATGGTTTGATAAACTAATGGTGAGTAATGAGTAACCAAACGTACTGTAGCTTGCTGTCTAAAAACTTATGTAAGATTTACTTAAAGGTGCTATATGTAACTTTTGTAATCACACATTACAATGATCCACTTGTCCACTTGCCACTTGTTTGCTATTACCTCTGAATGCCAGTATTCCTATCTCTATGTAAAATCTCCAGGTCGGATTTTCTGTAAAATCCATCGGATGTGAGTGTGAAGTGCATGCACGCTCCCGAGCCTCTCTCCTTTTTATATACAGTACAGTCTATGCGACGGCACTGCAGCTGGCGACATGGAGTCTGATAACACCAAAAAATGACCTGCCTCCAGCACAACACAGACTCCATAAGAACTACACATAAATATAAAAAACAAAACAAAAATGTATCCTCTGAAGCTCGTCAGGCCAAACGTGAATTGGATCGACTTAGGACGAAGAGTGTTTGAATTATGGAGAGACCTCCTCTATTTTTATTGTGACAAATGACAAGTTTTCAGATAAGCAGAAATAATGGTAAACTGTAATGAAATAACAAGGTAAAGTACAACAAATGAGACATGAAATGAATACAATAGACTGTTCCAGGATGACAAAAAGTGGGTACTTTAGGATGTAACTTTTATGTACTAGATCTGCTGTATAACGTCACTCATCTCACTACTATCATATTGTTTATAATACACATTTGCAGACACATTCAGTACAGTAATGCTTCCTACAGTCTTACTGTTACACTGAAATTTTTCAGTCTAGCATTAGTTCGCTAACCGTTTTCGTTATCATATTATACATTTACTTATGTTGACATTGCTGATTGTGAAAAATACACAAATAGTTAGTAAATGCCTTATGCTAGACACCACAAATGTAATGTTTTCTAGCGTTTTTTTCTAGCAAGTGCTTTGGGCACTTGAGAGCGTTTTGGCAGCGCAGTGTTTTTTTCCGTTGAGATGTTTCGTTGCTATGATACAGAATATCCGCAAACCGTTTGAATGTTGTGACAGTTGGTCGGTATGGTGTTAGTCCCGCCCCTCCTCCACTGTGATTGGACGGCTGGATAAAGAGTGACAGTGCTGAGCGCTGCGTTTTATCCAAAGTTGAATATTTTTCAACTCCCAGCGACCAGTGAAAATGCTGGGCGCTCGCCGCTTCAGTGTGTAAAAAAAAAACAAAAACAAACAAAAAGAAAAACGCTCAGTGTCTCGTTACGCTCATGGCGTTTAAAAAACGCGGCGTTCCCATTGAAAACATATGCCAGGCACGTGGAAAAACGCTTTGGTGGACACATGGCCTTAGTTCAACGTCAAGCTGATAAAAGTAGCCTATTATTGTAATGTTACAGTGGGAGGTTACATGAGTTTCCAGCATGTTGTGTGATACTTTCTCCGGTGTGTTGAAAGTCTCAGTGTGGCTGTGTACCGTGAGTGCCCGCTCTTCTGTTTGAGCACAAGCGCTCTTGTAAAAATTGGTTGCAGTCTGAAACATCACCAATGGAGGCTGCTAAAAAATACATGTAGCACCTTTAAATATGCTTCCTTAAATATTTATGTTGGAGATTCCAAAGTAATGGGAATTAACAGCTGTTATAGTGAACAAAGCCTCTGCAATATATAAAGCCTTCACATATTGCCATTTTAAAATGTTGTTTATTTTGGTTTCAGGCTCACTTTTCTTCTCTCAGAGGATGGTGAAACATTTCCTTCGTAATGAGCAAGCAGATTTGCCTGGTTTCGTTTTAATTTATGACCTTAAAAATATTGCAGGGTATTAAAAAATAAATCATCATCATTATGAAATGATTGCTTGGGTTGCACCTCTACTTAGAAGCACTCTCTGTTGGCCGAAACAAATGAGACATTAGGGTTGGACCGTTACCCTCCTGTCTCCATGAGACAGTCTTAAAAAGAGCCCTCGAGAATACACAAGCGACTTTGTACATACTCATGACCTGGTTGTTATTATTATTCTTGAGACGATCACAGGGAAGTGTTGAAAGGTTGGCGCAGCTGTGAAAAATGTCAATGATTTGGTCTCGCTCCTAGGCTATTAAACATCACTGAAAGCTGTGGTTTCAGGAGTTGTTTAGACTAACACCTTTTACAACAACCGGGTGAGACCTGTTAAAGTTTTTGATGGGTTTGCTTGGTTAAAGGCAATCTTGAACATTGAAGATACATTATAGAGGCCCGTTTTACTTTCTTCCATCCTTCCTCAGTGATCACTTCCGCTGTAAGAAGTTTGTTGATGATGAAGAAGCTTGTTTTCTGATGTCACGGTTCATTTTAATCCTTAAATATTAGTTTATTCGGACTAAACCTAACCTTCTTCTCTCTGCTTGTTGTATACATTTTGTGTAAAGTTTTTATAAATGTTATTTTTCTCCACAGGAATGGCAGAATTCCATCCAAAAGAATGCGGGTTTGGCCTTCATCGAGCTTGTGAACGAGGGCAGGTAATTATCTAATCCCATCCTCTGACCCTTTCTTAGCCATCTCCTTATTATCTTCTGGCCTACAACGCTATGTTGCGTGAATGCGATCAGATCCTGTTTGGGAGGTAATCGATGTAATGTGGAAAGGGGATCTACAGGGTGACCTGGAGTTCAAGGCGTCTGTCAATAACTTGGCTTGTTCCCATATGTTTTTGTGAGGGCGGCAGCGCCTTAGTTTCTTGTCCACCTCTTGGGAAATCTTTCTCGTATCTTGCTGTTTTCAGACAGGTTTATGTCTCATCTTTTGGACTCTTTTACTCAAACTCCCTTTGGGATGGAAGAATCTCTGTCTTCAATTTCAAGCCCTTAGATCTTTCAGATGGCTCTCATTTTTTAACTTAGCAATGTAAATTAATGTTAATGAATGCTGCTGTGCTGATGAGCTCTCCAGAAATGTTAATGAATGCAGTGATGCGCTGAGGCTCTTCCACCTTAACTGCTGGCCATCTTTACAACACTTTTTCAAACACGTACTTTTCTATTCGAAAGTAGGGTGAATGTTTAGACATCATCTGGCACACGAGCACCTGTCATGGAGATATCACCTAGCTCTAAAGTGCACATCAAATATGCCATTATAATGCTTACTGGACTTAAATTATGATAATCAATACTGATTTACAGTAGTCACAGTGTTTTCCCAAAGTCAAGGTGAATTCTTGAAGCCCAAAGTTGGAAAATGTAGTAAGCTAAGCTAGCAGTTACATTAAATAAAGCTTCACAACACTGAAGCTACCCCCCTGAGAAATGTAGCAAGCTAAGGTGCAGCAACATGGCAAAAGTACCAACCAACTTCATTCCACACAAGTCAATGTTATCTCAGTGTTCAATAAAACTGTCAGTCAAACAGATAGGCAGGCATAATTGTTCAATTCAATTGTTTATTCAACAACTGTTCCAAACCAATTTAGCTCCAATAACAAAACCACAACTATATACATCCATAAAACCATAACTATAATAACTATAACAAAACCAGGTGTCCTGGAGTTTGTTGATCTTCAATCAAGTCTTGCGTGTCAGCCCTAGGATTGTTACGTGATGTCACCGTCCGGAGCAGAGGGTGGTGGTAATGCACCAAAAAGCTAGTTGCCAACTGCCATAAAATATGAAGTAGTAGTCTATGACCATCATACAGAAGTCTTTCTGTCGGCTACACAACCAGCACAGGTCCATGTATAGTGGTGGCTTCACTTGCTGATCCAGGATCAGTGATCCTTAGCAGTTGTATTTCCAATTTGAGCTTTAGCTTCAGAAATTCTTGCGAAAATCGCTACCGCACTACTTGATTTACAAAAGAGCTTTGCTACTGAAAAGGTACAGTATCTGATTCAGAAAACAGAGACACTACGCTATTGAGAATTACCACTACACTATAGAGCATCACAGTCCCGCCCACAGCCCGAGAGAGCGCTGGTGCTGGAAGTGAATTTCCCATTCATTTCTCCCATTGACATTTTGTAAAATCCATATCTAAAGAGTATAAGAGCATGTCTGAGGATAACCAGCTAAGTATACAACATTATCATTTCGAGTGAAAAAACAAAACAAAGAGAAAATCCAAAAAAAAAAGTCAAGGGTACAAGCCTGTGTACATATTTTCATTTCCGAGCAAAGAAACTACTCCTCCCATAAACCACCGCGCCTTACTAAAGTCGACTGAAAGCCACCGTGAAAGAGCCTTTTGAGTGACTTCCAAATCTGACGATGGCCGCGTGGACTTTTTCCTCCAGTGAATTTTATATAGTGAAATTGCAGGGAAACTCCTTTTCCTCGATTTACTGAAGCTTATGCACATGCTAAAACGTTCTCATTTGGCTCGCTCATATATGAGCGAGGCTTATAGGCTTTGCTGTGGCTACTGGAGGTGCGACCAATGAACTTAGCCCTACGTCATTACGCGATCTTCAGTCTTCACACGCTTTCGCGAGGTTTCAGACACGTGACACGACTTCCACCAATCAGATGCATCACTGTGGGATTGTTCAGGATTGTGGGTAATGAAGTACTTATCCAATACATCGCGAATAAAAGGGATTTATCTTAAAACAAGGTCGGTGCTCCATGAACTTTTGGCATTTATATGAGCTTATACAATTGATTAGTACAGCCATAGCTGGTTTTAAGCTACCATGTATGGTTACCTTTTTATGGTTTATATCCCAAATGTCAACGGAGAAATTGTATTAAATTTTTACTTCCGACACCGGCTGTGGGCGGGACTGTGATCCTCTATTGAGAACACTACCACCACGTTATTTAGAAATGCAGTTAAACTAGTAACTTTACTACTTGTAGCGATGCTACTACTCAACATTGACAAATACTGTGGCAGTGCAGCGATTGCACTGTATGGAATGATAGTTCAATCGTTCTTGGGTGTTCAATGATGTGATGCTGTTTTTTGTTGTTGTTGGTGTCTAGATTCATTATTTACTTAAAAAAATGTTTAAAAAAAAAACAGCTTTCGTATTGCTCTCGCGACTCTTAATGTCATACTCCAACCGGTCTAATTTAATATGGTTTAATTGGCGTGAGATTTATACGTCTCACACCATGATATTACCATTTGTATAATCGATAATCGAATTTCTTTTGTTTCTCTAGATTGTCATATCATAAAGTAAGTAAAAACAGATAAAGAAAGGAAAGAAAGCAAAAGGGTGATAGAATGAAGGGCAGTCACAGAGAGTGGGCTGTGTTATTGATGGCAGTCGGGGTGAGAGGGGTGGGAGAGGGTCACTGCAGAGTCCCTGGCACGTCCGCTCCCCCGCTGCCCGCCGCCGACACACCAGGCTCGAGTTTCAACCCTCCACCCTCCGCCTGTTATTCTTCCACTTTGCAGAGGCCTAAGCCTCCTGACCTGCTGAGATACTCATCTCTGTCCCTGGGGGGAATGTTTTATTAGGCCATGGCTTGTGTTGTTCACAAATCTGCCCGGGGTGTAAATGTGCTGTTTCAAGATCAGGTTCCTCCCTGTCTGTGCTAACCCGGGGCACCGTGGTTAGGAAAAACAATGCTGATTCACAAACAAGACTCTGAGATGGAAAGAACAGCTTCAGGTTTTGATGAGGGTTGACAAACAGTAGCAGTAAAATCAGGATGCATCTGATCTCCCATCAGCCTCTATAATCATCAGATGTCTTGTGATAAGAAACTGTGTGTGTCTGTTTATCCAAGGAAGGCTGTTCTTACATATGTAGAAACATGAGCTGGGGTGAGACGTGCACCTTCTCCACACCCCCTACATCCGTATCTTGTTAGATACGTATCATTTACAAATCAATCGCTGGTTGTTTTAGTTGGGGTGGTTTTTAGCTGCCGTGCTAAATATGATTTTCTGCTTGTTTTACATGGTGTCGTTAAGTGGGTTTAGCGTACTATTTACACTTTGATGGGCTAACTCAACTGTGTTATTAAATCAGCAAAATTTATTTCACAGATTAACAGTTGAGAGACGTGGAAGATATCCTATTTTTTCGATTTTGTTGGCCAACATCTTTCATTGTACATCGGAACTTATATATTAGAATTCTTTAATATGGATGCACGATATACCAAAACAACATAATTTATTGCTGAGATTATTATTAATGTTTATTACATCGGCCAATATTTGTTGTTTATCAGCTATATGTATTATTTATATTATATGTATTAACAATTTGTTTTTAAAAAGTAGTATAGATTTAATATATAAGCCATAGTATGAAAATAGTTATTGGCTTATTTGTATCATAATTTCACTATTTGTGGATCTGTTATGTCTGTTATTGATTTCTGTTGCATCTCTTATGATCAGTAACATTTTTTTGTATACATGTAAAAATACATCTCTGATTTGTTTTCTGATTTAGTTTACTCAGATCTGTATGAAATGCTAATTTGGATTCAGTTATCCTACCAACACAAACTGCATAATTATTGAAAATATTTCTGACATAATCATGTAATGTTGTGTATGGACTCTTAATGTTCAATGTGTTTTTGATGTGCAGGCTGCTGAGCCACACCATGAAGGACCATCTGGTGCGTGTAGCTAATGAGGCTGAGTTCATTCTGAGCCGCCAGAGAGCAGAGGACATCCACAAACACGCTGAGTTTGAGGTGAACACACACACACACACACACACACATACATGAAATGACTTTATTGGCACCACTAAATATTGCCCTTGCTTCCTGCACTATTAATTTGGCCAAAAATATTGATGACTGATGGCAGTTTTGAAGCTTTTATCTTTAGCTTACTAATACTGGATTTATTTGATCAAAAATATTGTGAAATACTATATTTTAAATGATGTATTTTTTAAATACTATATTTTAAAATGTAATTTGTTCCTGTGATGACTTTTTTTACTACATTTTTTTTACTCAAGCTCAATTTTTATACCAGTCTTTAGTGTCACATGACACTAATTATGCAGATTAGAGCCATTTCCTATTTTTATCAATGTTGAAAACAGTTGTTCTTCATAATATTCTGTGGAAAACTTGATACATTTAGTTCATGAGTCTTTGATCTATAGAAACATTCAAAAGAACAACCTTTATTTGATTTTTTTTTTTTTTTTGCATTTTGTGACAAAGTAAAAGTCTTTAAACATTTACGTCGTCTCCAGACTTTTGAATGGTAGTGTTAAAAAAAAAAAAAAAATCCCTTCAATATTTCCTGCCCCAACTTACTGTTTCAATGGGGAATACATCAACTCAGGAAAAAAAATAATTTGTAAAAAAAAAAAAAAAAAAAAAAAATTCCAAGTCAATTCATTTCATGGGATCTTGAAGAATTCTGCTCCAGCTGAGTGAAGCAATAACTAAATTTTCTTGACATATTGTACAAACAAGCCACTTTCACTTCATGCAGATGTATTCTGTTTTCAGGGTTGATTTACAATTTAAAAAAAAAACTGTTGTAAGATTTAATGAAATTGTTAAGCCCCTGTGAGGATATTAAAAAAAGAAAGTTTTGTCTGTCGGAACTGAGAAGCTGCCAACGCGAGGGAGAACAAATGTTTTCTTTTCAAACACAACTTATATGCAAGAAGGTTTGAAGCTTTGGCTAGAGAGATTGCGTTTGGCATGTATCTTACCAAAACATAGCAGCACGGTTGATTTATTCCTTATAGCACAGCCATGGGGCATTCCTCCACCGCTGCCCCGCCAAACACGCACACACATCACCTCTTTTATCACTGCAGTCTCACTTTCTCATTCCTTCCATCATTCTCCATTTCTGTCTACCTGCTCCTTCCCCCCCCCCCCCATGATTCCCATCGGACTCGTGTTCTGCCTGTTGTGCTCCCTTTGTGGGAGAATTTCACCAGTGACAGGAATACAGCACCTTCATTTCTGTCTTCCTTTCTATTCCCATCCCTCCCTCTAGTTCTGTCTGGCACTGGGGCAGGATGTGACAGTGTAAAGGCGGAGTGGGCTCTGCTCTGTTCAACATCTCCCACCCTCCAGTTATAAAACGTTATGCTTTCAGAAAGGTTCAAGGCAGGGTCTCTGAACTGAGACTATAATAGGAAAACATTTGAAGAACAGTATTAAATGTAAACTTGCAAAATCAGGGAAAGTGATCATGTATCATGTCTGTGAGAGGTTCTGCAGTAGTCTGCTTTGTTAGGGTCATGTTTTGTATGTGATTGGCCTATACACTTATTTTGGCAGCTGCGCCAACTTCTAGGCTAACTGTTTTTGGAAAACAAGAGTTCGGACTCCCACACATGATCCTCCAGTTGTCATCATCAGCTCAAAGAATCAGAATCACATTATTCGCCATTTTTTTTCATAGTTGTGAGCACTAGATCAGTGGTTCTCAGCTGGTTTGACCGTGGGACCCACATTTCCCCATGGTCATTTGGTCGTGACCCATTTTGTTTTATTTGACATAATTCAAATATACTGTACACAATTATCAAAATTATATTAAATTTGCTTTTAAAACCAAACTGTTCCACTTTACTTAAAGGGATACTCCACTATTTTTGAAAATAGGCTCATTTTACAACTCCCCCAGAGTTAAAAAGTTGGGTTTTACCGTTTTTGAATCCATTCAGCCGATTTTTTGATATTTAGAAGAATATCAGTAACCAGACAGTTTCTGGTCTCATTGACTTCCATAGTATATTTTTTTTCTATGGGAGTCAATGAGACCAGAAACTGTCTGGTTACTGATATTCTTCTGAATATCAGAAAATCGGCTGAATGGATTCGAAAATGGTAAAACCCAACTGTTTAACTCTAGGGGAGTTGTAAAACGAGCCAATTTCCAAAAAAAAGTGGAGTATCCCTTTAACATACATATAAATTTGTAAGAATATTACTAATACTGAATGATGAATAAACAGTATAAGATAAAGCTATTAAATAACAGTCCCAAACTAGTTTTTGTTAATACATTAAAGTTAGTTAATTGGTATGAGCCACCACAGTCTAATTAAGTGGTATTTTGGGGTAAACAATATTTACCCTGGTAAATACACAATACTGACATGAACTGTTAATGGAACATAATATGGACACTGATCCTGATGAATAGAATAAGTAACGTTAGAAAAAGGACACTGACTGACATATAGCCTGACAACATCATGTCTCGATTAAGAAAAAAACATGATGTTGTTTTTTGACTGCATACTCTGTGACCCGCTCAAAGCGGTCTTGTGACCCAGTTGAGAAACATTGCACTAGATAGCACAAAACAATTTAGTGTTTCTTGCAAAAGAGGTTCAAAAGTTCCTCGTTATTCAAAAGAGCCATTGTCCCACTGCTAAATCTGCCGAATCTTCAACCCATCCTACTTTATTACATTGTCCTCATTGAATAAGCAAAAAAATTAAATAAAAATAAAACCCATACAGTACAGTTGCGAACAAACTGCGGAATTTCATCAATACTTTCTAATGAATCTGTTGAGCCAAGGGGCAAATCATTGTAAATCAGACTAAATTGATCATAGTTTCAATCATGGACTGAATCAGACTAATTTAATCACTGAATCTTTTAAATGACCCACTCAATAAACCACAGTTTGTGTCCGACTCGAAATGAGCTGAGAACCGGAACATTTTTGGAATGTTGATTTCAAGAAAAATCATTATTTGATGCACTAACTGCTTGCTTATTTTTTTATTGTATAATACATTATTAAGACTAATTATTTACCAAGGCAAATATAGTAGAAATATTACAATTTAAAATAAAAGTTTTCTATTTTAATATATTTTAAAACCTGTGGTGCCCTTTGCATGTAGGTCAAAAATGCCAATTTTTTATTTCTTATTACAATGAATTTAATGTTCTATATTTTAGTTCAATAATTTTTTTTATTTAATAGTTTTATATCTTTTTATGGGATTTTATGGTACTAAATTATGTTTACGCTGTATTTATAATCCATTTATTTACTTACCATATACCTGAACTTAAACATTGACATTTCCAAAGTAAATCTTGAATGTTTTAGAGTAGACCACCGACTTATGTTTGATCTCTTTTCAAAGACGGCACTTGGCAGATTATTACTGTGATGAAAATGGTCTTTAAAAAGTTACAGAATTGCACATTTATTGTTATGAAAAATGCACAAAGATACCATTTTCATTTTTTTTTATGAAATATATATTTTCAAAAACATGTTTTACACTAAAACTGGAAAAAAAAAATCATAGCCATTAATCTAAACAAGTTGTGTTCCATATTTGAGATTGAATCTAAAAAAAAAAGATAGCTTTCAGTAAGATTTTGTTTGGCCACTGTAACAAAACTTTTCACCAGATGAAACTTGTCTCCCATTCATTTCCAATACAGACGTTATTGACCACAAGGAAACAGGCACAAGTGTTAACCTTTTCGAAACATGTCCATCGTTTTTTTTTTGTTTGTTTTTTTTTTTGACTTCACATAGCAAGTGCCAAAACCTTTACCAAGTTTCATACCATACAGATGAAGTAAGCTAAAAAAATTCTACAAAAATTTAAAAAAATTTAAGATCTGATAAATCTAGCCATCACCCCAAGGGAGGGTTAAATGTAATTTATTCCTATGATGGCAAAGCTGAAATTTCAATAGCCATTCCTCTAGTCTTCAGGGTCACATGCTCCTTCAGAAATCATTCTAACATGCTGATTTGATTGGGTCAACAACAACAAAAAAATCATCTTATCAATGTTTGTAGATTATTTGTGCTGCTGGTATCCATGTGTTCTTAAGGGCTGGCATCTCACAAATGACAACAGATTTAATGACAGCCATTACAGCAGTAACACTCAACACTACAAAGTGCCTGCGGGCATGTGCCTTGTACAACAGCTGAGAGCTGGCAGTATTGGTTGAATATACCTTGCTTAAACAAGCTTCCTTACCTCACAGTGACATTTAGAGGGAACCTCGGAACACCCTCTCTCATCATTCCCGCTGCCCCAAATTCCCAGGATTGGCCAAATTCTCCCAGACGCTCAGTGGAAGACGGCCGCACTCTGGGGACATGCCTGGCTTTCCTTTTTTACTCTAATTGGCCCCTCTGGTCCGATTCTTTCTGCTTTTCCAGCCTCACTCACCGCAGGGTGGAGAATGCATTATTCTCAGAAATACTACTGTATATTCTGCCAAATGTGGGGGGAAAATGCACAACTGATCAATGTTAGGCACATTAGTTGGTAAAACATGCTAAAAATACTTACTCTTCAGCTAAACCTATCCATTTTAAAACGAGGTGAAAATATTCCCTCAACATTAAAATGAATAAAAGGCCATGGCATTATTTAATTCTCAAACAAATACAAAAATGGTGATATAATGTGCCTGATGAAGACCTTAGTGTCGAAACGTTGCCTTTTAATAAACCCTTTGGAGCAGTAATTTTCAGTGTGCAGACTTCACACTTCTTTAATTATTCAATTCTCCACCTGAAATCTCTCGTAATGTTGTTCTCTGAGGAGCATGCTTATTCAGTCAGACTGTTTCACATGACTTGACCAGCACTGTCAGGTGTAATTATGCCGTATTTTGTCACTCAGACTCTAAAGTCAGAAGCGTTTCATGACGAAAACCATACACTGAGGAGCTCCATTGACCCAAACTGTGCTTTAATAGGAGAAATTGTTGTTGGACAGACAGGCAGATAACTGGGAATTTTGTAAAGGAGAACATTGGCTACATTTACGGTCACCATGGCGTGGCCCAAAAAACAATGTTAGGGGTAACATGTCTGTAGAAAAATCAGAAATGTGTACAAAAATGTTTCTGAATTATGGATGCATTTGGAGAACGTTGTCAAAGTTTGATTATTTATTTATTTATTTTTCTTACTGCATATCTTCTCAGTCTGTACATAGCACAGATTTCTCAAGAATCTATCTCAGTATTGAAACCCTTCACTTAGATATAGTTGCTCCTCTGTGACCCCTGAAAAGCAGTAAGCCTCTGATAAGTGCAGCACTGATATTGCTGTATTGATTTTCCTCCATTCCGGCTCTTGCCATCTTCCCCGAGCCGCTGGTTTCATTTTTGCACGGCCACAATAAAAATAACAGGCCAGTGAAAGATACCCCTGGGGGAATCGCACTGCCTCTCCATCCTGAAGAGTAGTTTACACAGGATTTGGATGTTTAAGGGAACAACATGAAATATGAGACATATGAGAACCAGAAAGAATGGTTGGAAAGTTTTGCTTTTTTTGTTTCTTAACATTGTTTCATTCATGAATTCCTGTGTCTAATGCTGTAGCTTTGACTACATTCAGAATGATGATAATTTAGGCAGTTATCAGCAGTTATGTCACTTCAGCAATATTCGGCTGTTAATTCAGGGCTTGTTAATTCCTTGAGGGATTTGAGGAAATTTGTGTTTCACATCTGTGTTTTTTACTTTCAAACTTGGTAAAAATTAACTCAGGGGTCCTCTGAGAATGCTAATCGTGCCCGGTAGAAATGTCTTCAATTATGGTGTATTGTTTTATTTTTTATTTTTTTGTTTTTTTTCCCACATCGCTTTTCGTTTATTTTAAACTTCATTTGTTGAATACTAATAACCAATATTTTTTCTTTGCTAATTTATGTTAAGATTTACTGCCTTGTGCACCTTCTTTCATGATTTACAACTTTATGAGTAAAATAAAAATTCAGGTAATAATAGCTCAGCATCTGTAAAAACAAAGACAGTCCTTTGCAAGGACTGACCGACTATCACAAACTACTCAGATTGACCTCTGTTATATTAGTGACAGGTTTGACCTCAGTCAAAATTCCTTCCCTTTGTTATACGTATACCTAATGTTATAATGTACTCATGTAGGGTAAGGCCGATGGACAATATCATGGTCCATCGTGATGGCTGACAGACATCACGATGTTTAGACGGCATCGGCTAAACACCGTGATGCCCCCCCCCCCCCGTTTCCATGGTGACGCATCATTTTTTTGCTATAAATTGTATGTATTTAAATGACTGAAACCTAAAATAAACATAATGTGGTTAAAAACACTGAATAGTTGTGATATAGCCTGTGATATAGGCTAGGACAAACTCTGAGCGTGTCCGTCTTTGGCTCAGTGCCAGCCATAGCGCGAAAGCATGCAGTTTGAATCTGGGAGCTATGTCACATCACTGTATATTCACTATGTGCTCAGCTGAAATCGAAATCGCTGATGAGATATAGAGGAAAATATCTAGTGAAAATGGGAATATTACGAAAATACCCCCCTCCCGATGTCATCGTCCATCGCGATGTTTCACTTTAGACATCGTCTGATGCCAAATTGGCAGACATCGCCCAACCCTAGAACAAATCAAACAAAAGTAATTGAAATAGCTCAAACACAACAAATGGTTCAAGTGTTTTCCCCCAAATCAACTGAAACGTTCCAGTTCAATTCATTCCAGAGACCAAAAATTAGCAATATCCCTATGATAAACATACATGGGTCATTTGAGAAGAAATCTAAGGTTCACGTAAACTGAACCAAGGAGAAAATGCAATATAAGGACAGTTTAATATCTGTTTCAGGACAACGCAAACTAACTACAGGTCTGAAAACAATACATTTTATTGAACATTACTCAATAATAGCATGCTTGTATGTGAAGCGTGGACTTCTCTGCATAGTGTATTGTTGACTTGAGGAATGGGTCTTTGGAGAAAGGTGGCAGCATTGAAGACGGCTTTTGTTCCAGTGCATTGTGTAGCCTTTGAATTATTTAGGAAATAAAAATAAATTTATGTTTGTTCTCTGTCAGGGTTCAAATCCACCAGAAGAGATGATGGTGGATACCAGTGATTTAGACACATTTTTATTACTTAGATGGATAACATATGCCTTTATACACTCCCCCGCTCCCCTCATGTCTCTGTGTCTCTCACACACACACACACACACACACACACTCATCCATCCTCTCTAGGATTGAGTTATCTTTACCCCTTGAGAGTGAGATTACAGGGACAGCAGGGTCCTGACGGACACAGAGATAACCGCTGGAAATCCAATTATCTTTTAGTGTTCTCTTTCTAATAGGATCTCTAATACGGAAAAGATTTTTCCGGTAACAACTGTACGATGGCGGCCGATACCTGCGAGGGAGAAAAGAAAGGACAGATTTAGAGAGAGAGAGTGACTTCCTTTTTTAATGATAGTCTTTCTTTATTAGGAATGAAATGTGGAGGAGATTGGGCCACAAGGCCAGATCTTTCGGATGTGATAGAACGAGGTCATTGTTTTCTCTTTCACTCTCTTGCTCTTTTTTTTTTTTGTTAGCTTTGACTTGATCTTGAAGTGATGTAGTGTAATTGAGTTGACTCCCGACTGAAGTGTGTGTGAAAAGAGGTGATGGGTCACTTCATTAGCGCTTAGTGTCTGTGTTCCTGTAAGAGGAGAACAGGAGTTAATGACATCAACTTCGAAATGAGACTCATGACCTCGTATTTTTCCAGCGTGCATGTTCACTAATCCTCCAGCCTCTGACAGTTATCTCTACTAGCCAAACAAAAGCAAATCTAAATGATGTGTACTTAGAGCTTCAATAAGCTTACACTTGTGCCCTTTGATAAGACAGCAACTATCCTTTAGCTTCTCTGTAAATGCTGTCTTTACCTCAAATAATGGCTTTGTGGAACACAATGGCTTTGTGGTACATACCTTTTCTCTCTTTCCCGTTTTCTTTAATTAATTCCCCAGGTGATACTGTAGCAGTGCAGCAGGTCATTATACTGTATGTCGTGTATGACTCTCATGAATTGAGCCCTTCTGCTTCCAGTAGTTCTCATTACACTCTCACACAGAGAGCAATGAGGGCTTAGATGCACAGAATGTCTGATCAATTGAATTAATTGATATGCAGTTTGATTGATCGATTAATCAATATTTGCTGAGAAAAGATCATTCAGACATTGCATTATTATGATTTGATCAAATTTAAAGCTACACCGTGTAACTCTTTTAGTTTATTATTTACTAAAAACACTTAGTTCTTTCAAAAATTTATGTGCTCATTAATGTATATTCACTTCGTTCAAGTAATAAAGTATTCTCGTGAGTGTATAATATGCCATTGAAAATACATACAGGTAAGGGGTTCTATTGTCGGTCGCCATGTTGCCCCTCCATCTTGGAAGTACATTAGCCAAAGAGGGACACACCCGTTAATTCATGCTTCGCCTTTCGCATTTATGTTTGAGTTAACACTCATGGACGAGGTCAAACTGGAAGCCATGTTAATCTTGGACTACATTGGCCACCGTAGGAGTTAAAACGAAATCGGAATTGAGAGGAATAGAAACTAATATTCACTGGATGGTCATATACATTTTCACCGTTAGATGGGGGTAAAAATCACACAGTGTAGCTTTAAGGTCCTAAACAGTCTTAAATATCTTAACTGGAACAAAAGAAGTCTTTATTATCATTTTAAGTGGTTTCAAATTTGTGGATGAGAAAAAGGAATCGTAATACGCCCTAATGTGATTGTGAAAATTCAGATGACTTTGATTTAAATAAATGTGAGCACTGCAAGTTCAAATTAAAAACACTGTGTTCACTCGGGTAACGATACACGTATACGTATAGAACGGTTCGGAATGAGGCTTTCGGTTTGGTTTTCGGTACGCATTTTTGAAACAAACGGTTTGTTGGACCATTTTTCCTGCCGACCAAAATTTCGTTATTTCAAATGTAGGTGCGGCGCGCGTGGCAAGTGCGCTCTTAATATAAGAGACGCTGGCGTGACCACAACATTGTCCAGCATCAAATGGCAAATGTAATGTAAGCGGAACAAAACTGAGCTACTCGTTATTGTGTGGTTGACGGACCGTTTATCAATTTGGACCAATGCAGCGCGAGCCGATCTTAATCGAGCAGCACTGTTACTACACAGCGAAATCAGAAAGAAAAAAATTTAATTTGCCACTGAAGTAATAACGTCGCTGCAAGATCTAGTGAGAAACATTCACATTTATCCGTTATTAACGGATCAAACAGCCCTGACGTGGAAACCAGGAACAAACATTGTGCCATGAATGAACTAATCAGTGTCCACAGATCAGCAACATTCACCATGGGTTTACTGTATAACACTACTAACTGTAACCATGTAAGTTTGGCAGGAATAGTAGGCTAGAATAGAATATCACGTCGGTTTTATTTTGACATTATGAATACAATTGCTGCCCTCAAATGTTAATCTGAACTAAAATAAACCTTTGTTTATAACTACTACAATATTACATTTCATTTTGTCCAAGGAGCTGTTTTGTTTTATAAGCTCCTAAGAAAAGTCAAGTATAGCTCCATCATTGCTCAAAGTAAAAAAAAAAATCATAGTTTATGGTGTTAGTTTTAAAGGGTACCTATTTTGGGTTTTTGAAAATTGCCCTTCATGTAGTGTTTAACATAGATCTAAGTGAACGAAAACATCCTGCAAAGTTTTAAACATGAAAGTTCATCGTATACAAAGTTATTGTCTTTTAAAAAACAAGAGTCGACTCTGAGTCGCTGATATGAATCGTTCGAAAAACGATGCTTTTCCCTTGTCTGGTTGACGTCAACTTGACAAGTTATTTGAATAAGAAACGCCCACTTATTGCGCTCAGAGACGCCAGGGAAAACCGGAGCTCCAGGGGTGGCGGGCAAATCTGAAACTGGCCCAGGACGGGCCACCCTGCCTGGGCTGGCCAGGGAGGTCTGAGAGCATGGAGGTTCGGACCCACCGCACCTTTTTGGACTCGTTTTTCGAGATCTGGGCTTCGGAAAACAATCATGTCGACGAGACGCTGTGTTTTGAAGTGCGACGCAAAAGCGAACTTTTTTAACCTGCCAAGTGAGGAGTATTTGAAGACTAAGTGGCTGCAGTTCATATATACAAGTACTGCTATACCACACAAGTATAGCCCAAACCTTGTTCTGTGTTCGCGTCATTTTGAAGATGATTGCTTCACAAACCTAAACGCTATAAAGTATGGATTCGCGAGCCGGCTCTATCCTAACGAGCTGAGGATCTGAGGTGTGTTAAATAAGGGAGATATACACAATATGCAGAGCAGTGGGTCGCGAGGACTGGAGTTGAGAACCCATTTAAGGTAATAGGAGTTCCGTTTTTCTGCACAGAGAATACCAATCACAACTGACTAGGTCATCTGACCAATCACCGCAGATTAGCGTCACGCAAAGGCGGGTTTTGGGCAAAGAACTCGCTAAAACGATTCATATGGGAGTCGGTGGGCAATTCAGGTAAAAATAAATGCATATTATAAGACAACAAAAGTGTTTTTTGTCATTGCATGCTTGTAAAATTGTTGTTGGGGACTACCAGAACAATATTAGGAACATTTTAAATGCCATAATAGGTACACTTTAATAAAAATATAATAAAAAAAAACTAAATCAAGGAAATTTCTCTGGCATTTCTTTCCTTTTGCTGTATCGGAAACGTACCGAACCGTGACACATATCGTATCGAACCGAACTGTGAATTTTGTGAACCGTTACACCCCTAGTGTTCACAGTTCGCAGGCTCACAGTTTTGGAGCGGTTCTCAATCAATGAATACTAATTGCTTCTGATCTACTGTTACTGACTTGTGACAATATTTACCCGGAGTATATTTTGTAATGTTGCGTTATAATGTTGCAGATGGTCATAAGGGTGTGTATTCTATCTCCCTCATCTGTTTGAATTAGCAACTAGAAGTAGTAAAGTCATTTCAAAATAAGAGTTACTGTGTATTTCAGGCTTGTTTATAATTAAAAGTCCCGTCTTATGAATTCTAAAAGTATTTTCTCCTGGATATTATTTGTGTTTTGGTTACACAAGAAGCTGTATCTGGCATTTAATTCAACGTAAACCCTCACCCCCAAGAACATTATTTAACACAGTGAACATCATAGGTTTTACTTGCATGAGCACAACAATTCATTTGTTGCCTTAGTTTAAAAGCATTATTATTGTATGAGCAAAATCCCAAATCTTACTAGAAATATTAATGTATTTTTATGTTTTCATGCTTGTGAAAATATAATTTCAGACTGTTTATTTGACCTGTTATCACCTCCCCAACAGTGGCACTCCTTTTTAATAGTCTGTTGTTCCTTTATACATTTACCAGAAGTAAAAACATTATCCTGTATTCACATTCATCCACACCTGCTCCTCCCCGACTGCCAGCAGACATGTTCATTTTTCACTCGCCGCACATCTCCTTCATTTGATTATTTTTCACCTCAAAAGGACAGTTAATTCCTACAATTTCTCACACGGCGTGACCTTGAAGTTGCAGGAGTCAGCTGCCCGTGGCCCGTGCAGAGTAATGGAACCAAAGAAATGCTATTTTTTTTTTAGAGAGGGGGTGGGAGGAAAGATGAAGAATCTGCCATCTACGCATTGTGACTAGTCCATTAAAAGCACGAAATGAAGGAAGGAGAAAAGGGGAAGAGAGAAGCCAGAGATACTTTGATAAGTTGTTGCACCTGTGTTAACCTTGATGGTCACCCTGACTCTGGAATAGGAGGGGGTGGTGGTGGCAACATTTGTTCTCTCTCTCTCTATAGTTGCTTCACACTAGATTCCCGCTCCATCTATCGCTGAGGGAACAAGGGATGGAGAGAAATCAATACAGAGAGGCGTTGGCTGACAGCAGTATCGCTCCGGAATTGAAGTGCCCGTCAGCCTTTGTCATTCTGTGACTTTTGTTCGCTATTGTACTTTTAAGCCTTCATTTTTCTTGGTTGTCACTTTTTGCTTTCCTGCCTTGCTTTTGTCTGAATTCCCCTGGCTGCAATT
Source organism: Cyprinella venusta (assembly GCA_038021265.1). NCBI lineage: Eukaryota > Metazoa > Chordata > Actinopteri > Cypriniformes > Leuciscidae > Cyprinella > Cyprinella venusta. Next base: position 26,713,364 of record CM075866.1, read on the forward strand.
TTTAAGTGGTGACTTTAAATTCTGAAAGAAAGTGGGTCAAAAGATCAAGTGCAATGAAAATCTTGGATTTGATTGGCCGAATGACATGGTATACGCACTTTTTTTCTCTTCATTTTTCATTTTGTTTCTCTGAGCGATGCGTGCATATCCTCCGCGCTATATTTGCATTCCCTCAGATGCTGCAAGGACAGAGGCATCAGTAGCACAGTTTCCTGGTGTAAATGAAACCCTGAGGGAGGGACTGGCGAGGAGAGAAAGATGATAGCCACGGTGCTGTGTACTTCACTGTCAACAGAGTGCAAATCAAGCAGTTTAACAAGATCCCCACTGTTTTCACTGCTTAGACTCGCTCTCGAAGAACACCGCAAACCCTTCACGGTGAATGTAATGTGTGGACTTACATGCGCGCCTGGCCATGTTGTGTCACACTAACTAATTCACATACATGGGGGCTGATGGAACATAATGAGTTCTGGTCCCTGGCAGATGATGATTATTTTGTTTAGCCTTGCTACCCTGTTTAGGGAGAAGAGGGTAAGTCTGCCGTCCATGATTGTTCATATGTTGTTACAGAGAAATGCTGGGATCTGCTTACGTTGGCAAATAGGAAAGTCGTCATTATTTCATGGTGTTTTGGTTAGCCATAAATTCCGAATAGAAGAGATTATTTAAGAGTGATTTTTGTTCCACTGGACTATACCATGATAGGCCTGGACTTTATACCATCCCTCATTGCCATAGATGCAGCGTCACACACATTCAGAAGATTTCAGAAACCGATTAGCTTTTCTCAGAAGACATGAAAAGTTGAGATTCCTACGGTCGATTATACCTACGGTTATAATTTAAAATGTAACATACAAGTAAACTTAAATAACTATTTTTGTTAAAGGGTACCTATTATGGCATTAAACATGTTCCTAATATTGTTCTGGGAGTCCCCAACAACAGTTTTACAAGCATGCAATGACAAAAAACACTTTTGTTGTCTTATAATATGCATTTATTTTTACCTGATTTGCCCACCGACTTCCATATGAATCGTTTAGCGAGTCCATTTTCCAAACCCTGCCTTTGCCTGACGCTAATCTGCGATGATTGGTCAGATGACCTAGTCAGTTGTGATTGGTATTCTCTGTGCAGAAAAACGGAACTCTTATCACCTTAAATGGGTTCTCAACTCCAGTCCTCGCGACCCACTGCTCTGCATATTGTGTATGTCTCCCTTATTTAACACACCTCAGATCCTCAGCTCGTTAGGATAGAGCCGGCTCGTGAATCCATACTTTATAGCGTTTAGGTTTGTGAAGCAATCATCTTCAAAATGACGCAAACACAGAACAAGGTTTGGGCTATACTTGTGTGGTATAGCAGTACTTGTATATATGAACTGCAGCCACTTAGTCTTCAAATACTCCTCACTTGACAGGTGAAAAAAGTTCGCTTTTGCGTCGCACTTCAAAACACAGCGTCTCGTCGACATTATTGTTTTCCGAAGCCCAGATCTCGAAAAACGACAGAGTCCAAAAAGGTGCGGTGGGTCCGAACCTCCATGCTCTCAGACCTCCCTGGCCAGCCCAGGCAGGGTGGCCCGTCCTGGGCCAGTTTCAGATTTGCCCGCCACCCCTGGAGCTCCGAGCGCAATAAGTGGGCGTTTCTTATTCAAATAACTTGTCAAGTTGACGTCAACTAGACAAAGGAAAAACATCGTTCTTCGAACGATTCATATCAGCGACTCAGAGTCGACTCTTACTTTTGAGAGACAATAACTTTATATACGATGAACTTTCTTGTTTAAAACTTTGCAGGATGTTTTCATTCTCTTAGATCTATGTTAAACACTACATAAAGGGCAATTTTCAAAAATCCATAATAGGTACCCTTTAAATGTCATGACCAGGATTGATTTAATAAAATTTTTTAAAATGATAAAAGAAAATCACACAGATAAAATAAATAAATATAATAAAAATAAATAAATAAATAATTATACATTTTTCAATAAAAATATTTTTTTATGTATTTTAAATAAATACATTTAAATATTTTATAATGTTATATATGATTTTATAATATAATCAGTGGCTTACTTTTGTTACACTCAAAAAATGCATGTATGCATTTTATTTGTGTAACAATGAGGAGGCAAGGAGGAATCCAAATGCAAGCACATTTATTAAATAAACAAACAGGTAATCCCAGGCAAACGAACAGAACATGAACTCAGGAAACAGGAACAGGAGCAAGAAACCATTACACTGAACAACGACCGACAACCAAAGACTGGGGAACAGAGGTATAAATACACAGACATACAAGCTAAACAAGGTAACAAGGGGGTGTGGCTAATCAGAAACACCTGGGATAATTAATTGACAGGGGACAACTGAGAACAAAATAACAAGACACAAAACCCACATTATAACATAGCCCTCCCCCTATGGGCGGCTCCTGACGCCCATAAAAACAACAAAAAGTTCAGGGGGGCGGTGAAGCGGAGGTGGTCTTGGGGGAGGGATGGAGGGCCAGGCCCGTGCAGGGGAACGGGGCCAGGATATACCCGAGGCGGGCCTGGACCACAGAGCGTGGTCGGAGCAGGATGAGCTGAAGTCCAGGGCGGAGCAGGACGAGGCGAAGGCCAGGGCGGAGCAGGACGAGCTGAAGTCCAGGGCGGAGCAGGATGAGCTGAAGGCCAGGGCAGAGCAAGACGAGCTGAAGTCCAGGGCGGAGCAGGACGAGGCGAAGGCCAGGGCGGAGCAGAACGAAGCGAAGTCCAGGACGGAGCAGGATGAGCTGAAGGCCAGGGCAGAGCAAGACGAGCTGAAGTCCAGGGCGGAGCAAGACGAGCTGAAGTCCAGGGCGGAGCAGGACGAGGCGAAAGCCAGGGCGGAGCTGTGCGACCCTCGGGTGTCCAGGGC